>JAHLJT010002406.1:172568638-173267010 GCA_031308135.1 Acheta domesticus | reverse complement strand
AAGTACATTGCAAATTTGGCAAAAAAAGGGTAAGAACGTGAATAGCGCCGGGCTTTTCATACTGCTGCCCCCGCTAATCTACACTGTCATGGCCACGATCCCTAAAAGAATTCAGCCTAGTATCTCCCTCATGATCTTCGACACCAATTACATATTTGTTTACTTATTTATGGGGGTTTAGGGGCCGTTAAGTGCAGTAATTACGATCCATAAGTAGCGATAATGTGGCGAGTAGTTACGGTGAAGTGAGACGCCCGGTGAGGGAAAACAGAGACCACCTGCCGAGAGATCGCCTTGTTCCCCACACGTCCCATGGGATTGTCCGGCGCCCAGCCATGGAAGGCGTGACCCTTCCCGAATTGTTTTTAGCGGATCTCAGAACAGACCGCATCCCTCATGAACCACTATTCCCCCTCCGAGAGCACATCCCTGCAGCGAGGAGCGAACGCAGCGCGCCCGCCCGCCCGTTCGGGCCGCCTCGTGGCCGCCGTCGGTACGAAATGAGGCGGGACGGGGGGCGCGTATCGAAAAGCGATCCGTCTCGCGCGCGGCTTGGCAAAGTCCCCTGCCCCTAGCGCGGGCGCCGGCGCCTTCGCCAGCCGCCCGCGTGTGCGACAACGCCCCCCCCCCCCCTGAGTCGACCACAAATGGAGCGCAGCCTTCAGGCAAGGCCAAACCTCCAGTCAGTGGACATTCATTGACAAGATACGTCACGCATCTGACAAACTTGTCTCTTCTTCAAATGACAGGATATCAGAGGTACCAACCACAACTAGTAGGTTATTTAAAACTTACTATGCAGAAAAATTCAGCCATTCGCGTGTTCAGGAATTTTTTTCCATCATCAGTGCCTCCAAAGAAACATGGATTAAACACATTAAGTAAACATTGTGATCACTCCTAGGATGGCGCCATTTTGTGATTCGTACGACGTACAGAGACAGACTACATTTAATCACGGAGTGCCACAAGATCTCTGCAGCCACTAAAGCTTGTCTCTTCTTGTTCCGTCTCAACGATTATAATAAAACTACTTTCGGTCTTGCAGAAGATACACATCCGTTAAGACAGTAAATTTAAATCAGTAAATTTTAATTATAAAAGAAGATGCACAACAATTGCGAAATTAAATATTGCCGCGCAGGAATTTAATGATAAAGGTTACTCAACATACTTCAAAACATGGATATTAAAAAACATCGATGTTATTCGATGTTTCAATTTTTAACACCGATGCTAGGCAAGATCGATGTTTTTTGCGGACGTCGCGTCACTAATCTCAAGCGGGCCCCTGCGCGAGGGAGGGCCCACGTCGCCTGCGGGGAGACGGCCACGTCGCTCCGCTTTCGGCGCCGCAGCCCCGCGCGCGAGATTAATAGCGAGGCGGGGAGAGAGACAAATGGGGACCCGCAGGAACGAAGATATGTGGAGGGAAAGGAGGCAGCAAGCAACCCCCCCCACCACAACACACACACACAAAAATTAAAACCGCAAAAAGAGCGACGAGAGACTGTCGACAACCTGACAAAACGAATCATTCGAGGAACGAGCACGGAAATTGGATAAAGCAGGAGCCAAATTGGGATAAGAGCGAAATAAGATAAAAATTCATCGCACGCGTCTACGGAATGGTCAGAGTTTCAAGAGAATCAAATCAGATCAAACTGAATGGTCGAAAAAAAATTTTTTACATATAAACAAAAATGCAAATTCCGCTACACAAAAATCTCTTAGTTGCCTGCTCTGCAATACGAGCGAAAACACAGCCTTCACTCTTCCACGCTTGTCTGCGGAGAGACTACATTACAAATACATTCCTATCCTGTTTCATGTGTCGTGCCGGGATATTAAAACAACATTTTCGGATATGAAAATTCCGCTTTTAGGCGCGCGGTCGATACGTGTGAATGAAGACCCCGCCTCGAAAGCCCCTGAGCCACTTGGCGCCGCTTCGTTAGCGACGCCCCGAGAAAGAGTGCGCCAGCGAATCTTGTTACCGGGTGAAGGAGGTGGGGGAGGTGGGGGGGGGGCGCCGGGCGCGCCGCGCGGGCCAATCGTCGCCATGGCGACGCCGCGCCTCAGGTAAAGCAATTCAGCGGCTGCAGCGGAAGACGCCGTGCCGGGGGGGAAGGGGGAGGGGGAAAGTCGCTACCGCAGACGCACCTTGACGCTAAAACACGGAGCGGGCGCCGGGCGGGGCAACCGAGGGACGCGACGGCGGGTTTACTCCTCGCCCACGAAACGTACTTCCACGCAAGGAGAAAATATCGTTCATGCTGCAGTGGAGGGTGGTGGTTTTCGACACAAAAATCTCGTGGTGTGAGGCCTCGATATCAGCAAGCGGATAAATCTTATCTGTTTGAACAGACAGACAGAATTGGAAGATAATGATTTTGGGAGTACTCATGAAGCCTCATTAACATTTTTTTTCTCAAAAGCAGAATGGGCGCACATTTTGGGTTAACTTTTTCCTTCGGTAGAGGAAAGGCCTCTTCAAAAAAATGCGTAGGTTGCGTCTTCGTCCAAACTCTCTGGAATTTGGAAAATCTGCCAAAGTTACAAACAACGCGAGAAAGTAGTTGTTCTAGAACCACGAGTTTTTTTCTTCGCGCTATTACACCGATGTGTTCGACTCATAATCGCAATTTACTGTATATTTAAAAAATCGGATTATGAAAACAAAAAAATAAAACGGTTGAATTTATTCTTCGAAAAAAATGATTGAGTTACTTCCATAGTTTTAATATCCTACGTGTAAGACATATGCCATGATGCTAGCAATGTACGTAACGTCAACTCAAAAAACAGTAAAACTTCCACAAATAAGGCAAAAAAGAACAATTCGGAGTCAGAATATTTCACGTTCTTATCACATCTTAAATGACAACCAAACAAGAAGCCTCAGGAAATCACAAACTCCAAAGCTGGGGGGAGTTCTCGACAATCTAGCGCAGCTTCGGAAATAATTACGGGTCGCACTCGCCGAACGCCGCTCGGCGAACGAGAAAAATCGCAAGCGGGCTGCGTGCGGCCATCGAGAGCCGCCGGCGCCCGCGCGCCGCCCGGGGCGGAGAGGGACGGAGCGGAGGCGCTGCGGCAATAAAAACATTCGCGCCCGCCCGCGGTCGCCGCGCGGCTATCGTAAATATTGACTCGCTTCGCCACCGCTCCACAAGGCCGCTCAGCAGCCGCGCTGCGCGCGCTGCGCCGCGCGCGCGAGAGGCGGGCGGGCCGCCACGACGGGGTTGCAGCCACTGCAGTGGGCTGGCTGGGCAGCCTTAAGCGGCGGAGTGGTCACTTGACGGGAAACAAGCGCAGCACGTAAGCGATCGTCCGACAGCGGGTTATTTTACATATCGCACTAACAGCGCGTGCTGCAATCGGCCCAACGAGCATTTATTTCAAATAACGTTTAGAAATGAAGTGCCGTCACATTTGTAATACGCTTCATCATAAACGTATAATTAACAAAAAGGTGTCACATTAGAAAAATAACACAAAACTACAATGAACGAAATACTTCTTTACAGAAAGCCTTGAATGAAAACTTGGATAATATTTCAAAAAATTATAAAACGAACAAATTGGGGAACGCAATAATAAGAAATAATTCTCAACATACACTATAAGCATACACGAAAGTAAATTTAAGATGTCCACTTTGTATGTCGAAATTACCGTTGACTTTTAAACATTACGTCTCCAGAATGCAAAATAAATTTTTCAACTTTCAATGATAACTCACAAAATAGGTTTCTTACAATAAAATAAATAACATATTTTTACAACACAGCCAATAAAAACAACTAAGATGAAGCGTGCGTTTGAAAACCAAAGTTAGCAACTCCTAAGTGCTTTGTCTGTCTTTAAAGGACCTGTCACGTCGGCACAACTTTTGGGCCGCCTTCGGAACAAGTCGACAGCACGGTGTTCGTTCTGTCGCGAAATTACACAGAAATAACAGAAAGAATTCTATGGTTGGCGTCCAAATTAAAGAAAAATTACACGGAATTCCACGAAAAACTTAAGATTTAACAAAATAAAAAAAATTCTCTTCTCCATCTCCAACGGACACGAAAGAGGACGAAACTGGTAACGAGCAAGCGAAAGAAGAGGCAAGTGTTATTCGAGACAGTAACAGAGAGCGGGTTGAGAGCGAGCGAAAGAGAGAGAAGTGAAGAGAGCAGATGTGAAAGAGGTGAAGAGAGCAGATGAGAAAAGAGGCGAAGAGAGCAGATGAGAAAAGAGGCGAAGAGAGCAGATGAGAAAAGAGGCGAAGAGAGCAGATGAGAAAAGAGGCGAAGAGAGCAGATGAGAAAAGAGGCGAAGAGAGCAGATGAGAAAAGAGGCAAAGAGAGCAGATGAGAAAAGAGGTGAAGAGAGCAAAAGAGAAAAGAAGTGAAGAGAGCAGACGAGAAAAGAAGGGAAGAGAGCAGACGAGAAAAGAGAAGAGAGCAGACGAGAAAAGAAAAGAAGAGCAGCTCAGAGGAGAGAAGAGAAGAAGAGAAAATAGAAAAGAAAGAAAATAGACGAGGAGTGAACGTTCCAATTGTGCGTGGCGCTCGGGGACAAAGCAGTCCATTACCGAGTCGCGGCGCAGGCCGAAGCTCCCAATTGGCGGGCTCAGATCGCGGGAGGAGGCGCAGCGGCTCCCAGTGATAGGGCGATCATCCGCGCGCGATTACCTGCATCGCTTTCCCCGCGCGCGGAAATTAATTTGTTCATTATCGTGTCCGGCGGAACGTGCAACGGAGCGCGCGTGGGTGGGGGGGGGGGGCTACTGTCGCCCACTCGCCAACTCGCGGAGCCGCGTTTAAACCAAGGGCGCGTCCTTCCTTTTCAGGAAATTCACTTTTAAATCTAATCGCTGCTCATAACGCGTAATTGTCCGCGCCGATATGCTACCCCTGCCTACTATAATTAAGACGGGAGAATTTTATTTTCGAAAAGTAACTGAAAACGCGCGCGTCTGAAACGATTGAAGTCTCTACAACAGCGGTGATTGAAGATTTCAGTGAGAAAGCTGAATTAAAATTAATAAAACTAATAACTACATTAATAATAAAAGCAAACGTCAAAATCCCTGAAAAAATATACAAAAAAAAGCGCAGGATGTTGCATTTTCTTTTTAAAAAATCGAAGGTTTTCATTTGAATCGATTACGGCCTTTTGGAATCGATTCCATCAAGAATCGGTAGCAAAGAAATAGAAAGAAAAGAATCGATTCCGGAATCGAGTCGGTAGAATCGGAACGTTCCTACCCCTGCGTGACGGCCGAAGGGCTGACCTTTCCTTGCAACCTGGGAATGCTAAAAAAAGCTAAGTTTGTCCGCGAACGAATATTGGCACTCACGCTGTAAAACACAAGAAATACTATTCTTAAATACCGGAGCAAACAGTAACTTTCCAAATAACGTTGACCAACACTTTGCGGCAAGCGGAGCACGAGGTGTTGGGTGCGTGCAGCAGATCTCCCACGAAGGACGAAGAGAGAGCTGTTCTGACATCCAGTTACGACCAGGGAGCGACAAAGGATTCGTGAGGTGAATAAATGGAACAGTGGTACCAAAGAAATGGTTCTGCATTGTCCATACGTCGACGTAATAGTCCATTTTTTTTCACACGAATGTAGAATATTTCTTTATTCGCAGTACGCAATTCAATTTGTGTTCAGGTTTTGCAGAGAATTTTAAAATCTTGTCGCGACAGATAAGCCCCAACACACGTGCACATTCAATCCCCTGCCAGTCACTCGAGGAATCATCTTGGCGAAGGCTTACCCACAAAGGAAAAAGACAAAATACAGTAAAATTCGCTCAATGCAGAACATGCATAATGCGGAAATCTGTCTAGGGGCCGCCCACAAATTACGTAATGCAAATTTCGAGTATTTTCAATACCCCTCTCCCCCTTGTAACGCACTTCCCCATTTCCATATAACGCAGCGTAACGCTGTCTCAGACCCCTTCCTTCGCCCTTTTGCGTTACTTAATTTATGGATGACCCCCTAATGCGAACTTGAATCGCGGTTCCGCCAATCACAAATTCTACAGTATTCCATTGCATCAAGCGAAATCTTTTCTAATACGGACAAAATCCAGTCCCTTTAGGCTCCTCTCTGAGCAAGTTTTACGGCACAGAGGCCGTAGGGACGTGAAGGGGCGGCCGACGGAGCGAAGGCAGCGCGCGTGTGTGAGGCGCCGCTTTAAGGGCCGGGACCGCCCACGTCCGCAGCCCCGAGGCGCGGGCGGGACGCTCGCGCTCACGCCGCCGCCGCAATCCGGTTAGGGCGCGTCCGGCCCTGCGGCGCGCGGTCGATCTCCGACTGACGGCGTCTTCATACAGCCGGAAGCGCAGCCTCCGGCCGCGACGGCGACGCGCCGGGAGGAGCAGCCAGCGCACGCGCACACACGCCCTCCAGTACAAAAATGCATTCGACTTATTACGTTATAAAAAATATAATATTACAATAAAACCTATAATTAACTTCAATAATAGAGGAGACCAAAAACTAATGTCTTCTTTTAATAATTTATACTTAGTCTTTTGATCATCTATCTTTTGATGTGTTGGTTGAGACCCAATGTATAAATAAATCTCATCCATTATGTTATTTTTGTTTTATTTTATTTTGTGTCCTAATGTTTTTAAATGTATTTAATTTTGTTTTTGGTCCACCTTTATTAATCTCAGTGCTCCTGAAGATGCGGTCAATTGGTTCGGGAAACGTGCTTTTTGAAGAAAATAAACTTGTAAACTAAAAATGAATATAGTTTTTGATTGTCGTTAAAAGATATGGATACCACACTAAGAATAAATTATTAACTTCAATAATATTGTAGTAAAACTCGTCAATTGATAAACAGATTTTTCATGAACTGTCTATGTCGCATACAATTAAATTGGAAGAGTTCATGATGCTTTCATCTAAAAATTTCACCAATGAACAAATTTTGCGAATGTTGATTTTATCTAATTCACAATGAATTGAGGTAGGGACAATGATTCAGGGAGGGTCCGAGCGCTGCAGTGCGGCGGAAACGACAGCAGGGGCGGAAGGGACAGAAGCGAGTGCGAATGTAAATAAAACCTCCCACTTTCCGTTTAATAGTTGACTGACCGAGAAATCTCCTGCGCCCGCCAGTTCCTTCACGTCGATGTTCTCAAGAAATGAAGTACGCCTCTGACATTTCATCCGCGTTCCGTTCCGCCCTTCGCTTGGGCCTAGAGCCGTCGCCGTCGCTAACGACGTGCCGCCTCCGCGCGCATTTACTGCTCCCGCAAGGAGGATATTGCGGAAGGTTAACAGATGGGGCGCGGGGGCGTGGCGGCAGGCAGGCAGGCGCTCATTCGCGGTGGCAGCAATATTGCAATACAAACAGGCGCTGCGGCGCGCCCCTCCCCTCCCCCTCTCCCCGCCCGCGCCGCCGGAAGAGGCGGAGAGGCTGCCGCGATCCGGCGCTCCACAGTCAACACAGCAGCGCGCCACCATTGTACGGAGTTGGTGTTCAAAGGCGCAAGAGGCGGAGAGAAGGAGACGGAAGAGCGCGCGGAGCGGTGCGGGCGGAATTATCGCCAACTGCTCGCAGTGCGTGTTTAGGCGGGGGGGGGGGGGGGGCGGAGGAGGAGCAGGCGCCTCCCCAAGGTGGCGGGAATCCGCCGACAACTTTCCCAGACGAGCGGCTGCGGGGGATGATGTGCGCTCAGCCGAGTCCGCCCGGCGCGGCGGGCAACTCCGCGTGGAATATCCGCGTTTGTTTGCGCAAGTACTACTCCGTCCCCGCGCCTCGCCCAGAGTTTCTCCGTTACCCGTATCGGAAAACGCCCGTTCATTCACGGCGATAGGGGCCTTTACGGGACGATTCAAACGAATCTCGTGCTTCGCAAGAGTCCGCGTCGGAAGTTGCTCTGGAGCAAGTGCCAGGCCAGCAAAGTGGCGAGCGGGTGCCCCGACCGAATAAGCCGGCGCGCGGAGCGGCTAAGCGAAGCGCGGTCCAGAATTAACCGGTGTTTACGGGCAGGGGGAGAAGGGGCCGGCGGGGGCCGGCATGCCGCTCCTTAGAGCAGCGAGCCCGCCTCTCGCAGACGCCCCCTCCCCCCTGATCGATTACACACGCGCCGCCCCGCGACAACAGCAGACGCAGCGCCGCGCGTCTACACCACGCGGCCTAATGGCGCGGAGCACAGCGCGCGGGCCACCTGCCGCCTGGCGATGCATACATCTGACGTTCTAGGTCTCAGAATAAACATTAAGGCATCTACAGGGATCCACCGTGATTTTTAATAAACGTATGGTGGAAAGAAACATAACGATGTTTCACATGTGCAATTGGCCCATAACTGTGACGCAACTCGTCACACATAGTTGTTTGGCGAGTACACGAAATCCCTTCGGCTGCGTCTAAATGTGACCTGTGCAACACCAATGCATTATGAGCTGCCAATCAATCAGGTGCAAATAACACGGTGTAACTTCGTTATATCAAATTTCCCAGGATGCGTTCGTTGGAAACGAACAATCACCTTCGACCTCCTTACATACATGCATACTAAATTAGTAACATGTCCTCTGAGACATCTCAGTGGAATTGTTACAGGTCACGCATCCACAATATAAAAGAAATTATGATTCTACAGAAACACAAAACGTTCATTGAGAAATGAACTATCAAACCACAGTAGCAACTAAGAACAGACTTTGCTGAATTTCTTGCAATGCGAAGAATCTCGGAACCCACGGGCGATCCCCGATCTCGACGGGAGCGCGAAACACCGTTTAAGCTGTCGGAAATGGTCGGCAATCACCTCGATGGCGCTCGCACGCGGGACAGCGCTTCGGCAGCACCCCCACCCCCACGGCCGGCTCGCATTAGAGCGGCGCCTCTCTTCGTCCGCGCGCGCAAAGCAAGCGCCTCGCCTACTCACATCTTCAATAATCGATTGTCAATCGAGAGTCAAGTGCTCGCCAGAGCCGAGCGGCGGCTTTTGTCTCTGCAGGAAAACAGCTGCAGAATAAATAAACAGGTCGCGTGGGCGGGGCGGCGCGGGGCGGAAGGCCCGCCCTATCGGATATCGATAGCCTTGTAAATCGGTTGGCGGCCGCCTGTCGGGGCCCATTACGCCCTGTCTTACAGGGCCCCCGGACCTCGAGGCCGCCCCGCCCCGCGCGGCTGCATAATGCGCCGCGACAGCAGCCGCTCCGTCGCGCGTCGCGCTCTTCCCTATTAAGCGCCTCAAAGGCGGGGGCGGGGCCCGAGGAGAAAGCGGACGCATCTCTCTGGAATAAAGTTGCCTTGATGGTCGCCCGGATTCTCATTCCCCCTAATAAACCCTTGTTCAAACACGAACAACACCAACGAAGGGGGAGACATTTCGCAACTTACGGATCTCTCTAAGCGCACGTGGGGAAGTCGCATACCATGTTTTCAACCCCGTTCGATATGCCGTATTTGTCGTGACAGACATGCAGTTTTTTTTCTTCCACAAACGTCTTTATAAAAGGCGACTAATACCTGGCGGGTTTTATGTTCTAATGATCCCAGATGCAAAATGGCTAATAGAAATGGTATGTGGTTCTTAAAGCGAAAATTACAGATAAATCAAGATTGGGCATGAGCCTTATTATGCCAAATCGTCAGTTGCAGTTTTCTGTTCCAATTTCAATTATTTAACTCTACTAACTCGGCATTTGATAAAACTTGTAGTGTTTTATTACTCAATTTTGAGCCACTCCACTATTTAAGAGGCAGGCCTTGCCCAACATTGGGATCCAGAAGCGTTATTTATCACTTTTCTTTCTCGCAAAACGACATTCAAAACTCCAATGTGCCTTCTATGCCGAACATGGCGCGCGCGTCTTCAAGACGCAAGAAGGAAGCCGGGAGCGCGAGGGCAACACCTGCGGGCGCGGTCTTCGCACGCGCCGCGCCGCGGGCTTTTGATGACGCCGTTTGTTGTTGCAGCGCGCCGTTATTTTTAGGCGCCGGCGATCGCAACAAAGAAGCTGCTGTGTCGGCGGCGGCGCGCCCGCAAAGCGCCTCTCGGGACGAGCCACGCCCCCGCCCCACACCGCGCTGCACCGCGTGGACTCTCTAATAGACTCGCCAACGACATCCCCCCACACACACACACACATACTTTCTTTCTTCGATAACGCGGCACCGTCCAAGAGACACTCGATGAAATTCACTTTCCGTATCAGATACGTTTCCTGACTCTGTAACACAGCACTCGCGAACTGCCACCTTCCAACGCACTTCCTGGCTTTACATTATTTATTTATTAATGGTGGCAGCAAAAAAGTGGTGTATACATATCATTACATCGGGGTAAGAAAGTTATATAATGAATCATTTTCATATAGTAATAAACTTAAAATTAAATCACAATTATAAATCACATATAGTACATGTAGAGATATTTATGTATATATTATCATCATTTAATTGATCATTCATTATCCACTCAAAATAATTTGAACACTCATGTTTTTCTTCTATCGTTCTGCCAATCACACAACGTTAAAACATGTGAAAGTTTGCAGCGCGCATTACGACACAATCTAACTCTATGTACAAGAACTAAGCAATCCAGTATTGCGAGTAGAGTACATTCATAAATTTTCAAACAATTGATGCTTACTCTTTCAACGAAGCTACGTAACGCTCGAAAACGTACGTGCCACGGCCGGGCAATTCATCCAGTAAGTGAAGGCGGCGGCAGCAGCGGTCGTTTCATGGCGAGCGGCCGCCGTCGCAGCAGCCCCCAATCAGCGAGAGCGCCTGTTAGGGCCGCGGCGTCGCGCGCTCCGCTCCCGGGAGCCGTGATGAACGACGGCCCGGCCCGCAGCCGTCGCGGCGAGAGGTCGAGGGTCCCGGGCGAAAGGCGAAATATTGTGCTCCGCCTCCCCGCCCCGCCCCGCAAGGCGAGATAAAAAGATCCACGCGCAAGTTTGTTTCCGCCCGCGACGCTATGAGCGATGGTGATTGCTTTAAGAGAGGCAAAGTTGGGCAGCGCCGCGGGGCGCCGTGCGGGGGAGGGGAGCGGAGGGGAAGCGGCTTCTGATCGCGCACGGCGGAAGAGCGGCCGACGGGGCGCGGCGCGGCCCGGCGCAAAAAAAAAGAATCAAAAGACGAGAGACAGGAAGCGAGGCGGGCGCGCGAGCGCGGTTCAAAGGGGCGGCGGCCGCCTGCGGCACCGCGTTTTCTACGCGCGCCAGCCCGCAGTCGGCGGACAGCTACTGCGGCTCTCCCGCCCCCGCAAGGCAATTATCGGCCAATCAGATCCATCTCCCCGTCCGCGCTAAGCGCGCGCCGGGCGCCGACGCCGCCCCACGGTCTGCCGCGCTGTTGGACCGCCCGCGCGCGCGCGCCTCCGCCGCCCCGCCTCTTCTCGTCTCGGCTGCTCTTCGCAACCGCGCCTCGGGCCCGGCAATTACCGCCCTTTGTGCTTCTCATTAGCACCCGAGACATAGACGCGGCCCGCAGCCGCCCCGTGCGCCTCGCCTCGCACGATCGCCCGCCCGAACGCCCGCCTACGCGCCGCCGCAGCCACAATTAGCCCGGGGCCGGCGGCGTGGGTGATTCGGCCGATTGCGGACGCGCGGTTTCTCGCCCCGCCCCCGACCTGCCCGCCTGCCCCCTCGCCCGCCAAGAGGTCAGCGCCACTGCCGTGCTAATGATTCCTCCGTCGGCCGCTCCCCGCCCCCTCCGCAGCGTCCAGCTGACGACCTCGCCCACCCTGCGCACTTTCGGGCGAAAAGACGCG
Source organism: Acheta domesticus (assembly GCA_031308135.1). NCBI lineage: Eukaryota > Metazoa > Arthropoda > Insecta > Orthoptera > Gryllidae > Acheta > Acheta domesticus. Next base: position 173,255,244 of record JAHLJT010002406.1, on the reverse strand, counting down.
GCCAAACAACTACTGAAAACTCCAAGCACGGAGCAGGTTGGTAGGTCAGGAAACAAATCAACGACATATTTGCAAGGCATTGCAAGAAGCAGTGTTCAGTTATGGACAAGTGACTACTAGAAAATGAAGCACTGACGCATCGAACACACGGGCATAATGTGTTATGTTGCCAGCAGTAGCTGCGTAAAAGCGGCCCCGTCTTAATCTTCGTATCACTGAATCAGTAGCCGGAATCAGTGCAGACGAACGAACGCCTTCTGAATGGCCTCAGAGCCCCAGTCAGAGCTGAATGGCATGAAGGATCCCACTCACACCGCGTAACCTCCCAGCAACCGAGGCCACAAAGGGTCTAAAACAGAATAAACGATACGTAATAACTGCATTCCGCACGCATCCGTTGCAACTGCGCACCCTGCACGGGGGGGGGGTAATTTCCGTAGATTCGCATCTGCCAGAGCGCGTGGGCGAATAATTCGGGGGCGGGCAAGCGTCTTCGCTTCATTAGCCGGCGCAAAGCATCGCAAAGGAGCTGCGGCGCCGCGGGGCGAGGCGAGGCGAGGCGTGGCGGGGCGGAGGGGGCGGCGAGGGCCAAAGAGCAAAGCGGAGCGGGGTGGGGTGGGATGGGGATGTGCCGAGGCGCTGCTGGCGCTCAACTCCGTAACGCAACTTCGGTGGCAGCACCCTCCCCCACCTCAACGAGAACGCACGTTCACAGCGGGCACCCAGGGATGGAGGAACAACGCTCGCACATCACGTGATATGACCGCTGATTTGTTACGGAAATGTTGATGTTTTTGAAAAGAACCGCTAAAAACACGGAAGAAGGATGAACGAAATTTGTGTTACAGTGTACTTTTTATTCCATCAAAGCACTCGGTAAGTTCCACGCCCGAAATTGCAGAGAAAACAGATTTATGTTCACATTCGCAAATGGGTAGTGTTCCGATCATAACAGCAAACACGAGCAGTCGGAAGCCTACTAAACGGGGCAATGAAAATTCATCCAATATCACTCCCATCTACGAAATATGTGCCAGTAATGCGCCACTGCTGTGTCTGTAATCTATGGCATTGTGTGGCTAGCAAGGGATTTCCCAATCGTGTATACACAGGCGAAGCAATTGCCGCGGCCGCTATGTAGCAAAGCGTTTGCAAAACGCCGGAAAAACAGCGCGCCCGCCCCACCCACCCCACCCCCCGCCCCGCCCCCCCGCGCGCGCGCGGACGGGCAGCGCATTACGCGAGCAAAAGCAGCGGCCGGCGCTCATCCGTCTGGCGGAGGCGGATTCATTTCGGCCGGGCGATGAGGCGGCCCTCGGCGCTCGCCCGCTAATTACGGCGCCCCGCCCCGCCCCCTCCTTTCCTCCCCGCTCGCTCGGCGTACCACGCCCCCGCTCGCAGCGCACCTGCTGCGCGCTCGCGCTCTGCACCTCGGCGCACCGCCCGCCCCGGCCACCGCTGCGGCCGTCCACACGCCCTGCCTTCGCACTTCGGGGCACTACGCTACCAACAGCGCCGTAGCTAACATTTTAATACGAGCTCGGCAAATGAACTACCGAGACTCACGTAACATTACACGACATTCGGTTTCTACGGTTACAAGAAATTCGGAAACTTATCTTCATTGATTGGTAGGTGAAAGACATTCATACCGTCTGCAAACGGGGTGGAGTAGATTATTCCAACTGTCGAATTAGAATCGGCGAAAAGATTTAACTTGTGACTTGTGACTGGCTCCTGGCTGATGGCCGCTGGCGCCCCGAGGCGAGACGAGGCGAGTGGCGACCGGTTGCCGGCGCTCGCGATAAGGAGCCCGTGACGGATTGCGGCCGCCCCTCTGCCAATCGATGGCGCTAGCGATTGTCGATCCTCCGATGCGGGCCAGCTCCTAACGAGCCCCGCCAGGCGCCGCCCACGCCCTCCGTTACGACGAGCCCCAAACTAAACAATTTCGCACAAATTCTTATAGCAATGGAACGCAGATTGAAGTGTTCACTTACGTTCGAAGCACAGGTATCATTACATCAACGCTGTTCTTTACATCGTTTTCTTCCCATTTGCGGGCTAGAGCCGCTCTCCACTCTGAAAGACTCACTAAAGGAGAACACCAAATGCGATCGGCGATCAAATCATTGGAATGCAAAATCATTGGAATGCAACACGCAGCAGCGTGAAGGGGCAGCGAGGCGCCGGGTGGGGGGTGGCGCGGGAGGCGGCGTGGGGGAGAGGGGAACGGTGGCGACTGGAGGCGGCGGCCCGATAACGCCCGACGCCCCGCGACCTCACAGCGCCGCTCGCGCACATCGCGGCCCGCGACAAACAACGCGTGCGAACAGCGAAAGTCTTTTCGACAGCGACACGCGGAATACGCAAATGAATACAACGCGCGCCATCATTCCATTGCAAAGCCACTTTTTTCCATTTTGATTTTCATTATCACTAAATGCACTAATATGCAATCACAGCATTGCAACGGCTCTGAATCAACTTTCCGGAATCGAAAAGAATAAATGTTGACATATTACTGCGTAAAAATGTAACATTTTTCCCCATTTGAACAAATGATTATCGTATCATTTATTTATATGCCTGTTCATATTATATTATATTGATTAAATTATATTATATTTGGCCCATGAATTGAGAACAGACTATTATTTATTATAAGAAACCAATAATTAAATCAATTGTGCATTTAATATTGCTACAGTTTCGAGGATATTATTTTCCTCATCTTGAGGCTCATATATTCATTATTAAATTCGATTTTTGAAATGAAAGTTTTAATTTAACATAAATTTAAAAGTTTCAATGTAATAAAAACTTTTATTTCAAAAATCAAATTTTATAATGAATATCTAAGCCTGAAGATGAGGAAAATAATATCCTCAAAACTGTAGCAATATTAAATGCACAACTGATTGAATTATTTATTTATTCCTAATAATAAATGATAGTATATTCTCAATACTTGGGCCAAATATAATGATTATCGTGTCCTTAAACCCAACAACGGGAGCTGCACGTGCTTTGGCCATCCAAATGCTTTCGTGGTCCCACTCGTGGATTCGCCCGTGCGCCGCCGCTTCTCGCGGGCCCGGCGGCGAGGGGCAGACGACCTCGCCGCGACACGGCTACGGTTACGCTCCGGGTACGGTTACACGCCCGAGACCGCGTAAACAAACTTGGCCGCCCGCAAAGCGCCGCCTTTGTCTCGCGCAGCGCAGCGCCGCGCCCCGCCCCTCCGCGCCCCGCTCACCACACCCAGATGCGCCGCGTAAGAGCCGTTCACCGCGAGATCCTCAATTGCCAACAGGGAGTTTTTGCGCCCTCGAACGAGAAGCACTATCGATCTTCTGCTCATGCGTAGTTCCGGTTTCGCATCACTTTTGTGCATCTGCGCATGCGCACAAGATCGATAGTGCTGTACGTTTGTGGGTGCAACAACTCTGTAATGCCGCTTGGCGTCGGCGTACATCGTTCCACACACTCGATCGATCTACCTTGCCTCACACAGCTGTGGATCGCACAATAAACAATACTTTAGAAGCATTTTTTTATCACGTTTTCTTCTCAGTTTCGCGTAGAAAAATCAACGATTTTGCATGAAAGTAGGCTCTTTTTTCAACAATCAGAGATAAGAAATATATAATAAAAAATACTTCATATTTTACGTTTAATAGGAACATATACATACATCAAATAAATAATTAAAAGCATTTATTACACCGACAGAGACATTTAAATCAGGAATTGAATTTTAGAAAGAAGAGATCGGTCGAAAATCTAATCATGTCGGTGCACGATTTAATACTTCGCAGCTGTGGAAAGAGCAGAATCGCCTTTTCGCGAAGAAGAATGCAAAGCAGTATTTGCATTTTCGGCGTGTAAGCTGAACGGGTCCTCCGCCCAGTGCTCCACCGCGGGAAGCAGCGGTCGCTCCGCGCCGCCGAGAGGCGCCGCGGCGGCTTCGCGTCCCATTCACTTCCGCCGCCTTAAGAAGCGCAGCTTCGGAACTTGGAGAGCGACAAGACGGCGCACTTCGCCAGCGCCTCCTCCCCGCCCCTTTCGACGACCTCCTCCCCGCCCCGCCCCGCCCCGCCCCGCCCCGCGGCGGAATCTAGGGCGCCACTTGACGGACACTTCGGCTCGTGATTCAGCGCGACGGCCGACGCGCAAGACAAACCCAAAAGTGCTTTTCCAAGTTCCTCGGCGCGGTACACCAAGAATCTGATATATCAATCACCCGAGTGGCGAAAACGAATTCAATCATTATGAGTTATAGCAAACTCCGCGCGAGTCCTGTCGACGTGCACTTGGCCCGTAGCGTTCGACAAGGACGCGTGAGAGTATTCCTGGAAAAGATAACAAAGAGGAAAAACTAAATATTAAGTTCAAATATCTCGTTAATTCTGGATGAAAAAAGTCGAGGCAAGAAACGATGCAAGCAACGGGATTTTAGATCGATTCAGAACGACCTAACCACAGATGAACCGCTTCTAACGAGAAATTCGGAAGGAGGGCGAAAAGAGACGGAGTTAGTCGAACATGTAACAAAGGAGTCCCAAAGGAATAAGGGGGGGGGAAATTCCATACGACTTACTGGCATACATAAAACTACGGAGCAATTTTGGTGGCGATCTCGCGAAAATAATGAAGAATGCGAACCGAACAATAAACCGAGCGATGGAGTAATCATTATTTTCAGGGACCGCACGCATCTGGAGGAGAGCGTGCTTGGAGGGGAGGCTACGGCGCGAGGGCGTGCGGGCGCGCGTGGAAACCGGAGTCGGAGTGGGGGTGGGGGCGGGGCGGGGCGGGGGCGGGGGCGTCAGCGGCCCGCGGCGGCGCGCGCGCGGTTTGGGTTACGGCCAAGGCGCCAAGGCTCTCGTCGCCCTGGCCCGCCCGCCCGCTCGCCTCGCCGCACGGCGCACGTGGCACGTTACAGCAGCTTTGCACGCCAAACAGCACGAGCACTTCGCGCATCGGAAGGATTTTTTTATTCCTCCGATTGTTTACAACCAAGCGTCCATTCAGTGATTCGGGAGACACTTGCACCTTACGTTGCTTTCCAGGGTTTCGATGGTTGTCGCGGGTCAATGAATCAATGGACTGGGTCGTTCATTGAGCAAAGGTGTTTGCCCACCCCTGTCCCCACGAGATTGAGGACACGAGAGGGAATGAAATCGCGTCCATCGCCCGTTGTTTAGGATTCTACTCCAGCATTCATCTGGAATTAGTCACATGAGACCAAGAACACTTCATCAGAGCAGGCACCTTAGGGATTCGATTCCAGTATGCGCACCAAACGCATTGATGCTAAAATACACCAAGTTTTAGTCCTCTGTCAGTTATGGAACCCACGCCCTACCAATTACTGGTATGCAGCACTTCCCATTATTATCTTTCACTCGATCACCCTTCGATAAGTTTAAGTCAAACGGCACACTGCTTCTGATCACCTGCTCATGAAAATGATCGAACATATGTAAAAAAAGCCGCCTTCTGTCCCACGCCTATGCCCCTGAAATTACACGTGGCACTCACAATCATCCACACCACGACCTCCTTTCTCTCATGCAGGACGCGAGTCATATCCTTTCGAAGCCTGTCGGATCAGGACAGGGCCGGAGTAAAGGCCACACACGCCCAGCAACTCGAGGGAGGAGGTGAAACACTGCTACGCGAACGCCCCGTGCCCCCAGCCTCCCTTCGGCTCCCCGTCTGCGCGGCGGGCTGGCCTCGCCTCCTCCGCTCCGCCGCCTGTATTAACGATTCCGCCCCCATTCAAATTCTAAACCGATAATCGCATCGCGCCCGCCCGCCCCCGCGGGAATAAAACAAGCGCCTGCCGTCGACGGAGCGGCGTCGCGACGCCCTGCCTTCAAAAACGGCAGCGGTAATTAAATTATCGGCTACGCGCGTTATTAAATCTGATTTATTGCGAGGTGAAACGCGCCGCCGAACTCCCGCGGAGGAGGTGGAAGGGGATTCTCAAATATTTATAAGGCGGCGGAGGGGTGAGGGGGCGGGGCTGCCAAGACGACAGCCGCAGCCGCCTATTCCCACCGTCGCCGCGCCGCCGTCTCGTCTCTGGGGGCGCCCGCCGGGCGGCGATAAGGCGTCTGTGGGGGCGCGCGCGCCGCACGCGGCAATTTCATGCAAATCGCGCGCGCGCGTCGGGGCGCAGCAGGAAGGAGGACGGAGGGGAGGGGAGGGGGCGTGGCAGCCCCCACGGCGGCATCCGCGCGTTTCCCACGCGGCGGCGGGGACGCCGGCGAGGCTGTGAGCAGCGGGGGCGGCGGGGGCGGCGGGGGCTGCGGCGGCGGCGGGGGCAGCGGCGGCGGGGGCAGCGGTGGCGGCGGCGAGGCTGTGAGCGGTGGCGGAGGCGAGACTGTCGGCGGCGGGGGGTGCGGCGGCGGCTGCGGCAGCGGTGGCGGGGGAGGCGGCGGCGGCTGAGGCAGCGGTGGCGGGGGCGGGGGAGGCGGCGGCGAGGCTATGGGCGGCGGAGGTCGGGCCGCGCCGCCCTCGGGCGGGCCAACACCTCCCCTCCGCCCCAGCCCGTGCGAGCGAGCGGGCGGGCGGTCGCTAATTCAACTAAGTCGCTGGGACGGCGGGGGCGGAGGCGGTGCCGGCGGCGCTTCAGGGGCGCCCGCGCGTGCGGCGCGTGAGCAGCGAGGCGCGCGCGCCCGGAAGCGCCCGACGGGGGCTGCGACGCCGCCGATTCCCGACGCCTCGCCCCCGCGCCGCCACGCCCCGCGCAACACACAAACAGCCGAACGACGTATACGCACTTCGCGAACCGCTCTCCCGCTCTCGCCGGCTTCCCCTCTTCGCCTTCCGACACCTTCCCCTCTACGAAACCTCCCTCTCAGCTGCTCTGCTCAAGAATTTCCCCGTATTTCGTACGCTATAACTGCTACTCATTAATATGACATGGTAAATGTTTTCGCCAGAATTTCGACAACTTCTACGTGGTACTACCGAAAATGGGAATACATGTTCGGAATTAAATAATTCACCTTTTGACTTTTATCTAAGCAGCAATGCCCTTGACTGTTGTGGAACTGTGTGGGGATTAGCCGCCGCGGAGGGGTCAGGGCTGCCAACGCACAAGTGGGAGCCGACGAACGGGGCTGCGACCGTCACGCGCGCGAGGTAGACTGAAACGGAAAACACATCGGCCCACAATGGACCTTGGCGAAAGAGCGACACACACAACGCACATCTCAAGAAACAATGACGTAAATGTACATTCTTCTTAAAACTACTTATTAATACCGCAATGTTCCTAAAACTCAACTCTATCTGGAGTAACAAATAGATAGAATTGTAACTCTTCCCTACTCCCTTCGAGAACGGATAAGTCTTCATGATATTGCCGCTAAAGATCCACGACTCACAAACTTTAAATGCGTTTAACTTGTCCTTTCCCTGAGGAAGCCTGCCACACAACAGGCGACGCGTCGGCCTCTCAGCCTGCGATGCGACGTCACCCGGACAGCCAAAAAGTCATAGACACGAGCCGCGGAAGCTTACGTGTACATTGAAAAGCCTTTCCTCAACAACATTATGAATTGACACTTGCTTCAACGTTTCTGTAAAGGTACCACATACCATCCGCAGAGAATCCTGTCGGAGCAACACCTTCGTTATTCGGGCGGGAGGGGCTGGCGGAGGTGGAGGCGGGAGCAGGCCTCGCCGCCCAGCGGCCGCTAAACGGCTGAAAAGAGCCAGAAAAAAAGAAGAAAGAAAAAAAAAAGAAAGAAAGAAATCGGCGCGCGTCCCGGGCAGCGGGGACGGCGCGTTTGGGGCAGTATATCTCGGCACGTCGATAATCCGCCCCCCCCCCGGCCCCGCGGCCGCTCGCGTCTTCAGCTTCCTCCCCGAGGACCGCAGGCGCCGCCACCCCCAACCATCCCGACGCCTGTTGCTGCTCCATCCGGTTTCCCTTGCGGCCACCGCAACGTCGCAAACAACGCTACATCTAAAAGCACGCGAGCCACGCGCTGCATCTGTCGCCTTTATTTTTTGCGCTCAACGCTACAGCAAGCCCTATGTGCGTTTTGTGGAATATCTCTGAGTTCAATGAACCAAAAAGGTCGTTTTTTAATATATTTCAATAATTCCTGTCATTTTCTCGAAGAGATGAATGGGCCATCGTGTGTTATGAGAAGACATGCAATCGGCAGTAATGAATTTGTCGTGCGCTATCAGCGCAGGGTGAACAGCCACCAAACACTCGCGCGAGACGAAGATGTATAGCTGTCAATAACGTGCAGCGAGATTGCACGGGAGTCCACTTCAGCAACACGCGTGAGAACCAATTTAACGCAACTCGTTCAATACCACCATTGCACGCCGTTATGTTACAGAATTCGTTTTCGTTACCGGTGTTCCTGGCTCAAAACAGGTTAGTTTCTACACTTCTAATCTCAAAAGTTTTAAAGGAAAACTCTCGAGAGAAGCTCTAAACGAAGCATATAAATCGACGAACGAGTTCTGGAGAACGACGCCCGCTTCAGAATCGCCGTCTTCTATCGAATTCCAACGGTTGGCTGCAGCTCTCGCAACTTCCGCCCGCCGCGCGTGTTCGGTCGCCGCCAAGACAAATCCCTCAGACGGATACAATCCGCGCCGGAATGCGTTTCGAACTCGCGCTGCTTCGCAGAAGGCGGGGCGGGGCGGGGCCGGGAGCGGGAGCCGGCGCGGGCGAGCGCGCGTCGGCAAACAGCGGCGCGTATCCGCCCGCCCGCCCGCCCACGCACGCAAGCGCCCACCGGCACGGCACCCGAGAGAGCGACAAGGCGAGCAGGGAGGAGGAGCGGGTCGGGCCGGCCGTGGACGCATTCAAATTGCAATCGCCCCGCCCGGGCATAGTCCGAGGGTCCTGGATCGCCCCTCTCCTCTCCTCCTCGTCCGCGAATGAAAGGCGCCTGCAAAGCGCCTTAGCGCAGCGCAAAAGAAACTCATCGCAAGAAAAACAGCGCTGCGGCATCGCGTGGGAAGGGGGAGGGGCATGGAGATGGACTTGCAAGCGCCGCTCCGGCGCGGCCTTGAGCGCGCGGCTTTGCGGCCCCACGCCGAGTCCACAGCCTTCGGGCTCTTCAGGCATCACTCCACGTTCGAATTGCCGCTTCTGCTGGGGAAATATTCGAAACAGCGGAGTTACGACATTACGCCTAAAAAGAACCGCGTTCTTTTCCTGTAAATCGTTGCATTTGTGTATTTGCATTAATATGAAAATTACTTATCATTACAATGAAAGCAGATTGATGTTAGTAAATGATGTTCATTCAGTTGGTTACCCAAACCAGCAACGACACTGAACATTATCGTATTGTGCCCACGTCAAATCAACCCAAAATATGACGAGTTTCATGCCTACGGCATCAGCGTTGCAGTGGAATTGAATTTGGAATAAAATTTTGATATGTCAAATGTAACGTCCCAACTCGACCGTTACAATTAATACGAGTTCTTTTTGCCATCATTACCACAAGCAACTACACACCGGACACATGAATATTAATTGGACGCTTTGTCAATTTGCAAAGGTAGACATACATGTTACACATGAAAAATTAGTCACACAAATGAGCAGTACTCTAAATATGTACTCAACAAATAATTGATCAATATACTTTGAGTCCGTCAACTAAAGTAACACACACTCAAAGAGCAGACTGCTAGACCACGCTGCGACGCCAGTACGAATTACTATCCCCTGCGGCATACCGCACGCGCCTCCATAAATGATACATAGGCAGGAATCCATTCCGAAACAATAATTCGTGTGGGCGCAAATTATGAAAGCAAAACGAGAAAAAAAAGGCAGGAGCGGAGGGAATCGTTTATTTGACCCCACAATTCGCATTCAATTTATTCCAATCGGTAGTCACATTTTTCAATATATATTTTTAAATGCGCGAAACTGTGAAAGTACGTCGGCGGCCCGCGCAAATATTGATAAACCGCGACGGGGACGCGGGCGGGGGGGGGGGGGGCGGGGGGGGGGACAGGCGAGGCGTGGATCGCGCATCTGCTGCAATTACGGCAAAAACTCGCCGCCAAAAGCTGGATAATCTCCATCAATTTTCATCATGGCCGTTGTTCCGCTCATGCTGTTATCACGGGCTCTCATTACATATAATGAATAATCAACTGCGAAGGATCCCCACGGCCCCCGCTCATCACACGCGCCGCGCAGCGCCGCGACCGCCCCACCGATTGAAGGTTTCATTTATGGGAGGAGCGCCAGAGGAATACGTAGTAAATAGAGGCGGACTGCTCGATATACAGGGTGTCCGGGGAGGAAACGTCGAAACTTCGAAAATAAGCTCTTCAGACAATTCTAAGCATATTGTGTCCAATAAACTACGTCGATATTCCGAATGGTTGAGCCGCAATGAACACTCAGAAGTTGGTTTGAAAAAATGATTTCTAGACAAAAATTTGCATTATAGAAGCATAGAAACACTCCAGAAACATGTCAAATGTTTATTATTTACAAAAGAAATTAATATATTTATTCAGAAATAAAAATTAAGCGAGAAATAAAAAAAGGAGTCGAATTGTGTAAATTGGGTGCTTTTTTATTTCTGGCTTAATTTTTCTTTCTGAAATAACATGTTCATTTCTTTTGTAATTAATCAACAATTTACGTGTTTCTGGAGTGTTTATATGCTTCTATAATTCAAATTTTTGCCTAGAAATCAATTTTTCAAACCAACTTCTGAGTGCTCATTGCGGCTCAACTATTCGGAATATCGACGTAGTTTATTAGACAAAATATGCTTAGAAGAGCTTATTTTCGAGTTTCGACGTTTCCTCCCCGGACACCCTGTATTAATGAAGCGCGGGAGGGGTGGCGGCGCGGACTCGTGGATTCGGCACAAGACCGCGCGCGGCTCTGCTGAGGGAGCAGGCGGACGCTGCATTGCGCTGGGCGTGAGTGAGTGACAGACAGAGAGAGAGACGATCTCCGTGCGGGAGTGCGCACGAGCGTCCCAGTGGCCAGCGCGGAGGGCGCGCAGCGCGGGGCACGAGTCAGGGCTGGGGGGATCGAGGACGGAGAGGCGTCCAAGAAACAGGCCGAGTACTGTGCTCGCAATGATGCAAACGAATCTGGCAGATACGTCGGTTAATCTGCAACTAGAACATTGGTGGGAATTGTGGGACATCTATAAATGGGAATATTAATAATTCATGAGTCATAACTATTAAATGCAAAACCACTTTATCAGTAATACTGAATTATGCATTTCCTCCGCACCTGCGCGGCTGTGTTTCCCCGAGAAGGAAGCGTCGGGCCGGGCGAGGCGCGGCGCGGTGGCGCAGTCTGCCCCGGACCGGAGCGCTGGTTGGGTGGAGTGGGAGGGGGTGGGTGGAGGGGGGAGGGGCGGGGTCGCATCAGCCGCCAGAAGCGCCGAGGGGCAGCGCAGCGCACTCGCGCACCGCAGATCAAAGCGAAGGTCGCCGGCGGCGGGCGACGGGAAAGGCGGGGGCAGGGGGGCGGACGGGGGAGGGGCAGGGAGGGGCGGAGAGCGGACGGGCGGCGAAGATCATGAAGGCGCCGATCGGCGGCTGGAAATACAATGGCGTTGAAAGCACGACCCTGGCCTACGTTTCCTAAGAATCCAACGCCGTGGGGCGTGCCACCCGCACTCTGAAAAAAAGCCACCTTTCGCGCTGCCCTTCGCGGAGCGACAATAAACCGCAGCTTTATCCCGCGCGCCCGAAGGCCCCCTCCGAGGCACATTCGCGCGAGAAGAGCGCCCCGAAAGAGCCCGCGCGAGACTCCGGGGGCGAGTTTCGTCTCGTTAGCGGCGGCGGCGGCGCCCGCCGAGTTACGACGCCCCGCCCGCCGCACAGTGTCAAATTTGGGCAATCTAGCAGGAAAAAATTAATATCTTCGTAACCATACGTCATATTTAGGTGAAATTTGGTACACATATACTTTAAATGTATCTTCTTAGGCTAGTAGAATTTGGAGGAGTAGGAGCCAGGTTAACCCCCTAGTACACGCGCCCTTAGCTACGCGCACGCAGCCTGCATGGCCGCGTGTCCCTCGAGAGGAAAAGAGGCGAGCACCGGCACTTGTTATCTTCGCTCGTGATTGATTACTCTTCTCAATGCGACATCAAGAGCCTATCTTTTCGTCTGCAAGGATATTGCGAAATAGGCGACGAAAAGCATTTGTAATCAGTATGCGACTCACAGCTGCTGGACTGTGGACATGGAATCTTTCACACGGGATGTGTTCTTCCGCTTGCTTCGTTTTGAAGGGGAACGTCTTGGAGTGTCACTGCGCTTTTTCGTATTAACTAATATTTAGTGTGAAATTTGACCTTAAAAGAAGAACATATCTCATAATACAGTTTGGTTCTGCTCAGAATCGACTGGAGTGTAATACCATCTTTCGTTTACAAGAAAAAGCAGCTTTTCTCTTCTGTGTCACACAATAATTTGGGGATTTCAATGATTGTGAACAAAAATAAAAGGCCAAAATTAGGAACATTTGATGTAATATATATTTAAAAATCTGACCGTTAACATAAGGGTAAACAATAATATATTCTTCACATTCTTCACATCTGATATTTTCTCAACATAGTTTCTCATAAAATAGGCAATAAAATACAGAAAGAAAACAACAAAAGCGGAAACCTTAAAACTAATCAAAACAGAAGGGCATTTATTCTGACTCACTACTGCTATTACTAATATCCGATAAATATTTGTCATCAAAATGTTGGGTTTCTGTCATTTTAGAACCTTCCTCAGCTTCTAAAAGATTTAGCATTTCAAGATTTAGTTTTTTATGTTTAATCTTTGGAGATTGTCGCAAACTAGCAATATAGGGATCTGAAGTTATTAGAAGTCTGTTCAGAAGATCCGTATTTGTATCACTTCTAGATGTTTTCCTAGTGAAGTGTTCCCTATAGCTCCTATTGTCTTTGTTTCTCGCCTCTTGGGCTTCTTCTGAAAATTGCCCAATTGGAAGAATGCAAGCTTGAATGATGTCTTTACCATGAAATAGAATTTTATGCAGGCTTACAGGCATTGGATACCATGCGTAATGGTGGAGGTACAGTTCTCTGGTTTCTTTTGCATATGCCTGAAAAGCAGACAAGTTAATTTTATAGTTACAATTAATACATTCTAAAATAACTCCTAGACGTTTAATCAAATCAACATTCACTCCTGTTATTTCTGCCGATTTCTCATGATTTCTAAAAAATGTACGAGCAGAGTTGCCATCATTTGTGTTGCCAGTTTGTTGTCTAGGAGTATCAACTAAAAGGCCTAATTCATGTCTAAATTTTTCCTGAATTTCTTTCTTCTTTCTGTTCACAATATCTTTATTTTCAGCCCCTCTTGCTTGCCATGTTTTAATCTCTAAGCGGTATGAAATGTGCAGAATACATTCCATAAGTCTAATCCAGGAATGCAGAGGTGATAATCCAAAGGAAAGATACTCTTTATGTATTTCTCTTTCTGACAATCTTCTTTCATTATTCATTTCAGTTGGTTTTGCTCCACAGATATAACAACACTGTGAGGACGAGCACGAAGAGATCGCGTTACATACCTTCCCGTCCACCATGCAAAATATCATAATAGTTGTTATGGAAATGGTGCGTTCGTTCAGAACTATTTGTGTGGGTACAAGTTCTCCTATTTGTTGTGTCACTTTCTTGACTTCACTACTGATCAATTCTGCCGTCTCTTTAGCAAACAAGAAAGATATGGGGCGGCAATACCTTGTCGATGATGGCATAGGATTTTTCCATATTATTGATTTAGAGTCTTCTCTTTTACAATACATTTCCATGGGAACCATAGAAATACTGAACAGGCTTTCATCAGTAGCATTTTCCTCGGAAAACTTCTGCTTATATCTGTTCTGCTCTGAACCATCGCATCCCCATTTCACGATCATATGAAAGGTTGTGCTGTCAGACAAATCCAGCTTATCTCTAATCTCTGAAATCTGGCACAGACGACTGACTGTATGATCAATGAGAAACTGCAGAAATATTTCAGCTGAAGTTTCTGTTATTTTAATCCCTTGAGGATAACACAGCATCTTAGCTTCTGCAACTCTATGGTACGGGGGATAAAATTTACAATTAAGATTTTCTGCCTGCAACCGAATTCGTCGGTATTGTCGAGTCGAAAGATTTACGTCCACCATTAATGCGAGAGCTTGATCCGGCGACAGTGACGCCTTGTCTTCAAATAAGCACTTTCTAGATTTTTTAATTGTCGAACCCCTATTCGGCGATGCAAGAAGAAGTTCTTTAACAATCGATGCTGAATCTCTCTTGCCTTCTTTCCGTAATTTCATTTCTGCGGCCAGACTGATCTCCTCAGAGCTTGATTGTACAATGTGCTGCACTTTCATTTTCTTCGCTCTTTCACCACATGCACTGAAAGATTTTGTTGGACGGCCAGGTCCGGCTGTAGGAATATTTGGTTTCGATGTACTCGGGACAGGTTGTAGTGAAAATGAAATATTTTCATTCAGCCAAGACGAATAAGTGTCCTGAAATCTCTGTTGATGTCTTGCTACTCCCTCCCATTTGGTATTCACTTTGTGGCAAAAGTTCCAAATCTTCTGTTTAATATCCTTTAAGGTAGTTTCCGGATATTCACTTTCCCCCATTCCTTGAAGAACATGCGCGAAAATAGCATCAAACTTCGAATCCTTCGAGTTCTTAATCCATATCTCGAAAAGAGTATTCCGAGAAAATGACACCGCCATTCTGTTAAGAGTAAATAAAAAATTAGTGCGCAAGTTTGCGCAAAGTTTTTTTGATTATTTGAATACTCCAGGATACCAGCTCTAATATAAACATAGCCTCGAAGTGGAAGTAGGTGAAAGACTATGTTAAAACCTTACTCAAAATTCAAAAACCTTTGTCACTACAAGTGAACAACACTCACCTTTTCAGTATTTTTCTGTGGGTAAACACCGACCAATAGCGAAAAATAAAAACCGTCACTAGGATGGAAAATACATGTACTTTACTATCAAATTAAAAATCACACTTTCAGCGGGGCTGGCGAGACACACACTTCAAGCAAACTCTAGGCACTGAAGCGCATCATTGGGACTGCGCGCGGCCGTGGGACGTTCGAGCAAGTTCAGACATGAATCACTGCAATCTTAACGGATTTCTCGGAACATATAGTCATTGTCGGATACTATGGACATTCTACTATCGAAATATGTTAAAAAAGATTGTTTTGGATTACTTTGAAAAATCGAATTTTTTCCACCTAGATCTCTTAAATTTGACACTGTGCGCCGGCGCCATTTCGCCGCGCCTTTCTCACACACCCGGCGCTCTGTCACCTCTGAGCTTCCACCTCTCCGCAGGCCGGGAACTCCGACCGCTCCCTTACGCTCCACGGTACGAACGACCCTTAGGCCAGTTATTGTGCGTTTGAAAAAAAAATAATAATAAACATTTGAAATGGCCATTGAAATGTTTCAATTTGCTTTTTCCCTTAAATTAAAATATATGCAAGAAAACTACATTTTTCCATCAATGTTTAATCATTTGTTCGCAACTATTTTTTTATTTAACTAATATTTATATATCTGTTCGCAATTCCAAGAATAGCTATTCTTTCCGTGCCAGCCACAGCAGCCGAACACTAAAACCAAAGAACGTTAAATAAATCGCAAGCCTCCGACAACCTATCACATGACTAGAAGGAAGATTTCTCGTAGCGGGCGGTGGGACTCGATATGTTCATCTCCGAGAGCTCTCACAACAGAGGCGAAATGGATCCCGCCTGGCGGGGAGGGAGGGGGAGGGGGGGCGCCACTCCAGCTGATGCGACGCGGCGCAGGCCTCGCCCGCGAGGGCCGGCCGGCCGGCCGAGCATTCAAAAGAAAAGCTATGCGTCAGGCGGGAGGTGTCGGGAGCCGCGCCCTGCGTCGGCTGATGGACTGCAGCGGTCGCGTCCACGAGAACAAAGAGCTCGCGGCTGAGGAGAAACACGTAGAAACCCCATTAACGGCTGCACGAGAAGACCAATACGGAAGTCCGCTGAGAGTGTGAAAGAAGTGAGTATGTTGCATTCCAGAAATCAACAAATCGGGAAATGACGTATAGGAAAGTAAGCCAGACAATGGAATAGTGAAAAGAAGCGAAATGCAACAATTTAGAAAAGCATTCATTACAGATAAATAGTAAATACAAAAAAAATATTAATAATTAAAAATACTTGTTTGTAGCCGAAGTAAACCAACGAGACTCGCTCTTTCACCTAACCACAACCATGTTATTACAGTACGATGACAGTAAACGCATAAACGAGAAAATGGGAGAGGGAGAACGTTCCACCAGACAACGAGTAGCAAGTGAGTGATGTCTGAGGCGCCGAGGCAGAGCGCTTCCAAGGAGACGGGGAGTCGCGTGTTTGCCCCAGCGGCGTCGTGCATTAGCGCCACCTCGCGGCGGCGGTCGAAAATACGCCCCCGCGCCGGTGCGGTCCGGCCCACTCGGGCAAAGCAAACAGCCGAGAGATACACCGCGCTAATATTTACACGCGAAATATAACATAATAAAGGCGCCTGCCTGCGCTTGGGCTCACTCCCGCTCACTCCCACTGCTCGCCGCGCCCCGCCCCGCCCCGCCCCGCCCGCCCCGCTCCTGCCTGCGGCCAACGACCGCTTCTCCCTGTTGCTTCACTTTCGTTTTTTCCGTTTTTCACAGTTTCATTTTCCACTTTTGCGGATTGTGCTTCGACCATTGATCATTTGCCTGCAAGCCATACCACCTTATGAACACAGCAATTTAGCACATTCGTCATTCTGTAATGGCGTTCTTTGTACACTGTCTGGAAATCACGTCGCAAATACTGATTAGGTGATAGTTTCGTAATACTATAATAATAATATTTATAATAATAATCCATAAATTCATGAATAGCAATGTTAGCTGTCGGTTAATATAAAATTACTCCAGGTTGCAAGCAGCTTGGTAAGGAGCAAACACAGTGACATGCAGTGTCTCCATAATACTTAACGCAAAATACGGGGTGTTCCCAACTACGTGAAATCTTGCTCTTACCAGCCCACTCAACGACCTAGACGTTGGACCTTTCATAGATTTTGCGACCCAAATCCCAGAGCTCCGATAACTATCAGTTCGTCTTGTTTTCACACCCCACATTCCGCTGATTCCATTTCCACATCTTACGTTTAAGGTTTTTCTCTGTCGATTACGACGTTTTTCTCTCTCTTGATTACGACGTTTGGATTGCACAGCAAAGCCGCATGTACAAGTAGAAACCATCTTTCCAGGTAAAAAAAAAAGCATGCAGTTCATTTGGTGTGGTTTGCGTGTGTGCGCAGGGTACTGGCCGTTCGGCGTGGCGTGGTGCAACGTGTACGTGACGTGCGACGTGCTGGCGTGCTCGGCCTCCATCATGCACATGTGCTTCATCTCGCTGGGCCGCTACCTGGGCATCCGCAACCCGCTCAAGACGCGCCACGCCTACAGCACCAAGCGCCTCGTCGGCTTCAAGATCGCGCTCGTCTGGCTGCTCGCCATGCTCGTCTCCTCCTCCATCACCGTGCTCGGTAAGAGGAAGGCGCACTGCACTGGTTGCGTCCAAAAGATGGATTGATTGTTCGTGATTCCGGGCGCGTCAACTACAGAGGTCATTAGTCCTGTAAGTGTAGTGTGTGTTTCCCCCGGAAGGTGGCGGTGATCTTTTCCTAGCTGGATGGAGAGATCCGGCACCGACCTACCATCGACTAGCGGGGTTGTCCCCTCAACCAGGAATCTACCACCAGCGGGACACCGCCCCAGCCGGGACATGCTCTAAGCTCCCGACTGGTCTCCCGGCATGTGTGGTAGTGTAGTGCATGTTAGTGTAAGTGTGTGTGTGTGTATTTGAGGGGAGGATAGGACAAGCGATTAGAAAGGAAAGGTTGCGCGCGGTCCGTGGCCCGTTTGTTAAGGTACTGCTCCAGCATTCGCCTGGAGTTGATCGGAGAAACCACGGAAAACTACCGATCAGAGCGGCCGGACGCTAGAATTCTCCTCCAGATAGCGACTGAATTCGACGCGTCAAAAAGAGAATGTATATGTGACGTACAGGAGAGATCTATATTTGTGCAGATTTTCTTGTGCTCTAGAATTCCTTCCCCATCATTTAACTATGCGTAGTTGAATGATGAATAAAAGTACCAACAAAACGAGGTTACGAACATTTGTAAATTGCACATTTTCGTTCCAAAAATAAAGACGCCTGAAGTAAAATTCGACCGATCCAGTGACTTGGGAAGAAATACGGGGTCATGTCGTGATTTTACCTTCATCGGCAACGTTAAATGACATTCAATTGACAACTCATAGAAAACGCCGAACGTACGATAAAACTTTTCGCGACACAATTCAATTCCTCTGTTATTTCCTATCATTCATTTGAGTAATAAATCATCACACACGTCACAAATAGTAGACGGACATGCATTGTGCATCGAATTCCAATAAAATCACATCCAGTTTCCGTCATAATTACATTTTATATCACAAACACGATGCTACAGACAGTTTGCATTGCTCGCCATAATAGTTTAATAGATTTTCACAAATTTGATTCTCATTAGGAATAGAACCACTCGCGTTATGTTTGATCACCGCTTGTTCCAATTTATAATTTCGGGGCTGTTTGGTAAACACTTTACATTACGACATCGAATTAATATATCCATTCACATAACGAACAATCGACGTACATAATATATTCGCAGATCAACACCAGTAATATAAAAATGTGATACCACACACATGAAGTCACATTTGTCGCAATTTAACAGAGCTATTCCAGTTGACGCGAGCATTTACAAGGTGAAGCCAACCACAGCAGAGATCGGGCGGAGAGGCACGTGCGAATAGGCCAGCGACGGCAGAGGCGGTCGTGCGGCTTGTATTTCACTTGCATAATAGTACATTGGGAGCACTACATTTATTCTGAAAAAAGAAAAATCTACTGAGAATAAACTGAACATCTTAAAATTTATAATAGTTCTAGTTCTTACACTTCGGAACTGAATCACCTCAAGAATATTTATTCTCGCATATTCATTCATTAATTTCCTTACTCATACATGTCGTTTTCGACCAATCAGTCAGAGCTAATAACGTAAGCAATACGCGTAATGTCGTGCGGAGGAGGAGAGGGCGCGAACCTCTTTTCCCCCAGCGCCTCAACTCGCTGCTGCAGCAGGTGCGTGAGGGAGATTTATTTATTTATTTATTTTATTTATTTATTTGTCAAAAAACAGTAAAAACTGTATATGACGTGTGGGGAAAGAAATTTATCTGCGCACATTTTCTTGAGGGCCAGAATTTTATTAAAAAAAAACACGTATAAAGGAATTTAGAAAATAATTATTTTAGAAAAATAATTATTTGCCGGCATCATCAGTCTATCAAAGACAGCACGACGAACAGGCAAAGAAACGATCGATAAAAGAAAATGTCACGTTACCTCAGAAGAGGCTTTCTCTCGAGGCTCCCATTAAGAACCAACTTCCAGTCGCCATCGACAATTTCATCCTTTTGGAGCGAAGAGGACCGTTCACAACCTAAATGTGAGTCTCAACACAACTTCGTACGCCCACTCTTGTCGGGAGCGTCGGTGCGGTCATTGCTACCACGTCGTCGTCCAAAGATTTCGCGGCATCAGAATGTCTGATTTATGGTCTGGTATATCTGATTTATTATTATTATTATTATTATTATTATTATTATTACGCAAAAATGCAATATTGAGTTATTTGGACTTCCCATTGTCAGACCTAAAACGCATTACAACTTTTTCGACATGAACCACGTCGAAAATCTTCCATGGACTCAACCTCTCCACCTCCTGAGCGTGCGTTGCAGCGTTCTGTGGTCGGCAGGGCTGCACGACCAGGACAACATCATGCCGCGCGGGCGCGACCGGCAGTGTGTGATCAACAACCGCGCCTTCTTCGTGTTCGGGTCGCTGGTGGCCTTCTACGTGCCCATGCTCATCATGGTGGTGACGTACGCGCTCACCGTGCAGCTGCTGCGGCGCAAGGCGCGCTTCGCCGCCGAGCTGAGCCCCGAGGGCGCGGGCGCCGGCGCGGGGGCCGGTCCGGGGGCCGGCCCGGGGCCCCCCGTGCGCCGCTTCGGGCCCCCCAGGCACCGCCACCAGCACAGGTCAGCGCCACCACCACACGCAAACGCTCCTCTCTGCGCTCGCAATGTATTTCATTCAGGTTTTGAAACGTCTTTCCGATTTCCCAACAATTACAATATAAATAACACAATTTTTAATAGTTTAATAAATCTTTTTTATTTTCATTCATCTCTATTATAGCTTTCATCTTCGTTTATTCCTTTCTTTTGAAGTACATTTACAATTTCCTTTTCCCATGATACAGGTGGTCATCCACATTTCCTTTTCCCACACGGTTCGCAATAAAACACTAATTAAGGTAATCCCCATTCCTCAATTCTTTTTCGTGTCTAAACTCGGTTAGCCTTTTTTTATTTATATAATCTATAATATATAATATATATTATATATATTAATTATAATATATATTATTCCAAAGGCTGATCAATCTCAAAGCAACTGACTTCCGTTCAACATTATAAAAGTAACATGCGTCAATACAGATGGGGGGACTTGCCACAATTGCAAACAAGACAATTTAATTTCTCGCGAAAGTTCCAGACTAAAGTGTTATCAACTGCATATCAAATTTTTTAAAAAAACAACTCGCGACTTCAACTGACGCTTGTGAATTCGTTTCGACGCAGGAACACGCCACGCCTGATTTACCTAAAATCTTTGAGAAGCCAGTCCTCAACAGCCAGTGTATTCGATAATAGTTGTCTGTATAAATAATATAATTCAAATGAACTACGTAAAGGCATTATACGAAACGTATTTCAATATTTATTGTAAATGCTAGTGTTTCTTACCAAGTCAAACCATTAATTTGTTCTAACAGAAGGCACCGAGGAATGTGTAGTGCTGTTCCACTGGCACATTGAACTGAAAGAGCTGTTCGTTGTGTGTGTGCGCAGGGGGCCGAGCGTGCTGCGCAGCGTGTCGCAGCCGCAGCTGAGCTACGCGGGGGCGGCGCCGTCCTCGTCGGGGGGCGGCGCGGCCAACGGCGCGGGCGGCGGCGGGGGCGGGGCGCGCGGCCGCCACTGCGACCAGGGCACGCAGACGCCCATGCGCCTGGGCGGCGTGCTGCGCCTGCCGCTGCTGCCCTACGCCGGCACCAGCCTCAACCTCAGGTAACAACACCCTTCACTAACACATTCACGCCAAAATTTAATTTGTGCGCATAGCGCTCGCACATTGTTGGCACGTTCGTGCGCGCACAGGAGCCGTTGGAGCCCTCTAGCTGCATGTTTTTGGCAACATTTAGTGCTACTTGTTCTATAAGAGGAAGTAAAACCGTTAGAACGTAGCTGCATATGCTCCCTCTGACTTAACCACAGGCATTTAGCAGCTAATCATGGATTTAGCTGATGATTCGAACCGACGCAAGTCATATGTACACCCTGGCCAGGAGAGTACAATGACTTAGCGATCACGGAAAATTCTACATCTGCCATTCAAGAATGAAAAAAAACGTGTTTATACTTTTCGTTTGGGATGTCTGCGTCCACTGAAGAAATAAAATTCACGAAGTATTGGAAAAGAAGCAAATTTGAGTGCATCAGAAATTAGATATACGCAGGGCTATATTCGGTTAACCTGTACTTTTATATAACCAGGCAAGTCGGACGGAATCCCAGGCAAACATTCATCCCAGGGCGGAGGGGGAGTGTGCGTCTAGTAAGGTGAACTTCTTGTATTCGAGCACTGTGTACTGTTTCTTTCCGTCATTATGCAAGAATCGAGGTCAATGACCCCACCACTTGGAAAGCTCCACTCTCCTATGTCTTTCTCTTATATCATTTCGGAGACCGGGATTTCACAGCGCTCCGGGTGGATGCGAATAAAATCGGATCTGCTTCCACGAGGCGCCACTAAAACTTTACGCTTCACTATAACTGAATACTCGCGCCGAGACCGCCTCCCGCTATGCAAATGCAGAGCGCGCGGGGAAGGAAGGCTGAGCTTCGCGCGACGAGTGCGGTGCCTCGTCACCCACCTCGAGAATTCGATATCCGGCGCGGCAGGAATGAGATGTCCGTAAAGTTAGCACACCCACTTATCAAAAATTTAAAAAAGGACGTTTGCGAATGAAATGCGTTTTTCTTGTGTGGGTATGCCAACTTAACGTTAACCAGGCCACCCATTCTTAAATGTTGTATATTTTGATGTTGTGCATCGGTTCAAAATTTTTTAAGGTGGGTTTAAATTAGTTCAAAATTAGTACAAAATTGTGATTTTTTTTTGTTTAATGCATTTTTCTTGTGTGGGTATGCCAACTTAACGTTACGTAAGCGCGTTAACCACTTAACATGTAAACTTACCATGTAACATGTAACACTTAACATGTAAATTTTGATGCTCTGCATTGGTAGAAATTTTTTTTAATGTGGGTATAAATTAGTTCAAAATTAGAACAAAATTATAGTATAGTCCTTTCTAATTTTTTGTTAAGTGGGTGTGCTAACTATACGGACATAGGAATGAGGGATGCTTCGCTGGATTAGGGCCAGGCGCCGAGCCGTATTTGTTCATTCCGCCTGCGGAGCCCGGCAGGCGCCTTGGGATCGCTTCGAGGCGGCAGGCGACGACGTCTTCGATCGAGTGAGGGCGGGCGGGCGCCACGCGTGCCTCGGAGGCGGGCGCCGTCAGGTGACACGAAAAGGGGGTGAGGGGGCGGGGAAGGAGGAGGCCTTTTGCCTCTGTGTCGGCGGGAACCGCGGGGCTCGCATACGGCGAGGGATCGCGCGGCGGGGTGGGGCGGGGAGGGGAGGGGAAGGTGCCCGGGAGGGCGGCGAGATGAAAAATGTAACGGGGCGCCGGTAAAAGCGGGCGGCGCCGCACAAAGCCCGCGCCGGCGACTCCGCTCGGGCGCCGGAGATGGAGGCGAAACGGAGCGTGGCCTCGGGGTAGACCGGCCTCGGCGGGGGCACGAGACAACCGCCGAATATGAACAGGCGGCGAGAGACGGACGAAAACGACGAATAGAAGTGGCGAAAGTACAGGCGACAAGACGACGTCCGCTTGCCGTGAGGAAGATTCTTTTTAACAAACTGAAAACGGAGTAATAGGAACGCACAGCTTCACACACGATAAATGGAAACAAACACGTTTGAACTGTAAGATAGTAACGTTCACATGGAATCACAAAGAAAGAGAGACGCCGCAAAAGTGAAAGTTGAAAAAATGAAGTACACACCTAAAGGCGAAGTAGCAAATGTCAGAGTAGAACAGAAAAGAAGAAAATACATGTATCCTCTCATATTTCAATCGCATTGCCCGTATTTCTTTTCGTATTCGGCTGCCCGAGAGTTAACGATGCACTGACACGGACACTGCCCATCCGAAACCTTTCCTTGCACAGCGACGCTCTCAGAGAACATCCAACATTTAACACGAGGGCCCAAAAACAGCAGGCGTGTCACATCCGCACGAGTGGCGTGTAAATAAATTACACAGTAAGTGCCTCGGCGAACGTTATCCGTTCCGAAAAATCACAAGGCGAAACGCACGCGTTGCAGCACGTAGTCACGCGAGGCGGGCGGAACTCCAGCGGTGCGGGCGGGCTCGCGCGCATACACACGCGTGTATAAACGCGAGACACTCCGCCGGAAAAAAAAGCACTCTCCCTGACAGGACACGTCCGCGCACCCCCCTCCCCCAACAAACACACACTCGCGAGCGTCCAATCCGCACCCATCGGATCGCTCAGTTGATTCATACACCGCATTTTGCACGAGTTCCACACCGCCATAAATTCATTTGCAGACGCTCGGCGCCCCAATATTTCACAAACGCCCCACGCGCGCGCGGGCGGGCGCTTACCGGATGTGGATCTGAAAAATTATCGCGCGAGCGACTCGCGAAAGAGGGGCGGCGACCCGCGACCGGCGCGGCGGGACGGGGCGGGGCGGGGCAGGGGCGTTCGACACGGAAGCCACACAGTGGGTGCGAGGCAGGGCTCGCATGCCACCCAAGGAATGCAGATGGAGAGGTAGCAATATTGACAGGGAAAGCGAAATTGAAAATCATGCGATAGTTAATACGTACATGCAAATCAAGCAAGCTGATTACTAGGGGGAGGATTTTGATGACGTGAATCACCGTCAAAAATGATCAACAATATGCTCTTAAAATGTTTTTAAAATGCCCTAAAAGCAAAGAACAATTACGTTAAAATGTTACCAAAACCAGTTCGGATGAACATGTAAAGCTGTTGGATACGTTAGGATGTAATTGAGGTTTCTGCTATTGGTTCAAGCGAACTCAGCATTCAAAATTTTGGTTTGGACTGTTCTTTAACAGAAAATCTCAGTCTTTAGTTATCCCGAAATCAGCTGAACCGCCAAAGGCGCCGATTGGCGTTCTTCCTATCTTCACAGAAACCTTAGATTTCACAGTCGCAATGGCTGACACTCCAACTTCTGAGCGAAGAAATCGAATAGGCTACCAGGTGTAGGTACTCAGGAGAACATTTGTCACCTCTCGTAAATAGTATTTGTAGCAAGTACCGAGAAAATGATATTAAAATCGACGAAATCACCAAAAAAATGCATTAAAGATGACGTAAAAAGGTAAAAAAAAAGACTTATTAGTCGAAATCGTCGAAAAATGCAAAAAAAAAAAGGGTATAAAAATTGGTCATTTCATTTTGTCATAACATAAAATTAATTTCTACACTAATCAGATTTTTTTTCTAAAGAGGAAAGAAAAATATGACATTTCATTAAAATCCGCCCTGTTCTGATCACCTATGGAATGGATGACGGCACGTAAGCGAGGAGTTTGAAGGCCCGGCGTGGTGCGCGATAAATTGGAAACTTCCGAGTTGATCGCAATGCTTCTAATGGAAAGTGGACGCGCGTAATTGTGGTCCGCGAGTGGCTGGAACGCGCCGGGGTCCGGGTCCCGTCCCCTCGCGCGCGAACAGCGCGCGTACATCACCGGACGCTAATTTCATCGCGGAGCGTTCGTCCGCGCGTATTCCGGGAACCGCAGCGCCCAACGCCCCCGCCGCCTTCGCCCACGGATCGCTTCCTCCTCCGTTCGGCAATATCGCCGCCGCCGCCCGCGGCGCCCGCCGTCTCTCCAGGAAACTCATTCGTTTCAGCTGCTCCAACTCCTCTAGACAGTTCCATGAACAAGGAGCGGAAAACATCGGACTCCCACAGGAGTTACAACGTATCACACAATTCCGGACCAACATTACTTGGATGAATGACTTCCAAATCAATCCAAACAGCGCATACGGCAGCGGAGGGTACTGAAATCCATTAGACCCCGCCCGAAGGTCCAGAGTTCAAAACGGCATGAATGTTGCATCTTGCGATTACGGCGTAAACTACAACGGCAAACGTATACTATAACAGAATCCTGCACGTATCCTGTTCTCGTACCCTGAGGTATACTCTTCAACATCCCTTCACGTGCAAGACATGAAGTAAAACAACGATTCCCAAACGATCGTTCTGAATCTGCTTGGATGTATTGACAGCGAAAGTTTACACCGTAGGATCACACCATACAGCCCACTCACACGCTCCGCATTACACTCGTGTCCTCGAACACGCGCCCTAAACATTTCCGAGACCAGCTCGAAGCGGCTCCGGGCGACGGCCGACCGGCGCGTGGGCAGACTGCAATTATCTCGGCCATACTTTTTTTTTTTTGCCGTGCGCAGCCGTCTTTTTCGCCCCGCCCTTTTTTATCTCGTCTCCGTGCTCTTGGCGGTCGCTCCGCCGCCGCCGCCGCCGTCATCCCCGTTCCGGCGCGTCGCGGTAATTCATTTGTCCGCGACGCTCGAGTGCTTTCGCGCCCGCGCAGCTCTATTCGCAGCTTCCTCGCAGCGCCGCACCGCGCCGCGGCGGTCGCCTCCGATGCAGGATTTTCGCCTCGCCCTTCGTCGCTTCCGGCCGGCGGCGCGAGCGCCGGATAATGCGGCGATTCTTGCAGGGATAATTCTATTATTTTCGGGCAGCACGAATTTTTTGGTAAGAACAACTGGTTCTTTAAATAGTTTTCTCAGGGAGAGGGAGAATTATTCGTGTTTCATGTAAATGAAAGCACTCGTTGGTATAACATCGCAGCACATTTTCTTTTCTGTGTAAGAGGGAACGTAAACGCATTCACCCAATTCTTGGCTTTTAAGCCGTCAAGTCGTTCTACTCAGAAGAGCCCCAATTTTATTTCGATGTCGAAAACATTTTATAAAGAAAATAATGACAAACTCTTCATAAGACAGCTTCATACCAGTTACCAGATATATTTGATGGTTATTCATGAAGAAAACAAGACATTCATCACGAGTCCCGGCTGTGCATATGAATGCCTGAATGTGACATCTCTTTTATAATGATGAGAGGCCCACACGTACAGTGACAGGTATGTTTTTAGCTCGGCGCACTTACGCAACCATCGTTCCTACTCAGCAACGAAGGAGTCATTGGGTAAATTCCATTGCCCCGATGGCGGGAAGGAGTACGAGGGTGTGGGGTTCACTTCACAGCAAATCTTAAAGTAAAAGAGACATTCGCGTCGCTGGAGACAAACGCCGTGGCTGCTTCTTCGTGTCCTTCCCGTTCCTCGCACCTGCCAACACAGGACGAAATTGATTTCTACTTCTCGCGCACTCCTTTCCCCGCGCCCCTTTTCCAAACTTCCGAAACTTCGCTGCTCTCTCTTCTCACAAACGCAGATGCCTACCTCCTCCTCGCTAATCGACGAAACAAAATCAGACCTTACGACTCCGAAATCTTCAGAAACGGAGTCGTAAGGTTATGCCTTAACAGTGAGTTTATGCTGCGATTTCTGTAACTTTGCCCCTCAAGGCCACTAAAATCCCATCTTCACAATGGAATGTGTCCAGGCATTTCGCATCTTTCTCAGTCGTTCCGCTAGATTTGGCATGATTGCGACTGTATTACGCAGTGCTCGCGATCATGCGACATGTACCGGCAAAACCGAGAAAGACGCGAAATGCCGTGTGATATTCCATCGCGAAGATGGGCCTTGAGGGGCAAAGTAAGAGAAATGGCAGCACAGTGTGCGTTGGTTGTGTGCGCAGGTTCCTGAGCGTGGGCGCGGGCGGCGGCGTGGGCATGGGCGTGGGCGTGGGCGCGCGCTGGGGCGGCGCGGCGGGCGGCGGGGCGGCCGGCGGCACGGGCCACGCCGCCGCCGTGCACGCCGTGCTCACCGAGCAGAAGGCCAGCAAGGTGCTGGGGCTGGTCTTCTTCACGTTCGTGCTGTGCTGGGCGCCCTTCTTCGTGCTCAACATCGTGTTCGCCGCCTTCCCGGAGTGCCAGGTGCCCGAGCACGTGGTGGACACGTGCCTGTGGCTGGGCTACGTGTCCAGCACCATCAACCCGGTCATCTACACCGTCTTCAACCGCACCTTCCGCGCCGCCTTCGCGCGCCTGCTGCGCTGCCGCTGCCAGCGCGCGGCCCGCCCCTGCAGGTGCGGCGCGCTCAGGTACCCGCCCCCGCGCCCCCGCCCTCGCCCTCGCCCCGCATGCAATGCAATGGCTTGATTCATTCACTGTCAGTGATTCCGGGCGCGTCAACTACCGAGGTCATTAGCCTCGTAAGTGTGCATGTTTTTTCATCGGGAGGTGGCGGTGATCTTCCCCCACAGGACGGAGAGATCCGCCGTCGGCTAGCGGGCTTTTCCTCAACAACCAGGTATCTCCCACCAGCGGGGCACCGCGCCGGCCGGGAGAAGCTCTAAACCCCGACCGGTCTCCCGGCATGTGTGGTAGTGTAGTGCACGTTAGTGTAAGTGTGTGTGTGTAACGGGTGAGGATATGACAAGGAAGAGGAAGGAATGATCGCGCACGGTCCGTGGCGTTACGGTTTGCTCCGGCAATCGCCTGATTTTGTTCGGGAAAACAACGGAAAACTACCGATCCCTCGGGTACTATTCTCCTCCAGACAGCGACTGAATTCGCCCTAGCTGACAAGGTAGTGTCCAAAATCCTGCTGCCGTCGGGACTCGAACCTACAAGGACCTCCTAATCAGACGCAGTGCATGACTGACTCACCTCTCCCGGTACTGCAATGGCGAGGGGTGGATGCATGCCCGCCCCCCCCCGACCCGCCCCGTCACCTGCCGCAATGGCGAGGCGAACCCACCCAGCATGTGCACCGCGTTGCGGAGCATCTGTATACCCACGTTGCACACCCACGTGGAGAGGGCAAGAGCAACGCTCAGGTGCCACCTCCCCCCGTAAAGAACAAGCGTCGGGCGGCAGACCACGCAGCAAACGTCCCAATGCAATGCAACCACTGATCCGAAGCACACCGTCACGCGGCCTGATCGTGATTACTAACAAATGCACGCCCTTTTCTTTTTGCATGCTGCATGAATTACGCAATAACTGGATCGTAATATTCCAACGGACCTCGATAACCAGCGCGCAATTCCAGGTGCAGTCAACCTTCATTAACTGAGCGTAACGCCATTAGTGAGCTATACGAAATGCCGAATCTATATTCAATATCGCTGACTGCTGTGACGCTTCATCTACAATTGATCACGAGCTATTAATGTTAGAAAGTGACTAACACAGCAGAATAATGAATGAGCGCTAATTGCACGCGCTGTATCGCATAGAACATTCAGGATTAGCTGATAGCAGTTTCCAACCTGTTGCATGCCCTGTGAATCTGTTTCAGGTGCTTCCAAATTCATAGCAGAACAGATACCAATTCGTTGGCAATTTGTTCACTACGCCTAGATGGTGTGTTGGCAATTCGTCTACAACATTACATACATTGCTACATTGTCGTTTCCTCAAATCTTGAGCAACGGAAACCCTTTTTAAAATGTCCAAATTCCACAACGCAGTGAGTAGTTAACGACATTAATATTCGAACAAGTTTGCTTTTGCAGAGATCCAGTGTCATTTATAAATAAATAAAGGAACACAACGTAATGCAAAATTGCAGCACTCTAATTGATGCGATTTGATATGTAACTCACTGAGAAAAATATTTCTTCGTACCGAACAGATTCCTTTCTGCTATATCAAGGCAGTGAGAAACGAATCAAACATATGTTCAATTTGCTGCAGCAACGTGAACGTTTATTATATAGCTGCAGACAACTTACTTCATCAGGGATGAGTTGTATTTAATATTTCCCCTTCTTGCATGTAACTGCCTTCATTCCAACTTTGCTAACGTCGCTGTAAGTTATAGACACATTTTTCTCAGTGTACGCATGCTGGTGTGTGTGTGTGTGTGTTGTACGTACTGATTGTTCCGATTGTTCCTTATGGGAGACGGACTGTTCAACTCGTTGATTGTTTCCGTCCCTCTGAAAAAAAACGCACCGAGTAAAGCAAAGCGTGTGGTCCCGTGCGGCAGGTACCGCTCGGTGACGGAGGGCCGGCCAGCTGGGGCTGCACTCGTCCACGTCGTCGGCGGCGGGCATGGCGTCGGCGCTGCCGCTGTCGCTGTCGCTGGGCGCCATGGGCGTGGCGGCCGCCGCCGCCACCGCCGCGTCCGCGGGGCCCGCCGCCGCCGCCTCGGCGCCGCTGCTGCACCGCGCGCCCAACACGCCCACCACGCCCAGCTCCGCCACCGTCTCCTCCGTGCTGCTGCGCTCGCCGCTCTCGCCGCCCTCCGAGGACGACCGCTGCTGAGGCGCCACCCCCCCCAACCCTCTTCGGACCACCACGCCCCCCTCCGCTCGCACAGACAGCTCCCTCGTGGCTGACAACCCCTCGAGCGAACGCAAGTCAACCGCCAGAGACGTGCGCTTGACGCGCGCATGGTTCCCCCACAGGTCGTCCCGACGGACGATCGCCAGTGCTACCGAAAGACGTGTGCGGAACCCCCTTTCCGAGTGCCAACTCCGCCGCCCCTCGCACGTTCTCCACATCGCCGCTATCGGCCGTCTTCCTCCGCTTCGCTTCCTGCAGTCGTCTTCCGCGGCGACCCTTCCACGCCCGCTCGGCAGTGGGGCCTCCGAGCGTCCAACAACGCCCTTCCTCTCGAGCGCGTGTGCAGTGTTAGTGCCCAGTGTGTGTGCGCGCGCGCGCGTGTGTGTGTGTGTGTTTGCCGTGAGACGCCGAGTGGCCAGTCAACGAGACGGTTCATTGTTCGCGTGTGCCAGTGCGTTTCTACCTCCTTCCCTCAGTGTGTTAGGTGTAGCTCGTCGTCGCTTCTCGACGGCCCAACAACTCGACAATCACACGGACTCTAGTCGTCAACGGCGCCGGCGCGGCGCCAGCGAGCGGGCCCTCCCCGCCCCGCGCCCCCGCCACGCCTCGCCCTGCACCGCCCCGCACCTCGCCGCGCCGGCCCACCGCAGCAGCAAGAGAAGAACCTCCAGTATTAAACACTGTTTCGTAGACCCTCATGTGTTCGTTAGCGATAAGGCAATGTGTATACCTTGGGTGAGCAGCGCCACACCCCCACCCCACCCCACCCCACGCCCATCTCGCCCCGCCCCCAACCTCTTGTCCTCGACGCTGCTCGTCTGTCGTGTAGTCAATGCGTGTTCAGTGTCTCTTCAATTATATGTGTTATATTGTGTACAACATCAGTTGCAAACCAGATCCTTGCAATAAACCAGTCCCCGCATGGGAGCCAGCACCTTCATTTCAGCAGAAAGACGAACGTGCGCGCGCGCGCCCGTGCACACACTTTTTTTTGAAGAGAGAGGGCGCAAAAAATCAATCGGCGGAGTTCCTTTGGACGCCAACACAGAAGGCGCGTTGAGATGCTCTTATACCGCGCTGCATAATTCATGACGCGCCAAACGCGCGCCTTTATTTTTCATATGATAATCGCATGCAAATGGGCGCGTATGTCTCGCATTAATTGCACGGCGCGACTCCTCCGCGGGTGTGCTGAATCGGCAGCGGCGGCGGAGCCGCCCTCTCTTCGCCGCTCCCCTCCCCCTCCTCATCTGCACTCCATCCTTTTCGCCAGCAACACAATGACAATCGACTCCCGTTCCCGTGCAAACGAATACACGTGCTTCGGAAAACGAATGCTAAACACCACTACACACATTTGCATCACGAATTTACAATCACAATTTTTTTTAAAATTTAAGGTCGCAGCAACAACTTCGGACATTAGCGACCACTATTGGAAGTAACGTTATGACATGATGATGTCAGATATGGTGATGATAGGGGGTGAAAGGACGAACACATACAACCATGGCCGAGGAGGGACTCGAACCCGCGACTCCACGGTCCAAGACCACTACGGCACTACTGCTTTAACGATCTCGGCCACGGCGCCGGCCATCACAATTTCCCATCACGAATTTGTTCAGAAATCAATCCCTCGTACTGGAAGATTTGTTTTCCCCATACATTGATTACAACAGAGAGGACGTAAAAACACATGACAACTACCAGAAATTACGTGCAAGCTAGAAAAGCGCATGGTTCCGAGAAAAGCAAGTGCTAAGAATTGCACGCCGCCGCCTTGCGAGGCGTCACTCGATCCCACAATCGTGCCTTGGGCTCGATCAAAGGGGTGCCTCGCAGGATGCGGCAGGGAAGATCTCGCGTTGGGAAAACGAACCAATGAGAGGACAGGAGCGCGTTTAATACGGGAACATGCATTTCGGCGTCCACGATTGAGTCACTGGGCGGGACGCCTGCGTTGAAATACATTCTGAACAAGACTAGCGAATCGAGTTTTTCGCAATATATAAATCCTTCGAGGTCTACCTTTCAATTTCATTTTGTCCGCACGTCTCCAAGCTTTCACGTCTTTCCCACATCCCTATTGCTTCTATAAATGAAATGGAAGACACTCATTTCCATAGCATATTCACGAACAGTGCAACAGAAACATCACCAGCGGTGGGTCCACTGCCCAACCGGAGGTGCAGAATAATCTTACCGTGCTAAGCACAAAAGTCGTGTATGCAATCTTACCCTGCTAAGTACAAAAGCCGTGTACGCATTTTTTGGAGCCAAATTAAGTTGTTACTATGCGGGGCTCTGTAATGCGATCCATCAAATTCGTTGAAAGGTCGTATTACGAACCATAAGCACATAAGAGATTTCTGAATAAAGGTGATACCTGCTCTTTTCTTGTAGACTACTAACGTTATTTGGTCGTGACAGAAAGTATTGAATGTTTTATCTATTGTATATATTTACCAAATATTTACAAAACAAAAGCAATGCTTTAAACACTTCAGTAAGTCTACAGAGCTTTAAGCCTGTAATTTTCATTCAGTGCTGCCTTGCAGACACGACCTTTGGGCTCAGCGCGGCACAACAGCGGCCAGTGGAAGAGAGTGAATGGTCCGCGCCACGGGGCTCGGCTTCCGGGAACACACACGCGCGCGAGAGAGGGTTAAATCGGGCGGCGGGACGCGGCGCCGACTGGAAGGCGCTCAAAGCGACGGTGTGCGTGTCGTTCCCGGGAAGCGAGGATTTTCTCTCCCGCGACGCGGGAAATAATCTCGCGCGCATCCGATATCGCCTTTGCGCGCCTAACGCGCCGCGCCGCAAATATTTACGCGCACTTGGAATGCCCGCACTGACTAAGGCGACCACTCACTCGTATATTTAAACCTCAGCGTTCGATTCCCCACTGATTCACGGAAGAGAAGAAGCCTTGACGGCGTTGCGGATTCACCCGAGCGCGGGCAGGCTGTGACGCAGCACTCGGAATTCTAGGTACTACCATTTTCTATTAGATCCAATTCATGACCAGCCACATGAATAGGTCTAGAAATTAACTTACTAGCTTTTATCCCATTAATTTCATCAAAAGATAATATAATATGAACAGAAGCACCAATAAAATACTTTATTGTTCAAGTCATAGCATCATCAATGCTATTAACCTTCATCATTTTAAATTTGATTACAAATATTTTAAAGAAAACATTATCAACTCAATAATTTCCATCATCTTATTTCCACAGCATTCAACCTTTTTTTTTAATTAACGGACCGTTTTATTTTTGCTGACACACTAGCGGGCAGCAGCTATTTATTAATAAGAGAACAACCTGATATTCACGTAACACAAAAATATTACACTTTTATTGCAATAACTCTAACATCAAAGCCTACTCATGTAAGCTTTATATTTTGTCTTTCATTTTGCAATGTTAATGAATAACACACAGTATAGTAACATTTCTGAACGTAATGTGAGACCTGACACTATTTCTTTCTCGCTATTGGATATCTCTCAATATTGGATTGGAGGGGATATTGGAAGGTCGTTCTCTAGAAGAGCGAAGGGAAGTATGCTCCTCATCTTTTACTTCACAATATCCGTCATGTGCTGCTCACAAATGCATATGCTGAATACAAACACCGGGCTGCATTGTAATTAACTGAATATTTTTGTGCGCGGGTCGCCAACTTCAAGCCCCGAGCCGCAGAGTCGAGGACCGAGTCCCGCGTTCGCCTCGAGTCCCGCGGGAGAAGCCACAAAGGAGAAACGAACCCACGAAGAAAGCGCGCGTTTGTGTCCGGCATAAATCGCGCTCGCGGTCTGAGGCAGGTCGCCTCCCCTCCCCGCCCCTCCCACCTCAAAGCACGAGGTCGGAGCACGGGCCGCGCAAGCACCATGCATATTTCAATGCGAGCGAGCGGGGCGGAGGGCGGGAGGCAGGCAGGACGGACAGGCGCGGGGGCGAGCGCGAGGCGCCCCACGTCGCTCGCCTTAAAGACGCCCCCTCCTTCGCGTCCTCGGGCGTCCTCGCTCCCGCCGATCCTCTTCCGCCTCGCACGCTTTACTGCCTCCGATAAGGACGCACGCAAACTTGTCAAAGCCGCTTACGATTCAGGCAACTGCGATGTCTGACTTATAAAATAACGAGTTTTAACACTCCCCAATTCTCACTCGGAGATATCACGAGCGACGAGTTTATGTCTCTCTTTGCCGGAAACAAAAGTATTTCTGGGTGTGAACGTATATTTCCAGCTCTCATGAACGTCACGCTAGTTCACTGTCGAAAGAGCACCATAACAGGCATTACGGAGAGAATTTATGAACAGACCTAGAGGAAGTTGTCGCAGCTTCTCCGAACTCGTAAAAAAGAAACACGCGCTCAGTGTCTTTAGAAAATGTTTCAAAACAGCCGAAAATAGCGAGCCGTACACGGAGCTTCATTTGCACAATAACAACGACGTTCATGCCTGATTCTCCCCGCTAAGAATTCCACTGACCAAAACAACCTCGAGACCGCGGCCCGGGAACCAACTTACATCGGAGCAAGGGCAACCGGAAGGGGAGGAGGGGGGCCGGCTCGCCGAAATGTGGCCAAGCCCACATTTTGTGGAGGGTAGAAAAGAGGTAGGCATCCACAAAGGAGGAGGAAAAGCCAGCACAGCGATGCAGAAAGGATAGGGCATTCCAAAAGGAAAATAAATGATCCGCAGCATAATCGACATATCTGCTTCATTTTGAACATGCATCAGCCGTATGTGCTTGATTGCGTGCCGTGCGAGAGAGACGCCGCTGCGGACGCCGAGTTATCCATGACCCTTGAGTCGCTTCTCGAGTCGTGCGTGGCAATCCATTCCTTAAGGCGAAGGACTGAGTTGGAGACTTTAAGTGAATCTGAACCCTGTCAGCAGAGCTACACACGTGGTTAAAATTTGATTCTTCACCGTTATTACGAGTCCTCCATGTTGGCGTCCACGATGCCCAAGCAAGAAAAATAAAGGTGTTTCATAAGGACGAGGCGGGCCCGCGGTTTCTGCTGTCAGCTGCGGCGGCGGCGGCATAGGCCACTAACCCGCGGCGCGCGCATCCGGACAAAAAGCCGCCCCGCCCCCCTCCCCCCTTCCCCCGCCCTTGACCCGCCGGCCCCGCGGCCCTGACCTCCCTGCGCCGCCGCGCAGCCACCTGGCGCCCGCGCACCCGAAGCATTCAGCGGCGGCTTCACGCGCTGAGCACGCTTCACACGCTTACCATTCCACACACGATTCTGGAAAACTACTCCCCTCGTGGGGCGAACGTTTCCATTCAAAAGAACAAGATTCCGATGAACTCTCGACGCTTCATTTTCCACGACTCCATCCCAAGTATTAACACGTAACTACAGGCATAGATTTTTGTTACACCAATACAGGCAAGCAGCCAAAGAGACTCCGCTGGAAGTCAATTATTTTTCAAAACCCAAACAAATATTGTAAAAAGGACTATTCATAACAGATAAGTTGTTTCTTTATTAAATGCAATACAAAAAGATATTTTAGAACAGCTTTTTGAAAGACAATATAGCACAAATTTAAACAACTTTGTTACAATACATTATCCTACTCTTCTTTCTATTCTAACTAAGGTATTGACTTAAAACACTATTTTACATAGTTAAATAGACAACGTTGAGAAATAAAATGAACTGAAAACAAAATATGTCTGTAGAAACACATGAGTCTAACATAAGGCTAATTGAAACTACTAGCACGGGCATGCGGTCTACGGGACCGCTCCAAAGTTTAGTGTCACGAACCTTTGCAGTTGAATCCGAACAGGAAACAGTAGAGAGTTTTTGCACCCTCAAACGTGAAGCACTATCGATCTTCTGCGCATGCGCAGAAGCATTGAAGTGATGCGAAACTTGAACTGCGCATGAGCAGAAGATTGATAGTGCTCACCGTTCGAGGTGGTAAAAACTCCCTAGTGACTGTAAGAAGCGTTGAGAAACGAAAGTAGCGAGACCGACAGTATCGCCACACAGCGGGAAATGATTGAAATATAACCTTGAAATTCGTTGCGTCTCTCAAACCGTATGCCTGTAGTTACGGGTTAAGATGACATTCGCATGACCACCACTGGCAAATATTACACGACAATGGCATTTATGTTATGGGAGAATACAGTGTAACCGAGTCCCGTGGCCAGAACGCTCGTCTGGCCAAGGTCCGCGACCAGGCCGAAACATCAGCACGACACGAAGGCGAGCTCCATAAAACAATCACGCCCGTGATAGTGACTGGGCAACGCACGGAAAGGGTCACGCTCGTCAAAACGGTCGCCATTAGCAAGAAAATTAACAAAACAAACCATAAAAAACTGCTAACTTAACGCGAGAGGAAGTGAAAGGAAGTGAGGACAGTGTATTGAAATATAAACGAGACAACGGGGCATTGGGTTACAAAAGGGACTTCTGGGAAGAGATCGGTGCTGGCGTTCATGGAAAACGTTCTCCCGAGAACGGGCGCGAAAGACTAGGGAAATTATTTGTCTGGGAAGAGAGCAATTGCGCTGGGAGGACCCGGCGGCGCGGGCCGCGAGGACAACGAGGAAGGCGAGGCCAGCGAGGACGGCAGGGGAAGCGGGGGCGCGGCGCGGCGCCTGAGTAATGAGCCGCATTGGCGCGGGCGAGGGCTGTCTCGCGGCCTGAAAGCGAACTCATTACGGCCCGATCGCCGGGCGCTCAAAAGAATGCGCATTAC
Source organism: Acheta domesticus (assembly GCA_031308135.1). Classification (NCBI taxonomy): domain Eukaryota; kingdom Metazoa; phylum Arthropoda; class Insecta; order Orthoptera; family Gryllidae; genus Acheta; species Acheta domesticus. Next base: position 173,218,660 of record JAHLJT010002406.1, on the reverse strand, counting down.
GCGACGGCAGGAGGGGGGGTGAGGCGGGCGGGATGCTGCGCGAGGCTGCGCGACGAGGCTGCGCGCCGCGCGGGCCTGCGCCTGCGCCCGCGCCTCGACCCGCGAACGGCGGCGATTAATTAAAAAAAGTGAGCAGCGGTTGACTAACGCGCGCGCGGGGTTAATTAAGAGCTGCCGCGTCGCGTCGCCTCGCCTGCCCCCCCTTGCGCGGTAGTCTCTCCTCAGCGCTTTTCGTAAGCGCCCCTCGTCCTGGCCGCTCCCGCAGCGCCATCGCCTCCTCGCCGGCCTAACACACTACTCAAGTTCTGCAACATCGCGCCTATTAACGTCAACATTCATACCTCCCCCCCGCTCTTTCAATTTACCAAAACGTCATTTAATTCGCTAATTGCATCCACGTCATGTATGGTAAAAATTAAGATACTTGTTAACGCAAATAACGCAGAGCACACCGAGGGAGTTCATTAACATCATCTTCACAGAATTTAGATAAGACATCATTGTTTCGTGAACCTGCATGCGCGAAGATCCCACCTAGCTCGATAAGCGGCGCGATACGTTATCGTTATATCCTCTTACTCAACGTCTCGCACTTCCATTACACAAAACTGGGCCATCGTCTCCAACACTCCAGAACACCTTTTTAAAGTAAGCTACACGCATCCCGCGAAAGTCTCTTACCCGGTGGTAACATGATGGATTCTCTACAGCGTCCCAAGCTATTGTAAGGTTTTGAAGAGGCAATGGGTAGGGAAGATCGTGCGCGGTCTGTGGCCCGTTGTATAGAGCACTGCTCCACACAACGGGCCGCAGACTGGTGTTGATGAACAATGACACCACTAGTTGAGTGACAGTGACACCACTGGCCAGGGAATCCACTGGTGACAGTGATACCACTGGTCAGCATCGCCCTACGAAATGCATCCCGACATGTTAGCCGAACTCGCTGCCGCTCAACTGAGAAAGCAAAATTCCTATGATTAGGATCACCCCCGTCTTGTGTCGCTACAAGCCCCAGCGTCGCGTCGCCCAGAGGCAGGCGGCGCCGCCTCAGGCATCGGGCGCTCTCGGATCAACCGGCCCAGCGGCCGGAGGGCGGGGCGGGGCGGGCCAGCGAGTGTTTGTGCGGCCCGGGGCCTCCTCGGGGGCCGCCCCGCCCCGCCCTCACCGCTCCGGTCCTCTCCGCTCCGGCCCTCTCCGCCCCGCCCCTCCCCGCCCCGTCCCACCCGGCGCCGCGCACTGCTTGTGCTTGCTTTCGCAGTGAGTCAGCCACGCCGCGCAAATCAAGCCTCCGTGCGTCGCACCGCCCCCACCCCTCTTCCCGCCGCTCCGTGCGTGTGGAGCCCTTGTTTGCCGCCCGCACCGCACAATCAGCGAAATGAGTCACGGCGCGTCCTCCATCTGCGACGACGTCGCCGCCCAAGTGGCGGAATTTCGGTGTAAATGCGTCTCGCTGAGCTGCTCCAACTCTGCCTTTCCTCCTCTCTCCGGGCCACTTGTGTAAATAGTTTCCACGAGGCAAAACACGAGTCGATCGCAAGAGACCATGCCGCGCATTGGGCTGCAACTTGAATGGGAATGTAGTGATTACTGCTCTGCTATTCTTTTCGGTGTAAAATATTTCCTGATTTTCGTAAATCAAATTATTTCGATACATATTTACGGGTGAAATACAAATCTTAAATTATTATAATTCATTCATCCTATATTATAAATTTCTCTTTTAAAAATGAGTTTGATAAAATACAAAAAATCAGCAAACAATGTACAACCTTCCAAAACAAAAACTGTACCCAAAATAAATACACCACTCTAGGGGGCCAAAATGCAAACATTCGACCCACTTTCCCACGAAAAGATGGTGCTAAAATATTCAATAACATCTCAGAGCGGATTACAAAAACGAATAACGAAATATCCATGTCCTTAACAAAGTAGAGTAATTGCGACGATAATTTACGATATGATGGCGCGCCAAGTGCCCTGCAGCAACGACTGTCGCCAAGAACGGTTCGGTCTGGACGGGGTGGGAGGAGACGTCTCAGCAATGTCGTTAGCTGCACCGGAAATTGGGGCGAAAAAGTCACAGCTGTAATGGGAAACAACGCGCAATATTAGCTCGCGGAGAGATAATCGAGACAGCCCCGACGACGTCCCTCTGGGAAAGATCGCGAAGTAGCTGCAATTGAGAACAGCGACACCCGGAAACGGGTCAAGGGCCACTCGCGGTCTCCGGAATAATTCCAATAAGAAAATTCAATAGCGCCCTCGAGGCTGAGGTCTCGGAAGAAATCACTAAATTAATCGCAGAAAGAAAGTCAAATCAAAGGCAACAAGATCAATTAGAGAACGAAGGGAATAAAAAAAGACTAGAGGAAAATTAATTAATAATGCTCCACGACAAAATGTAAAATTCATACACAATGGTTGAATAAAATTGAAAGGCGAATTTAATTATACTTTATACAAATCAGCAATTAATACTCGGAGAACACAGATTAAATAATCTATCCACGTTAATTGCTGAATTAAATTTACATTGAACAAATACGAAGTTCATTATTAAGAGCAGTATTAATACTTACATCTCCACTTTCCAATGATTGGCTAATCCCAAAATAAACACCAAAGGTAGGGGTAAACAGAATAGACACTTGTTCAATTCCAGAGAATTCCTGGTTGGGCGGGAGCGGAAGCAAAAAACGTGCCGAGCACAGGTTCCGAGTCGGGAGCGACGGCGAGCGAGTTGCAAGGCAGACAGCGGGGGGGGGGGGCGTGCGACGAGAAGCGAGGCCCGGGGCTGGAAACAAGCGGGGCGCCGGGGACGGGAACGGGGAAGAGCTCGCCGGAGCAACAACAGTAAACACGGCGCGGAGCCTCCGCTCCTGACCAGCCGAGGGCGGGGCGGCGGGCGGGGAACGGGGGCGGGGGCGGGGACGACGACGGTGGCGGCGGCGGCGGATGCGGCCTGCTCGCCGGCAGCTCGATTAGCCAGGTCGATAATGCAGCGGCCCATTACGGCGGTAACAGGCTCCTGAATAATGCCGCGAGATGAGCCGCCGCCGACCGAAGCGGTCCTTCGCCCCAACCCCCGCCCCGCCCCCTCCCAAGTCGCTGTCGTCTGGAGCGGGAGGGCGGCGCGGTGAGACAGGGGGACAGCGAACGCCGCAGGTGCACTCGAAAACGCAGCCGCGCGCCCAACGCACTCCGCAGACGGCGCGGCGCAGGAATACGAAAGCACCGTGCCACGCGCACACACACACACACACACACACACACACACACACACACACACACACACACACACATATCCTGCTCGGGCTCTTCAATATTCAAGATATTTCGCCAAACTCTACTTCTCCACAAACGAAAAACGTCACATTTGGATTAACAACACATCACTATTTAATTACAGATTCTGATTATTGTAAAATAGTTGTCAATGAAAGGGAGCCCGAGATTTTAAAAATTCCATTTATTCACTGCAATAGATCCTAAATAAAATTTGTACAAATCGGAATACCTGAAATCACATGAAATATCGGAAAGAACAAATAATTCACAATATGTAATTGGTAAGATACGAAATCAATTAATAATCAACTGTCAATACAACTGCCAAGTATGCACAAATGGCACATTCTCGAAGCGGCGCACAAAAAATCCAATATTAAACATCCCCCACAATAAATATTATCGACAAAATCGCGAAGGCATTTCGATGCTTCACTCGCGTTCTTCTTCCCTGAGTAGGCGAGCAGGTGTCGGGGCGAGGAATGTCTCGTGCGCGGGCGCTGCGCTTCGTCAGTGGGGGCGATCGAGCCGCCGCCGCCCCCGCCCGCCCGGGGCGACGGCCAGGGCGCCCGTAAATACCTGGCGGCGGCGCCCGCGCCCGTTCACCCGTCATCGTAATTTCGGGCGCCGCGCCGCGCCGCGCCGGAGCGTCGTTTATGAGTATACGACGTCTCGGCGCCGAGAGCCAAGCCAGAGCCGCCACGGGCCCCGCTGACGACCGCGCTCTCCCGAAGGGCTCCGCGCAGGCGAGAGCGCATATCCGCCCGCGCTTGCGATTCACCAGCTCCTTCCAGCCGACTTATATTGCGGGACTACGAGCCTCCCGGCACCATTCACTGCACACGAGGGCTGCGATACCTCACGTGGAAAGTAACTCATCACAACTTCCAGAAGTTTTCGTGAAGGTTCGTGAACCTTCGTCACTCCATTCGCAAGTACACATAACGGGGGAAAAAGACGCCCCCTAACAGAATCCGCATGGCCAACCTTCATAAACCACTCCGGAGCGACGCGTTCTCGCACGTTCTCAAGTAACGACGAGTTCCGGCTGCAACTGCACGGGGCGGAATGCGAAAACAAATCAGCCGGTCGTTCGGCTGCAGACGAGTTCATTACTGAGCTCAGACATTCATTCACTGATAGATTGATGTGCCCAGGAACGTCAACTGCTAGAATCACGAATCACGTCCAGAAGGGGTCCTGAAGGTGGCAGTGATCCTCCTATGCAAGTGTGTGAGTGTATTTGTAAGGGAAAGGAAAGACCGCGCGCAGTCAGTGGCCCGTTTGTTAGAGTTTTGCTCCGACATTCGCCTGGTATTGCTAGGAGAAACCACGGGAATTTATTCACCAGAGCAGCCGATCGATAGAACTCTCCTCCAGACAACGATTGAATTCGAAGTAGCTATCTAGCTAGTGTCGAAAATTCGCCACAGTGCGGACTTAAACCCTAGGACCTCCTCGACACAGTCGCGGCAGAGACAGCGGTAATGTCGGCTCTGAACTCAACTCAGGTCATTAAGCTGGCACGCGATTCTCCTTAGCCTACAATGAAAACCCTTACAAGGAAGAGTCACAGTACACTACACTGCGATTTATTCATCTCTTCCCCTGGCCGGTATCATCTGTAAACAGTGGTTTCATCCAATCGGGAGCTTAAATGTCACTATGGTGACGTTCAAGCTCCCGATTGGATGAAACAGTCAACAGCTGATATCTGCCAGGGGGGCAGAGAAGAATAAATCGCAGTATAATCACCCACTCCTCTCACCCATTTCAAAGAGTTTCATAAGCGAGCGAGCACAAGCAGCGGCGGCAGGTGTGGGCGACAGCAAGACCCCGGTAGAATAAGAACCGCGTTTCGCTGCGCTGTAACGTTTTCATTTCTCAAGCATTAATTGGATTCGCCGCCCCGCCCCCTTCACCCTCGGCTCCTCCGTGACGTTCGCAGCGCCGCCCGCCACCAAGGTGCCCTCCGCGACGCCAGCGCGCTCCACTGCTCTGGCGGCGCCTGCAGCCTCGCGGCTCCACCCAATCACGGAGGCAGCGACGGAGCCTCACGACACCGTCGCAACACAGCGCCTACAATTCTGGTCGTTCAAGTGGGAGAAGATATTCGTAATATTTCTCCGCTCGTTTTCACGAATAAATACGATAGGAAATATTACTCACTAAAGAAACAAAAAACTATAACATGAAACTTTACATTCTACCTTCCGGTATTTGCTTTCGTCAACATTTTTATTTTCAAAATTTGCCTTACATATGTAAACAATTCACGTCACGATAGAATGCATAGTTCTAGGGTCACCGGATATAGACTGGAGAACGAAACTATCGATGTATTGAAAGTAGGTCGCTTACTCAGTTTTCGTCTCACAAGAAACGAGTAATAACACGTTCCAAGAGAGTTACATCTACCGTAAACGTTACCGCTCTGACCTTTCCCAAACGACACAGAAAGAAGGCGCGTGTAGGAAATATCCCATGCAGAGCGGCGCACGACACGGTAGAGGACGGGCGGGATTTATGGCTCCGTGTGTTTTGTCGGAGCGGCCGCAGCTTCGTCGCGCGGCGGCGGGGTCGGCGGGCGGGGAGGAGGCGGGGAAGAGGCGGGGCGGAGGAGAGGAGGGAGGCGGAGGCGGTGAAGACTAGAGGAAGGGCGGGGCGGCCCTTGCCGGCAGTCGCGGCGCACGGCGAACCCGCGCTTTCTCTTTAGGTCCCCACCCGCCCCGGCGACTTTAGGAAGAGTTTGCACGTACGCGAACGCTGGTTGGCAATCGTACGTCCGTCTTAATATATTAAAAGACACTGCCTGGTCCGCCTGGTCCAGTAACGAAATTTCATCGCATGAACAATCCTTTATCAAACGAGCGAAACCTAATTTAGCCAACAAAACATCTGATAATTCTAATAAGCTGTGCACAAATTCCGGGAGAACAAGTTGTTCTTGTTAATTATGATAACCGAGAACCAAACCCACGAATATCGACAGCGGGCAGACAAAAATTCCGCGCAGGAGCAATAGGTCGCTTTGGAACCACGACCTTACCTTTCGCAATTCACGGCATCCCACGAGTGTTGTAGCCAATTGTTACGGCAATCCGTGTGCAAATTTTACTGTACGCTACTATCACATGCGCTTCGCAAGAAACAAGAGAAACACAAATAGGTTGGCTGGGCGGTGGAACAAAGGCGCAGTTTGTTTCTAATTCAGCGTCGTCAGTCCAACTTACACAGCTAGCTCGGGAAGGAGCATGAAAATCCATTACGTCTGCACAATAGCACAGAACCTACCCTGACTCTCTTCCCCTCTCTGCCTCTTTCTCTTTTCCTCTCCCTCTCTCCTGACCTACATACGAAGATTCACGCGTGATCATTTTGGACTGTGTTTGTCTTGAAACTCTTCTCAAAACTCTACAAGAGAACACTTTGCATCGATCCTTAACGCTATTTTCGTAATATGGATATTAAGGCCCGCGTGGAGCAGCACGAGTTATTTCGGGTGCGTGGGAGTGCGATGCCCTGCTTCGGAGCAGCCGCTCGGGCGAAGACAGTGGGGAGCGCTCTACAAGGAAACACGACGGAGCAGGCCACGAGGGAGGGGGCGGGGAGGGGAGGGCGGCGAAATAATCGGCGGCTTTCTCCGTTGCAACGACGCGCACGAATACACACGAATCTGAAAAAAGCGAAACGCAAATACAGGCTTAGAAGTTTGGCTCTGTCATCAAATGAATGACACTGAGCTTTCGTGCCTCTTTCCCAAACGCAACCCGCCACAAGAGCCTTTGCAACTTCAACTCCAAGAAACATCTCATTCGTTAGCCAACTCTGATATAGAGAGGTTATTTTAAGAAGGGACGGCTTTGAGAGCTACTGATGGCAACGTAACTGTACGTTATGTACACGTGCTGCTGAGATCGCCAATGTGTTTGTTTGCAGTTAGCCCTCTTGCAAGCGGTTTCGACAGTTCCTCTTGCAATGTCCAACACGGCATTCGTTTCTATTTCGTTTCCAACCTGTCATACTAGTTCCTTCTTACACTAACTTCTCTATATTTGACAGAGACTGCGCTATTCGATTCAGACTATTCTTTAAAATTATCTACACATTATTCAGTCATGGGTAAAACACTGTACCTATAAAATGGGGGTTATAGCGAGTTTAATCACCCATCATCCGAGTTGTTAACGATGTTGCGGAATTTATTAGACGAGGCACCAGAATGGCGTTAGCACTATAAATCATATAACGACATCGCATATCGACGAGTAAACACTTCATTGAGATAAAATATACATATTAAACTTCATCGTGTTGCCCACAAATGAGTAAACGTTCGCGTCATTTCGCATTAGAGGCGACAGTCGACAAGAACTGGATGTAACCGTATTTTAGTTGCGAATGTGCTACAACGTGTGTCCATAACACATCAGTTTAAAGAAAACATTATGCAAGGTCCCTTAGGCCCATTGGACAAGCTTGACACTCCGGGAGGCGTTGGCGACTTACAACGTACGCCAGTACCATACTTGGGTATTTATTTCCTGGCGCGTGAAGGCCTGACTTCACAAAGAAATATCCCGCGGCATTTCGCGTCGTTCTCGGTCATGCAGTCAGATGTCGCACGATCGCCAACACTGCTCGATATGGTCGCGATCAAGCCACATCTAGCGGCACGACCGAGAAAGACGCTAAATACCGCGAGATCTTCCATCGTGAGGACAGGGCCTCACGCGCCAAGAAATAAAAACGCAAGTATAAAAACACGGCGTGACAAATGCAAGGGGGCGCAGGAGACGATTTCTACGATCAGCATCTTGCGTCGCTCCAAATAGCATGCGGAACGGAGCACACGCGCGCAGTTTGTCGTCTTCGCCCCCCCCCCCTCTCGCGATGCGGCCACATATCGCGCCTCCCCCTCTTCCTCTCCCAACGGGAGTCCATTACTGCCCGCCGCGGAGCCGCTCCAGCATCTGCCGCGAACCGAATCAATCACGCGAGGTGGCGGCGGCGGCGGCGGCGGCCACGCGCATCCATCACGCGACGCCCACCGCCGCCGCGGCCGCCGCTAACGACGACAACTATTTTGGGGCGCGCGGCGGCTCCCACCGCGCGTTGACAGGAGCCGAAAGACAGCGCGCGCGTCGGCCGCGGGCGGAGGGCAAGTGACGGGCAGGCGTTGGGCTAAGACGAGACGGACCTTCGGCTGGCATCGTTGCCCCGGACGAGGTCCAAAAGGCTTGGAAGCGATTGTCGTATTCGATTTGGATTCTAAATTTTACGAAAGAATAAGAATGTCAAATTTCGTGACTAATTTACTGGGTCCGATGTGTGTCAAACGTACCTTAAATATTGAAACATAATTTGAAATCCGGAAACTCGAAAATTCTTGTATTTTGAATACAAGGGATATGGTGTTTTCATTACAGTGAATTTATGTACTATTAAGGGTTTTCAGCTGTTCCTTCACGAGTGAGTTTCCGACTTGTACTTCGTCATAGGAAAGATTGGAGGGAGGAAAACACGTTTCGGAAGTAGGAGAATGCGTAGGATTTGTCCCACTCGAGACGAAACCTCGTATAACGCATTGTAAAAATCTTATTTAATTCCCCTTTACCCAGCCATCGCCAGGGGCGAGGGGCGAGGGGCGTGGGGTCGAGGGGCGAGGGCGGGGTCGAGGGCGGGGGCGGGGGCGTCGGACGCGCTGCACGAGTCGTAGAGCGCGGGCCTTTGAGCGCTCGGGTGGCCGCGGGGCGCCCAGCCCGCGCTCTGGGCGCGGGGGTGGGCACCCGGCTGCTGGCCGCCCACGCCGAGGGCGCCGCCCTACAGCGCACGCCGAACGCCTCGCTTCGCGCCCCCGCCGCCAGAGGCGCTCTATCCTCCACCGTCGCGCCTTCAGCGCCCTCGCCGCCGCCATCGCCGCCAACCTTTCAAATGCGCGCACACGCCGACCACAGCCGCGCCCGCTTCTCTCGCCACACGGCACTCCTACAGACGGCGCATTACGAGTAACCCGTGGCTGATATTACTTTCTGCGCCCAACGGAACGTTTAGTGCATTTGACAAAAGTACTATGGTCACTTATATGCGTACGATGGGCAAAGGTCTAAAATGCTACGTGCTGAAATGAAGATAAAAATGTGACAAATTTATTAAATTTCGCTTTCAGCTGACGCAGTCATTGGTATGACATCGTTTATGATATTTACAAAACGAAACAATTATAGTACAGGTAAATGGGTGTTCATTTTTCTAACAGGAAAACACACAAAAAATCATAAATATATTTCCTTACATTTTTATAACTTACTTTTGGTATTAAAGGGTGGCCCTACAGAGTAATCTAGAATTCAGAAATACGATTCACAAATAAAGGAGTAAACGGTGCCAGCACAATTATATGTAGCGACATTACATGTCCTTTGCACAGCACGAAGGCAGGCGAGTTATTTAGTTCGAAAACGGGCGGGACCGACATCTTCGATCCGGGCGACCTCTAGCCGCGACGCCACGCGCTAGCAAAGGTAAGTGCTGCCATCCGACCGCCGCGCCTCTCCGTGGCTGCGGGGTGCTTCGCTTACGCGCCGCGAGATGGCAGCGGCGTGCGCGGCGCGACGTGAACCAGTCGCAGCTTGTCATCGAGGGGTCGACGCCCTCGCTCCACTTCGCTTCCGAGAATGGCCACCGCGCTGCGCGAGCGGCGCCCAGCCTCCGCCGAAGAGATGGGAATCAGGCGGGAGATGCGAAAGCTGCAATACTCCGTCTCGGATCACAGCAAATCTCATCTTTATTATTCTATAATTATTCAATTGAAAATTTCTGTCCATACACTCGGAGAAGAAAATATTTCACGTGAATATCAATTATTACCCCCTGATCATTTTACAATTCCCAATCCTTATTAAATGTTCCCATAAGGATACGCTTATGGTTTACGGTTAAACTACATCAAATGATAGAGCTGAAAGGTAAGTGTAGAATTGGAATCAATTATTACACCAATCTTATTGGGACGTAAAATATCACATAGAAATTGAAATTAAGCTGTGAAAGTGCATTCCGCTTGAACCTGTACATAAGCACAATATTTACATGCGCGGTAGCAAAAATGCATCAAAGTGTCAATCGGATATTGTAGCCGGCTCGCATTCGCTTGAAGACCATGTCGGGCGTGGGCGAGGGGAGCTTGGACAAGGGGTCATGGGCGAGGAGGGCATGGGGAAGGGGCGTGGGCGAGGAGGGCGGGGCGAGAGGGCGTGGGCGAGGAGGGCGTGGGCGAGGAGGGCGTGGGCGAGGAGGGCGTGGGCGAGGAGGGCGTGGGCGAGGAGGGCGTGGGCGAGGGGAGCTTGGGCAAGGGGTCGTGGGCGAGGAGGGCGTGGGCGAGGGGGCGTGGGCGAAGGGGCGGGTGCGAAGGGGGCGTGGGCGATGAAGAGCGTGGGCAAGGGGCCGTGGGCGAGGAGGCGTGGGCAAGGGGCCGTGGGCGGAGAGGGCGTAGGTGTGGGCGCGGGGGCGTGGGCGTGGAAGGGCAGCCGCGCCGCAGCTAACGCGAAGTGACGTGTGTCCGCGCGCTGACACCGCGTGTGCAGGTCATGTTGACGCGCAAAGCGAACTCGATTACGGCAACTCGAGCGCACCGGTGCGTCGGGGGCGGGGCGCAGGACCGGGCTCCGGTTCGCCTCTCCGGATGGCAGCCGCCAGAGCACCTACTGCACTGCACCACAGCAGGTAGCATCGCCTTCAAGACGCTCATCACGCGATGACTTCCGCAATGGTAAATACTTCGATCGGATATTTTAGAAAATGGAAAGAACTTCCGTGTTTTCTATGAGGTTATGTCTTTCTCACATAATTGCTTAACCTGCTAATGGTTTCATTCACTTTTGAAATAGAGCAATCGTTTTCTTTGACATTATACAAAGAATCGCATAGATGCAAAAAAAAAATTGGTAAAATAAGATTCTTTCAATTAACAGAAAAAGAAAATCCAGAGCTCCTTTGAATTTTAAAGGCAAGGTTCAGTTGATTCCTACGCATGCTATTCAAAAAATGTAGGAGTGCATAATAATTTTTTTTGTAAGACGCCCACCAACAATTTAGACGTTTTTCCCCGTAATGGAAAAATGGGCGAACCAGATTTAGTGGCTTTTGTGAATATGAAGGAAAAACAGTAATTTATAAAGTAAAACTGCATATAGCCGCAAAGAAAAATAAACTAAAAAAAACTGACGTAAAAAAATAAATGAAATGAAGATGGAAAAGATAAAACGAATTTCGAAACACCTTGGGGCAAAGAACGGACAACCAAGTACGAAACACGACATATCTACAAGCGCAGTGGAGAACCAGGGCGCTCCTAAGAAAATTGCCGTCTGCTCATTTTCTACGGCGGACGCAGGCGGCGTGTCTGGGCAGCCGAGGCGAGGCGAAGCGAGCGCCGAATCAAGGATATCAACAACTACACAACGCGGAATTAATTAAAACTCGAAAAGCACTTCAAAGCGCCACCGGCCCACGGGAGATGAAACGAATTTTCTCGCCCGGACGATGCGATGCCTCGTGGACGAAGCATGGATTTTTCTCGCGACGAACACGCCACAATCGGGCTTTAGAGTCAGAGAATTTATCAGCGGGTGATTTTGAAAACGTACATGAAATGGTTTTAAGATCAGTATGACATTAGTTCAAGCAGCCACACAAATTCACGGCAATGCAATCATCTTATAGGTTCTTGGTAAATCATGTTAGATTCCGTAAATAGAAAAGGACGCAAGGATAGGATTAATGAGATGAAATTTTGCTTTGCTTTTCGTTACTTTGTGAGTTACATATTTTCTTCAGCTGCAGATAAGTACTTTCTCATACACCAATCTTCCTTTCCTTCCTTTCAATCCCCAATCGTTACATTTTATTTTTGCCCTCTCTTTCCCTCTTTCAGTCAATTCACTGATTTACATTGTTATAAAAATCGCAATATGCTATTTGTTTTTTAATGTACAAGTGCTTAACTGCGCTTTCATAGTAGGCCTACACGTTGATTCAAGAGAGATCTACATCTAGCGGCGTTAACTGGAGGTTTTTCATGGTTAGTTTGACTTTACAGGACGATCAGACGATGAATACACGCGTTCGACAGTTTTCTTCGTATCTCCTTTCCTAGTCAATACTCAGGTGTCGGAAACCATGAAATCGCGACGGGGGAGGGGAGGCGCGAAGGGCACAACGGACAGGCGACGGACAGACAGGTAACACGCCTCGCCCCGCCCCAACCCGCCCCGCAACGCCCCGCGCGGCCGGCTCCCCTATCCAGCGCCGCGCATAATTCAAGAGGACAGCCTTCCGCCCACCCGGCAGTGAACCGGGACCACTACCTTCCACCTCCCCCAACCCCACCGCGCGCGCTCGCTCACCCACAGGCAGCCTCAGTCAGTGGTGCATCAAGACATCGCTGGCACGCGACAGTTTTCAATCTCATTACAAAGACCACGTACAGGATATGCTGTCACATTATTACGATTAGGGGCGACGGAAGGGAAAAGTAGACATGTTTATGAGCCTCAAGATTGACGCCCACAGTAACTGTCGATAGATTCATAACGATCTACTTGACAATCGAATTCGGCGTATACGCGTTTTTACGAACAAGTCATAACTAGCCACAGAATTCTTCGCCATAAACGCCAACCCACAAAATGACGCATTTGATTCAGCATTACAACAACGTCGTGTTGACTGGCTGCCCGTGTTTTCTGCGTAATTTTCTCTGAATAAAATAACGGGACCAGACAAAAAAGGCATTCGTGGAAATATAAACCAGAAGTGAAGCCGTTCAACCCAAGTAGAACGGACTCCGGGAAGAGTCGCAGCGAGCGAAAGGGCTGAGAAAAGAGGCGCCCAGACGGCGCTTCCGCTACGATGTGCATGCGATCCGGTCCCGACCCGACCCGAGGCCCAAAATTGACCGACGCATACATAGTTCGTGTCTTCGTGCCCTTCCCACTAGCCCAGTCACGGAGATCAAAAACCCCACACGGGAACACGAAGGCGAAAATAAATTGGTATTTTCCTTTTTTTCGATGCTACGACAATACGGCGAAGTGATGGATGGGGTCCCCCGAAGCAGTACGCAACGACTCCCAAGAGTTCTTCACAGACAACACCATAGATGTGATACTCAATTGTGGGCAGGAGAACAAAAGAAAACATGTAACGGGACCTCGCCACAGCCTTCCGCTTCAGTGAAGCCGCGTCGTTCCGAGAAAACCCATCGGCTGGTTTGCGAAGATTCCCCGAGTCAGTGGCTGCGCTGGAGGGCACGATGCATTAACAAGCAACATCCAGTCACGGACGGCTGGGGCGCTTCCTCGGAACCCGGGCAGCGCGATGCACCCGCCGGCCTGCTCGTGCGGCTCCGCTTCCCCATTAATGCCTTCAGGGGCGAGGAGGGGTGGAGCGAGCGGGTCGGGTCGAGCTGCAGGAGGCGAAGATGTGGGTGAGCGGGGTGAGGAGGGGTGGAGCGAGCGGGTCGGGTTGAAGGTGCAACTAGCGGAGCTGTAGGTCTGGAGGGGTGGTGGGACGAGGGGAGGTGGGGCGAGCGGGGTCAGAAGGGGTTAAACGAGCGGGTCTGGCCGAGCTGGAGTAGAGTGTGAAGGGTTGGAGCGAGCGAGTCGGGTCGAGCTGGGAGGCGGGCGGGTGGGGTGGGGTGGGGTGGGAAGAGGGGGTGAACGGGGCTAGGAGAGGTGGAGGGACCGGGTCGGGTCGAGTGGGACTATGGGTCGAGCTGGGGTGGGGCGTGGGGGGGGGGGTATGGCGAACGGGTCGCGTCGAGATGGGGTGGGGCGTGGCGAGGAGGGGTGGAGCGAGCGGGGTGCATCAGGCCGGGGGTTGCTCAATGCGGCGACGGGGCAGGGCGATGGAGAGGGGGCGAGAGGATCGGAGCACGCCAAGTCAAGTTGGGAACTTTTCGCGAACCGGGGGAATAAATTCGGGTCCTTTGACGCCAGGCCCGGACGCGACAGACGGCCGACGGCGCAGACGACGTTTTTATTAAAACGTTCATCATTTTTTTTCAGGCGATGGCGATCTTAATAGATGAGATTGGGGAAAGGATATTTGTTCCGGGAACGAACGCCGAGCAACTTAAATCAACTTCGATAACAGGAACAGTTCGTCGACTTTGCATCTCCATCTGGGCGTCCTTACATCTTGTGACACTTCAAGAGGCTTCAACTATCATATTCAAAGAGGACGCGGATCTTCTGAAGATGAATTCCTTAAAGTTCGATAAAAGCGTGCACTTTTCTACTACATTTTCCCCCTAAGCAATATATGATAGTACGACGGACGAATTCAATATCAACTTGCTGAAACAAATGTCTCTATCATATACGTCATACTAAAAGCATTCACTAAGAGTATTCCTTTTCAACCGCATATAGCCTGGATAATGTCCAGGCGACACTCCGTAACACCTTCTTTAGGTTCCGTCCGCACCCCCTCGCGGGCTCCTCAAACCTTCATCCACGAAGGCGGAGGACCTGGAGTAATCGAACTTCGAGCCTCACCCATTGACCTTGTTGCTGGTACCCTCTCGAGGCGATCTTGCACCGCGCCCACGATAATCGCGTGATCTCCCCGGTGCCACAATCCCTTGCCCGTCCTCCCTCTCCTCTCCTTTCCTTCTCCGCATACCGCTCCCTCTTCAACAAGCTCCTTTTCCGCGTCCGTGTCTCTCAATAGGCCCTCGCCCCGCCGCGAGGGCGGAGGAGGGCGAAGGCGCTGGCGGCGTGACAGGTGTATCGATTGGGCCACGCGCCGCGCTGCGCCGCCGGCCTCGCAGACGCCCACGCCCGTGCACGCGCCTCGCACCCGCCGCGCCGCGCCGCGTCGCTTCCGACGTCCCGCTGCCATCGCACGCTGCTACTCTCTGAATCTGAATCACTGAAATTGTCACTGATCAGTGAGAGCCAAAATCACTAATACCTTCAGTCGAAATGTATAGTTTCGCTGACAATCAGTGAATATGCGAACCTTTTTGAAGTAACCGCTAGTATTTCACTGGTCGTCAGCGGGTGAAAGTGCCGCGCCACCATTGCTCACTGATCGTTCAGTCATTTAAGTGCTGCTGTTTACGCATATTTCACCGATTCAAAAACTGGACCCAATTTTCACTTATTTGTTCAGTTCAATTCAATGATTGTCAGTGACAGGGTAATAACTGACGCCATCAGTGAATAGTCACTGTCAATCAGTAGTTTTTCACTGATTCAGACAGAGAGTACGTATACGGTTCGCGATGGTGTAGCGGACGGACTGCTGTGCCCAAATTCGCGGGTTCAAACCCGATCGAAGCCGTGGATTTTTAAGGGCGAAAAAATCCTTCGTACGACTTCCTTCGGAGGGGAAGTAAAGCAGGCTGTCCCATGTTTGTAGATTTACTTGCATGTAAAAGATCCTCAAATCTAAATGAAGCCTCTGAGCTAAACTCAAATCGTCTGTTTCGTCGCCCGAGATAATACCATCTTTCTCCGCTAGTTTGTGAAAGGAGTGTAGCGAAATGTGCGTGGTCAGATGGAAGAGCAGGCCTCATGGCCTGAGTCTCGCCACGTAAAATAAGACATCAATTCAATTCAATATATACAGCAGAATTTACTTCCTACTCACTTTACAACTTGCATTTTGAATAGATGGCTCACCTCCACCCAAGCAAGTCTTTCGTTTTTACATAAAAGGTTGAGAAGCAGTTCAAAATGTTGAATATACGTCTGTTTTATAAAGTGGGGAAAATGTTCAAGTATGAATTAAATCATTTTTAGATATTTATCGACGTCTCCATGAATCAAAGTATACAAGCACGTGTCGAATCCACAGGTTGACAGCAGCGATATTTTATTTGCTGCACATGTTTATTGCTGACAACAGGCGAAAAGGGGAAAACTAAAATTATACGAGGGTCGTTCCGAAAGTAATGCCTTCCATTTATGACAACTAAAGTATATAAAAAAAACTTAATATACTGTGTTAGAACACAACACTATTTTTTAATATAGTTCCACTTTTTTCTATATATTGTATCCACCGATGAACAAGAGCGTGCATACCACGATGGCAAAAATCTGTACCATCAAAGGCGACCCGTATGGTGAATTCTTATCGTCCAATTCCATGGATTGTCGTTTCATTTCTGGCTCATAATGGTGACATCATGTCTCGTCATCAGTGATTATTCAATGCAGAAAACCGCCACCTTCAGCTTCATTTTGGATCAAAAGCTCCTCAGAAACTCCCAATCGGTGCAGTTCGTGTTCCTGTGCGAGTGATCGCGGGGCCCACGTAGCTCACGATTTTCGGTAACTCAATGTACTCGGTTTTCCCTCCAATGCATTGCAGCTCATGTTCAGCGCCGTACGCAGTTCCCTACCACCGTACACCCCCCCCATAAGCCTATTCCCGTTGATGAGCTGACCGAGCCGCTCCTTCATTGTGTGGTGAGGCAGCTGAGCGCGGACAACCGCAACGTGGTTTGTCTTTCAAGTCCTCGTCACCCCCGCTGAAACGCTCTACCCATCGTCGCCTCACAGTAGTGACATGAACAATATGTTTCCCGTAAAAGTTCAGCACGCGACTCTGAATGTCAATACATGCAATGCCCTCCGAAGTGAGAAATTCAGTCACACATCTCAGCTTCTGACGCGTGTTCCAGCTGGATGTCCTTTTAGCGTACTGTAACTCTGCTTCTATCTCACAAATACCAAGGAAATTAAACGAACATAAACGGAAAGGATCAAATTCCACTATCACACCACACACATTCGTTTTTGAGGTGGTACGCCAACGTAAAACAAATGGCATTACTTTCGAACGACTCTCGTATCTTTAGAACACTTATTAGCAAATACAGTATGTTTTATAGCGTCTGCATATTAATCATTTTACATTCAATTAAAGTCATTCAATTAATTACATTCAATTAAAGTCATTCAATTAATTACATTCAATTAAAGTCATTCAATTAATTACATTCAATTAAAGTCATTCAATTAATTGCATTCAATTCATTCATTTTACATAAACTGTCTGCCTATTATACATTTTACATTCAACTAATATCGACGATATCAAAATATGGTTTTTTATATACGTCTGCTGAGTAAAGGGGTCAATAACAATTGAAAGCGCAACATTAGCAAAGAGTACTGATGACTACAAAGTTGTCGTTTTGTGGGAAATAAAGAAAAAAATGTAATTTGGAGTTAACCATTAGAACACTTATTAGCAAATGTAGTATTTTTAGACGGTGTACATAATATTCATTTTACATTCATTTGATATCGACGATGTACAAATTGGGTATTTATACAGAGTGTCCCAGAAGGAATCATCGAAACTTCGAAAATAAGCTCTTAAGACAATTTTAAGCATATTTTGTCTAATAAACGACATGGATATTCGGAATGGCTGAGACACAATAAGCACTCAAAAGTTGGTTTGAAATATATGCTTTCTAGGCAAAAATATGCATTGTAGAAGCACATGAACACTCCAGAAAAGTGTAAATTGTTTATTATTTACAAAGGAAATGAATATATTTGTTCAGAAAGGAAAATTACCCGAGAAATTAAAAAGCTGACGATTTGTGTAAATTGGGTGCTTTATTTATTTCTGGTTAGTTTTCCTTTGTAGTCAAATATATTCATTTCTTTTGTAAATAATAAACAATTTACATATTTCTGGAGCGATTCTACGCTTCTGCAATGCTAATTTTTGCTTAGAAAGCATTTTTTAAAACCAACTTTTTAGTGCTTATTGTGGCTCAGCCATTCGGAATATCCACGTAGTTCATCAGACAAAATAAATATTGTCTGAAGAGCTCATTTTCGAAGTTTCAACGTTTGCTCCCCGAGCACTCTCTGTACATCTGCTGAGTAAAAGGGTCACTATCAATTGAATGCGTAACTTCAGCGAAGAATACAGATGAGTACAAAGTCATCGTTTTGTAAAGGAAAAATAACGCAATTCGGAGTTAAGACAATATCTTGCCAACATTACAATTTCCTGTCTTAATCGTTTGGCCGAATACTTGATCCGCTTACTGTAAGCTTTGAAACTTTTAAGACCGGAAGCAATGAAACATGACATCAGGAGAATTTTCTAGGATTTCAGCTCAGTTCACGTGGCTGGCTACATGTAAGAGATTTTCTGGCAGACGACAACATCGAAGACCTGTCGGTGCGGTGCATGCCATTCTACTTGAATGACGTACTGTTTTTAGCGCAATAAATCCAAATGCAAACGATTGACATCGTTTCGGCAATGTGTCGCGGTGCATGTGTGTCGGCCATGCCCTCTGCGGGCGGGCGGGCGGGCGGGCGGGCGGGCGGGCGGGCGGGCGGGCGGGCGGGCGGGCGGGCGGGCGGGCGGCGCCGCACAAAGGGCGCGCCGGAGCGGCAGCAGCGCAACGACGCGGCAACCTGTGTTGCCAGCAGTGGTGCCAGCGATGGTGCTGGGTCTGGCTGGTGCAGGCTGATGCTGCGGGCGAAGGGGGGGGGGCGCCGTTCGCACGCGCTACCACTCCACGCGGCCCCGCCCCCGTCCTCGGCCCGACCCGCCCTCCGCCGACAAGCGCCCAACGGCTGCCAGAGCACACTTTTCGCTGTCCTCCTATACAACGAAATTGCTTGCTCACGGCTCGCGCCGCGCTGCGTCGCGTCGCGTCGCGTCGGGTCATGTCGTGCGCCCGCCACCGGCGACCGCCTGCACCGCCCGGCTCCACGCGGCGCTCGAACAGACTGTATATGCCGAGCTCATTAATTACTCGTACAACGGAGACACGGGGAACCGCGCCCCGCCGCACCACACAGCACCGTTTCTATTATTTTCATATGTTATTGTCCGGAATTCGCAAGTTCATAATTGATGTTATATTCACTCATAACCATTTCCACACATACAAAAACAAATATTTTGCGGAGAGGGACGACATATAAATACTGTTTATTGGGGGAAAACGAAGCAAAGACAGTGAGTGAAAATGGAGAAATTCAAATGCGGCGGAGTTAAACTTTACTAATCATGAAATAGCAAACAAAATGACTGGCTCTTTCATGCGACCATCGTGGAGGAAACCTGTAACGACCGCTGATTAAATAGCGGTAAATGAAACAAAGCTCTTTAGACGAAAACTTACCTCTCCAGCGCAGCACTGCAAAAATTGTTCTCTGGGGCTTACCTAAAACAAGAGAAAACCAGTTTGAATATAACATAAAACAATACTTACAAAGCAGCTCAAATATTTGCCCAGACCAAATTATACTACTTCATCAAATTCGCATAAATACATAGTAGTCAACGTATGTATGGAAATATGCATAAAAAGGTTAATTGTATTTGTAAAATGTGTTTATTTATGCGAAGTTAAAGTGTAATGTGACAGAACGTGAAAAGATTAATACGCAAACGTGCGATCGAACATTTTCACGAAAACAATACGGCTGCCAGATTGCAACTTTTACAGAAAAAAGCCATTTCTTTGAAGCATAAGACATAATTTATTAACACCGAGGCAGTAAATAGCTCCTCCTCCTCCTCGTTCTCCTGTCTGAAAAAAAAAAAGAAAGAGGCGAGAAGGGGAACGCCCGGGTCATTCATTCACGACTCGGAGACGCAGGGAGAGAAAAAAAAGGAGAAAAAGACGAAGAAAAAGAAAGCGGTAAAATGAAAGAATAATTCATGCAACCAAATTAGCGTGCCGTCGACGCAGAGTGCCTTTCCGAAAACCGAGTCACGGGCGGCGTTATTCATTTAAAGGAAGCGACTGCGCACGCTGCGCCCAGGCAGGTGACTGCGCCAGCGCGCAGGCGCCTGGCCCACGCCGCCTCTCCGTCGAACGGAGCGCATTAAAATTCATTTCCGGCCCTAAGGGACTCCAAATCACTCATGCGCACGCGTTATATACTGATCGTTTGTGTAACACTCGACGAATAAGAATTCGGAATACATACGTATGTAACGTGTGACTACGAATTCAACTTTAAGAGCTGTTTCCAGTGAAACTATTCAATCATTTTTGACGTAGCATTAAGGAGCCATAAAGAACAAATGTGATTGAGGTGGGGGTGGGGATTTCAGCATTTTCCAAATATTTAGTTTTGTTAATAAAGTGATATATATCATTGTATCATCGTAAAATATATAATTTAACGTACTTGTCCTTTATTTTTCTCTTCAACTGCGTATATCAAAATAGAAATAATTTTGGTTAAGAATCTGTAATACTCATTACGTCTTTTGAATGACCCTTCTGCAAGACTGATAGAGGAACGTAACATGTCGCATGCAACATTTAACGTCGCAAGCGCTGCAAAACTTTAACGTCTGCCCGAATTGCAAAGGTGATTTTTATTTACATGTTACCGTGACAATGAGACTGGATTCTGGAAGGTTTCACTTTGCCGCCGATTTCTAAAAAAATGCATCTGTCCCATTATCTCTAAAAACTCGTCGACATCACAGCATTCGATGTCACCTGGACAGCCAAGATTATCCGTATGGCCCTGACCGCGGAAGCGTACGGCTTCAAATAAAAACTGAATAAATGTCATATAGGGAAAAACTTAATGTTTTTAATTGAGAAAGGAACTGCATTTTTTAATGTTAATGTACTTTTACACTTTTTTTATACAGTTCATTTCGTTCTCAAACATTTTTTTGAACTTTGACCCGACTTCCGTGCTTCTATTTGACGAAAGTTTAAGGGAGTTTTACCGAACGTGCACATCCGTGCAGAGACTGTTTTTGAAGATAAACAAATGAATAAATAAATAACACGACTTGTGGAGCGGCAGATTCGCTCTGCGAACGAGCTCGATCGCAAAAACTCCCAGAATAGTTGGTCCGAAGGACGCGTGAAAGTCGAGTCTTAGGGCATTTTCTCCGTACGACCAGCTGGCGGCACAGTGGAAGCGAGGCGGAATGAGCTATTTGTGTGTGTGTGTGTGTGTGTGTGGAAGGGGGGGTGTTGATGTCAGGGTGGGGCGGGTGTAGCGCGATCATAGGGGAGGAAGAGTGTCGGGTGCGCAACGTGAACGATTTCCGAACGCCGGCGGCGGTGGCGGCGGCGGCGGCTGCCGCTCTAGAATTTCGTCGCAGGGAGGGGGGGCGGGGCGGGGGAGCTGGTTCGCAGTGGCGTGCCGCCCCCACAAAGGCCTTCCCAAAACGGCTCCCGTATCACAAACACGGCCTCTCACAGGGCACGTCGCTCCGAGGACGCCGTGGGAAGATCAGGGGTCCAACGTACACTGGCAGGAAACACACACACACACGACAAAGAAGATAAAGCATACAAAGAGGAGAGAAAGGGATTCCGTAAAAAATATTCGTTCTAAGTAGCACGTGCGCAAATAACGATGACATAAAATTACTATTTTGAGAAATCATGCAATGCAGCATTCATTTATTGCACGAGAAACAAGTTAGTTTTTGTTGAGGAAATTCTTCTCGGCGTCCTGTTGCTCCGCGGCTGCGGCAGTGAAACCTGTGTGACAGCGTGCGTGCAAGCAAGATTGCTGCGTTGCTCTGCGTGTCAAACTGTCCGAGAAAGGCATATCGAAGACTGCCACCCACAGGTCTATCACTGAAGGGAAGAGAGCTGGTGACGTAACGACTTGCACATCCGCCTTCTACAAAGGAGCGGCAGGTTTTGTCGGGGTTCTTCCGTTACCCCTACGCCTCATTCCAACACTTCACCGTCATTCATCACACCATCATCATCGCTAACAGCTACTCAACAGATCATTTACGGGTCTCAATAACCTCATCGGTTGAAGAACCAATCAATTCCAATTAATTAATTAATAGAAGGAGGCGCGAGCGAGAGCGAGGAGGCGGGAGGGCGACAGCCGAGAGGAGAGAGGAGAGGAGAGGAGAGGAGAGCGCTTCTCCGCTAATGGCGCGGCTGAATATTCATGCGCGGCCGGCCGCCCGACCCGCCCTCCGGCAGCCCCGAGCCTTTATAAGTTCTCCCCACGCGGGAACGCCCGCAGCCGCCTGACCTTTTACGTCCAGGCCGCGGGCGCGGGCGCCGACGCGGGCGATGGGATCGCAATCTCCAGCAACCCAGCCTGCGTCTCGCACCTGCCCTCTCCTCTCCTTCCCTTGCCTGTCCTGTCCTGTCCTTCCAGTCACCACACTCTAGCGCACCGCATGTCTTCCAATACGCATTAGTGAAAGAAAAAAATAATAATAAACAAATAAAAATTAAACATTTCCTCTAAACCTTCTTATGCGAAATTGCAGTTACATGATGAGTGCTCAAAATAACGCAAAATTCAATAATGGCAGATACGAAAAACTACTGCACACACCGTCAACAAATCTGCTTTCTCTACAATCCACCCTGCAGCCCAAAATCTCCAATTTCTTTCCTGCCTCATCGCCAATACGGATCCCTGGGATCCGCACCAAGCCGTCCCCCCTCCCCTGGAAGGAGCACGGGGGCGTCGCGAGCGTCGTCGCCCGGGGGCGGCCGCGCCATCCATCTGCTCCCGTCCGCGCAACGCAGTTACGAGGCGCGCGCCAACTTCCTCCGGATTAATGCTGGGAGAGGCGAGTCGAGTCGCCTTCCGCCGGGCGTGACTCCACGCGAGCGGCGCCGGCTCGCAGGGCGCGGAGCCGGGGACGGCGCCGACCAAGTGGGGCTGACGCCAAATGTTCCCGCGCACTCCACTGGACGAGAAGTTAACAGAGTACACTGGAAATCCGATGCGACTCGCCGTAGGGTCGTATTAAAAGTTTATTTTCTTAGCGATACGTTTGACGACACCATTTCATTTACAATACATCGCGTCTTTTAAAGCATATCATTCGCATGATATTAGCCAGTTAGTAGACGTTCTTACGCGTTCTAATGTCCAATTTTGTAAAAACAGGAGGTAAAACTCCATTATTGCCCGTGACCTATAAATGAATTTGCGAAACGCAATTTCTCTGAACAGTTAAATATTATTAAATGACAGTAAAATACACTGAAGAATTAAACTTAATTAATGCTTAATTATAAAGGAAGTGACGCATTTTAACAGTATTTTTCTTCCTCTAATATTCGGCTTGCGAAAACCCCCAATGAACTGACGGTATGCTACCCGCAACACTCTCGTGCTTTGCGCGTCACCAGCGGTTTTCCCAGGGGCTCTCCCTCCGACCGCAGCTCCTTCAGCCCCAGCGCCCAATGACTGACAACGCCGCGCCACGCGGCGAGAAGTTGCGGTCCAGTTCTGCTATCTGCGGCGCGCGGGCGAGACAAAGCCACTTGCCGGGCGTGTCAGTCCGTTCCGGCGCCAAATCGCGTGGCTCGGCGCGGCGCCGGGGCGGTGGCGGGAGCGGGGGCGGTGGCGGGGGCGGGGCGGGGGTGGAGGCGGGGGCGGGGGCGGATGGGAGCGCGACAATGGAGCCGTCGCCGCTTCGCTGCGGGACGCCCGCACAATGCCCCCCCCCCACACCTTTCGCAGATGCACGGCGCCGCCCGCCACCCGAGTGACACAAGGAGCGCAGCAGCGCTCTTCATGCACCGTCACGCACTCGGCACCACGCATAAACGACTACACGAAAAGCGGCATTTTGTAATATTATTATTACTTTACTTTCCGCATTATTCGGCAAAAGAAAATGAATTGCTATCTAGCAAAGAAGCTGACAAAATCTTCGCGCCGTGTTTGCTGACGGACAGACAAAAAATCTGACTAGAAAATCAAATTGACCATCAACACGAAAATATACTTTTTCTGAAGAATTACCATGTAACTATGAAGGTAAAACAAGAGTAGATCAAGACCTCTAGTGACAATTATATCCACCAGGAAATTAACGATGTTGTAGGCATGAAACACATATTTGAAATCCTAACAAAAGAACATTAAGGGGCAACGACGATACGTTAAAGCGTTGAATACGACAGCCACATTTTGGGTGGATCGCGAAGTCGGGATGGATCGAACGGGGTGGCGCGAGGGTGGTGTGGAGGGGGTGGCGAGAGCGTCTGAGCGGAAGCGGCGGCAAAGAGGGAGGTGGAAGCGAGGGCCCTTCCGGGGTCGAAGCGGGAAGGAAGGCGAACAAAGTAATAATAGGGCTTCACAAATGAACTTGCGTCGGGGTAAAAAAAGACGATCGACGACGCGATTGATTCGACTCGGTCGCGAGGAACGGGGGCCTCCGCCGCCGCCAGTAGGAGGTCGGGCGGGGGGGGGGGGCGGAGGCCTCGGCGGACAGAGCGAGAGGGCGCGGGCGAGGGAGGGGCGGGGAGGGCGCTTTGAGTGACGTGCGCGTCGCGGGGCGCAGAGCTAAAAGCGGACCTCCGTCGTCAGGTGACGCCCGCGCCCGCAGGCGCTAGCATTCACACGCTTCCGGCCCACATCGCGCTGTGGCAGCCGCGGAAGACCGTTGAAAACCTCCAAGCACACGCCCGGCCCGCGACCTCGTTTCACGAACGCAATATCATGCCCCACTTATTATTAAGAAGTCTTCGTGCTCAAGAAGATACTGGCATGGACATGGCTGTTACATGCCTTGGAAAATAACACACACAGATAAACGAGCATTTATGTATTTCACAATGAAAATAAAATAGCATTTCGTTCTATAAAACACACACATCATTTTTGTTCACCGCGTTTTCAAATGCAGGCATACATCGAACAGTCGTCTATTTATAAGAAAATCCATATCTCTTTCCGATCAATACGTAAGATTAAGTGAAGAAACATTTCTTGGGGTATAAATTTCACCCAAACCGCACAAAGTAGTGAACGGTACAGCGTATCTATAAAGCCGAAATCCATCACTAAAGCAACGAAGAGACAGTTATAAGATCCATGTAAGGGCCCTAAAAACACCAAGAGGCACTATCAAAGCTCCATGGCAACGCAAAAGAGCACCGCGAAGCTTTTCCTCGAACATTCGTTGAGGTTCATCACTTGCAGTGAACTCGGAAGCACGGCTCCTTCCGCACCGGTCGCTCGGCAACTTGGAGCCACTTCACACGGCACCACTCGCCAGCGCTTCCGAGTGGCGAGTAAATCACGCAACAGCCCCGCGAAGGCGCCCGGGGCGGGGCGGGGAGGCGCGAAAGGCGTCCGCGGGCACCGCCGCTCGCGGCGCCGCGGCGGAGGACAATGAACGGCGCGGAGCGCCAGGCACAATTTCCGGCGTGGGGGGGGGGGGGAGAGAACGCCGCCGCGGGCGCGGAGGAGCCCTGGGCCGCGCTCGGCGACGCGGAGGAAGAACGTAGATGTGGAGTAAGGAACGGAAGGAAAGGCACCGCAAATTAAAGGGCTTGCTGAGGATGAAGAGTAACAGAGAAGACGAGAAGAAAATGCAAATAAGGCGATAAATTGCCGATACAGGTTTTACTGGAACCAGCAGATACACAGATCGAAGTACATACACATTGTATTAGACCTAAATGACAAAATAAATCGGCCAAATAGTGTGATAGTAGGAACGCAAAATGACGTGTTATTGCACGCCAAACATGAACAAAGCCGATCCAAGAAATAAGCTATCAAAGGGACCCTACAATAGATACCGAAGAATATGTTCCACCCCACTCACTTCCAGCCGCTCAGGTTGCACCAAACCCTCCGAGCAGAAGGCGCGTCTTGTGGCCAGGCGATTCGTCAGGCGACGGCCACTAAACCGCCACCGCGATCGGCGACAGCCCGCGTCGCCATAACGCAGGGCGGGCGGGCGAACGGGCAAGCAGTGTCTGGAGGCGGGAAGAAAGCGCAGCCGCCGCCTCGCCCTGCGACGCCGCGTCCGACGCCGCCTTATCGCGCCCGCAGCGACCCCCTCCCTCCGCACCGACGCGCCGCGCCGGCGTAATCTAGCGGAGATTAATGACGAACGCGACGCGCGCCCGGCAATTATATCCGTCGTAATAAATGGCGCGCGGAGCGGAAGGACGGGGCGGTCACGGGCGGGAAGAGGAAGCCCGGCCCGGGGGAGGGGGGCGGAGCAGACGAGCCGGAAGCGACAGATGCCTGACAAGGGGATGCCGGGCACGCCGCAATCTCCCGCAAGACGTAGCGCCGAGGCGGCCTTGTCCTCTCACAACGCCTTTCTGTACACGCTATCGAACACCACGCTTCGTCACAAACTTCGACCAACAACACAATACTTACATGTGCACCGCACAACTACAAGAAATGCCTTCCGCAACAACAAAATATTTTTATGCACAGATTTCCTGCGCATTTTCCATGAGCTCCAACACATCTATCAACATGTGTACCGTTTCTCGTGATTCCCTCATGAATCAACATTATCTACTGTTTTGGCCATCGTACATTCGTTGGTAGCGATGAATCCCCGTGATTACCATACCTGTCACACCGCCCAACCGCGCTTCCGCAGCGGCGACACAATATTAATGTAAATGCGGTGCACAAAAATACCGTTTGTTTGGCATTCCTCTCGCGACCAGGGTGTCCACGCGATCTCGCTGCGGGCGGTTTTTTTCCCCCAGCGCTCTCCCCTGTCCATAAAAACGGTCATTACGCGCCATGCGAAAACGCGCGGCGCAGCGGGGCACATCGTTTCGGGGGACAAAGTAAATTAGGTGTCGATTCATCGGGAGACCTTTCAAACGATCAGGCCATTCGTTATGACGACCTCAATTACCGACGAACAATTTCGTACGGATCAATTAATTGCGCCTTTGATCAGCCCCGGCAGCCGCCGCGGCGGTTAGCTACCGCTGCAGGACGGGTGCCAAACCCCGGCGGCAACGCAAGCGACGCGGCGGTTACGCAAGCGAAACGAGATCTCGACATGCACGGAATCCAATCTCCTGATTGGATTGCGTCCCGCTCTTCACCGGTTTCGACTTACTTGTAAACGTATCCACAAATACAATCCAAATACTACCTTTCGACGCTTCACATAGTATTTTCTCCCAACATTTGGTGATTTTCTTACGTACGGAACTTAAAAATACTGATTTACGCCCACTCTCCAACCATTTGGACTACCTTCATAAACTTTGCAGCGGTAAAGGGTTTCGTCAAAAGCATCACATCTTTCATAGTTTCGCGTACATTTTTTTCCGACATCACAAACCATATCATGAATGACTTAACATTCCTTCGTTGCACCCTATAGTGCTGCGCCCGCCTGCTCGCAAACTTCTTTCGTAGTCGCCGCTATATGCCAAGGTCATAGTTACCTTTTTGCATAAGCTCAAAAGTGGATTTTCAGAGTTAAAAAAATCAGAAAAATTAATCAAACTACATCGAAAAACATTTTTTAAACATTACTCCATAATGAATGTAAATCGTGAAAAGAACTGAAAGAATTAATGACTACGAGGAAACGCATTATTACGTCCTTGCACCATCACAATATTTTATTGTAATCTGGCATCATCAATTACTCCTCTTTGAGTCTAAATTATTATTTTTTAAGGGAAAATAAAAATACCCGTTTACAAAACTTTCAAACATTTCCATCGTGTCGAAAAAAATCCCTGGGTTAAGAATATTCACAAATGCATTGCACACGGTCAAAGGCCCTCGCAGGAGCGCGCAGGCGAGTGGCGAGGGACGTGGGGCGAGAAGCGAGAGGCGTCGGGCGAGTGGCGAGTGGCTATGGGCGAAGGGCTATGGGCGAGGGGCTATGGGCGAGGGGCTATGGGCGAGTGGCGAGGCAGCGGCAAGCAGCGCCCGCGCGCAGCGTGTGACGGCGCCGCTTCATTAACTCGTCACCCGATCTGCGCGCGGGGCACAGCCGTCTACGCCGCCGCCGCCGCCGCCGCGGGCGGGCTGGGAGCGCGCCCGAGATCGATCGCGAGGGCGGGAGGAGGGCGGCGGGCGCAGCAAGACGAGCCCTCCCCGGCCGCAGGAGCACCAGACGAAGAGGGCAGCTCCGCCAGCAACGGCGGAGCGCAAATTCTATAGGCGACCACAACGGAAAGTCGTCCTCCCGTTACACGCTGCTTTCGTAAAACTGGAAAAGCCCAGGAAATTCTGTGAATTTAAAACGCACCAACAAGGACGAAATACGATCGCAAAATAATTAACACGTATGATACGCTGCACAAACTATTATTGTCAGTCTGCACATTTCCCTGGCGGCCGCAAATTATACCTCGGCAGGAACGGTTCTCCGCGACGCTCCAGTGGAGCCCGGAAATGAGCGAAGAGCCGAAGCGAATGCGACGAGCTGAAGCAGTCGAGAGCGCGAGCGAAAAATAGGAGGAGGAGGGAGGGATGGAGAGCGGAGGAGGAGACGCAGGCTGTGGCGAGCTGATAGTGCGCGCAGACGGGGCGGGGGCGGGGGCGGGCGGAGGTAGAAATGGGCGCACCTGCGGCGAAGGGCCTGCTCGGTATCACACCGCAGCCGCGCACACAGTGCCCGTCACCGAAGAACGCTCCCCCCCTCTCTCTCTCTCTCTCCCTCACACACACAAACACACACACACACTACACATACACACACGAGTATATAGCCACGTTTTTTACAGCGTACGTCCGAAATATGGCTACTGTTCAGAAAAGTCGGTTAATTTGCACAGTGAGTCAAACACATGGTATTGGCGTAAGCAAGGCGATTGCCTGAGGGGGAGGCGTCTTGTCGGTTCGCAAGAACTATTTTCGCAAAAAAATGCGTGGGAAATGTGTTGCTCATCCACGAGGGTGTTTCTTGTAAATCGCGAAGGCCGGAGCCTCGCCGCCAATTCAGTAGTGCGGAGCCAAGCCAACTACAACACGTAGCTTTACAAGTTACGAGTCACGCATTTGAACTCGAAGCAAACCAAATAATATAGTTCACTGACAATCTACGGTTGATTGTTTATTTTCTATACTCGCTGATAATACTATATTATTTTCTCCTTACATTTCAACTTTTCATTAATATAATCTGTCGATAACTACACACATATTGTATATAATGAATCCATAATGTTAAACGTAGTGTCGTATAATAAACTTTCTTTGCAAACATGTACATTACCTACAAAACCCATTTTCGGATCTACTTTCTCTGAAGATGCCACACAACTCCTAAATTCTAATACCGTCTTATACTATCTTCATTAGTCGTTCGAATACAAAGTTTAATGTAACTCTCCAATACTCGCCAATTACGTTATACGTGGAATGAGATTGTAGGGAAAGTAAAACGAACATTCATGTGCAGTTAAGTCGTATTATTAGATTTGACAAGTACAATTTGCCCGAATATATGTCAAGGTTCCCATCAAGTTCCAAAATAACATTTCATGACAATACGCAAAAACGTTTGAGGTACGAACATTAAACATTCATAGATCTATTTTCCGTACAGCCGATGGCTGCTTGAATCGTGGATCGTGGACACGGAAATGTCTCCCCTGCACGGACTCGTTTTTCGCTCCAGCGACGTAACTAACAAGCATGATATTGACGTTCTGCAGGGACGCAGTCGCGCCAACAACACACGAGAAAGACTCGAAGTCGTTTAAAGATCTCTCGCTTAGATTCGAGTAACAAGACAAACAACGTGAATTTGTTCTTCTTTTGCGCACACCACCCCCGGAGTACGAAAAAAGTGAGAAAACATGCTAAATAAAAAAATCACGACAGTTCATAAGAAGTTCCTGTCGAAAAGAATCACGTAGTTGCAATGAGTTATTGCTGTAGTCTTTGCTTATCTCGCCACTGAAAGAGGAAGAAGGGAACGGAAAACGTAGAGAGAGGGGGAGGAGGGATTGAGAGGAAGGATGGATAGGGGAGATAATGGAAACCGGAAGATAGATGTGAGATGAGGGAGATGGGGAAAAAACGAGAAGACTGAAGGGAAAGGGAGGTGAGAGGAGAGCGGGAGAGGGAAACAGAGGAGGGAGAGAGGAAGACAAAGAAACTGCGATCCGGGACGGAGATGGCGGCAACGAAACTTTGGAAACGATTTCGCACAGCGCTCCCCGCATTCGTCTGGCGAGTCGCGCCTACCGGCCGTCGCCCGAGGGCGCACGAGCAACTCGAAACGACACGCGGCGTCAACCACGCCCCTCCCCTTCCGCGAACGCACCCGCGTTGCTCCGTCGGCCGCGGGGTCGCCCGCAGAAGCCATCGCTACCCCCCGCCCGGTGAAGAGGGTTCGCTCCGCGGGGGGGGGGGCGCGCTTCGTGAATAAAACCACCTTCACCGCGCCCCCGCCTCGCATTGAGCATTCCCCCCCCCCGCGCCGCGCATTGAGCATTCGGGGGCGGCAGCGCCTCGCACCCATAAACCCAGCGCCCCCGTGCTTGCTTTGGTTTCGCCATCAACAACCATCTCCGCGGCTTGTCAAAGGCTCTGTTCACAAAGTGACGGGGCACAACTGAACTCACACTCCCAAAAATCGCCAAGTTTAAGTACTTCACCATTATTGATAAACATCTCATAACGATAGTTCACATGTCGGCCGAGGTAGAGAGCAAAATGTTCTGTCTTTGCGAAGTAAACGGGCTCTCCTCAGACTGAAACCGTTACCCTCCAGTATGACTCCTGTGGCGCAATGAAATTTCTCCTCCATTTATTTCACCGCATCGCCACAAGAAACCTTTCGCGAAATGATGTTTGGAACTTATACGTGATACACCATTAGGTGGAAATTAAAAAGAAAAACAATTAAAGTACTTCTGTTGATACAAATACTAACTCATTACTTTTATTTTTTTCTGAGCAACCTTTTATTTACACGATAAAAATACCTCATAATCTTTGACGAACTCGTTCCTTCGAAGGCGCCTTAGGACACCAGACCGCGAGGGCGTTGATGGTAGATTCCTGTGACGCCACCTTTCCTTCAGTTCAATTAGCACCAGTCTTTAGAATTAGAAGCAACTCGAGGACTGAAGATGAAGGGGGCCTTATCGCACGACCAACGGCGAGCTCTGCGCTCGCGAGTGTCAGAGGCAGCGGCATTGCCAACGCCATTCGCATGCTGCGCCGCCGGCTATCGCTTTCCATCTCGATGAGACACGCGCGCGCTCCGACAACGAGTTCGTTTGACGCCGGATGAAACTCGCGGAATGTACATCGCCGGCGCCGCTCGCATTTGCATGGGGAAAAAATCTGCTGCGGGTCGCGCGAACGCCTAGTCCCGCGTCGGGGCGGCTCAAGGCTGGAGGGCATTCGACGTAGATTGCTGTCTACAATTCACACGTTTGTACACCACACTACAATTCAATTTATGACACTTAGTCCACATATTGGAATGTTACAGCCAGCTGAAATGCCGGAAAAAGTGAAAGATAAAAATGATAGACTCAAATGTACGCTGAAGATTAAGAGACAAGAGACATAAGAAAATGTAAGGAGAGAGTGAGAGAGAGTGGCAGTGAGAGAGAGAGAGGGAGAAAGTGAGAGAGTAAGCAATCGTCTTTTAAAAATGACACTCCATACATTGGAACACAATTCTGTGCGATGAGGAATGAATTCTCGCAGATAAATGGAAATCTAAATGTGGTATTCCCCAAATTTATCTCTTCTCAATTTATAACTAGTACTAAAAAATTACCTTTTACTTCTCGACAGACCAATACCATCTCTATGTAAACAATGTCCACCCGGAGCGCCGATGCAAAATGTGGAAGTGCATGTATCGCATGAGGCAGATGTTTAAAGCTCGGAATGCCGGAGGAGGAGGGAACCCTCACAGGAGGAGGGAACCCTCACATGCTCAACGACGCGATATTTTCCCACCTGTTACGTTCCCGAAGCGGTTCGACCCGCGGTCGGGCGCTGACGAGGTGTGTAGACACGGCCGGGCGGTGCGCAGTCTGGGACGCAAGCAATAGTAATGCCGGTCTTGCTCTGCCCTGACTCGCCGCCGCTGCCGCTGCCGCGAGCGCCGGCCGAACACGACCAGCGCCATGTCGAGCAGGCGGGCGGCGCCCGGCGCGGGGGCCGACAATAGTCCCCGTCAGGGAGCGCCTTTGGAACGGATCCATTGATTGGACCACGCCAATGGCTACAGGCCCGTCAGTGTAGTGAATGTTTTATCCCAGGAGGTGGCGGTGGTCCTTGGCAACTCGATTGTGAAATCCGACTCTGACGTAAAGGTCGGCTTGCAGAGGACTCCCCTGCCCGGTATCTCGCCGGGCGAAGCAGCCGAAACGAGTCATAAACTCCCGGCATGTGTGGTAGTGGCGTGCGTGGAAGTATCGAGAGTGAGTGTGTGAATGAGGAAAAGAGAGCGAGAGAGAGACGGTAGGATACAACAAGGAAGAAAAAGGAAAGACAGCGCACTGCTCGTGGCCCAGTTGTTATGGTACTGCTCCGGCATTCGCCTGCTACTGATCGGCGAACAATGCGAAAACTACTAATCACAGCAGCCGGCCGTTTGAATGCCATCTAACGGTAGTGCTGAAAATTCGCCACCATCGGGACTCGAAGCCTAGGGAATTTAAAAGCAGAGCTCTCAGCAAGCAGTAGTAATCTTCTAGCTTCCATTACAAGCCACTTATACCCATTAATTTACTGATATATGTAAATTGCAGTCGGATGCAGTGTGACCAGTCAGGCCGGCAGAATCAGTCGGCCGTTCGCGCGCGAACTTTTCTTCGGCCGAAAACGGATCCAAAGTGACCGCACGCTAATGCGGGCTCCGAACTAACTCAGCCCATAGTCGGCGCTTGCGCTTGGGCGCCCTTCGGAGCGTGGCGGCGTACGCGAGGGGGGGGTGGAGAAAGGGTGGGAGGGAGGGAGGGGCAAGAGGGAACTGCCGGAAGGGCTGCGGCGGGGGCAATCGCTTTGCGACAAGCGATCGTGTGGGCCACTGGCTTCCGCGCGTGCCGGCCGGGAATTGCGCGCATGGCCGCGCACGGGGCGCTCGTTAATGCGCGCATTCCCCGCCCGGCGCGCCCCGCCCCCCTCACCCCTCGCAAGCGACGGCCCTAAAGCCACCTGCCTGCCTGCCTTCAAATGCCTCGCATGCATTCCATAGTTCCTTTCCGGGCGCGACAAATGCTACGACCACTACTCCCGTACGTGTAATACATTTAATGCTCTGGGACATTTCACTCTCCAGGTATCTCCACAAAAGAACCACCGGCACAAATGGGACAAGCTCTGAGACTTCGTCTGGTTTCCAGAAGTGTGTGTGTAAAGAGAGACGATCGGAAAGGGAAGGAAAGATAGCGTGGGGACGGTGGCCCGTTTATGAAAATTCTATTCCGGCATTCGCCTAATATTGGTCGGAGAAACCACGGAAAACCATAACTGTAGCGAGCCGAGATTTCTTCTCCACGTAGCGACTGAATTCCATCGATCTAGCTAGTAATGAAAATTAGCCTTTGATGAGATTCGCATCTCCCGGCCACACTGCAGTGACCTAACTTAGACTTTCTACCTTCGTAATTCTGCTTAAAGCCATCACCATTCGCAACATAACATAAACCCGCGAGGCAACGCATGATTCACCCAAAGGAGATTTTAATGACACACTTCTAACCCCAGGGGGATATCGTCGAAACACGTTATCCACAGACATTGCACGCTCTCCAGCGACTACTGACGAAATGTTAATAGGCAAGCTCTAACATCCTTCACGTATGACACTGTAAAAAAAAACTATTCCCACCCGGTATTCCAGACATCTTTTGTACCATTGTTATTCCTACCTTCCTGCGACAAAACGGTCGCAGTGAACACGGTAGCACCGTCACAAAACCTGATAACATTGCCCGTCTTCCCCAATGCGATTTCAAAGCCAAATTTCATCCATCAACATTCCGTCCCGCTCGATCTAAATGTATTGCCCGCCCGCGCGCCGCCCAGCGCTTCGCCGCCGCCATTTTACGAGCCCCCGCCCACGCACAACGCGCGGCGCGTTTAACGCCGCGCGCTTCCCCTAATTTCATGTCAACTTTCAGGGAAAAACTACCGCTGCACACCCAGGCGAATTTCCATACATATAAAATGAGCGAGCGAGCGAGCAGGTCGTTAATTTTTCCGAGGCACTTTTCATAGTAATGGCGCGAAGTACTCTGGGAACCGCTGGAAAGACGAGGAAGAGGGGGGCGGGGCGGCCAAGGAGGGCGCGAAGACGCAAAAGAGAAGTAACTATGCGAATACGCGGGAGGGAAATCATCGCCACAACGGAAACAGTAACCCAATTGCAGAAGTGTTCGCCGGCGGAAAATACCAGGTGAGCACACGAGAAGAAGGCGAACGGACTGGACGGGAGACGGGAAGGAGAATGAAGGACGGCGAGCTCACCGAATGGCAAGGCGAGCCGGCGAGCAGCACAGTAGCGAATGCGGCAGCTAAGTTTTATCGCCCGAAAAATATGACGCCTGTGGCGACTGCAACTGAGCCAGAGTCCGATGGGTAAAACGCTCTTCTCGACCGGGCAGAAATTGCAAAGGAGGGGGGAGGGGAGGGGATGGTTTTATGAAAACGGCCCCGCAACCGTACGTTCACGAACGTTTACCTAGACTACATAATGCATCTACAAATAGGACGCAGTTGCATTCTAAATTTGAGAACTTCGGGACAACTGAAGCTTCGGAATACTGTGGCAAGACTCGCGCGCAAATGGCGAACATACGGAGAATCCAGAGACATTCGTGCGAGCCCACAAGCTACCTTCCCACTTTCTAAGTCAGCGGTGTCGTGTAAGCAGTGAAGTACTGGGTAAGAGAATTCAGTCGATGTGCGCAGTGTGAAAACAGGCGAAATAACACAATGAAGTATTTGCATTTCTCATCAAAATGGAAACTGTTTCATCGACTTCATCCTGGATATCTAACGAAACCACAAACACCTGTCACATAGCTAGACTCCACACTTTTGCTTCAATTTCTGCGCGCATTGGAAATTAGTAATAAACATAAGAGCCCGCGCGCCACTCCAAACGCCTCCAGACTACGACCCAGCGCCGGTGCGTGGCCCTCGGATGCTGTCCCACGCCCACAGCAGCGACCGGCGCTGCCGGCGGGCAGGGCGAAGGGTCTGAGGCCGTGGAAGGGGAGGTGGTGAGGGCGGGGGCGAGGTGGAAACCCGAAACCACCAGGGCGGCGCGGAGCGAAGGAGACAGCGGGCCACCTCCGTTCCGCAAACACTCCCCGGCGGCGGCTGCCATCGGGCAAAGGTCGCGGCGCGGAGGGGCCGACTGCTACGCACGCAATGCATTAATAACTACTTCAGTGGTAGTAACGAAGAAAACGAGACGAGATAACTCGGCTTTGTATTCAGATGTAAAATGCGTCGGTAAAATGTTGAGCTGGCCAGACTCAAGAATGTTTCGTACGAACCGTGAAGCCCGATAGCCGGAGCATCGCTGTCCACTTGCAAATGCGCGGCCAAAGCAAGACAAATTGGCCCTACCGATTTGACTGTTTTTACTTTCTCGCCTTGCGAAATTCTTCGTAAGAAGAGAAAGTTATGTAATCGTGCGCCAGAAAACGGCAAATTCACGCCCGAAAAAGTCTTATTGCCGAGCTCCGGTAACGAAAAAGTGGATAATTCCTGTTGCTAAATTTAGAAAAAAAATCCTCTAACTCGTGGTGTACCCAGAATCCGCGTTTTTTTTTGTTTGATTTTTATAATCTAGCATTAACCCAACTATCTTAAGGAGTGTTTTTGTGTTGTTGTTTTCCTCCTTCACACGTGTGGCCGTGGTCGCCTGCCGTCGCGTGCCCCGCGCGGCCCCCGGGGCCCGAGGAGCGCAATCGGCCGCCCCCTCCGCCGCCTCTTGTTGCTAAGACACTTTCAGAATTGATGAGGCTATGAATATTAAAGCATCAAATAATAGTATTGCAGCGAGCGGCCGGCCAGGCGCCGAGAAATGGGAGCCATTTATATTTGGAACGCCGAGTGAAAAGCGGCGCGGCGGCGGGGGCGGGGCTCTCGTTCATGCGGCGCCCACGGCACATCGCCGCCGCCGCCGCCGCCAGCAGCAGCAGCAGCAGCAGGCGGCCGTGGGCGGGGCGCGGGGGAGGGACAGCTCCGCGGCTGAGAAGCGAGGTAGGGGGCGGGCAACGGACGGGAGGGAACAAAAGAAGGCATCAACCCACACTTTAGTTCCTTTCCTCCTCGGGCGCAAGACGCGTATGGGTGTATGCCGTTTGCCCCCTTCCACATCACCGAAACGCGGTCGCAGAAAATTAAGAATAGTGCGTTCGCAGCAAAAATACGACGCGCAACTCATTGCTAGTTAGAATGCATTACGGAGATGGCACTGTACATCTTTAGAACACGGAATCAAAAGCAAAATCTAATTATCAGAAGGTGGAACTAATTACTCGCTAGAAAGCAGATTAGTGAAGGAATCAGAAAGACAAAATTACATTTACAAAAGGTTAATTACCTATGACATTAGTACAAAATAATTGAACTGGGAATGACATTCTGTATCGACTCTATACCAAAAAGAGTATTTTTACTCAATGTAACTGTAAAACCATTTTAGATCATTCAAACTTCCCTATAAAGCCGTTTGTATCCTTTCAGAGAGTTCGCATTAAATATTCATTACAAATAGGTATCTCGTGCAATTACAGAAGTCCAAAATAAATGCAGAGCGACCCATGGAATGTCCCCAGAGTGTATCCTACTTTTGTTTTTATTTTGAACAAGAACGATACGAAACTAATCACAACATCATGAGAGAAAATTCCCCTACTTTATAATGTGATCCAAACATCGAATGAAAAGTCAAAGGGTTAATTAATACCTGGGCTGTGGAGTGACCACGTTAATGACTTTTAGGAATCGAGAATATCGTACATAAAAAGCACGTTAACGTAACACTGGCGGTGTGCGGGACCGCTCTATACTGCGCTTCAAATTGCACACCGAATGTCATGTATTTCCCAAGAAATTGGTTTCGAAACTTTTTAAGTGGCATCCAAGAAATAAGAACCACCCATTCGAAAGTAATGGGTGCGACTTTCAACTCAACTATTTAGGACTGCAAATCAACCGAGCAGAATTTCCAAGAAATGGCGCAACAAAAAAAGATAGGAATACACCTTAATAACATTGCTTCAAAACGAGACATAAATTCCATGACATTTCGAGGCTTCCCTTCGAATTCTACAAATAGCGACTCCAAAAAATCGTTTGAAATCAACATGAAATGCTTCTCAAATATCGGCGACCACAGTTATCCAAATAAAATTCAAAAACCTCGTGACCTCTAAGAACAGACTTGATTAAAGTACACAGAATATTTTTTAAAAAATCAGAAATGGGGCGGGGGACGGGGGAAAGGGACAGAGGAGCGCGTTCAGCGACCCCGTCATTCGGCCGCCTCGAGGCCGTCCTTGAGAGCCTCGCGGGGAGGCACGGCACATTCTGCCCTCTTCCTCGGAGAGAGCAAGGGCATGAGCGTGGGCGGGGCGGTGAGGGGCGGTGAGGGGCGGTGAGGGCGGGGCGGGGCGGAGCGAGGCGGAGCGAGGCGGGGCGCGTATCTCCATATCGAATCGGGAATCGGCTCGCAGAGAGGGGCTTCGCCGCAAATTAAATTCATTTCGACGCGCGGCGGCAAAGAATATCGCGGCGGCGGCGGCGCCGAGCAGGAAATTCACCCGCCCACACTTCCGCTCGCCCGGCCCCTCCCCGCCCCTACGCAGCCGCCGCCACCCGCCGTCGCTACGGTGGCAACAATGTGATTTTTTCGGTTTGGATTTCCACATTTTGCCAAAAAAATAGTTCATGTTTTGCAATATATTGGAAACATTTATCTGCTTTTTAATT
This sequence comes from Acheta domesticus, assembly GCA_031308135.1. NCBI lineage: Eukaryota > Metazoa > Arthropoda > Insecta > Orthoptera > Gryllidae > Acheta > Acheta domesticus. Next base: position 173,180,654 of record JAHLJT010002406.1, on the reverse strand, counting down.
AAAACATATTCAACAAAAAACACAAAAGAGCGGACAGAAATGAAAGCCAGAGACCGAGGTTATAAAGCTATTGTAATCTGATTTGTGTTTCACTATCTCATCTTAAGGAATGAGAATCGTTCATTTTAGAATTTTTAAATGCACGACGAATGAACATTTTTATATGCTTCCTAAATAAATATCGTCGTATTCGCTTATCACTTCATTGCAATTACCTGATTACATGTCATTTGCCCTGCATCGCTTCGCAGTAAAGCCACCTAAAAGCACTACGAGATACATAATTTCTCCTAACATTTTAAGATTCTTAACCCACCTACGGTATTTCACCGTTTCTAAAATGTACAATAGGGCAACGCTCCTCTTGTCTCAAGATTTTCGGCACACACACACACACACACACATTATATACGTACATTACATAAGACATTTGGTGAGATATATATTTTTTTAAGTGACACCCGCGACCGTGGCCTCGCACAATTCACCGTTCACCCATACACACGGCGCAGCGTAGCCTCTAAAGCGCGGAAGTGGGAGGCAACCTGAGACAACGTCGATTAACGCCATCGATTGCCAGATGCGACGCGCTCACGCACATTTCTCTGCTCATCTTACTCCCTTCTACCGACCGCGCCCACAATTCAGTCGCTAGCAACGCATGCACGGAAAATCAACTTTGGCAATTTTATGTACGCTTTTTATAAGTCTAAACGTTCCCGAGATTAGTGTACGTACATAGTTTTGTTCTTCAAAATGTCGGGCGCTATAAGTACTTTATTAATTAATTTTACTGTTTTGAGGAGTACAAGTAGGTTACTAAAAAAAAAAACGGACACGAATAACAAGCGCCGTGGGCATATAATGCAATGGAAATAATGCTTTACCGGTTGGCGACAAAGGGCGGATCATTTACTTGCCGTGAGACCATCCACACAGAACGAGAACAAACATCATTACGGCCGTTAGTCCAGGCCAAGGAAACGTCACGCTACTCCGCCCACGTAAACCGAAGCCTCGTGCACCACTTCGCGTTTACGTCATCAAACAATTCATTACTAATGAATGGAGAACGCGAAGCCGCGTGGCCTCCGTCTCAACGATGAAACTAGAAAGGAACGTACCAAATTAACACGAGGTATTTCTACGGACCCCCTAAGATATGATTTCTTCAAATAGAATTTCTCTTCTGCCTCCTGCAGATAGCCAAAGAATCACTTACGTGAAAATAATCTTACTATAAATCAGTAATCACAACACTTCTCAGTAAAAAGTATCTTTCTCCTGTTATTTATTTGACAAAATTTTACAGTAATATGTAAGAACAACGTTACGAAATCCTCAGGGTTATAATACAATTCATTCTTGAGAAAATTCCAAACATCAAAATGCACTATTTACGCTAAACCTCCTGTCCAATGCAGCTGAATACGCACGCACACATTCGCGCACGTACACACACACTCACGCACACGCACGCGCAAGCGCGCGCGCGCGCACACACACACACACACACACACACACACACACACACACACTCTCACTCACACACATGACATGGTGCAGCAGACGGGCCTCCAAGTGCCCGAGTGCTCTCCAGGTCTCTGCAAAGAGTCTCGAAGAGGCTTTCACACAAAGTTCCGAGAGATTACTGCCCCAGAAGAGAACGTCGAGCAAATTACACGAAACTTTGGCCGGGCAGGAACGAAATAGGTCATCGGGGCGGTCAACAAAGAGGGAGCAAACACTGAAAGAGATTACAACAGAGGTAGCATGTACCCTCTAAGACTTAGAAATCGGTACAAACAAGACAGCAATGCGTCTTTCAAGATAAAAATGTAAAATCGCCACTAATAAGTTGGACAGATATTGCCATATTTTCTTCACACAAATAGACAATAAACCGATTAAAATAAAATGCAGTTACGAAGTGAAAATATCTTCCAGAAAATCATGTTTATACAACAACATTTAGACACGTGCATCTTTATTTGGTTCTATGTACTTTCGAGAGAAACCGAAAATAATAAAAACAGAACGTTCCAGAACAAGCATCGATTCGAAACTCTGTAGAAGAACGGGAGGCAAGAGATACTACGAAAGTTTTATCTCACTTTGTAATAGACACGTCAGACTTCGCTCAACAATTTCCTTCACAGCATGCCGAGGATTTACGGAGCGCCCTGGGGAACGGCAGAGGGCAACGCGGGAGGTTTAGAAAACTTATCAAGGGTTTGGCGATGCTTCTGGGGCCAATGGGGATTCACAAATCGCTTGCGGCGCCGCCGCCTGTGGCCGGCGCACTTTCTCCGAAGCTCGTTGCATCACCGCGCCGGCTGATTTGCGGAGCGTCCCCGCAGGGCCTTTTACTGCCAGACAACGGGTTGTACCATCTCCCTTCCAAATCGCCCTCGCCTTGATAATATCGCTCGTTATTCTGCGTTTGATTCAATTCTAACACTGGCAGATATCAGCTGTTGACGGTTTCATCAGATCGGGAGCTTGAACGTCACTATAGTAACGTCACTGTAGCAACATTTAAGCTCCCGATTTGATGAAACCGTGAACAGCTGATACTTGTCAGGGGCAGAGGTGAATTAATTGAAGTATATATTTTATCGATAGTTAGCTTTTATTGTAACGAGCATCCTATCATCGACTTATATGAGGTTAAAGTTGTACGTGAGGTCAGAATACACAACAATTCACCGCTTCCAAGACACACAACATTCAAGTAATCAATAAACATCCAAATATAGGATTCCAACTCGCATCTAGTCCTGCGCAACTGGCGCGTTCTCCACGGGTGCAAGTGACCGACACGGAATTGGCTGTTCCCACGTCCGTGGATCTGTGACCGGGCCTACCCACGGCCATGCCCCCTCCTCCTCCTCCTCCTCCTCCCACCCTCCGCCCCCGCGGCGCGGCGCACGTGCGCGGGCGCAGGCGCGACGGGCGGCGGCGGCGGTGGGCGGCGCGGCCTCCGGCCCGTTCAGTCCGCGGCGGCCCGCCGATCCCGCCACCACGCAACGGCCCTGCGACGTGTCGGCTCCGCCTGCGCGCCGCGCCGTCTCGCCTCGCGCCGCTGTCGCCCCCCATGGCGCCCCGGGGCGGAGGCGCGCCGCAGCGCCCCCGCGGACGCCCCCGCGCCACCGTCGCGCCTCCCGCGCGCGCCGCACAGCCCTCGGGGAAAGTGTGCGAGGACGCTGGCACGTATTCAGTCAAGTCGCGAAAACGTTAACTAATTCGTAATCGTCAGGTTCTAGTTTTATAAAAATAGAGAGAAAAAAAAGTATTGATGTGCAATTAGAGACATAGCAATGTACGGAAACGTGGTGACCCGCTAGCCGCATCCACAGCCCTCCCCCGGCGCGGTCGGAGAGCGGGGCGCCGTGCCGCGCCGCCGCGCCGCGCGCGTCGAGGAGGAGCGCGGAGTGCGTGTCCGAGCAGCGCCCCCGTCACCGGCGATGCGCCGCTGGCCTCCAGTGAGCGTCCGAGTGATCCCCCCAGTGCCGGCCGGCGCCCGCGAAGCCACCACCACCCCCCGAGTCGTCGCCGCCCCGAGGGGATGTGAGCGGCCGGGATCGCGGGTCGGGGCCGGGGCCGGGGCGGCGGCGTCGGGGACGGCGGCGGGGGCGGTGGCGGCGAGCCGTGGCGTCGTCGGGGACGGCGCGTGCCCGCCGCCGAGGCGCGTGACGGCGGCGGCGGCGGGCGCAGCTGCCATGGGCGAGGGGCCGCCGCCATGTCGGCCTGGCTGCTGCTGACGGGCGACGGGAACGCCTCCAGCGGCGGCGGCGGCGCCGACAACGCGACCTCCTCCTCCTCCTCGGCGGCTGGGCGGAGTGGACGGGGCGGCCGGGGACGAGCCCGGGGACGAGGGCGGCGCCAGGAACTGGTGGGCGCTGCTGGCCGTGGCGCTGGTGCTGGCCACGGCCGCCGGCAACATCCTCGTGTGCCTCGCCATCTCGCGCGAGCGACGCCTGCAGAACGTCACCAACTACTTCCTCATGTCGCTCGCCATCACCGACCTCATGGTGGCCGTGCTCGTCATGCCCGCCGGCATTCTCACGCTCATCACCGGTGAGTGCGAGCTCGCTCCCCCTCACCCCTCTCCCCCGCTTCCCTCTTCCGGCGACTCGACTTCTTCACCTCCGTAGCGGCAGCAACTCCTCCTCCGACTTCAAACCACTCAATGGTAAGAAAAGGACTTCCCATACATATTATTAGAGGTCTTATTATAGCATTATTCCTTTCCCACTCTTCAAAAACACATTATTGTAAAAATCAAAGATGTAACAAATAATTACGATATAAAAGAACTGGCATGTACAATGCAAAGTTGGTCAGACGTAGCTGGTATGAAGAAATTAAATTCACAAATCTCAATTCAGCAACACGTATAAATGCATTACATCGCTCCCATATGCTATCTTAATACTCCCACATTCTCACACGAACTTCATTTAAAGCAAATGTGAAACACCGCCCTCTACAAATTACATGATAAACAACTAAAATGTGTAACTTTATAACAGGCGTAGTCCGACTCCCCCTCGAGAGAAGATAACGAGTTCTCGAAACTTTTCCCGAAGCGAACGCAAATGAAGGCCGTCGTCAGTCTACAAATAACTCCATTCCTGAAAAAGAAACACGCTAAGCAACACTGTCGGAAGCAAAAGGTGCAAGTAAAACCTCCAACGGGCTTATTCGAACTGCAGCCATTCGTAGCGGCCGTGGCAAGAGCTCGTTTCGCAATTATTCTTACGATGTGTCGCAAAGTACCCCATCAAACACACACGCTTCAACATCATACGACGATAATGGATGATGTTCCACTTTTTTTATCTCTCACTACTCCCCCTTCTTTTATTACGTTGCCCATATACGAAATAGTCTTCACAACAGTGGGCTTTCATCGTCCCAGAGCAGAACATTATTGTTCCATTACGTGGCATACTCGTGTTCTCTGTACACCCACGCACAATTATCCTCAATTGCAACTCTGCAATTCAATAGCGTCCATCACAAACGCGATTGGTGCGTGCGAAAAACACAAGCTTATGTAAAATTCAACGAAGTAATTATTTTGTTGCTAGCGTTTCGAATATTAGGGAGATTAAATTAAATTCGACAAAACGCGTCCTGTATAATGCCTCGGGGGAAGTCAAATGCGAAAGTCGAGAAAACAACCAATTGTGAGGTAGATTGAAATGTGGGCTCAGCCAGACGGTCGGCACTAGCAGTACTTTAATTCTGACGTACGTTCTGGCATATCAATCTCGATTAAATCGTTCTTATGCTGTAAACTACCAAGTGTACAGCGCATTATAGCGATGCTCGGATAGAAGTATAACAGGGAAAAAAAGGAACAAAGCGAGCTAAAAACAGAAATAAAACGCATTCCGACCGTGAAGCGGGGGTGGCCGCTGGCATCGAACTGCACTTGTCACAATCGGAAGAGAAACGGAACGCTGGTGCGTCTGTCGGCCAAAAACATCCGCGGCGCGAGACAGAAAAACAAACGCGCGGATTCCGGCGGGACAGGAGGCACGCGGCACGCGCCGGGCGAAATCAAGGCGGGCGGGCGGGCGAGCGCTCGCGCCAATCGCGTCCCCACGCAATCCAATTACGCAGCGCAAAAAAATGCGAGCGTGGGGGAGGGGAGGGGAGGGGGTCGGTAACGAATTCCGGCTTAATTGCGTGAACGCCGCCGTAATCGAGTGACGGCGCCCTCTTGCCTTCGCGACGACCGTCGCTAAATAAGTCGGCGAGAGCGGCCGCCGACACGCAGCTGAACCTGGAGGCCCCAGGCACCGCGCCGCCCACGCATTAACCCTTACATGTTTCTCGCACTGTTCACACCTACACGCAGTCGGAGCTGTGACAAAAGGCGACTCTGCATTCGTTTACAACTGGATGACGCACACTTCAGAAAACACATTTTCTTAGAACAAAATTGTCAGTTAATTGCAAAATCGTGAATATCAGAAGCAATTGTTCGGTATTACGAAACCCCCAAGCAGTCTAAACAGCCGGTACAAACCGCCCGCCTGTTCATTACCATTCCATAACCAGGCAGTTGTGCACAAAGGCATCGATGCACTGCTCTTGCAGCCGCCATTCAAACGCACCGCGGCGGCAGTGAATGCTGTCCTTTGACAGGCGCTCACCGCCACTAACTTGAACGGGGAGCTGACAACCGAATCGAACGCACGCGCCCGTCTCACATCTCCACCAAGATTTACACGTCATCACTTGAAATCTGCAGTCGCGGAAAAGCTAAGCGAAACCCCCTTTTTTTGCGTTAGAAGAGTGTCTTGGAAATCCGCGCCGCGATGATATTTTTTAAGTGTCCTAGTCACAAAAAATTATTTTCAAACCGAAAACTTTTCATTCACGTTTCCCGCATCTAACTGAACTTGTTCTTCATTACTGATAATTCATCAACGCAATGTGAGCGATCATGATATTCCCAAATCGAAACAAAAAAGCCAGGAGGTACGCCAAAATTCCGCTTAACATAAAACGAAAGTACGTCACGTAACTTGTGAGGCGGTTGGTTTCGAGAGACCCTCGCACGAGTAGGCGAGCCCGTTCCGTGACTTCTCCAGGTTAGGGATCGTGTCGAAGGCGCTCTCCGCCGCCTTCCGGGGATGAGGCGGGCGGGAAGCGGGGCGAAGCGATCCCCTGGAAGTGTGCCCGGCGCCGGCGCCGGCGGCTTCCGTGCTGGCGCCCACTAAGGTCTCCCGGCGAACACGGCGGGCAGCGCGCCCCCCTCTCCCCCGCGTCAATGCGATCGCTGCTTAGAAGGGGGCGGGGGCGGAGTCGATCGATGCGCGGCTGGCGCTGGATAAATATTGGCCGGCGGCGGCGGCGCTCAGCCCACGCGGCGCGCCGCTCGAATCTCATATGCATACGAAACGCGCGCACCGCAATCTCCAGCGACAGACAGCGCGCCGGGAATAACCGCCACCTGCATGCAGCGCTCCCACGCGTCGCCCACGCACGCCGCGAGAAATCTCCAACCGTGAGCTTACCGCACGCACCAACGACAGCTGTTCGTTTGTCTTGTCCGGTACTGTACAAATGCAACCGCAGGACGGCCCAGCCGATGGGAGGCGAAACCGTCCAAGTTCCAGCAAAGGCGCGAGGTAGGCGGACGGACGAGAGGGAAAGGTGAAACGATCGCGGTGCGGCGAATCGGCGCTCTCTGACGCCCACGCCCCTTCCTCCCCTCCTTGCCCCTCCCCGGCGGCGGCGGCCGCTAAAGAAATGAAGCCTTTGCGCGCGCACCGTCCCAATCCCCCGCCCCGCCCTCGCCCCAGCGCCAAGTTACACAATCAAACTTTTGCGCACTGCCGCGCTGTTTAGAAAAACAGAACGCTACAGAAATCTTATAAACCTATTAAAGAAATAAGTTTCGAAATAAACTTGCGAGGCGCCGAGGCGCGGCTCCGAAAGCCCCCGGGGAGAGGCACGGGGGGGGATGGACGGTAGGGGCCACGGGGGAGGGGGGAGAAAGGGCGAGGAGACGCAGAAACGGTCCAGCTGGAGCGCAGAGCACGTCACCTCGTCTGCGGCTCGGCAGCTCATTTCGCCGGTGAGACGCGAGCGAAGGTCAACTTCGTCGTACGAAGCGAGGAATCACAGGAAAGGGCGAAATCTCTTCACAGGTCGAAGAGAGCGCGACGCGATAATTCGCAACCTCTTCCAATAAGAAAGCCAATCGTCCGCACAGCGTACCAGATCTCAACTTCCGCGAAGGACGCACTACAGCGCGGAGCGAACCTGAAGAAGAGACACCGGAGGCGGAGGCTCAATCTCGCGATGCGCCGCGGAGAGCGAGGACGAGAAGAGGTGCGGACGCATTCGGAATGAGCCGACGGCCCCGCCCCCTCCCCGCGCCGCGCCGCGCCGCGCCGCGAGAGGGCAGCCACACGGCCGCGAACAAACGTTTGTTCAGCGTGATAAAGTTTAATTTCGGCGCCGCCCCCTCCTCGCCCTGCCGCGCCTTTTCCTCCGCCGCCGAGGTAATTAGCCCCAGGCGGGGGGGGGGGGAGGCGCCTTTTATGAGGGCGAGGACGGAAGGGAGGATCCACCCCCGCCCCGTAATGGAAGAGGCTCCGCCGCCCAGCGTTGCTCTTCTGCCCGCCCACCCTAGCAGCCAGCCTCTCCGCCACAGGCAACCGCTGTCCCTCACGAAACAACCCACTGAATACGTAACATTTCGGCCGCCAATAAAACGGCGGGGGCCGCCTATCTCTGACACGGTCACAAAACTGTCGGCGGCTTCACGACGTCCAGACGGCGGAATGGAGGGAGGCGGCTGCGGGTCAACTCGGCGGAAGCTAATGGTCCGGCAATGCGCCATAAAAAGAACTCGCGGCTTCCGCCGACATCGAAATGAACGGCCACCACCAGCACGCCCACGGCCACAGACGGTCGGCGCCCGCCAGCTAAAAAATCACGACGACGATTTCTTCTTCGAAACAGTTCAAAGCCAGACGACGAGATAGCGCATTCTCTAAAAGTACGATCAAGTGCGTTCTCGTCCCTCGAAAGCCCCGAATCAGCGTTCGAAGACGAGAGAGCGCAGCGCGCGGGCGTCAGTCCCATCAAGCCCCGTGTCTCCCGACGGCCGACGCGATGGGGGGCGCGCAGGTATCAGCGCGGAGGGGGCGTGGCGGGGCGGGGAGGGTTTTGTTTCCAGGCGCGCGTCACATCCGCCAGCGCAGATCTAAATTTAATGTGCGCCGTGACGCCGCGCTCCCGCGGCCAGATGTATCTTTAATGGGCCGGCCCGGCCCCGCCCCCTCAGCCTCCGCCGGGCGGGCGGGCGCGTATCGACCGAACGCCCCCACGCAACGCGCGCGTCCGTCGCGAGGTGGTGCTGGCGACATAGTGCCCCCCGCACGCGCCCACTCACTCTTACGAACGGTGGGGGTCTGGCGCCACACTTTCGTCTTCAAATCATTACTTGAGACATGAAAAGAAAACAAAAGGCCATCTCAGAGCTATGTTTATAGCGCGATCTTTCGAATTCTGCCTCTCAAGCCCCCCTATAGCCACGATGGAATAGCACACGGCATTTCGCGTCTTTCTCCGTCATACCGATAGAAGTCGCATGATCGCAAGCACTGCTTGATACGATCGCGATCATGCGATATCCGGCGGCCGGTCTGAGAACGTCGCGAAATATCGTGACATATTCCATCGTGAATACTGGCCTCGAGGAGCAAAGTTAGTAAAACCGCAGTATAATATGTTTGGCGTGGGAAACATTTGTAAAAGGAACTTCACATACCGACTACATTGTGCATATCGTCATAACTTCACAAACCGACTGCATTGTGCACATCGTTATACTAATTAGCAGACCTCGAAACTGCATATTCCCTGCGGAATTTTCTGTAAACTTCATGATGAAATAAAACTATGAAAGAAAACTAATAAATTAAAGTAAATAACAAATAGAGTATCTTAAATAATTGAGTTCCCCAGTATTGATACGTTCAACGAGAAAGGAAACTAAAATTCTGCTTCCCGGCTATGTTTATTCTCTTCATCGCAAAAACTGTCCAATCTGGAGTGAAGAGGTATGCTAATTAGTATGACGATACACCACATTTATATTTGGCAGAAACAATCAGCAACTCTTATACATTTCTTCTGCAATTTCGGGCCTTATTTTGGAAGAATTAAATCGGATGTCTTCCACAGGTATTTTCATTTATAAACTAACAAAACAAATTGTATTTTAATTATACCAATAAAAGCACAATGTTACAAATCGCTCGTGGACTAAAATAGTGGCACAAATCAAAAATTACTGATTTACACCCTCCAGAATTACAGGTGGACTACCTTCCAGCAGTAACAGCAGCATATCTAACAGTATTCCACCAACAAATGGCAGAAATGTGAATGCAAGAATGATTCATTTCGATACAAGGTAAAATTTCAAATCCATTTTCCCTCAAAACCTATTTGTTTTTTGTTTTTTTAGTTGTGCTCAAGAATGGTATGTGCTCTATTTGTATATCACGTAAACATATGATCCTAATCAGTTCTGTTTTCACGTAAGTGAATTCTGCAGAATATATTCACTCTGACTGTACTCTTACACGTTGGACGTGAACTACCATTCCGTTACTGGGAAATCGCAATAATGTGAAAATTCATGGAATCTAAGAAACCGACAACTTATTTACAAGGCAGGTTTAGGAGCATTTGACTCCATTCTCATCGATCAACTAACCTGGGAATTATTCATCATACTCCGAATACGATTTACATTGTTTGTCTGACAAGGAACATCGACCACGTTACTTGGATACAGACAATTCCTGTTTCTGCGTTACTATCGTGCTTCCCGATTGTACTACGTGGCCGCAACCTCACGATGTGAAGTACGATAACGTAGCTTAGTGCCGTTCTGATAGAGCACCTTGGAATCAATACCATTTCATCACCGTTTGACATGTTATTTGTCGCCTTTCCCAGAAGCGTTCGAGTGACACATGACGTTTCAAATTACTAACTCTTGATTCATCAGCGGGAGTCACGTGGAGCAACCCACCGCGGGAATCCAGAACGTCATCTCGTTCATTTGCAATCCGATGAACTTGTTAAGAACGAAAGTAGCAATTCATTACGCGTGCCATCGCGAGATAAAAAGCGAGGAAATCCTCACGAAACATCAGCGCCGTTTCTAAAACACTATCCTCAAGCAATTTGTTCCCGCCCAGCGAGGCAACAGCCATTTGTTTCCCGCAACGGCCAAGTGCCACGAAGGCAGGTTCAACACAGCGCGCGTGCCTGCTCCCCTCCGATTGTTTTCCAGCCGCCCTCGCCCGTGACATCTATATCAGGCGCGCGCGGCACGCGATGCTCGGGGCGCGGCTAATGCCGCAGGCAGAGGACGAGAAGAAACGTTCCCGACGGCCCTAATGGAATATTTATGGTAAAGTTGGGCGTCGCGGAGTTGGCAAAAGAAGCTTCGCCGCGAAAAAAAATGAAGGGGGAAAAAAAAAGAAGCGCCTGCCAGTGGGAGACGAAAGCCTTCGTGGCGGCGACGAGACGGCGACCGCGGCACGCCGGGCAGGACGGACGGACGGACGACAAAGCCCGGAGACAGGCCCGACTGGGAAAGACGGGCTGGAGGCGGAGGGACAAGACGGCAGGGCGAGGGCGGGAGTGACAGCGGCAGGGCGGGGCGGGGGGCGGGGGCGGGGGAGGCGAGCTGCCAAATTGTGACGCGGCGCCATCGGAGGGCGCGGGAGGACGGAAGTATTGGAAACCGATGAGCAGGCGGGCGGGCAAGCGGGAGGGCGGGCGGGCGGCCACCGCCGTAGACCGAAGCCAAGCCACGACGGGCGAAAGCGATCCCCGAGCGAAAACTTTTACTGTTCAAACGCACACAAACTTACTTCATTCCGCCCGCCTTGGATTTCCGGGGCCTGTCCGGGCGGAAGCAACGCGTATCGCTTTTCTGGCTTGCACAACCACCGGCATTAGCAGATGTTTTAGCTAGCCTTCGTACCTCCTACAAAGGCAGCTTAAACTTTAAACTCCATATTTCCTTTCTATTTCGTAGTCATTGGCGTTCAAGACGAGATGGTTTCAAATCTGACATGTTCAGGAAATAAACCACAAAAATGCAATCTACACGCCTGAGGATTCAAAACTGAAAGTCAACTCTAAAGAAAGCAATGTTCCTACAACAGCATGTACTTTCTCGCTTTATCTGTAATAGCTACGACGTTTTACGACGAAACTTTATGTAAAGAACCCCCCAAAACCATATTATCTGTTACAAACTCAAAAGGTCGCTAGTTCCTTTAAATTAGTCGGGGAATGTCCATTTTGGAGAAAGCTGTTTGAACGATTTAGGCGCCAACGTTGACCACAGACGGTCGAACGGAGGGACAGACGGACGGACACAGAGACAACTTTTGCCATCAATCGATTTTTTTTTGGTATGACGGAGCCAGAAAACCTGGTTTCTGACAACATGACGTGTTACAGGAAGTAATTTACTATATATATAAACAAGATGTATTCACACTTCCGACAGTAAGAATATTTCTTTCCAAAAATCGCCGGTTTCCACAGCACAATTACAATACTTTCTATTCACCACTACTAGTCAGACGAGAAAGTAAAAACTGGCGAGTCACTGGCACACTGAAACACAGGACATGCAACCCCGATGCCTATCCCCCACCTCCACCCCGCCGCATTCATTTCCATCGGCCGATTCATCAGCGGCGGTTTTATGAAGCCGCTGCACTCGCACCCGCATCTGGAGGCGCGGCTCCTCGCCGCCGCTATCTGTCGAGCCACCTGTCGCCAGGCGCCGCCCCGGGCCGACGACGGCGCCGCGCGATGGGCAGATTTCTAATTAAGATAAGCCCGGCGACGCGCGGATCGGAAAGTAGTAAAGGCGCGCGCGCGCGCGAATATTTCATAGGCGCGCCGCGTCTCCAGGAATCCTCCGCGGGGGGCAATTACGGAGGAGGAGGCCCCAGCAAGTAGGTCGTGCGGCGCGCGGCAACGCGCCCGTGACGTCACCCGAGCCCTCGGGGGAGGGGAGGCGGAAGCTGTTACGGCGACGAGGAGCCGTTCCCACCAAACGACAAAACAGCGTTCAACAGCGGCACCCTCTCGCGCCGTGAGACGGGCAGTGTACGTGAAATTTTCAATCCCGGCCCTGATTCTTCTAGAAGGCGATAGGCGAACGTTATGTTCGACTTAATAGAATGGAGTTCTCGAGGCGGGCGAAAGAAAGTGCTCGTGTTTTCGATCCACCAAAGAGGGCTGCCGCGTGGCGCGAGAAACCAATAATTTTATTTGCTTTTCGAGAGGAGGTGAAATACCAACTACTCCAAATTCTTGATGACTGATGCTCGCAAAGGTATGTTAAAAAACATCGTCAATGCAGGGACCCTAGTGAAGCGGGTCATTACGTTAGAGAGTCCCTTCTCTCCGGAAAAGTATTCAAAATCTCGGATGATCTCGCAAACATCGAGCTGAACAAAGCGGGTTCGCCTTGGGGTTTCTCTGAGTCCCCATTTCTCTTGTATCTCATTCCTTTATTGGTCCATCACTACTGAAACCATTTCCCTCATATAATGTACGCATAAATTTTATTTTAGATTAGGCCATATACACCCAAGTTCTGGAATCGCAATAAAGACGAACCATTCATGCAGTAACGTACAAGGTTGTTATAGATTTTTGAAGTGCATATATTACGAGAGACGTCCCGCTTGCAGCGTTTCGCTCTGCGAACAGAGCGCGACCTTTGAGCGCGCGGGCGTACACAGCAAGGCTCACGGCTCTCTCCACACAATACACAAACCAGGACGGCCCGCCACGGCGAAGTTCTAACAAACTGCAGCGAACTTCCATTGCATTAGCATAGCCAATTTATCAGACCCGGCAGCCCTCTCTTAGGCGCAAAGGCGCTAGGCAGGGTCGCGGTCTAGCTTTCAAAGCCCGCAAATGCAAGCGCCACGTTTTCCCACAATCACACGTGTACCTCCGCCACCTCTCGCATGCCACACGTCTTCTCATACGTGAGCGCCTTTGTGACACACCTTTCATTTTCGAATCTTATTCACCCATTCTCGCAACCAGTGTATTCTCTTAGAAAACGTAATCTCTTGAAACACACTTGGCGATCGATCATTCGCCGTTGAGTGAGGGCCTACTGTTCGTTCGGAGAGCTCTCTCCTCAAGTCGGGCCTCTTGGGCCGCGGAGGGCGCTAACGCCGACGCAACCTCAGCCCGCCCACGCGCGCGTCTCTCATTCTCCGCGCGCCGCGCCCGCGCCTTTCGCGCGGAACTTCATTAGCCGCTTTCAAGCGCCCCTTCGCCCAAGGGGGCGGCGCGGAGCGGGGGCGGCGCGGGACCGTGGGGCGGCGGGGCGGGGCGGGGCGGGGCGGGGCGGGGCGGGGCGGGGCGGGGCGGGGCGGGGCGGGACGGGACGGGACGGGACGGGGGCTGGGCGGGGCGGCGCGGGACCGAGGTGCGGCGGGGGAGCGTTGGGCGGGACCGAGGTGCGGCGGGGGGCGGGGGGCATGGGCGGGGCATTGGGCGGGGCGTTGGGCGGTGGCGGCGCGAGGACGGCGAGGAGGCGGTGCTGGGTAGCAGGCACGTCCCAAGCGCGCACAGACCACGCGCACCAAACATGCACTACTCGACAAAATTAGGAAAATAAGTTATAACGCGATTCAAAGGGCATCGGAGATTTTTCGCATCTTTTCCCTCACGAACATTACATGCAATAATATGAATTGTTGTTGTTCTTAAATTAATGAAAGTTCCTATGATTTTCAGACACTCCTAATGTTTATTCAAAGATACACATATACATATCTGTTATTGTTATTATTATTATTATTATTATTATTATTATTATTATTATTATTTCCTCTATATCACGACTAAAGATGTTATGAGTCAGCTGAATATAAAATCTACCCCAGGTTTCAACCAGCTACCTAAGAAGCAGATCTAGGACTGTCGGTGCCTCTACAATACTTTCGCGCAAAATGCTGAGCTGTTCCAAATAAAGCAATTTCTTGCACTTCTCATTCCGTTGAATAACCTGGAAGTTTAGCCAATTTAATTATTATATCATTATTATATTATTGATATCAATAGATGGGACGTTAATGCAGGTCTGGACCATACAGGATTAGTCCAAAAGAAATGCGAATCTTGTATACAATTACATCTCGACGTTTCGTACAATATGCTTGTACCATTTAGAGAGTAATACAGTTTACAACAAAAAAGGTCCACAATTGCATTAAACAATTACAGTCCAACATGACAAAACATAAAAATACAAACACATCAAAACCAATTACATGAAAATCGGCATACTTTTGAAGTATATACAAAATTCACATTTCTTGATATCTACTTTTGGACTAAACTTGTATGGTCCAGACCTGCAATAACGTCCCATCTACTAATATTACTAAACTACGATCAGCAAGAAAAAACAACAAATTGCAACTATTATTATTGATTTTTTCCAAGACTAGGAATGTTTCTCACGATATTATTTAAACGCTTGTTCTCTTCCCTAAAACAAACCCCCCTTGGCTCCACCATTCCACAGCACGCTCCACTGGCGGGCGCCCTGTGCACGAGGGGTCTCCGCGGTGGGGTTCCGCAGGGGCGGAGCGAGTGCCGAAGGCAGAAAGGCGGCTCCTGCGAATTTATGCACCATCGATCTCCCCTCCCGTCCCCTCCCTCCCCCGCCTTCGCGACGACAGCGCTGAGCCACACGTCCCACTCCCCCCACACACAGCGCCGCCGCCGCCCTCGTCTGCCTTCCCAGCGCCCCCCCCCGCTCGCTTATCGGGCGCCGCGCCGCGCCGCAGCGATTATGAAGCCGGCGCCCGAGATTTGCGGCGCCCCTCCCTCCTCCCCCTCCCCAACCTCCTCCTCGCCCGCAAAGCCACTCCGGGCGGACGGCGAGCGCGCGCGCGGAAATCCGCGATTCCGTTATTACAGTTAATAACGTATTCTTGGGCGGCCGGGGGGGGGGCTCTTCTGCCTCGCCGAACGCGCCCCTCTCCCGCC
Source organism: Acheta domesticus (assembly GCA_031308135.1). NCBI lineage: Eukaryota > Metazoa > Arthropoda > Insecta > Orthoptera > Gryllidae > Acheta > Acheta domesticus. The sequence goes on along the minus strand of JAHLJT010002406.1, from coordinate 173,165,051 downwards.
CGCGAAGCCGCTCTACCGGGAAGGCAACGGCGGAAGCAGCAGGGACGAAGGCTTCCACTGCAATAGATTTATTCCACAGCATGCATTTTCTGTTCTTAAATCGTCAATCCTAAAACAACGAATGGTCGTATGTTTCATCTTTATCATGTCATTCAACTATCCTCACATCATATGTATGCGTTTTACATCAGAATATGTGTCTCCTGCGATTAACTACCTGAAATAATTGGACTTTTCGTCAAGATGCACAGATAGTTGTGTCTGTACTGTGGAGGGATGCGAGTGAGGGTGGAAGTGCTGGTGGTGGTGGTGGTGTATGAATAGAAGTGGTTCCGGCGAGTGTGTGAAGTGATACGTTGTATTTGTAGATAGGTGTGCATGTGGTGCTCTGGGATGAGGGGTAGAAATCAAGGTGATAGGTAGTCAGTGTGATGGTAATGATTATGGCGGTGGATGTGGTGTTGGTGAGTGAGAATGAATGAATGAGCTGAGTGAGAACGTGTATGTTTGTGGACGGAAGCGGCATCGGCCCACGCGAGGAGAGCTCGAACCAGTAGCAGCATCCGCCAGAGAGGCAACGGCAAGCACGAGGGGCGAAGGCACAAGCGGCAGCCGCCAAGGGTGGCGGGGGGCGGGAGCGGGGGCGAGACCGGGGAGAGAGCGGGGAGAGAGCGGGGGCGAGAGCGGGGACGGGAGCGGGTGCGGAAGCGGGAGCGGAGGCGGAGGAAGGGGGCGGAGGCGGTGCCGCCGCGCGGCACCGATGCGATTAGCAACGCGCGCGCTGCGGGGCGAGTACTTTGCGCGCGGAGGCGGCCAGGTGCGCCGCAGCGGCGGAGGGGCGGGGTAATGAAGACGAACGCGCGAGAGGAGAGGACGCCGCACACAATTACCGCGCGTGCGCCCGCCGGGCCCCAACGCACGAGAAAAGGCGATATCCACTCGCGCGAACAGGGGTCCGCATTTTCCTATCACACGCGCAGCACCAACACCCAAGTCGCTGCACGTGGAATGGGATAAAAGGCGAGAAATGTACTCTCCCCACAGCCTTTCAATTTGTCTCACGTTGTCCCTTCACAGACACTTGGAAGAGTTGTCTCCTTTTATCCAGCACAAGAAAAATGAAAACCGAGCCTGTGAGTCGAGTGCAAAGGAAATCGGAATAAAAAGCAGGGCCTCTTGAGTTTCGGAGTGCAGGCGAAAAGTGAAACTCGCGAGCAATGATGTTGCACGCCGCCTGTCCCAGGGGCGCGCGACAGTAACGAATTGCCTTGCGAGAGTTGCTCGTGAGTGGATTACTCGGCCCGAATAAACGGTTAAGAGGCGCGGCAGAGACGCCGGCGGTGCGGGCGAGGCGAAGGGGAGGGGGAGGGGCGCGACCGCGACGCGCGGCAACAGGGCCCATGAGGCAGCCTTGGGGAACACCGGCGCAGCGGCAGTGCGGGCACCTGGCGCGAGCGCTCCCCATTTACGCTAATGGCCTAGGAAATTCAATGCGGCGCGGGGCGGGGGCGGCGCGGGGAGGTGGCACCCACGTCTCTCAGCGAGTGGGACGTCAAGGCGCAGGCGGCGGCCACCCCCGCAAGGCCACGGGCCAAGTCACCTGCCCCGCCCCCATCGGGTACTGGCTGCACCCGGCTGTCAAGCACCCAGCACCGCCGACGGGGGATGTTTGCCCGTCATTAGCAATACACGGCCACAATGCACAGGATGCACTCTGTCACTGATTACATAACATGTGTTATTGAAAATGTAAAAATACGCCAGAGCATTGCTACAATCAACTTCCAGAATAAACCTCAAAAAACATTACAGTACCCGGCTGCGTTGAATTTCATTACGTTTTTTGTATAGGTAGGTCGACTAAACAAACAGAAAACACTAACTATAAAGCTTTAATAAATCTGATACTTATTCGATGTTAAATACTGAATATGTATGAATAATAGAATATTAAATGAAGTTTAACCCGAATACATTTCAAACTGGAAGTTATTTGCAAAACAATGAAGATCCATGCATTAATGAAATAAAATCACGAGTGATCAATACTCGATTTCATTCATTGATCAGCCCCTTCACTCGTCAGGTTCACTTAATACACAGGTAATATCCTCTTAAGATCACTACACACAGAAAATGTGGCCATTTCCAATAGTACCAAGTGGCAGTAAAAGCAAGAGGAAGTCTGTCTGGTTCGTTTTTCACCGAAATAAATACGCAAAATTCAGCTCCAGAGGCTTTATGTACAGTTACCGCGCTTCCGTTTTAACTACACTGCCTTGCAGTGGTCTATGTAACGCTAGCCAAGCCGTGCCGCAAACGGGATTTTACAGCTATAATTAATAACAGACCACAATCAGCGCTTGGAAATGGCGGCGGCGCAAACAAAATTGTATGGGCGCGCGTCATCCGCAGCAGCCCAGGGAGGCGCGGGCGTTGGGGGGCGCGGCTCGCCGCCGCGAATTATCATTATTTCATGAAGCCCTAATGCGCAACTAATTGCGGCGAGACGCGCGAACAAAGCGCGCGGGCGGGCGGACCCTGTGCTCTGCGAGGCGGGACGGGGCGGGGCGGGGGCAGAGGACGGACTCCCCCGGGGAGCCCGCCCGCCCGCGAATTATCAAACTTATTCATTAGGCGAGGACAGGGTCAGTGAGGGGCGGCGCGGGCCCGAGCACTCAGCTTATTAAGACGACGCGCCGCTTCCACCGCACGGCGGCCGGGCGCCACACAGGGCGGACTAACGTAGCTCCCCGCCTCGCCTCGCCCCGCCCCCTCTTCCCCGCCCCCAACGGCCTGCGATTGACGTCTCGGGCAGATCTCGTTCCTTACGCCTTAAGGAACGCGCCTCTCGGGCTGATTCCGAGGGAAATGGCTCCGAGAGGGAAAGCATCAGCTCTGGGGACGCGTCTCCCAGCGCGTAAGCGAATTATCCGCGCCGAACGAGTGTAGTGCTTTTGTCGTTATAGACCATCGCATTCTCACATTACGTCGAGAGCAATTAGGACGCTAATTTACTTGAAATTCGCTGTCACGCGACAGAGCCGAGAAAAAAAAAGGTAACGCAATAACTTCAACAAACATCGTTACGACATACAAGCCATTCGGGAGAGGAATAAAACAACGTAGTTGGACGCACGGAGCACACTTTGCACCAAAAAAAAAAAATTTTTCGGCAATCTCGCGTAACTCGATACTCGCCATTCGACATTTCGCGCGCGGGCACGTAAAAGCGCATCAGCCCAACGCGCTCCCCGCCACCGCGCGCGCGCGCGAGGAAACGCGGGCGATGGCTCCGGGAGCGGGGGGCGGATGGGTTGGGCCGCGGGCGAAAAGGCGCGGGCAGATGCGAGCGACAGGGCACTCCAGATGCGCGCGCCGCGGAGGCGGGCGACGGCGGCGAGGGAGGCACCGCGCCTCCGGCTGCGAAGCGCCGCCGACTGCCGCAGCGAGGGAGAGGGTGGTGGCTTCAACTACGGGAGCCTGCTTCGCTTGTTATTTCACTGGAGTTCGTCTCAAAAAAATTACTAAGCCATATAATGCAGATACTAAATTTAGATTACTTAACCTGCGTTTACATGCGCATATTTTGTCTATCTCCTATCTAGTACACAGAAAAGAAAGTTATGTAACGCACTTCAAAATGGGTTGGTTTTGTTGCAACGGGTCTTGTGGGTCCCTAGTACCGAAATATATGGGTTCGTCTTTGGATATGCGGTCCTATACGTAGTTATTTTCTCGTATAAGTACTGATGACAGAATATATATTTCGGTTTTTCTTTCTTGGCGCACGGGGGTGTGTCAATAAAATGGAATATCTCACGGTATTTCGCGTCGTGCCGCCAGGAGTCGCATGATCGCCAGCACTGCTCGATACAGTTGCGATCATGCTACTCCTAGCGGCAGAACTCAGAACAACGCGAAATACCGTGAGATATTCCATTTTATTGACACATCCCCGTGCGCCAAGAAAGAAAAACCGAAGTATATATTCTGTCATCAGTACTTATACGAAGAATAAGCTTTCAGGATCTTGCTAGCAAAACTGTGTTTGTCTTAAAATGCTTGTTCATCTGTCTATCCGTCAAGAGGACTAGCGCCTAACTCCTCCTCGCAAATGGATACGAATTTGTAATACTTTGATTTGCTTTAACTCAACAACGATGGCACTTTTTGATCAACGAGCAGTAGACTACTGAAACCGTAATACACGCGTGTAATGCGGATTGCATAAACGCCCCTCTTCCTCTTACGACTGATACGGCCAAGTTTCTTCCAGGGATTTTTTCTGCCAATGGTAGTGGTATGCGCCATCGAGAAAAGGCGTCCACCACCGTTTGCCCCGACAGCCCCTCCGCCGCCCGCTTCGGGGCAGCACGGATCTCGCACGAGCGCAGCAAAGCGATTACCGCCGCGAAAACAGCAGTAGGGGGAGGGGAGGCGGGGCGAGGCTAGAGATTGCAGGAGACGGGCGGGGATAAGGAAGCTCGCGCCGTGGCGGGGGCGGGGGGCGGAAAGGGGTTAACCGCGTTAGACGCAGCCCGCGCAGGCGGCATCCTCGGCAGCGCCGGGCCTGGCAGGAGCAGCCCACCTCCGCGATTTGGCGGGGGAGGGGGCGTAACCGGGTTAGTCCCGCCGCCGCCGTTGTTCGCCTCGTGATTCGATTATCCGCTGACGCGGCGCGGCGCGGCGCCGGACGTCGATACGCGAGGACGCGACTTCGCGCGCTCCGCCCCGCCCCGCCCCCGCGCTCACCCTCCTTCTATTATTCAGCGGCGACGGCCCCCGGCCAGGCGGCGGACCTCGCACAGCTCGCACGCGGGCTCGCTCGCAGTCAAACAACCGCTAACAAGACGCCACACGCAATTTTAATTGAAACTGTAGCAAAACCATACAACCCAACGTCTCGCTGCTGCAGTTGCGACCTGTCATCCAAACTCACAAAAACAGTTGTAATGATAATTACGCGCACTCGGTAGAGGCGGAAATAATCAAAGAGATCGCCCGCCATCGGGACCCGATGGCAGGAAAGAGACCTGTGGCGAGGTCTGGCAGAGCGCGGCGCCCGGCGAAACGGAACGGACGCAAGCGGCTGAGGGATTTAATTACGGACCCCGAAAACAAAAACGAGGTCGCGGGGCGCCCAGGTCGACCCCCCCCTTCAATCGCACTGCCCATCGACCGCCCGCAACTTTGATAAACGAGGCCCCGCTCCACAAATACACTCGCCGGGCTGAAAAAAATGCCTCCGATCATCCTCGTAATTCGCGGGACAGTACTGCCCCTCCAACATAAATAACGACGCGGCACGCACATTGAGTTATTTATGGATTGAAAGTAACTCGCTCAGAAGAGGTCACCGGACGAAGCCGAAGGCTGCCGCGGGCACGCTAGACCGCTCCGATGGCAAGAAACGCATTATCGCCCGCGGGAAAACAATTCCATCGACTAACTACACGACATCGCAACAAATACGTGTAATGCTGACACGAGCTGTAACAACCATTCAGGTAGTGCTTCCGCCTTGCACGTAATCGGGACAAGCGGCCGGCGTCGCAGCGGTGCGCCGCAATGCGTGTCGCGGGCGTCCAGGCGTGGTGGGAGCCGAGCGGCTCGGCCGGCCGGCGGGAGGGGAGGGGACCCGCAGCCGAGGGGCCGCCGCGACGCCCCCGCGCGCTTTCCGACACGAGAAGCGTTTCAGCGCGCGCCGCCGCACGGGCTCGGGGCCCAAGGGGCTGGCCCAACTGCCAACGCGAAGCCTCGGCGTCCGACAACTGGCAATCGCACGCTTCTTAAGGCCGATGAACGCGGTACAGTTTTCGTGTAGATTCTCGTACAGTTTCTGTATAGAAACGTCAAGATCTCAAACTGAACGTATAAAAGCCAAAAAGTAGCGCATACACGGTCTATATCAGACTTTAAGCTTTCAGTATGAATCGCCACAAGCCGCCGTTAGGGGGGCTACAAGAAAGCAACTGAATTGCGCCGTCCGAGTACTTTCAGTGATGGTATTTCTGTGCGCGCGTTCCGGCTGTGATCATGATTTAGTATTAATTAACCATGAGGAGCATAGAGAATAAAAACTGGAAGGCAGGGATAAGGAAAGAGGTAGTTTATCACAATACATCACTTCATACAATCGCACCTTGACATACCTAACCACAAAATCGATATGGCCGATTACCCTTAGTGAACGATTCTGCCGCTAGAGGCGATGGAATCAAACTGTATGCCTTCTATATAGGAAAAATTACGAACATGTTCATAATTTTTTCATCCAGAAAGCGTAAAGTCTGGAGTACATGAAGAATCTGCACGAAAACTGTACCGTGTATATCGGCCTTCACAGTTCAGCCGTTCACCTTTCCCACCACTCGGCCCTCTTTTCCGGAGCAATCTGTCATTCGCAAATCTCTTCGTGACCCCAAGCGTAAAAAGGACCACCTTCAACTTATAATTTCCAATTACATTGGTATGCCTTTCAACGTTAATATTTCGCTAACGTCAAATGTGATCTTTACAGCTGTACTATTACGAAAATACTCAAAATCCTTTGCGAGTCTTATTACCCGTCAGTTGCGCCCGGCAAAGTTATCGGGAACTTCATAATTTACTCGCAACCTGCGTCGAATTCGGTCGGTTTCTTTTATTACCATTACTATTTTACTTCCAACACACGAGCTACTCACATTATTCTCGAAACTTTCCAGTTTAAAGAAACATTTCCTGGAAAACATCTTAATACATCCCGCCGAGACGCGCTGTTCTGCTCGCGGGGCCCGGCACTCGCCCACGACGCCAAGAAGCCCAGCGCGCAAAAGTTGGCCGAGATGTTCATTCGCATAGCAGCGCACGGAAGCGTAAGAAACTTGCCGAGAGCGCAACAGCAGCGATACCTTGCATTAACGTCATCCGCAACTCGCGAACTTCCGCAGAGCCGTCCTTGGCTTTCCTGCCGGCGGCGGCAGCAGCGGATCGCGTAACGCGAAGAAGCGGTTGTAGGCGGTGGGGTGGGGGGAGCAGAGCATCGCAGGTGCGCCTAACGACGCGGGGGCGCCCGCGCGCGCCAACCACAGCGCACACCGCGCCCCCCCCCCCGCATGGCGTTTTACCGAAAATCGAAGCGCGTGCCTCCGCCAGAACACTCGGGCGCAGCGAGCGGATGAGCCGCGACCTTCTCCACCCGCTCCCCTCGTGCCATACACGCGGTTCGATTCACGCGGGCGAGCGGCGAGGCGTGTGCAGTGGCTGCACCGTGGTGTGGATCTGGCAGAGGGGGGGCGCGGACGCGGGGACGGAGGCGGGGGGACTGGGGCAGGGGGCGGGAGTCCGCTGGGGGGCGTGGGCGGTCGTCGCGGCGCGGTGCGGTCTCTCCGGCGCGCACCTCATTACCGCGGCGCAGAAGGGTAGGCGGGAGCGGGAGGGGGCGGGGCCGCCTCGCCTAACCTGCTTAGGCGCGGGCGTCGCCTTATGCAAATGCCCTCTGGCGGGGCTCAGGCGCGGGCGCAAAGCCGGCCACGGGGACAGAGAAACAGCGCCGGCGGCTGGGTCGCACGCCAGACCGACGCGCGGGCGGCACGGGGCGGGGCGAGGCGCACGACCAATGGGAAGAGCTGGGAGATGGGATAGACACTTTCGGAGACAGCGACGCGTGAAAGGGTGTCGGTGGAGGCGAAGGGTGACTGGAGACCGGGTAGGGCAGGGTAGGGCAAGGTAGGGTAGGATGAAGTATGGTAGGTAGGTAGGGGCCGGGCTGCGAAGTGAAGAAAGGTAGGGCGAGGCGATTATGGGTTTTAGCCAGACCCCGAGGTAGAGCGAGTTTCGGAAGATGGAGCTTCTCAATACCGCATCCATCCATATTCAGCGGCTCCACGCGACGGCAGGCGCCGCCGCGGCATCCTCGCGTCCGCTAATGAAGACGCCGGCGCTCGGGCCCAACCACCCTTCACCGCCGCACGCGGCAGACGCAAACGACCGGCCTTCTTCTGGAGCGAAAGCCTCAGCGCAGTTGGAGTGCGAGGGGCAGAAGTTTCACGCAGAAACCGCGTCACTACGACTGAAGTAACATCAGCTGAAGCAAAAATCAGCGCAACAGCATTCGTAAAGCGCATGATTCCAAAAAAAAAAAAAAAATATTAATAAAATAAAAAAAAATAGATGACACATTTTTCTTCTTGCCATTCGGATAAGTAGCGAGAAAATAAATGGAACTATCAAATAATTAGAAATTATCATTTCAGCCATGTTGTAAATTATATGTACTTTAGACTTTCAACTCCATTTGCAGGTCCTCTTCGGTATTCTATAAAGACAAGGTTAAACAAAAACATTAAGAGAAAATACCTAATTACATTGTCAATTTATAACAATTGGAAACTAGTGCCTACAACAGTCACATCTCGCATTATTTCTAAGTTTTGGCAATTTTTGAAAGTTCAGAGAACGAGAATGAACATGTGCCAATTTTAAGTGCCCTTTGTTGAATTGTTAAAAATTGAAAGCGTTCTTAAAGAAAAATGTTTCTATTTAACTGCATTAGTTTCACGCCGAGATTAGGCAAAACGTCCTTGTAATAGGAAATCGTACGTGACCTTTTTAAAAATATGATTTGTACATATTTCATTTACGGGCAAAAATCTTTCTTAGATAATGTACTTTTGCCATGTTAATTTTGCAATTTACGAAAATACAGAGAGTTCGCCGAAAAGGAGACTAGCGCCACTTTTTCTACAGTCCTTTTATACATACGAAGAGAAAAAAATAAAGAAAATCATTAGAGCAGTTTTTTCCAGAAAATAATTGATTAAAATTCCATGCATTTCAGGCAAAATTACTCAAAAAACTTATATTCCGACGGACGGATCAAGGATCCACAAAACACTGATTCTGACTATACAAGTGTTAGAGGAAGTCATTTACGAAATATAGGAAAGAGATTTATCCATTTTTTCGATATCACAGACCGGCAGTAAAGAGTTGTTCTATTGAAAAATCTCCGATTTCCGTCGCATGATTACAATACTTTTTCTTCTTCCGAAGTAAGACGACACAGTACAATATATGCAATACCATTAAGGAAAGGGATACAGCCTGTCTTCAAACACCCCGATCACGAACGCAAATGTCAGTCACTTGGTGTATGTGCTTTCCTGAAAAGATCACACATCACCCCGAGTGCGCAGCAGGTGACCTTTCGGCATTTTACGCCTCGGCATTTGAGTGCCGGCGACTCTCTTACCCCCCCCCCCGCCGCTTTTCACTCCCGCACCCCTCCCCTTACTACCATATCCCTCCCCACACTCGCACACCCCTCCCCACACCACTCCCACACCCCTCCCCACACCACTCCCACACCCCTCCCCTCACTTCCACACCCGTCCCCTCACTCAACACCCGTCCCCTCACTCCAACACCCGTCCCCTCACTCCAACACCCGTCCCCTCACGTCAAACACCCGTCCCCTCACTCCCAACACCCGTCCCCTCACTCCAACCACCCGTCCCCTCACTCCAACACCCGTCCCCTCACTCCAACACCCGTCCCTCACTCCAACAACCGTCCCCTCACTCCAACACCGTCCCCTCACTCCAACACCCGTCCCCTCACTCCAACACCCGTCCCCCCACTCCCACACCCGTCCCCTCACTCCCACACCCTCCCGTAGCAGAGATACGATCTCTGCGTTTCCCTTCCGTGGTCCAGCGTGTAGTCGCCCACCCCCGCTTCCCCCGGTGGCCCAGCTCATTTGCGCGCTCACGTTGCGCGAGTGCGAAGTGCGCAACGCTCGCCACTGTCTGCTGCGCCAGCACGCAAGCTGGAACCTCGCACGTTCGCCAGGGCGCGCACGAAGATAGCGCAGCACATGACTTTCCACGCGCTGCAGACGAATGCGAAAAAATATTCCGGCGAACGGAGAGGGCAAACGTGCGAGACGGAACCAACGGAAGGGAAAGGTGCGATGAGCACGAATTATTCTGAAACGGACTTCACAAGAAACGTCTTCGTAGCTGAAAACAACTCACCAAACCATGAAATATGACCAAAGAACATTTTCCTTTTTTCTAATTTTTAGTATTTGGTGACGAAAAGATATTCAATTAAACTGAATCGCAATTCAAGAATGTTATTAGATATTATACGAACATCGATTGGCCAATCGCTAATCGATGCTACTGATTTAATTACAAAATTTAGCAACATTTCACTTACAACGTATGTCTATTTCGCCGGGTTATTGCACGTGCATTTTTTTGTCACTTCCGTACATATTGCCATCTCGAGGTCTACCTTTCAGTATAACAAGGCTTCAATTGGAATTATTTTCTTTCTCACAATAATTCCAAATAATTCCGATTACTTGACGCTAGCTCCGCATAACTTCCGTGACGCAGCGAATGTTAAAAGCGTGAAGACCCAGCGGCTCCGTGCCCGCGCCAAATTCTCCCGTAGCGTTCCGCGGGTTACCGAGTTTCTCACGGGCGCTGGCAGGAGGGAGGCAGGGCGGAGCGCGGTGGGAAGATGATGACTTGTGATAGTTTGTTCAAGTACTTAGTGCGTCCGCAGCGCGTGGCCGTTAGTTGCCTAAGCGGCAGGGGGCCGCCCCCGCCCGCGCCCGCACCCTCTGCAGCCTTCCGGCGCGGGGCGCGGGGCGCGGGCGGGGACGGGGCGTGGCGGGAAGGGCGGGGCGGTCGATAGCGGAAGCGGCGGGAGGCGCGGGAAGTGCCGCCTGCTTCCGACGGCCATCGCCACGCCATCCGCCCGTTCGCCACAGCAGCCGCGTCCGCTGTTGCTCGCAACCTCGAAACAGCTTTCCCGGAGCGCGCGTGTGCATCGACGTTTCAGCGCGTCGCGTCGCCAGCGCCCCGCTCACACGTCCACCGCGCGGACGCGTGTCGAGGCGCATTTCCATATCGCGCGGACTGCGTCGGGCGCGCCCACGCGGGGTCCCCAGGGACCGCGACTCTCCGAAGCCTCCATCGCGTCGCATCGCATCGCATCGCATCGCATCCGTCGCGTCGCGGTCGCGTCGCGTCGCGGTCGCGTCGCGTCGCGTCGCGCGCGACCCCGACGTGAGGGAACACACGACCGTATCAGCAGCTCTTCAGATTTCCACGATCTTTATCGGAATCTTCAAAAATTATATCACAATTTTCCTTTTAAGGCACGCTCTCAATTCTCAAATTCCTGGACATCATTATGACAACACTACTACATCACTGAGATTTTCACCTCCCTCCTTCACTACATTCCTAGATAGTTCATATCTTCCATTTCTGGAAGGTAGCGGATTCTCCTACCTTTTCCAGGCTCGAGCCAAATTAGGAATCATCGCTTCATCTCGCCCTCGCGATTACAAAACGCCGACGACGACACGAGCGCTATTTTCTATTAGCGGCCCCGTTCCGCATTTCCATAAGAAATCCGCGCATTTGCGCGGTGCGCGGCCTCAGCGATTCGCGAAACGCGGAGCGCGCGTAATGGCCGGGGAGGAAGGTGGAAGAAGAATACATCCGCGGCGGTGGGAGCCGCCGCCGCCGCCGGGCGAATTTATTTCGCTCGCTTATCACGCCTTTTTCGGGGGGATGAACACGCGTCTGGCAGAGCGGGGCGGAGCGGGGCGAGCGCACATGCGGCACACGGAGTGGAAAAAAACGCTGCCGCGAGCACGCAGCGACGAGGAAGAGGCGGCGTGGAGGATGGGGCGCGCCGTGAGAAAAGGCGAGGCGCCTCGTCACGTGATGCGACGCGCGAGAAGCGGCGCGGCGACGGCGGCGGCGGCGGCGGCGGCGTGGCGGCGGCTGCTGTCAAGAGTAGTCAACTACATTTCGTTTTTTCTAATGAATGTTTTTTTTAATTAATTCGCGAACGTCCTTCTCAACGGGGCTCGTAGTTTCAGAAATGTGCTTATCACTGTTAAGAGATTAATTTTATAAGGCAGGAGATGCAATAATGACCTAATGTCATCCGCAACGTTACAAAAAAAACGAAGTACATGCAGGCCGCGGACGGCCGTGACTTCGCCGCGTCGTCAGCGAGCGACTGGTGCTTTACTGTTGGCCAGAGACGGTTCACTTACGAGATCACTTACGAGCAAAACTGTTCAACTTTGCATTAGTTAAAGAGTTTGGGACAGTAATAAGTAAAGCCACACTCACCACAATGAGCCTCCCAGTATTCGTAAATGTTAACATGCCGATTCTGATGAATGTATAGCTGATGTTACTAAAGAGTATAGCACGGTTTGTTCACATCTACGATGGGCATGAAGCAAAAACAATAAGAATCTTGCTTGAACCAAAATCGAATGTTAACTTGAAAGAACAACACGAGGTTTGCTGTAGCTGTTGTGGCTTATTCTTTTACTGCCCCAAGCACCAAGTAAATATTTATATTAATTTTATCGAAATTCTTTTCGTCATTTCCTTATAATAGTACAATGCATTGTAGATGTCATCTAAGTCGATGTCAGCAGATTCGATTTTTTATAGTCGCCAATGACATCAGGTCACTGTTACATGTCCTGCCTTATAAAATGAATCTTTTTAATTAATTCGCGAACGTCTTTCTTAGCGAGGCTCAGAAATGTGCTTATCAATGTTAAGAAGATTCATTTTATAAGGCAGGAGTTGTAACAATGTCAACGGCCACTATAAAAAATCGAAGCGACATCTAACTGAAAAAAATTTAGTTGCGTAAGAGGGGAATATTATTTGAAGAGAAAAATATAGAAGGTTGAAGAACAAAACCGGTTTTTGAAAAGGCCAAATTAGCCGTGTCGGTGAAGGGAGGAGGAGGAGGGGCGACAGGGCAAATGTGAGCAGAATCTGGCCTTCGGAGGCGGAAGGGGCGTAGGTGCAAAGGCGAGCGCGGCTGGCTGGGGGTGAAGAAGGATGAGGCGGGCCGGAAGAGAGTGTTTGCTTCTCATTAGCGCCGCGCGGAGCGCTGCACACACTGCCCGCCGTGACTTCCTTCGCACCTCGCGCGCTCGCTTCTTGTTTGGCCGCGCCGGAACTCCATTGTCCACCCCCACCCCCACACCCTCAGCCCACCCCGGCCCTGCTGTTTGCATCGGCGTCGGGAGGCGCAGACATTCTCTACTTTATCATTCCACCCCGCGTGCGAACACATCTCACGCTGATATTCTTTCTTCTGGGACTCAAAAACATTAAATGATACAATGACAAGTTAACGATTTCATTTATCGCTTTGAAGCTGCGAATGCATTGGCTGGCATTTGGAACGAGTGCCTACTGTATCACGGTTTTTATTTTACAAAACCTTTTTTAACCCAGAGCCCTTGAGCATACTCTCAACCGCACCCTATAGGGCGATAACGAATGGCAATGAGAGAGAAACGTACGTACAGGGAACCTGAGCGAGCAGACTCAGCGACGCCTCTTTTGCTTCTCACCCGCCTGCGGTCAGTCCCCTCCCCTCCCCTCCTCCGCCTTCGCTCAACAAAGCTTCCATTCTAAGGGCCTTGCTGAGCACTCCGCACTCACTTGTTCCGTGTCCGCCTTCAACACACCTCCAATATAAAATCATTAACAGCGAAGAGTTGGTGGCGCCTGCCTTACGTCGCCGCCTGGTGAGATCACTGTCAGGCCAATGCCGGAGCAGCGCCCTACAGAAAGGGCCTCGGACAGCGCGCTATCCATCCTTCCTACCACGTTCACATTCCCTGAGCAACGGGCCGATCACCCATTCCCTTACAGCTTGTTTGAGATTTTCTGAAAGAATAGTATGTCTCCTGAGGCACTGCATGTGAAACGTGGTGGGAGAAAACGGAATCGTTATACGGTTGTACATTTATTCCAAGCTCTTTTAGAGGCAAATTGACGCTGGAGCGACACGAAATGGCAATGAAAACTCCTTTCGAACGCGACAGCAATGAAGTCCAGGGCGTCTGGTCGACCCGTCAGGGCGCGCGGGGAGTGCGGGCGGCCGCGGCAGCAGAGGCCGGCCAAGGCGCCGACTTCCGTTTCGCCCCGTGACGTGACGCGCCGGGCAAATTACAGGGCAGCAGCGCGCCGCTTGTCGACCGGAGCAGGCGGGCGGGGCGAGGGGGAGGCAATCGGCAGCGAACCTATTGGATAAGAGCCCTGGGCTCCCTCGAGGAGGAGGAGGAGGACGAACACGGCCGTGCGAACGCGCTAACGAAGCCCACGTCGAAGGAAAGCGGGAAGAAAGCGTCGGACGAAGAGGAGGAAGAAGCGAAGGCGAGGGCGCAGGTAGAGCGGCTGGCGGGAATGCGTCGACGAGCGCGGAGGGCGATATCTTCAACGTCGCCCGCGCCATCGACACGCACTGACCCGGAAACGCGTGGCAATTAACGCGTCGCACGGGGGGCGGGCGGGGGGCGACGCCGGAGGCCCCTCCCACGCAGGCAAATCGCTGCCGCTTCCCACAAAGCTGCCTCTCCCTCGACGACTCGCAGTCAAGGTTCGTTCTGACGGCAGCGTTCAATCACCCCACAAATGAAACGACTATCCATTACGATTGAGTTGATGCGCTTACAAAAATAACAGGATTCGAAAAACATTACAGAGCACGTAGTTTAATTCCTTAAGCACGGGTCTTGGCCGTTTATTAAAACTGAAAATAAATGCCGAGCTGGAGCGCCGCCGTCTTCATAAGGCATGCCGAGAGCGGCGTGGCGTGGCGCGGCGCGGGGGCGCCTTTTAAGTCCCGGAGAGCCGGGGCTCCTGGGCGGATGGTCCAATTTAGCGAAAGCGCCGCCGCGCCGGGGCGTCCGTCCGAGGGCCGGCCCTAAGACCCGCCCGCAAGCAAGGCGCGGCCGGCGAGCCCTCGGGAGGGGCCTAATCCGGCACGCAAAACGCCCAGCCCCCCTCCCGCCCAGCCCTGCCACGCCCCCCCCCCCCGCCGCGTAAAAAAGAAAAGGCAGACGGGCGAAGCGCGGCGCGGAAAAATTCCGCCCGCGCCGCCCCCGGCTTCTTTTACGCCGAATAATGCCCGGCACGGAACGGCCGTTGGAGCAGGCGCTTTGTCTGACTCGGCGAGACGGCAGAAAGGAGCGCCATGTAACATTAATACTCCGCGGTGCCCACTTAATGAATATTTTCAATTCCGTGGCATTTGAGCTGCAATCAGCAGCCGCAAGGACCCACCGTCCTCCAGCCACTTCAAGCGCCCGTTGCAGCCTCGTATTGTAACGCGGCCGCCCCCCGGGAGACGCGCGCGCTCCACAGAAAGGGGGGGGCGGCGGCCCCGTGGGCCGCACGGGAAACAGCGTCGTATTAAAGCGGGGGAATTTTCGTAAATATTTTACCTCCGCTCTACTTTTTTGCGGCTGCCCGGACAAAAGGGCGCAGCGGCGCGCAAACACCGACCTGCCGTCGGGTGGGTGGGTGGGTGGTCTCCCACCGGCGGCCTGACCTCGCGCCTGCCGCTCTAATCGGGCCTCGCCGCCGCCGCCACCGCCGCCATTCACGCAGGCCACGCAGCTAGTTTTAAACTATTCAAACATTCCTTGCAGAATGAGCACAGAACTTTCAATAAACAAATTACGCTCGCTTCTACGATAGGGTTACGTAAAGAATAATATACATAATTTTCTCATCTAAAATTCAGTTCTACCTTCACTAACTGCATTTTTCCGCCAATTACTCGTTATATTACAATTATTAGCAAAAATTACCGATTCATTAGAGTACAATCAACGCTATTCCCAGAACCCATTACATTGTGAGCAAACACGCATAAAATAAAGTTGCAACGCTCACGTGCGTTTATTCTCGTGGATATCTGCATCGGGGAACGGGCGCAAATCGAAGTGGAGCGCCACTCACCGCGCTGTAGCCGACCCTCACTAGGCGCCCGTGGGCCTTGACAGAGGCAGGGGTCTGACCCGGGCGCTGGGGCCAGGAGGGGCGCAGTCGACGTCTCCTCTCGGCTGCCTGCTCGCGGAAACGCGCCGGGAGAGGCCCGCGCCCCCGCCGCCCGGATCCGCCCCGCCCCCACGCCGCCTTGCGAAAATAGAGCCAGCGCCACCGCCAAATTGGAGTAAAAAATTTAAAAAGCTGTCGCAACGGGAGAGCGGCGGAAAACGAGGCTGCAACGGTGAATTCCACGGCCGCTCTTTTACGGTTAGAAGAATCGGACGAAATTCCAATGAAGGAAGAAACGAGAAACTCACGAGAACGGCTTCCAAAAGGGAGAGAACGCGGTACGAGAGTACAGAAATACATTAAGAGATCAAAATGAGCAGCAGGGAGTCGAGCGCAGAGCTTAGGCTTAAACGAGTCATTAAAGAAAAAAAATGTGATTTGGTACACGGCATGAAATGTACCACAAAAGCTGTTAAGTGCACAAAGGAAGCAATGAAGAACCGGAAAGAGAAATGCAATGCCGATAAAGTACAGAAAGGAGAAGTTCTGGACTAAAAACGACGATTAAAAGATTCAGGAATGGTAAAGCACACCAACGAAAAACCTGGAAAGGAAATAAAACGACTTAAAGGCGGAGGGAGGGAGAGAGATAAAGAAAGAAAACAAAATTAAAGACGAAAGCGGTTGAAACGACGGCGGGGAAAACAGAGCAAAGAAACCCCGCCAAAGGCCGCGAGGCGGCGCGGTCGGGTGAGGAAGGTGGAGTGGTGAAGTGGCGGCGGTGCGCCGCCTCAAAGATGCTTATTACGCGGAGGCAGGTGCTCCGCCCGCGCAAATTAGTCCACGGCGCCGCGCGCAGCGTCTAAATCCACGCGAATCGAAACCACCACCACCTCCTCCTCCTCCTCTTCGGGCTGCGGCGAGGCGAAGACCAAGTGCGCCTCTAATCAAAAGTGCGCGCCCTCCAACCGGTGCCCCTGCGTAGCGGAGCGACGCGCTGGCAATTCGGAGAAACGCCTCGCCACAGCGGTTGACAACGACGCCCCGACATTCGACCCTTTCTCGGCAAGCGCCCTTCCACAGCACCCTAACACACTTAGCAAATCCTCCAAATCTCTCCAGCTGACATATCACATTGAGTGGACAGCAGAGAGTAGTGCTCCTACACATCTGTTACATTGATTGTAATCTGTAACTGTTTAATACATTTCTTCTTCTTAATAATAATAATAATAATAATAATAATAATAATGTTATTATTATTAAATTGTCCCTTTAAATTTAAAGACAGTTAATTTTTTTTTCAATTACTCCATTAGTACAACGTTCCAACGACATTCGTTGTCATTTCCAAGTATCGAAGTAATTGATACATTTCTTCCTACATTGCATACTTTCCAGGAAATCTTTTAATGTGAAATATTTTATATTAGAATTATATCAATTACTTCAGTGTTGTACTAATGGAGTAATTGAAAAAAAAAGAATTTATAATTAACTGTCTTAAAAATTTACAGGGATAATTTCATAGAATTATCAACAACATCTGTTCAACACAGACATTTTTTTTCGAAATTGCCCTCGCTCTTCCACTATGCTGTACCACACCCTCTGCCTGAGGGTGACGCCCACCGGGCTGCTCCGTCACGGCACCCACTCGATTGTTTTACGCCGAGGGAAAAGTTGCGAACAACAAAGCGCTCACACGCGGAGGCGGCTGGCCCTACCTCCCGCTGCAACCGCCGGCGCAGGCAGCCCACTCACCTGCAACAGAGAGACAGAGAGCACGGTCAGACACAGGAAGAGCCCCGAGTGTTATTGCGAAAGTTATGGGGTTGCGAGATCGGATCGGTCGGAGGACGCGGCTGCCGCTCGCGTAAAGAGGATGCAACTCTCGACGAGTTCTCAAAGAGCGGGTTCGCGCCACAACGCGAGAAGCGAAAAGGATCGGCTTCTAGAGAGCGGTGAATGGCGATCATTAACGAAATCCCTGTTCACGCTCAAACTCAAACGATAACCTGTTTCACTGAAATATGTGAATAATTCACGAGTTTTTTATTAGGAAAAATTATGAATTTGTTCATGGATCACCATTTTATACTAAAGTCATGAATTATCAGCGAAAGCAACCAGTTAGATTTTCTGTTTATTTAGCTACTTTATTTGTTCCGTCTCTTCCAAAACATGACAGCTAACATTTCCCTGGCGACTACATTACACATTTTTTGCAACTGTACGATATCCATTACCAGTATCAATCCCCGTTTCTGGATAATGAAATTTTACCATAAAATGTATCGACTTTCCTTGCATCGGTCGCCGCTGCCTCATCAAACTCGCAGATGCAAAACCATAATGACAGTGCCTTTCAAGGATCAAATTGCATCCATTTCAAGAGTGAGATACAGGATGGCCACAGAACTTTTCAAGACGAAATTACACTATCACATCCCTAACTATATTTAATTTTCCCCTGATGTATTTTCAATATTACTATAGCGTCTGATAAATACCTACAGCAGGGGTTTTTGATTCTCGAATGGCCATTGTGCTTATGAATTGTAACAAACAGAACAAAGGAAAGGTACTGGTTGAAGGAAAACATTTTAAAGTTCATTCAAATATGTTAATTATTTAAATTGAATGCAGACACTATTTTGATTTAATAAAGATGAAATAAATAAAATTGTTGAACTTCGCTTGAATAAACTCTTATAGAAGTGAAAACCACTGTTTAATGAACAAAAAATTCATACATTTTTAAAATTTTACATTTCTGGAATATTTTCGCTGGCAGTTGATGAAAATGTCCCACGCAGTACTAAATTCCCTGCCAATCCCTGGCTGGCGAACGCCGCCGCGCCTCGCCCACTCGCCGTCCATGTAGCGCCGCGACAATGATAACTCAATTAAAATTAATGTTCGCTTAAACACGTGTAGAGGCGGCGGCAATAAAACAACGCGCACGCGAGAGGCAGGGCAGACCAGGGCAGGCGCTTCGACGCACAGCAGCGGGCGCCGGAGCACAGGATCAGCGGGCGGAGCGGGACGGGACAATGCTTTCAGGAGGAGGGGAAAGCAGAAATCAGAGGATACGAACAGCATGAAAATGGAAGTGAGTAAATATCACAAAGAGGTATTAAGCGGTATCAAGCGCATCATACTAATCGGAGTTTTACTTTCGTTTATTTAGAGCTTCATTTGGCAGGTCGTCAGCTGTTAGGGTGTCATCCCATCGGGAACATTCACGTCACTATGACGACGTTCAACCTCCCGATTGGACGACATGAAAACGGCCGATTTGCGTCATTCAAGCTATGTTTAAATCCAAGTACAGTGCACTGTTAAGGGAAGTACAGAGTGACGGTCGAGTTGACCCCACGCCCTCCGTAGGGACCGCCGACAGCGCGATGACAAGGCCAGGGGTCATTCGGGGCCGAGGGTTGCGACATGGAAGCGCCCGGAGCAGAGGCGAAGCGAACGGGCAGCCGTAGGGGAGCCAGCAACGAAAAACAGGACGCGGCGGAGTGACGACGGAAGACGCGTAGGGAAGGGAACGATGCCACGAAACAGGAAGAGCGGAGGCGGCGATGAAGCGGGGGCGGGCGGCCGCGCTCGTTTGTCAGCGTTCGCTGAACAAAAGTGGGCGGGGAGCGTCCGCCGCGCAGAGGGAGCCCCAGTGAATGCCAAGCTCCCACCGCCCCCGCACGCGCCCGCAACCCTATTTTATATCGCGTTAAGCCCGCAAAACTATGTTGTTTTCTTTTTATGCATACGGCACGCTGGCACTTCATTCGATCGGAGGAAGGGGAGAAATAGTGACATTACGCAAACATGACGCGCATGTAAAACGAAGGAGAAAAAAAAATGTAAAGCGAGGTATGAGTCTTCTCCGTAATCCGCGAAAACTAATGCATCAACTCGCAAATAATTATGAGTTTCTGCCCAAGTGTTCACTCATAATATGCACACGAGCAAATATTAATAGAAGTACATGGGAACGAGGAGGGAGGGCGTGGCGGGCGAGCGCTTGCCGGCCGCTCCGTCGCAAGGCATGCCCACCCATCAGGCGCCGCGCCGCAGCGATCGTTCCATGCTCGGAATCGCGTGCCGACCCACGATCCGCAGCAGCCCGCCGGCCGCCTTCGGCCGACCGGAACGCCGGCCCCGCCCCCACGTGCGGCGCGGGGAGGACGCAGGGGCGGGGACACGGCCGGCATTATTAAGGGAGATTTACGACTTCCCCAGCCCGCGGGCGCACGCGTTCACCCCCCCCCCGTGCCCTTGCATCTCAATATCGCAGCCTGATTTGCGGACGACGGCCCCCGAATTAGGCGGCGGCGGCGCGGAGCAACGCCCCGGACGCCAACCCAGGCTCCGCTCCCCTCCACTTCAGGGTCAGCACTCCTTTTCTTGGCTTCCCGTTCACACTCAGCGCAAACATCATGCCATTAGGCATTATCGACTCATCCCACATCCCGCCCCTTTACCTGCAACATCAATACCGATACACTCGTCATCAAATTTGCATTTTCTTCATAGAGTTCTCTGAACGCAAAATTTGCCTTTAGAGTTTATAAATAAACTAAATTATCTTCTCGTTTTTGGCCTTATTTATTGAAGCACATATGAAGAAATTTGCCTAGATAATGCAATGTATTTGAAATAAAAACACGCAACATCGATCAGCACAATCCATATCAACAATTCTCATTCATTTCTAATTATTTTCAAGTATTTCTTAGTAATCGATCTCCAGTTATCAAGGACCCGAGAAATTCCATCGAAATAAATATTACCAGAAACGAAAAACGCAATGCGACTAAGAAAAATGTCAATAAAGTAAATGGGGAAGAGTTGGGGGGAGGGCGGGTTCTATCAGAGCTAAAGCACCCTACCCGTCAATGTAAACACATACGCATATCGTCGGACTACAATGGCGCTGGCAGAACGGAGCATAGCGCTAGACGGGGCACTTCCGGTCGGCGCGACGCGACGTGGCGCGGCGCGGCGGTCGTTTCCGCCGCCGCCGACTGACGACGGGCAGGGGGATAGAGGGGGAGGGGGAGGGCGCAGAGACATAATGGGTTCGCGCGCAGCGGGAAATCTCGCGAGACTCATCGCGGGGCAGTTAATTAAAAAGCACTACGTGCGCTGCAACGGGCGACGGGGCGGCGGCGGCGGCGTCCGCCGCGTCGTTTTCTTCGCAATTCCCTGCCCCGCGCCTCGCACTCGCGCAAAAATAAATTAGACCGCCCCGCCCCGCCAACATTGGCCCCAAAGGTCGCGACATCCATTCCGGAGATACACCGCCACGGAATAAAAAATAAAATAATAAAATTAAAAAGTCTCGTGTGGATTTACCTCGTTAAAACTCGAATCGTAGACGCGGAAAACGCAATTTAATTTCAAATAAAATCCACGCGCAATTGCGTCGTTCGGCGATTTCCTGGTTCCTATGGGTAGAACACCATTCACTTACATTAAAAAAAACACCATTCAGGAGCGAAAAATTATGGCCTTGATTCTGTTTTTTAATTACATTCAAATTAAGACAACTATCATCAGGGAAATACATCTCCCTTCCATAAGGAGGCGGTATCATTGGCTGGAGGATTCGATTACAGAAAAGGTGCTTAACTAATCAGCGGGTAATTAATGAGAGCGGTGCGGCGGCGAGTTCATTTGCATGGGCGTTGTCAGGAGATAACGCGAGGGTTCAAGAGCGCATTACGTCTGCGAGGCGGGGCCGCGGGGCTGCCTGCCGCTGCCGCCTGCAACGCTGCGTGGCTGCGCCGCCCCCGCCTCCGCTCCGGCGCCTCCTCAGAACCCTCAGCCGCTGCTTATTACAGCGGTCGCGACGCTGTTAATAAACCGACGCAGACGACGCGAGCGGCGGGCGGGCGGGCGCACCGACAGCGGGCGGCGGGTCCCCCTTCCGCCACGGCTCTCCCGCTCCGCCCACGCCGCCATTATTCTCGCCGCCGCAGTCGCCGTGGCCACCTTCTTCTCGCGCAAGCGTCGCAGCCGTTTTTGCTCCCACCCCCCTCCTGCACCGCCGTCCCCACCACCGCCACTCTCCTCGCCGTTCCTCGTTCACTCGCTCGCCAATTTGCAGACAAAAGCGACCCGCGTCGCGACTCATCCCGCGGAAGCGGAGCGAGGCGGCGGAGGAAGGAGAGAGAGGCGGCGGAGGAAGCGGCGGTGCTCGGCGGGCGCGGATGCGCGAAGCGGAGCTGAATGCGCCCTCTTCCGCTCTCCCTCCCCGCTTCCCCGCGCGCCGCTCCCGGAAACTTGGAACCCGCCGCCAGACCTCAAAGGCAGTAAATTAAAAGTATATATATTTATGGATATCGTTTTTGTCTGGAAGCCGCGCGACATCGCTCGATGGCGGACGACGGAATTAGAGGCGGGCCGCCCCCCGTCCGTCCCCCTCGACGGTCCGGCGGCGGCAGCACAAGGAGGCGTTACTCCCGCACGGTCTTCGTTCCGCAAATTGCGAAAGTGCGAAGAATTCACGAAAGTGCAACCCGAAAGTGCTCGCGCCTATCAGGAAGCTTCACGGGCCACTGCCTTACAACTCGTCGTTGCGCAGCCGAGCACCCCCGCCCTGCGCCCCGCCCCGCCCCCGCCGAGGGGAAAATTCTAATCTGCCCGCGCTCACGAAAAGGTCGCTAATCTGCTCCGCCTGCACTCGTAATCAGACGCCGGCCTCACAGACTGCGTGCCGTCAAGGAAAAAAATACCGTTGCCGGAGACGCTCGAAATAAGGGGACAGGAATTTTTTTTAACAAAAATGAAATGAATGTTGCGAAGGGAAAAAAATGGTAAAGTTCCGCGAAGCCGAAAGAGACAGCGAAAACCTATTAGGAGCGTGCTTCATCCTCGTCCCCACAATGGAAGTGTCATCGCACGGAAGTAATGCGTGGGAGAAGGCCCGAGTCCAGCCCTGGAGTTCTAAACTCGGAGCGCAGCGGAGCACGCGAGCGTGGGTGGAAGGGAGGCAAGCGGTCGGGCAGGAGGAAGGTGATTAACAAATCCGATTGGAAAGCTGCCTGTTGCTACGCTACGCATCCATTCTAATTAGCGATATCCAGAGATTAATAATATCGACTGGGAGAGAGGCTGCAGCTGGCGGCGGCAATTACTCTTATCCTCGCGGGGGCGGGGGCGGGGCGCTGAGGACACGTTCAGGAGATGGCAGCGGCGACGGTGGAGGAGGCGGCGGAGGCACAGATTCACAAAGTGCGAGCAGCGGTGGCCAGAGGTCTTTCCGCTCATTCATAATCCCGCGGGCAGTTGCGGAAAGGAGATTCAGCGGTGGAGAGATTAAACAACCCGGCTTCATCTAGCTGGAAGTGCATGAGCCGTTTCGTTGACCGCAGAAGGATTTACAAAGTGTCTATAGATTGAGTTTAAGCTAAAATGCACTTTCGCACCTGATTTATTTTACTATTTTTCCGTTCTTGATTGAAAACGCGCGCGTCCTTTTCCCGTTTAGCACGATCAGCTCAGAAGGAATTCTCAAGCATACTTTTACCTCCTCATATGCGCTATGGCGTCTTCACACACGACGCTCTACTGCTGGGAGGAGACGCATCAAACTGAAAATCACGTCGCCGGCTGTGAAGTAGTCGGAAGAAGAAGAAGAAGAAGAAAAAGAAGGGAGTCCGGAGAGAGCCAGCCAGTCGCTGCCATGCGGCGCACGTCGCCCAGCACGCAGCCCCGCAGCTGGTCCTGGCGGGGCGGGCAGTGTGGGCGGAGCGCGCAGTGGGTGGCGGAGCAAGTCGGGGGGGGGGGCGGAGCGGGGCATGGCGGGGCGGAGTAGAGTGAGTGGTTGAGGTGGGGTGGCGTGGGGTGGGATGGGGTGGGTGCAGTAGGATGGGGCGGGGGTGACGGGGCGTGACGGAACGGGATGGGGCGGGGCGGGGAGGGGAGGGGTTGGGCGGGGCGGGGCGGGGCTGAGAGCGGTGAAGCGGGGGTCCGCCCAGGCGAGGGTCCTCCGAATCGGAGGGGACGGAATGCGACGGGAGGCACAGCTTTTGGGTTGCAGCGGAGGCGCAAGGAAAGGTCGTGACTCCAGAGGAGCCAATGATACGATAACACTCACGATGGATTATCAAACAAGGCGAATGACAATGCAGTAAATGGAACCATTGCACAAGCAAGAAACAGCATAAGAAGCTGTAGCGGGAAATGTCTTGAGAGACATTCAAAAAGATGATAAGTCATTAGAATCAATATCCAAATGCTGACTAGCGACCCACAAACAACATAATCACGACAGTTTGGGAATTACGCTGCGAAACTTCTCGTGGGCTGCAAGATGTGCTTTCCGATACGTGCCCGACCCTTCGGAATGAGCGGCGACGGTCGCAGGTCGCAGGCGCCAGGGGCCGCTGGGATGCGGGGGCGGCACGTGACGAGCAGCCGCAATCCCCAGCGCGCTCCCTCCGGCCCGGCCGCCCGCCCACCTCGCCCACGCCCCGCACAAAGCAGCAGGGCTCTCCAGCTTCACGCTTCATTGCTCCGCTGCCAGGACTCTCCACACGCGAAACCAACGCCCACAGCACCCGCTCTTACGTGGAAGTTCGTGGGCCGCCCGCACGGCCAATTCGGAACACAAGCGTCACGACCATCACTACAATTCTTGCCATTCAAACCTCTGCATTACGGAGATCTTTTACGTTGCACAAAACGGAATATTTAACACGTTTGTTCAAATTTCAATGCTCCCCAGCATATGTTAAAATCACGTTCAAGACATTTCTAACAACGTTAGTAGTTAAAATATGACGCCCACTTTCAGTAAGGGGACGAAAAAAATATTCAATTACTCTCCTACAAAATCAGGTGCGAGTAAATGTAACTTTACCCTTTACGTCTGAAGTACAGAGGTGCAAAGATCGCGATATTAACCATTTATTCAACACACATTACTCAAAATCTCTCTTACTTTTTCGCTGCATTAGGAACGTACAGAAGAAGAGCGACGGTACGCCAGATACTGCACGAGAGTCTCGACTACCGCCCGCGCGGCGTCTGACCTCGGAGAAGCCCTCGCGTGCTCGCTCGACACAGCGCGCAGGAAATATCGGTTTTCGGCGGCGGGCGCCAGGGGCGCGCGGGAGCAACTGCTCATCGCGTATTCCGCTCTTCCGTGAGGCGCCGCTCCCCGCGACCAGCCGCCCGCTCATTGCATTAGGAGGCGCACGGAAAAGAAGGCGGCGGCGCATTCAACGAAGAGCATTCGTTGCGCAAAGGGAGCACGTGGACTCAAAGGCCAGGAGTACCCGCGCGGAAGGCTGTGCCAGGGGTAATGGAGTGGCTGACGGAAAAAGCGATTACGATTATACGATTTCTATTTAAGAACTACGTGGACTCGGCGCATCGAGTACCCTTCATTTTGCGGGATCCGACCACGCCCAGTTGGAAAACTAGCGTGCTGGCTACGCTACGACCCAGGAATAAAGACATACTGTCCATTTTATACGATAATAATGCCTAAGGTTTGTAAATACAATCATTATCTGAAATGGATAAATGATTTAATGGATGGGAAATTATGAGTAGTATGAAATATGAAGCAATGGAGTGAATGAAATGCGTGGGGAAACGGAGAACCCCTAGAAAACCAAACTCCCCGGAATCCGAATTGTCCACTACACTGCGATTTTCCTAACATTGCCCCTCAAGGTCTGTCTTCACGATGGAATACATCACGGTATTTCGCGACATTCCGCAGGCGTGCAGCAGAAGCATGTCACGACTGTATCAGTGCTTGCGATCATGCGACTTCTAGCGGCACGAGCTAAGAAAGACGCGAAATGCCATATGATATTCCATCGTGGCCTAGGGGCTTGAGGGGCAGAGTTAGAAAAATCGCACTACAACTCCACTTGTCACGGGTCTCGCCGATACGTACGGATCGCCCCACCGCGAACGAACGACAGACTGCCAGGCGGGACAGGGTCGAGGCCACGTCTGAGGGGACGAGCGAGGAGCGGAAGCCGAAGGGCGCGGCCGGGGGCGGAAGTGGCGGCGACGCAGAAAGACGCCCTGCGGCGGGCGCCGTGACGTGGAGAAACAACTCTATTAGCGCGGGCGCCCGCCGACTCGCCGCCTTCCTGGAAAACACTGCAACGAAAATGGTGCCCTCCGCGGCTCGCATTGCTTCGCTGCTCGGGGCACCGTTCTTACTTCAAGCATCTGGAGCATTATTCAATCGAGTCATCAATTGGAGAAGACAGGTAAACGTATACGATCTACTCCGTACATTACTAACAACGTCCAATCGAATTTCAATTTCCTCTTTCCCCTCATGCATTCTCTACACTCGTCTTTAGTGACGTTGACCAATTTATTTAAAAAATGTGGATTAAAAGAAGGTATGGTTTTTACAGCAGAATAAGAGGAAAATAATGAGAAAGCTGCACAAAAGGTAAAATGAAACTAAGTAAAGAAAAGCGAGTCTAATAAGGCCTGGTAAAACACTTTTGAACAAGATTCATAACACACCAAGTTGAGCGTTACCGAGTGCGGCCGACAGCGCCTCGGGAGCTGCATTCCCCGCAGCCCAAGAGCCCTCGCCAAGAGGCGGGCGGGGGGGGGGGGGGACGGAACGACGGGGCACTTTTATTGGGGCCATTTATCCGTGCGCCACGAGAGACGCGGTAATTAACCGCCGTTAAAGACGACCGCCCGCCCGGCAGGAGACGCCGCCCGATTTTTGCCGGGGGCTAATGGAGGCGACCCACCCCGCCCCAGACGAGCATTATGCAAACGAGCGACAAGCGCCCGCGCTCGAAATTTATACGAGCGATCCGATGGTATCGCCGACAGCCGCCACGCCGTGTTAAGCTCGACAACCGCATGCTTCGTTCGGCACATACCTTTTTGCCCCGCCCGTCGCCCGTCGTCGCCGCGCTGTAAGATAACGAACGAGTTATCCGCCCGTTGAAAAAATCCTCCTCCCCGCTCAAAGTTTTATGCAAACGAACACGTCGCACTGGCAGGGGGGGCGGGGCGAGGCCCGCATCTGCGGCCGCTCCCACACGCGCGCCCGAGTCCGTGATCGATGCGCCGCCAATCCGCGCGCGCCCTGCCATCTGCCGGTTCACGCCCGCTCGCCCGGAAGCGCCAGGCGCCCCCTCCTCGCCCCACGCCTCTCCGCTCGGGGAAATCGGGGCGCCTTCCATCTCGGCGGCGGCGGCGGCGCAGGCAATCTGCTAGCTCGCCCCGGGGCCTCGACACACCCCTTCCGCCCGCCTCTCCTCGTTACCGCTCCTCCCGATCTCCGTCGGCGCATAACTCCGGCAGCGCGCCGTTGCAGCGATGGATGTCTCCGCGACTCCTCGTCCACACCCGCTCCCTCCTCCGCCGCCGCTTCCGGCCTTCCGGGCGGCGCAACAAGTTTTCTGCCGCTCCCTCGCCCGCGTTTCCTCGGGCGCACCGCCAGGAAATTGCCAGTTTTCCCGGGGAAATTCAAGAGCTCCGCGCGCGCGCGCGCGGACGCTCCGCCTCGCCAGGCGCCGAGCGGGGTCGAGTCGAGTGGCGACGGAGCGCCCACGCGCGGCCGAGGCGAGATGCATGATTCATCTCCGCGCTCGCCTCGGCGGCGTCCGCCGAGCGGAGGCGGGGGCGAGGGCGCGGAATGGCCACAGCGCCTTTTGTGAGCGCTCCCGCGCGGGCGGCGTCGGGACCGTAACCTTTGCGAGACGCGAGGCCGTCGGGCGGGAGGGCGGGCGGGCGAAGAAGGGCGCGCGGGCTGAATGCCAGGCGCGGGAGGTGAGAGAGGGGGCGGGGCGCGCTGGGGAAAATGAATTGCGACCGCAGCCTTTTTTCGGCCGCCGGCACCGCCGCTGCAGCAGCTGCCCAGATGACATTTCGTGCGCGCGCGCAAAAGGGACGATCGAATCCATGGACGAAACCGTGCCTTCCCCGCACCTTCACAAGGTACACGGCGCGCGGAGTTGACAAACATTCCGCCAGAAAAAGGAGGAAACGCAATGCTCTTCGGTTACCCGTTCGAAAAAGCATGTACTCAAAACACAAAATAATAGTGTTCGCTTTCTACAAGCCTGCAAAGAGCTTGAGAATTTCTGGCTATCCAGACTTAGCCACGTTGAAGGCGATCCTATCATGGCCCGACCACTCAAAAAACAACATGATGTCGCTTACCTCGGGAGGCGTGGCGAATACTCCCCCCACTGCTCCCGAAGGGGAGCTCAGTTGAACTCAAGAACCGCCTGGAACGATAACTCATTCGCTCTTGCAACAGTTCGCACGCTTCTACACACTAGGGTTCGGGACGTTCGTCAAGGGCAGGCTGTCTTCTCCCCACCTACCCAGACCGAGGCAACGGCGGCGGGGGCTCCTCAAGACGGGAAATTGAGTCTCTAAGACAGGGAACCTTCCCGTCCACCACGTTTCGCGCAGGCGCAGTCCGGGTTTTTCTTTCTAAGTTGTCGCGCTACAGGCAACTCATCGCGGCTTCCTTCTCCACAACAAAACACACGCACGTAGCGGACGGATGGAAAGCAGCTGCGCGGCTGGAGGCAGGGCGGATGCCGGAGGCCGCGCAAATACGTCGGGCGCGGCCTCGCGGGAGGGCGTCCCCCCCCCCCCACCGCCACCACTCCCGCGGGGCCGACCGACGCCCGGGGCGCGCCGGGCTGGGAGCCGCGGGTGCTCGCCCGCCCAAAATTCCCAGAAGCGTCTCTCGCGCGCTGTTTGCGAGCCGGAAAATCGCACGCGCTGGCGAAAAAGTTACGCGCGCGCGCCTGCCGCGAGGCTTCGAAGAAACGAACCACAGCGCCGCAAGCAACCCAACAAAGGGCCACGCAATTTGCGCGCTTCGAGGGTATATGTTTCATGGAGCGCTTTCGCCTTTTATTCTTGGGTTTTTATTTCTTGGTGCGTGGGAGCTGGTCTTCATGACGGGCTATCTCTCGATATTTCGAGTCGTTCTCGGTCGTGCCGCTAGGAGTCGCATGATCGCCACGTCGCATCATCCCAACGTCACGACTGAGAACGACGCGAAATACCATGAGATATTCCATCATAGAAGACAAGCCCCCACGTGCCAAGAAATAAAAACACAAGTATAGGCAACACGGCTAACCCACTCGCGCGACCTCCCATGCATTATTTATAATCAATACTTCGCGGGAGTCACAACGGTACATCGATCATCGCCGAACAATGAATGGCGGGGTGGGCGGCAAATTGGGCAGAGGATGGACGCCTTAAGCAACTGCCGGGAGGCAGCTCCTCAAGACCAACTCGCACCCAACGGAAACCCCTCCGGCTGTCCGTTGAAGATCGACTTCCGACGGTTGAGACCGCCACCCCATCAACTTCACGACGAACGAATCTAGCAGGATGTGTCACACGCGAAAAGGAAGCCCTGAAATTCCTTAAAGTCATGAATCGTGCAATAATAAAACGTAACTAAAAACAATTATGTTTGCGACGCGTATAATCTTTCCGAAACGGAAAGGAAGAAGAAGCACCTCTGAGAACAACGTACGTCCCGAATGCACAATGAGGTGGGCGGTGTCACACTCCTCAGCTCTATTCCGTGAGCGAGATTGCGGTGACCTGGGCTCCCCTCCCCGAGCGGGCTCACCGACAGCAATGGGGGCGCTGCCGCCAGGTTGGTGCACGGGGGCGGCAAGCCCGGAGGGGAGGGGAGGACGGGCGATCCGCGAGTCCGGGCACGGGGCGCGTCCGGCCCCATTTAAATACGCTCCAGCAACGGAGCTGCTGCTGCTGCTGCTGCAGGGCGTCTGCGCCTGACGTCTGGGGCGCGCGCCGCATACGGATGAAGCACCGACGGCCGCGGCCGAAGAATATCCGTCGCCGAAGCGAAGGAGAGGAGCCAAGGAAAGGGCGTCCACGGGGACGCTGGGGTAGTAGCTGCACTGGAACCGTCGCTCGGGTCACACAAAGTGGAGTGTGTCAAGAGCTTCCAGGTTTAACGAGAGTTGTTTTTCCTCCCAAAGTCGTCCCCTTTGCCTCTCGCTCCGGCATTCCAACCATCCACACCACCACGACGGGCTGTGCAAACCAACACTTCCGAACACACCCTTACAGCGCGAGGTGTCTTGCGCAAGTCGGGCCGTGTGCGAGCGACGGAGAGAGGCGGAGGGGACGTGGCTGTGCGGGGGTGTCCCGGGCGCATTTCAATGCCGCCTCGCGCCGCCCGCGCAATCTCCGCCGGGCCTTGGAACGCAGACGTCTCCGAGGCAGAGATCGGGGCGGCGCGCCACGCGTGCCTCGAATGGGCAAGGCCAACGAGGCAGGCGCCGCCGCCGGCCAACTACCTGCCACTGCTTCCGCTCGTAACACTTGTGCACGGGTTAGGGATGGCATCCCAGAATTAAGAAATCGTGCACAGAATACAATTCAGGCGCCCCGTAAGGGAGGGAGCTAACCCATAAAATTCAAAATATCGATTTCTGAACGTTTTCGATTACGAACATATTGAGTATTACAATAAGTTCATGTTTTGAATTCTGTGGGTTAGATCCCTCAATGGATGTCGCAATTCTCCTCATACCACGTCACACTTACGTTTTAACAGTATTTCACGTAAAATAAATAAAATAAATAACGTCACCTCAGCCGCTTCGTTTCTCGGTAAATTTGTTATTCAGATCCTGTACCTATTACTAAACAATCGTCTTTGAACTCAACGACCTGAGCACATTCCGATGGTTCGCACAATTTGAACTCAGTGAGAAACCCTCAATCCTCACCCAAGACTCAAATGACTTTGCACTCTGCCACCATTTCCCCAGTAGTTCGTTATTTTCACAAACAGTAGTTTCAACGCCTTAGTGCTTTCTGAAACCAAATTAAAATAACGCTAATGACAATTTCTTCACCAGATCTCCCTTTAGGGACTTCACTACTAACTCTCACATATTTAAACACAATCAATACTGAACATTTACGTGGTTTCCGTGTATTTCCGAAGGCAGCAGGCCAAAGGCGGAGCTGGCGTGCGCATCAATTAAGCAGGAGCGACCGGCCCCCCTTCTGGAGCGACCTGAGCGTGTCGCGGCGCGGCGACCGGCGCTGCTGCGGAATCTGGCCACCGAGAGCGCGGCGGGGGCGGAGGGCGGATTTAGCCCACCTGGCGGCGCGGCGCGGAGCGGGGGGGGGGAGCGGAGGGCGCACGCGACACCCGCGCGGTAAACCGCTTACACGGCGCGGTTTTATTCCCGTGGGACGGAACTCGCTGGAGCTGCCTCCGCCTTCTGCCCCGCCCCGCCCCGCCCCGCCCCGCCCCGCCCCATGGACCGACTCATCCGCTTAGAGGCCTCGTCGGCAGGCCTCGTCCGCTCTCTATCCGGCACGCTGCCTCGCCTCACCCCTCCCGTTCCTCCTCTTCCTCCTCGGTGCACCTGGCTGTCACTTTCCCTCCCTCTCTTTCTCCATCGTTTCCCTCTCTCTCCCTTCAATTTGTTTCCCTCTCCCCATTCTCTCTCTAATTTGTTTTCCTCTCCCCATTCTGCACTCTAATGTATTTCCTTCACCCCATTCTCTCTCTCATGTTTCTTCCTCCGCGTGCCTCGCAACGCGACGTGGCCGGGTAGTCGAGCGTGCGCGTAAAGAGCGGGTCGCGCGACACAAGCTGACACGACTGAAGCGCAACGCCACAGCGCGCCTCGCCGGGCTCCGTGACGACGCGTTGCCACAGGTGGCGGAACGACGCACGGGCAAGCACGAAGCCAATTCGCGTCGGGACTGCAAATGGCAGAGCCTGCGCCAGGGCTAGCTAATGTCAGTACGTTAATAACGGTTGCGTTGCACAAGTGTGTGGACAGTAAACATACACGATGCCGATTTAAACACAACTACTCGGCTTGAGTTTATCACAGCATCAGTTCGTAGAATAGACTAAAGAAAAACGGAGAAACGAGGCGCCATCCCGCACAAGCCCGCGCAACTTTATTCGGCCGAAGAGTCCGTAGGTTCGCTTTTCCCTCTGATCGAACGCCAGGCGAATTGAAAGGCGCGGATAACGCGCGCGCCAGCCAGCGGGGGCTTCGGAGCGCGCGATCGGGCGCAGCCGGCGGCACGCGCTGGAGCTGGGCGGAAGAGGGGTAGGGGGGGAGGGGAAGGGGGCTGTGAAGTGGCGAGTGATTGAGTGCGCGGACGTCCGTTCCACGAAGCCGCCGCCGCCGCCATAAAACACTCGGTTAGCGGGCCAGGGCTGGGCGCTAGCGCAGCGGGCGCAATCAGCGCGATTGTGTGTGCGCAGCGGGGGACGGGGCGGGACTGGGCGAGGCCGGGCAGCCTGGGGTGGGGCGGGGCGCCCTGGGGGGGGGGGGGCGTGACGAGTCGCGAACCCCGGGCACTTCCGGCCCGAGCGACAGCCGCGTTCCGGTGCGCATCGCTCCCCCCCCTGCCCGCCCTCGCTCACCCCGCCCGCCCGTCCCCCATCGGCGCTGAAAAACACAAATCAGAGTTGTCACCGCATTTTCAATTACGACCGGCGGTTCACCTCCCACCCCGCGACTTTTGCCATTTGCGCAAAAAAACATTTGTCGGGAAGCAAATGAGCGGGACGGCGGATTCGCGTTCGGTCCGGCGGCCGCTCGCAGGTGACCCTACCGCATCGCGCGCAAGCGAGTTCAGAAGGACTTCAAACCCTCGCAGTAGCTGTGAAAACTACAATCCACACTTCCTTGCCCCCATTCTCAAAAATTACATCCGCGTCGACAACCGTCCAAACAGCCGGCTGGTAATGGTAATGAGGGAGGCGCGCCGAGTGCGTGCAAGGCAGCACCGCAGCTGATGCATCGCCCGCCACAGATATTACATTTCATATCGTGACGCCCCGCGCGTTCCCGCCGCACCCGCGGCCCGCCGATATTAAACAAGCGGCCCCGGCCGGCGGCGCCGCGCCGCGCACAATCGAATTTTCTGAACGCACCCCCTCCCCAGGCAACACGAGCCTGGGCCGACCTCCCCCCCCCCCCCGCACCCTCCAGCGCGGTTCGCAACGAACGGTCATAAGGTAATGCCTCCTCGATAATTCCCGCAATGCAGCCAGACGAAAAGCTCGACACTACAAGATCTCCAAAAACGCAGCTCTCCCGCTTTGTGCCCCGCAAACACCCTTTCAGCGCCACACCGCGCCACTCGCAGTGTTCGCCGCCGCCACCATCACGGGCGCTTCCTCCTCCTGCAATTCGCCGCTAATTTGACAATAATTATTTCGCTGCTCACGTGCTCGGAAATAATTTCCCAGCGCCGCTTTTATAACAGCGAATACGAATTTTCCGGCTCATTTAGCCGTAACGCCTGGGGCGCGCGGAGGGGGGGGGATGAGCGAGGCGGGTGGGGGCCCGCGGGAGGCCGTGGCTGGCGTCGCACCTCCGAAAACACGCCCCTCCCCCGCCACTGTCGGTTGGCGAAGCGCCAGGGCGGCGGCGCGGCTGCTGAAAAGCCAGGACACCGGGGCGCCGCGCCGGCGCGGAGCAACGTTAAAAAGGACTTTTGAATAACCGCGAAGCTCATAGGCGAATTTAAAGTCTGCGATACAGCGTAGGAACGACGTGTCAGGCAGTAAGGGTACAAAAAAGAAGAGACCGCTCATGACTTCAGGACCGAATGAAGAAACGGAGCAGTAAAGCTTCGGGCAAAAAAGGCGAACCTCGAAACAACCGTCGCAAAAAGCACGTCGGTCGAAACGGATTTAAAAGACGCCTGAATGTTTAAACAGACGGGACGAGTCTTGCAAATGCGGCCGAAACATGCGCGGCGGAACGGGGGATGCAAAACCGGGCAAACCCAAAGCCCGGCCCGACGGAGCAAGACGAAGGGGCCTCGAAAGCAAAGCAGGGCTTGGCGAGGCCGAGGGAGAAACACCGCCGGTGAAGTGGGTGAGGGAACGGGTGTGCGAGAGTAGGCTGGCGAGACGAGGGTTCGTCAGCGAGATGCGCCTATCGCGCATGCATATTTCCGCCTCCGCCTTCACGCCTCGCCCCAGCGCCCACGGGTGGGGGCGGGCGGGGGCGGGGGGGTGGGCGTGGCCGGGCGGAGCGGGCAGGGGCAGGCAGTGCCGGGCGGGGCCTGGCGGGGGCGGGCGGGCGCGGGCGGGGATGGGGCGGGGAGGGGCGGGAGGGAACGAGTCTTGCAAATGCGGCCGAAACATACGTGTCGGAACGCGGGATGTAAAACCGGGGCGGGGCGGGGCGGGGCGAAGCGGTGTGGGTGCGGGCGTGGGCGAGAGAAGTCAATCCCGTGGCGGCGTTCGCACGCCCCGCAGATGTATGCATGGGCTGCGAAAGCGAAGCGGCGCGCGGAGGGATTCGGCCCCGCACCGGAAGCAGCCGCGCCGCCGCCCGCCGCATTCCGCATGCAGTTCAATTTCCACGCCCACACCCGCGCCCGCGCCCGCGCCCGCGCCCCGCCTCAAGAACAACCAGCAGCTCACACACTCGCAGCAGGAAAGAGCTGAACGAGGCGGGCAGAATTAAACGCACGAGCCAATCGGTATGAATACGGCAAAACTATTTAAGACCAAGCTACACGATCGAAGATGCACGCCGGCTCGAAAGCACAGTAAACGAACACGCGGATGAATGATTGCAGAAACAACTGAAAAATGTGAAAGCGAACGAATAAATCAGAAGAGACATACGAAAAGGACAAATAAGGTAGACAGGTAGAACATCGTAGGTGGAATCGACGTAGGTAGGAAGTTAACGCGAAAGGGCGGCGAGACCTCTGAAAAGAGCGCAGCGCAGAGCGGAGCGAGCCGCCGGTGGCCGAGGCAAGTGGACTGAAAGCGAGCGAACGTAAATAAGGCGCTCTTTGAACCCGCAAAAGTACGCGCACGCCAAATACGCGGACACATTTGCGCGCCCTTCAGCGCTACGCGTATTCATTAGCGGCCGCACGCTGAATATGCCGCGAACTGCGTTGCGAGCGAAGCGGGGGCGGGGGACACTTTCGGCGCGGGACGCGGGGAGCGAGGCCCCGGGGGCGTCGCGGGGCGGGGCGGGCAAGGGCGGGTGCCCCAGCTGGGCCCAATGGAGAGCAAATCCCCTCGCGACAGACGCGGCCGTAAACAAAATCCGACACGACTCAAAAGAAACATCCGCGCTCAGATGCACGTAATGCTTTAAAGCCGAACACTCGCCGCGGATACACCAGTCTTGCCAATGCTAGATACACTGCGCTCAGTAAACGTTTAGGAGAGAGAGTGCACTGCTTTTATTTGCAGATGATTCAAATGGCCTATCCTACTCAACACCTCTTACCCTTCTACGTGTCGGGGAACAGCCTTTCGAATTCCAATGCGTCATTATATTTGTACGTTTTATTCCTCTAATTTATGAAAGTGTCTCATTAATAGTAACCCAAACAATTGCTTTGCAACGCTATTTGAGCCATTCAACAATATTAATTCGAAGCACCGCCAACATAGCGTAATACTTAAGTAGCATAATACATAGGATTTTATTCTTGGTTCAGTGCAGACGTATGTTATGATTCATCGTTTCTGTAAATACTTCCAGGATTACTTCTCAGCACAATTTACATAATCAATGAAGGTACTTAGATAGCTTAATTAGACAACTATACATCAAAAGAGATTTGACGTAAGGGAAATTACACATTGCTAGACACCAAGAAGAATGAGGGCATCAGCTCTAAACTTCAAAACTAAAGCCTCCAAGTCAAAATATTGGATGCTCAGAATCCGAGCACCATATTCATCCGCTAAAGAGAAAACAAATTCATTTTGCTCATCAATCATTTGATTAAAAATACTATAGAGACCAAAACAACCAGGGAAGCGGAAATTTCCTAAAACAAGGTTATTCATGTAGGAAATGGTGAGGATGAAAATTGTACACATTTCCCTCTCTATGTAATGGTTTTGTGTATGTTTAATTCAGGCCATTTATTAGAACTATATAATGCATTACCTGATTCTATGTGGCTAGGCCATTACCAAATCTACAACCTACAAAAATATTCAAATTTTTCGAATCGTGGTGTTCACCAGCAGACAGTCGCACCAACGTCGCGAAAAGAGACAATATGGAGCTGGGTAAAAATCCCTGGAGACGGTGAAATCGACTGACCGAAGTCGATGTAACATGAATCTACAGAACTCTGATGTTGCGGTAGTGTCTGGTTTTCTCGTTCCATACTTCGGAGTTTTCAGAGCCCGAAATGCAGTCGTGCAATGAGCAAGTCGCAGTCCGCACACGCGTTCGCCTACGAGCCGGGAGGCAGCGGGCGTTCGCGATCCCTTCTGATAAGGTGTGCCGAGGCCTGGGAACTCGGTGGAGTGTGTGTGTGTGTGTGTGTGTGTGTGTGTGTGTGTGTGTGTGTGTGTGTGTGTGCAGTGGGCGTTGCGGGACGACTCGTAAAACCCTGTCCGAGAGCGGGAGTGGCCGCGTTATCTGTGATTTGGACGGCCCCCGCGCCGTGCCGAGCGCTCCCAACGCGCAGTTCCCAGGTCCTAACCGCCGTGCGAACGCCAAAGCGCGATTGGGCAAAAAACAGCTCGGCTATCGGACCGCTCGTTTTCGGCACAGATCTTTTATTTCAAGAACATTACAATGAAAACGACGCCTAGTGACTTATACTAAAGTCGTTTTCTTTCATGGGTAGCAGTGACCATTGTAAAATAAATGAACGTGCTCAAAGCTGACATAAATATTTAATTCCAACTACATTGTCGGAACAGCAGTGTATGTGGTCTTATAAAACGTCATGCACGACTTACTGTTTCTTGTTAAATTTGTGCTTACGGAAGCTTCCCAAGTATAATATATCAGTTCACTGATAGTTTCGTTCATTGTAACAGAACACATTGGAGAAAAACTGTGAAAGTAAATGTACGTTCGACGCGCTCCACTCTCGAATGTCAATGCATTTTGTTCTACTCTCGCGATGATTAATAATGGAAATTTATTTAGACCAAGTACGCACCACTTTTGTAATTTCAATAAACAACCCATTTTGCTGGCCTAGGAATTAAAGTGGTCCATGAAACATTTTGGGCTAAAATCCAGGTTATGGTAAATCTGATCTGAACAGATGAGCATCTATTCATTCTAAAGCGGTCTATTAAGTCATTTGTCGTTGTAGGTGCCGCATAATACAAGAACCACTTTATACTGCGATTTTCGTAACTTTGCCCCTTACAGGAACAAGCTGTCGACGGTTTCATCCAATCGGGAGCTTGAACGTCACCATAGTGACGTCACTTCAGCGAAATAGAAGCTCCCGATTGGATGGCAGCGAAACAGCTGATTCCTGACAGGGGCAAAGTTAAAAAGTCGCAGTATAGTATTGGCAGATGTTTTTAACGTCAGCAAATTTTTGAGTGGTCGAAGTCACATTGTACTATTTGTACCACAGACTGTTTTAGTTCCAGGCCAGCCATTTCTTCTTTTGTTTAAATGCGCGAGAACAGGAGGCGCGTGGCCACAGCGGCGCGGCGTGCGGCAGGTCGTGACGCGGCAGCGCCGGCGCCTCCGAGCAGCGCGCGAATCCCCTCCCCCTCCCCCCTCCCCGCCCGGCGGCGGCCACCGCGAACGCGCGCTCGTTACGCCCGGTCGTCATGGCGACGGCTGCTACGGCGGTGGTAAACACACACACGCGCGACGGCGGCGGGCGGCGGTGGCACCGCTGTCTCGCGCGCGCCGCGACATAAAGCGAGCGGGGCGGGGGCAACGGGGATCGCGTCGTGCAGCACGCGTGACAAGCACGAGAGGCCGGCGTGGGCGACGCCGGCGACAGCTGAGGGTTATCGAACGCGTCATCGGCCGAATGGGCGGCGAGGGAGGCCGAGAGGGAGGAGAGGGGGAGCGCGAGAGGAGCGGAGACCGACGCCGAGAGCCAGCGGAGCAACCGAGAAGCGAAGGAGCACGTGGGACGATGGGAAGACAAAGTCAAAGCCGCGAATCGGGCGAATAGAACAAGCTTAGCCGACGACAGAACTCGGAAAAAGCACGGAAAAATTTGACGGCGATTATTTCCTGTAGTGCATCACCATTTAGACATCACCGTTTAGAATAGTTCTCCTTTTAAAAACATATTCCGATCTTTTTGAGCGTTTTAAAGCTGCACCCTACAATGTGCTATCCAAACCTTCAAGACCGGAAAGAAGTTATGCGCAGCGTTCCTTTTCTCTATTCCATCGCGCTCAGAAGGTAGATGTTTGTACCGCATTCCGGAGTCAATTCCGCGTGCAGATCCACTTGACCGATCTGGCCACCGCCTGTTCCGTTGCATACTTTCAAGTTTCAATGGAAGTTCCAGAGGTCGATCATCCTCTCCTCGCGGGGCCCCGCACGCCGCCAGGGAGCAGGTGGGTCGACGGGGAGGGGTGGGGCGGGGGCGGGGCAAGGGGCGAGCAGCGAATGAAGCGCGCTCCTGTGCCAGGGGGGGGTGGGAAGGGGAGGGGGAGGGATGAGAGTGCGAGGGTGCGGAAGGAGCTTCACTAAGTGATTCCACACAAATCCGCGCGGGATCCCTCCAATATGTCCCCAGGGCACGAAGTGTGATTGCTGGATTTATTTCTGAAAGAACTGCGCGCGCCCGTCTCGCCCCCACCGGCCACCCCGTCTCCCTTCCTCCGCCTCCTCCTCTTCACTCTCCTCGTCGCCGTCCGCGCACCACCTCGTTCTCCGGCCCCGTTCGGGCGCGCGGATGTCCGCGAACGACGAGGCAAAAAATACAGCGATAGTTTGATTGGATCCCGCGCCGGGTCGCGCCGCGCCGCGCGGTCCGTCGGCGGCTCGTAGGGGCGGAAAGAGCAAGAGACCCGCGACGTCACCGGAGCCGGCCTCGTCCGCCCCCCTGCCCCTCCCCGCCCGGCCCCCTTCCAGCCACCGGCCACGGCAGACCCCCGCAGCCATTGACTACCTACGCGCAGAGCCCACGAGCAAGAAAGAAATTCAGCCGGCCAGGATTTGTAGAGAGGAAGGACATTTTGCAGAAAGGAAACGCATTACCCTTCTAAAAATCTCTCTTTCATCTCCGAGGAAAATCGGATCTTCCTCGCATCTGGGACTGACAAAAGAAAAAAAGGAAGAAAGATGTTGGCGCAAACAAAATATTTTATTTAACTCAGCGGGTGTAGAACAAGAGGACGGAGCTTCCGAATCCCATTTCCCCTCCCCGGAGACCCGTGGCTGCGGCCGAGGATGTTGGCGGAATTACGTCAAACTACGTTCTCGGGACGGGCCGCTCCTTCGCCGACGCAAATTATGCTCCGCGCGCGACCGCGGGGGCGGGGGCGGGGACGGGGGCGTGGCGGAGTCCTCGCCCTTGTCTCCGGCGGAAGCGAACACCTCTTCGCCCTGTCCGCCGCATTAAAGAAAGCAAACCCGCTTAATGGAGGCGATCGGGCCGGCGCGACGTCGACGAAGCCAGGCACCGCAATAGGGGAAGAGAAGAAACAAAGAAAAAACCGCACAGGCATCGAGGTGACCATCAACGCGATTGGTATTCGGTAGTATTCGCGGCTCTTAAACTTTTAGTGCACTATATTCCGTTCAATGCTATTTTTAGTTATCTATATCGGCGGAGGCTCCCAAAAGAATACATTGTTTACATTGTTTTAATCTCGTCCTTCCTACCATACTGATCCCTTCAAATGTCAATTTTAAATGCATGCTTTAATATCGTGTATTGGCACAAGAATTACAAGGTAGTGTACATTGATTTTCATGCAAATTTCTAAGGTCCAACGGTGTGTGTGTGTGTGTATGTATTTGTGTGTGTATGTGTATATATGTATACACAAGTTGAATGTGGTTTTGCTGTTTATTATGACTACTCATTCATGCACGGGATGTGAAATGCGCGTGAATATCTTGCCAGCAGGCAGGCAGGCAGGCAGATAGGAAGTCTCGGCCTGCTTGCGGCGCAGCGCCTGGAGTGGCGAGCATTCGATTCGCTCTCCCCGCACTCGCAGGCCCCGCCGCACGACAAGTGTCGACCCGTGAAATCAGCGGGCGCTCTTCGCCTCTCCGCCTCCCCCCCCCCCGCGTTCCGCTCCGCGCTATTTCCCCAGCGCTTCGCATCCCCCTCCCTCTTCCCCTGCCCTCTCCGCGCCGCGCCCTGGTGCTTTCAAAGGCGCGGGGACCGCCTGTAAAAGAGGAAGGCGGGGCGGGGTGGGGCGGAGGCGGGGCACTTGGCATTAACGCGACCGGCACAGAGCGCGCGGATCGGTCGCAGGGTACACCATTAAACCCTGCCCCGCCCCCGCCCCGCAACTCCACGCTCCGCACCCGATCGCCCGCCTCAGCCGCAGCCCCGGCGGCGGTGCACGCTCTCGCACCATTTGCAGCGCTGGCAAAAACAATTTTTATTTCCCAACAACGTTAGCGTAGTTGGAACGGACGAGTCTGATAAAAACGGGGGAAATATTAGATCGAACTGATTCCTGATTATAGAAATAGAGTACGCAGTTTTGTAATAAATGTACACGACACTACTGCAAACCGAAAACACATTTTTCACTCATTGCCTTTTCTCTAACATCTCCTACAAGAGTTTTTTGGCTGCCAGCAAGGATTATTATCAGCGAAAGAAATGGTTTCGCACAACCGAGCTAGACCTCGAGGAGATATGAAATGACTTCTTTGTTTTATAATAACATAAGCCAGTCTTTGTTGAATAACACTACACATTCACTATTTAACTGAACATTTTCAACTGCCAACAAACATGGAACCTTCGAATTCGTTCGCCTTGTTTGCACAGCCGCTTTGTCGTTTCAACCCTCAGTGATAACGCTCGGAGACGTTCACTTTCGAATCGCACAGTGGTCCCAGATCGCTGAAGACGCGCGGCAATTAGCTCCGTGCGGGCGCCGCGCCCTCGCGGCCGTCGCGGTCGCCCCGCCATCGATTGATTCCGCCCATTGTGCGCCGGCGGAGCGCCTCTCGCCTCGTCCTCCTCTCCTCCGCGCGCCGCCACGCCCCTTTGTGCGCCCGTAATTAACGCCACTGCGCAAGCCATCCTTGGCTGGCGAGCGAGCCAGCGCGTGAGCGGGCGCCGGCTGGGCTGGCTGGGCCGGGCTGTGCTCGGATAAAAGGTCGGCAGGCGCCACCGCCGCTAATGGGACAGGGGGGCGGGGTCCTCGGGCGTAGAGAGCCAGCCGGCCGACCACCACCTCCTCCTCCTCTCTCCTTCGGGGCTCATTCCACAATAGAGAGGCCCTTTGTGCCCGGAGCGTCGGGCGGGCCGGCCGGTCCGAATCATACGCGATGGGGAAAGGCGCTCGACCGACCTGCGGCTCGAGACCCGCGAGGCCTCGACGTGAATACTCGCGCCGCACACGCGGGAACACCCCCCCCCCTCGCGACCACGCAAGGCAGCCCGACGAAGCAGCGCCACGAGAAGTTGGGAGACGAGCGAGACGCAGCGGAGCGCGACAACGCGCGGGGCGAGAAGAGTGATGAACGGCGCGGGCGGGGGCGGGGCGGGGCGCGGTTTGGCGTCAGTGGCTGCGAAACACAATGGGCGCCGTCTGCGCGCGGTGATGGATGAAATATGCGGGAACAGCGGAGCGGGGCGCAAGGGCGGGGGCAGGGGCGGCGGGGGCGGGGCAGAGGAGGAACGACGGCGCCGGGCGCCAGTGCGGGCACGAGGGCTGGCGGCGTCCCACCACGCTGCAAGCCCCCATCCACTTGTCATTCGCTTCCCCGATGCGGACGCGGGTAGACAAGATCAGCTATTCGTCCCGCGCGCGGGCTTTGAAGCAAACCCGGCCATCGCCATTACCAATTTTTTAAGAGATAACTGGTGGCCTTCAGTTGCAAAAGCTGCCCATCTTTTAGGCTCCGCACTAAATATACTTTTGTTTTCTTTCTTCTTTTTTCTCCGCTGGCGCCACAGCTCTGACCGGGCCTTGACAGAACATCCACCCACTCGCAACAAATCCACGCAGATTAACCCTTCCATAGAAAATATTTAACAGGCCGAGACACACCGAATTACATTGTGCAATTAGTATCGCACTTAATGCTGTACAGTATTAAGGTTTTATACGATACATGTGAGTTTATTCATTTAGAGAATACTCATTAAATTACGTATTGCAATGGTAACAGATAAAACAATAGATTTCCTCTCGTCCAACTAAACCAAAGTCGTAACACATTCAGACAATATTGAAGTACAAAATGCAATAAGTATCTAAGAACACACATTTTGTATAATCCACTTATTGTCGTTCTATACGATATTAATTAACTGCATTAACGCAAAGGATTTTCTTCATTGATCTGTACACATTTGTGACATCACATCACAATGCGAAACCATGCACTGAATTACACAATACTGAATCACGAAGCAGGAATGCTTTGAATACAAGAGAAAATAGAAACATTCCCACGAGAAAGAGAAGTGAATCATATGTTTAAATGCCTAGTTTTATGCGTAATAAACAACCAAATAAAACTTTGGTACATTTTTGTGTTCTCAATCATCTGCTCGAATACCGCCTGTGCACCACATTACCTGCAAACTACCAATAGGTCATCACTCACTTTTTATCTATCCCCAGAAGCCTTCCACGCCGTGTCGCCACCGAGGCTCCTTCGGCGTGTACTGCGTGGCGCACAGGAGCCTTAATGAATGGCCCCCGCCCCCTACAGCTACGGCACAGCGCGGCGCGAGGCCAAGGCACAAAGCGAGGCATCCATTCGTCATTCAATTAACGACACAATGCCACGCCGCGGCGCGGCGCGGCGGGCAAACAAGTGCACGGCGACATTAGCTCCACCCCCCCCCCCGCTCGCTTCTGCCCACAAACGCCGGAACACTCCGCTTCCTCTTCTCTCCTCTCCCTCCCCACGTCTCTCTCTGTTGACATTTTCCTCCTCCTTTCTCCCTGGCACTCCCCCACCCCCCCGCTTTCCGGCTGCGTCACCCCCCCCGTTTGCATGGAACCTCCCCTCCCCCTCGCCTCGCTCCCGCCCACAAACCCCAGTCGCCTTAAGGTGGCTCCACACATTCGGCATTCGCCGAGCAGCGAGCTACTGCTCGCCCGATCCCAACCAGCTGAAGTGTTCGGCGAATGTTCACTCCCTTTGACGTGTCCAAAAGACCGACCCGCGGTGGGTAGGGCGAGCGCCGAATGTTCGTCACACGGCAAATAGCAAGCGACCCATCCACACTACTCGGGATTCAGCGAGCGGTTGCTCGCTGTTCGCCGAATAGCGAATGTGTAGAGCCGCCTTTACGCACGCCTTCCTCTGGAACGCCGCGTTCTGGCCTTCTTCGGGGCACGACCGGCCGCCCGGACATCGCGCCGTTATTGTTCCAGCAATTTGCCTGCGAGCGATCGCGGGCGAGATAAGGCTCTAAACACACCCGGCGCTCGCGCACTCCGACGGGAATAACACATCGCGGATAATCCAACCGGCAGCAGAAAGGGAAACACCAACCCCAGGGGCGCCGTAATTCACGGATAAATACAACTAAACGCTCGGATTTGTTAGCTCGGCGACGTGTTAATAGAGGGCGGCAATTATGCATGGGCAGCGGACTCCCTTGCGAGGATGTTACCTCAGTTAACATGCGTCTGCGCTACAGCTGCACTACGCAAGCTTATATAATACAAACTCACTCGTGGAAAGTTCATATTACGAACGCACAGCAGTAGTATGTTGGTTTTGACCGTGATTATCTTTTGTACACGATACCTCTATAGAAGTCGGAAAAAGCTCAATAAGCAACGACTGTTCGCGGATACTGTGAACAACCTGTCTAAAGACATTTTTGGCCAAAAATTACACGGAAATGCAAATACAGTAAACCCTCATTAACACGAATTCCAAGGGACCGAAATGATCAGAGTTTGTGTTATAAAAATTCGTATTATAGGAGTTTTATAAATGTCCGTATTACCGTATTCCCTTGCCCGCACCGACGTTTTGTTTGCTTTACGGCGAAATTCGTGTTAAGCGAGTTCGTGCTAACGAGTGTTTCCAAAATATGTAAATATAAAATGTGGGTTGGAGGCTTGTTTCATGAGTAGAGACCGGCTTTTTATGTAATTACATATTTTTTGTCTTTCTACTTACCGTTCTCAAAATTGTAATCTTGGCGAATCATAGCCCTCCTGACACAATATCGAAATTTTTCATTACATCTTTTTACATATTTGGTACTATATTACATATTTTACATATTTTGCTGTTTTCACAACATATTTCCTTATTTTATCAATTTTCTTCAACTTAATTTCATATTTTGTGAAAAGATGTATTTTTTTTAAATCAGCATTTTCTCTACATTATTGGCGTAATCTAGCTGTCCAAAATATCATTGAAACCGCATTTTGTGATCTGTAACCGTAATTTCCGAGAAAAATTCGCAATCGCCGACGTGTATCACTTCGATGAAGATGCGTGTACATACAGTACAAACATGCAGTGTATGTTTGCTGGTCGTAGATCGCAGCAGTTTGTGCGATGGCTTCTACTGCGATTAGTCCGGCTGCTACACTACGGTCCAGGATTACAATAGATGAAGCTTTTACTACGGACGAGAAAGTTGTATGATGCAAAGTGAGCAGTTTTTTCTAAATGTGATTTCTCGCTAAGTAAACCGTTTTAATTAGATAATTTTAATATTACGTATTATATCGGATTTTACATATTTATTACATATTCTTACTGTTTTCATCACATATTTATGTACATATTGGTACACATTTTGGCGTTTCATATTACATATTTTTCCGGCGCGTGCGCAGGCTTCTTCCCGCTGTCGTCGGCGTACTGCCTGGCGTGGATCTGCCTGGACGTGCTGTTCTGCACGGCGTCCATCATGCACCTGTGCACCATCTCCGTGGACCGCTACCTGTCGCTGCGCTACCCCATGCGCTTCGGCCGCAACAAGACGCGGCGCCGCGTCACGC
This sequence comes from Acheta domesticus, assembly GCA_031308135.1. Lineage (NCBI taxonomy): Eukaryota > Metazoa > Arthropoda > Insecta > Orthoptera > Gryllidae > Acheta > Acheta domesticus. Next base: position 173,120,276 of record JAHLJT010002406.1, on the reverse strand, counting down.
TCAAGATCGTCTTCGTGTGGCTGCTGTCGCTCGCCATGAGCCTCCCGCTCTCGCTCATGTACTCGCAGGTCAGTCACGACCCTGTCCCCCTCTTTGGAGGAGCAATTGCTCGGAAATGTGTTCTGCACAGGAAAAGCGTCCCACGATGGGGCCTTGTAACAAATGGTACCCCAATAAGATGACAGGGTAACGACAATAATTGCATGTCATGTATCGGGCAATACAAAGAAACTGTTCAAAGCATTGGTCATCTCGGTAGCTCAGGGGTTAGAGCAACTGGGCGAAAACGGAGATCGATTCCCAGTTGTTCTTCTTTGACTAATGTAGATTCCTTAACAGTTTATTTTTGTTTTGTTTTTTGTCAACGGTCCCAGTTTATTTTGATCTGTTGCAGGACCACGCGTCGGTGCTGGTGAAGGGCACGTGCCAGATCCCGGACCCACTGTACAAGCTGGTGGGGTCCATCGTGTGCTTCTACATCCCGCTGGCCGTGATGCTGCTGACGTACGCGCTCACGGTGCGCCTGCTGGCGCTGCAGCAGACGCAGCTGGGCGGCGGCGCGCCGGGCCCGGGGCCCGCGCCCTCGCACGCCTCCACGGGCTCCTCGGCCTCCGCCGCCTGGGCCGGCTCCGGCTGGCTGCTGCACGCCGGCCCCGGTCAGTCTCTTTCCCCACCACCACCACTATTCTTCGGCTTTTCTTTCTTGGCGCACAAGGGGGGAGGGTCATCAAAATGGAGTATCTCACGGTATTTCGCGTCGTTCTCCGTTTTGCCGCCAGGAGTCGCATGATCGCCAGCACTGCACGATACAGTCGCGATCATGCGACTCCTACCGGCCCAACCAAGGACGACACGAAATATCGGGAGATATTCCATTTTTTGACGCACGCCGGTGCGCGAAGAAAGAAAAACAAGTATATAGTACGATTTTTCTATCTGAAGCCCCTATGGCCACGATGGAATACCACTCGGCATTTCCCGGCTTTCTCCGTCATGCCGCTAAAAGGCGCATGATCGCAAGCACTCCTTGATACGGTCGCGATCATGCGATATCTGGCGGCACCACTGAGAACGTTGCGAAATCCCGTGACATATTCCATCATGAAGACGGGCCTTCAGGGGCAAAGGTAGAAAAATCGTAGTAGAGCCCTGGCGAGGCGGGCAGTACAATCTGCGCGCGCGCCGCAGCACTACTTTGCTTTTGTGACAATCGAGCTAAAGATAATCTAAAAACTAACTTACAGCTACAGTAGTGGTTAAAAAACGCATCCCCTCGCTCACAGTAACTGCAATATATTCCTGAAAATGCACCACTTGATTTGCAAAAATCGAGAGTTATGGAGGTAATGGAATTAGAAACATCATATAATCCACATAAAATATACGATTACCAATTTTTGAGAACATATCGAATTACGAAAATTCAGAATGCCCATTTTCTTTAGGTGATGCGGTTTCTTTGAGCACTACTGTAGCATGCCTTACCTAACCTATTTACTGAATAGCTCTCTGGCCGTTTCCTAGGTCTAGAAAAAAAGTTAAACTTGGAAATGACGCGTTTGGTCAGTCCATCCGGTCAGTCCACACGCGCTGCTTAAGCCGCGGAGTACGGACGGGAGAGAGAAAGGCGGAAAAACGGAGAAAGCGTCAAAGCGCGACCGAGGACCAAACACATTCACGACGCACTTCCCTGCCACAGCACATTCCAGATACGCAGAATGCAAACAAGTGTAACGAAGAAAGCTTAGCCATTTTTGTATTTCATAACTGGACGTCGCTTTTTTTTAAATTACCTTCAATTATTTGTTCCTTACACCGCAATATCACGCAGCATAAATGTCGTTAATAATGGCAGGAAGGAAGAGTTACGACCGTCATATTTCTACATTTTTTTTTTTTTCGGATAATTGGCGCGTCGGGGGATTCGCAGGTCGGCTTTATATTCCGAACCACACGTGGACCGCCCGTCCTGTTCAGATTCGTTAATGTAATCAAAACCGGCTCGCACAAACCAACCAATTAATGCGAACAATCGCGCAAAATTGGCCGCCGTGCCGGCCTGCCCTGGCGAAGCGCCCGATCCCCGACCGCGACCCACCCACGCCACTCCCCACCCTTCAACAGCAAGACAACATTCCCTTCATTCTGTTCAGGGCTCGCCCATTCGCCGTCAATTGCCGGTCTGCCCAGAGCCACATTGCCAAGGTAGCCAAGTACTAGCCAAAAGCGTGGCGTTACATTTCGCATTCGCAAACGCGGAGTTACGTTTGATCGTTTAAATAAAAGGTTTCTTACCAATTGCAAACGGGTACAAAATTAATAATGATAAGATGGCAATGAATTAACCTTCAACAAATATATCCTGAGGTGGTCAAAACTTACGTATATCAACATTTCTATTCCTAATAAAAGTGTTCTCATTTGGCGGTTTGGACAGGTTTGCCATTGAACTGATATAGGGTATCTGAACGCAACCCGCCCAGAACTTGAGCTCTCGTTCCGGCGAAGGGCGGTTGCGTGTAGCGGGGCGGGAAGGGCAAGGCGGGATGGGCAAGGCGGGATGGGCAAGGCGGGATGGGCAAGGCGGGATGGGCAAGGCGGGATGGGCAAGGCGGGATGGGCAAGGCGGGATGGGCAAGGCGGGATGGGCAGGGCGGGATGGGCAGCGCAGGGCGTCCGTCTCGATTAGGTGGCGCGGGGCGCAAGGTGCGGACGGCCGCCGCGCAAATGGATACAAAGTACCTGCGCTGCGCCGCGCCGCCCCCACACCTGCCGTAAATCCACCTCCTTCCCCGTCGCCCCTCCGCGCCCTCATTGCGACATTCTTTAAAGGGAAGCGATCGGCACGCGCCTTCGCCAACTTCTCCTCTCGACTGCCTCGGCAACAAAGAATTCACGACGCCATGGGATCACACAACCACACACAACATTCAAAGCGGATATTACACTCTTAAACGATATTTTTTTAGACAACGATTTAGTCGTCACGGATTGCAAGTCTCACAGTTGACGAGTAACAAAACCATCACTTCTACGAACCGCCCGTGTGCGTCCGGTCACAGAGAGGGCAATCGCTTTGAATATTTCTCGAAAGAAACGCAAATAACACGTCGCAGCTGGCGGCCGGAGGTCGCGCGGGCGGGCGTCGGAAGGCGCGGCGGGGGCGACAAACGCGCGCAACAGGTGACGCGCGACGCGACGCGGCGCAGCGTCGACAGGCCGCTTCCGGCGATAGGGTAACAGCGCCTCCGACACATCCCCCCGTCCCCCGCCCCAGCCGTCACCTGTTCCGCCTCCACCGCCCCCGCCGGCTGCCGTGGCGTGGGCGACGCGCCTCCGCTCGCTCGCGTGACGGCGCGCGGACACGACAAGGCGGGGGCGCCACGTGCATTTTATGCGGTTAGGCTGCGCCGCGATAAATTCATTCATGCCTTTAACAGACACCAAATGCGCCTTTCAAAGCGAAATCTTTAGCGATGAAAGAAAAAAAAATGAACCTATCCACTCCACCATTCCCTTTCATCAAACGACTCCACCGACCGGATTATATTCGTTCCGAGGCTGACCGACACCGCTCAACCCCCGCGGCCGGCTACCAATCAAATCTTTATGCGCGCCTATATCGAATAGCGACCGGGGGAAAAATTGTATTGCTTTACAAAGCCGTCACCGAAATGCATCTCAAGCCGAAAGGCGCTTTCTCTAGTTTCTCCTTCCCGAGGAGGAGATTGAAGAAAAGTCGTTTCCCATTAATAACATGGACGCCGGAAAAAAGGTCCAAGCAGCCCGAGGGTGAGAATGGAGCGAAGAGGGGTGGGGGTGGGCGAGGGCGAGCCGAGAGGCCAATGAGGAACTGCTAGTCGCGAGAGTTCCTTTGCGTGCCGAGGCACCCACTACTCTTGGTAGTCGTCCCACAATAACGCGGTGCTAATGATGCTATCTTGATGACGCTGAGGAGAATTTTTACAAAGCGCGGCACGAATAGGGTATATCTGAAAAAAAGCGTTTGTTCTGAACAATGGACGCGCGAAACGGCGGGCAATTCCGAAAAGGCTGTAAAACAAGATGAAACGACAAAGGCAGAAAACGAAATTGAAAGGATATACATATGACAATACACAGACTTCCGCGAGATCTAAGAACGGCATAAACGATTCGACAGCACAAAATACAATAAACGCAAAAAATGATCGGTACAGTCGTGGTGTCTGACAAAAACGGAATACGTGGATCTTACAAGAACAGTGAAAGAAGCAGATGAACCAAACGCAGATGAAATGAATGAAAATAAATGGGCAAAATAAACGCAGCAGATAAAAAGAAACCTGCGCACTAGAGGAGAAAACAAATGAGAGAAAACGTGCCAATAACAAAGAACGGCGCGAAAGTGGAAGAGCGGCAGAGGGACTACTGCAGAAACAGGACGTAAATAGGGAGCGATGGCGGGAGGGGAAGCGAGCTGGAAGGGGAGGGGTAGAAGAGAGCCTGACAGCCGGCAGCGCCGTAATTTTCCGGCGCTGCCGCCGCCCCCGCCCAAGCCGCCGCCGATTCCGCTTCCGCTCGAGGCGCCCCCCCCCCGCCCCCGCCGCAGCCGTCCTGCGGTCGTCGGAAGACGTCGACACTCGCCTCCTCGCCCCGCCCCGCATTCCTCCATTCTCTTCTCTTCTCTCCCCGCCGCCACCACTTGACGCACCCACACCCGTTCCTACCCGCCACGCTCAGAACCCATCGTCGCAACTCAACCCACACACACGTCCCTTCCTTCCCCCTCCATCACTACTTCACGCACCCACCCTTCCCTGTCTACAACTCCCGCGACTTCGACATTCTTCGCAATCAACCCCCCCACCCCCACCGCAATTCATTCACTCACACACACAGCGACTTCGACATTCTTCGCAATCTCCGCCCTCGACGTCGGAATGGGCGCACTGAGCGACGACGAGCGTCGGTGGGCATGAAGCTCTGCGCCAAGTCACCGCCAACGCCCCCGCCGCACTGCTCCGACGGCGGGAGAGAAAGTTGGCACTGGGACACGCGCCGACGGCGCGCTCCCCACCCCCTACACGCAGCGGGCACAGATGGGATGCGCCCGGTTATGAATGTTTGCCTACAACGTCTGCGAGGAACATCGTTTGCGACAGTCGGCCCATCCGAAACGTGAAGTCCGCCTTTAATTCGCCAATTACGACACTGTTAAAAGTCTCGCAACAGTAAATTGGTCCGAAATGCACATTTCCATTTTTTTTCAACATTCGTAAGTTTGCAATACGCAAAAAATTTAATTTTAAAACAAACTCCCACTGGAAGGGATTTTAACTCATCTGCGATAATCTACAAATTACTCCAACAATAAAACTTCAAAAAAGCGAAGAAAATACCTTCAGACACTCTCAAAACTTCCAAGTCAAGACAAGTTTTTCTAATGGGATAATTAACCAGCGGAATGAATAAATAGGAGGCTTCGAACTCATTACGCGTCGGGAGCGATTTTGTTTATTAACGAAGGGCGAGCCTCGCTAATTAACGGCTTAGCGAGGGGAGGCGAATAATGATAAAATAACTCCACCAGAAAGACCCCGCCAAAGAACTCTGCCACAAAAACTTCACTCTTAACATGACGCCGCAGAAGACAATTTCTCGCATCCCAATACAAACAGATGCTTTCGTGTGGCACGGATGGCAATGAGTTTAGCAAACACTAAACTTCACAAGTATCGCTGTCGTTTCTTGACGATAAATAAAAAACTCTTTTCAAAAAAAATAATTAATTTTTATATGGAGTGCACGATTCGTATCATACGGAGTGCATCGCGTTTGCGAAATGCACGATAGTCAACAGGGCAAGACGATCGCTCCACAGCGCGCGAATAACTAGCCGGGGCAGCGCTTCGTGCGCTTCGGATCAATAAGCAATGCGCCGCCATGAGATTAGAATTGATGTGGACCCAATATTCTCGTAAGCACACGGATTATGCCCTTGCCTGCGAGAGAGATAATACCCTGGGCCGGCAATATTGGTGTAGCACACGACTGCATACACATTTCCCACTCAACACCACGCTTCCCCGACGACTTCGTTTCCCCGCCTTTTATTTCCCATTGCTCCACCCCACCATTGTGTTACACTCAAAAAGGAAAAGGCAAATGAGAAACGCACCGGATAAAATAACAGTACATCACAATACTCATTACACAAAACAGGAAACCCCAGGAAAGTAGAACAAAAGTAAATTGCAACTATTCTCAATATAAAATTAACAGTCACAATTGCTTGGAGTTATGCAGGAAGCATCCACGGCACAAGAATCTACACGGCTGAAAAATGGCTTCCAAAGTTCGGACACATCTTACAATTTCGAGAATGGTTCCCATCGACAATGAAATGTGTGGGATGTATATTTACAAGCAATTCACATTAGTTGTTGTATGATATATCATACGCTAATTTCTGGTCAACTCAATTTGCTTTATTTGCAATACTTTTGAATTTGGGGTCTTCAATAGATGTAGACATCGTAAACGAAGCATAAAAGCAAGCTTTTTCATTCTTGAACGCCAGATGTCAATTTACCCGTGATCGCTGAGACATTGTATCCTCCTGACCACGATGTACATATGACTTGCGTCGGTTCGAATCTTCATCTAAAACCGTGCTTAGCTATTTGCCTGTGGTGAAGTCAAAGGGAGAGGCAGGTGTAAAGCAAACGGTGGTTGGTCCGCATCGAAGTTGAGAGGGCATATGCAGCTAAGGTCTAATGGGTTTGCTTCTTATAAAAACAAAATGTTAATATAAACGATGGTTTGCACTTGGGAGCGCTCTAGTACCAATTAATTGGCAACAATTCTGTGGTCACGGGGTAAAAGTTCTTAAGTCAATTTTTGGCAAAATTGGGTTAAGTACTGAAACTACAAGTTAAGTATCTATATTTTATTGTAGTAAAACATCCGAATTCAAATGTTGCCTCCTTAACGAGAAAAAAAATTAAGAAATAGCGTTTGGCGTAGGAACAAGCGGTGGCTCAAAATCTAACCTTTGTTTTCTCCAAACGAAGATTTTTGACTTAAGAACGTTTACCCCGTGACCACAGAATAGATTAGCAGTAAACGTTGCAAAAGCATGCTGCCAAAGGGCTCCTGTACGCACACGAACTTGCCAAGAATGGGCGAGTGCTTCGCGCACACAATTCATTAGGGCGTCAATGAGTAAATTTGGAAGTGTTCGTCGCTTTGTGGCGTTGCAGGTCTGGAGCGGCGGGGCACGTGGGGCCGCTTCCTGACGTCGGCGCGCGGCGGGGCGGCGGCGCGCAAGTCGGCGGCCGCGGCAGCGGCGGCCACGGGTGCCGGGGAGCGCGGGGGCGGCCCCGCCCCCGCCGCGGGGCCCGCCGGCTACGGGGCGACGGGGTCGTCGGGCGGGGGCGGCGGCGCCGGGGCGGGCCACGCGCCGCCCGCGGGCAACACAGCGTCGTCCACCGAGACGGAGGACGTGACGGAGGACGGCGCCAGCTCGCTCGAGGCGCGCGACCTCTGGCTGACGGACGAGCCCACGCCCGCCGCCGTCAGCGCGCTCTCGCACTTCGGCGCAGAGATGCTCAAGCTGTCGCGCGGTCTCGAGACGGTGGCGGCGGCGGCCGCGGCGGCGCAGCAGCGCCAGGGACACGCCCCCGGCGGCGCCAGCCCCGGCGCCCGCGCGCGCGCCGCCACGCCGCCCACCCGACACCCCAGCAGGTAGGCCGCTCGCTCCGTTGCATCGGGGCCACTCGCAACAGTCCGTTCTAAAAGAGCATTGTCTTGCGCAGCGCCAACGGCAGCCGTAGCAGCCGGCGCAGCAGCCGGCGCAGCAGCCGGGCGAGCAGCCGCAGCGCGTCGCCCGCCGGGTCCCTGCTAGGCGCGGGCAGCAGCCGGCCGTCGAGCCGCGCGTCGCCCTCGCCGCCACCGCCGCCCGCGTCGGCGCCGCTGCCGCCGCTGGTGGAGCCGTCGGCGTCGGGGCGGGCGCCGCGGCGGGCGTCCACCTTCCACGTGCGGCGGCCGCGGGCGGCGCTGCTGGGGGCGGCGGGCGCGCGGGCGGCGCGGCGGCGGCGCGGGGCGTCCTTCCACGAGGCGCCGCTGGACTGGCGCCCGCCCGCGCCGCGCTCGGCCAGCGGCGCGCTCACGCCGGCCACAGGTACGTGCGCGCCTCGCGCTGTAGGGCGCGCGCCAAGGAGGGAGGGCGCGCGGCGTGAGCGAGCGTGGCGGTGCGCAGGCGGGGCGTCGCCGGAGCCGTCGCCGTCGGCGTCGGGGCTGCGGCCGCCGGACGATGCGCAGTCGGGCACCGCCTCCACCACGCCCACGTCGCCGCTCACCCCGCGCACGCCGCGCCGCCAGCGTCGTCTCCTTCCCGCTGCCGCCGCCCTGCACCTGCCCCTACTTCGGCCAGCAGCAGCAGCAGGGGGCGGCGAAGGAGCGCGAGCGCCAAGGCCCGCCGCCGCTGCCGCCACCGCGCTCCCCGCGCGCGCGACACGGCTCCGACGGTGCCGCCCCCGCGCCCTCCTCCGCCGAGGGCTCGCCGCGCGCCAACAGCGTGGTGAGTAACCTGCTGCCGATCACCTGCTATCTGATAGTAGGACGAAAAACGACGAGTTGGCGGCGATGGTGTAACGATTAGCGTGTCGGACTGTTATACCCCAAATTCGCAGGTTTAAAACCGATAGAAACCATGGATTTTTAAGGGCGAAAAAGTCCTTCGTACGCCTTCCTTCGGAGGGGAAGTAAAGCCGGCTGTCCATGTTAGTAGATTTACTGCATGTAAAAGATCCTCAAGCCTAAATGACGCCTCTGAACAAAATTCAAAATCGCCAGTTTTGTCGCCCATCGAATACCTTCTTTCTCCGCTAGTTGGTGAAAGGAGCGTAGCGAAATTTGCGTGGTCAGACAGAGGAGCAGGCCTTATGGCCTGAGTTTCGCCACGTAAAATAAGGCATTTCAATTCAAAAAACGACCGAAGCCAACGGTTGGTGAAGTTTACGCTGTTGATGGGTTGACCATGCAGTAAGTGGTGTCTACGTAGCTTTTGTCTTTGTATGTTTTTCACACGCCGCCCGCACCTGCCTGAGCCGCGTGTTTCAATGCCCTCTCGTGTGAAGGTGTTCATTTGGTCGTGCGCAGATGGTGACGTGGGAGCGGCGCGGGTCGAGCGCGCGCTCCACGCTGGTGGCGTCGAGCGGCGGCGGCGGGCGCACGTCGCCCACGGCGGCGGCGGCGCGCGGCGCCACGCTGCGCCGCTCCGCCACGCTGCGCCACCAGCAGCACCACCACCACCATCACCACAACGGCGCGCCGGGCGCCAAGGCCTCGGCGGGCGGCGGGGCGTGCACGCCGCCGTCCTCGTCGCGCGGGGGCGTGGCCGGCGAGGGCAGCGCGCAGTCGTCGCCCTGCCTGCTGGTGCGCTACGGGTCGCGCTCGCGCTCCAGCCGCAGCACCACGGGCACGGTGCGCTCGCACCACTCGCGCACCTCGTCCGTGGCGTCGCGCACCTCCTCGCGCCACGGCCGCATCATCCGCCTGGAGCAGAAGGCCACCAAGGTGCTGGGCGTCGTCTTCTTCACCTTCGTCGTGCTGTGGGCGCCCTTCTTCGTGCTCAACCTCGTGCCCACCGTGTGCGGCGAGGAGTGCGAGCGACGCATCGACCACCGCGTCTTCGACTTCGTCACGTGGCTCGGCTACGCCTCCTCCATGGTCAACCCCATCTTCTACACCATCTTCAACAAGGTGTTCCGCCAGGCCTTCAAGAAGGTGCTCACGTGCCAGTACCGCAAGAAGGTGTGGCGGCCGCCGGCGTAGCGCCCGCGCCCACGCCCCCGCTGTGCTGGTGACCCCGACGCGTTCCCGCGACGAAAATGTCGATTTCCACTTGCTCGTCTCACGAATACATTCCGGATGCTATAACGCGATCCGAAACTACAGGTTTCCCTAGCTCCACAGGCGCCTAGAGCGCGTGTTCTCGATTAGAAACAAGGCTGACGAACTCAAGATGACTTTATGTTATAGTTTGTCTTTGACGTGTCGTCCGAACAGAGTGAGTGAAGGCGTTCTCCAAAGAAGCCCCAAGCGCGCACGGCGGCTGCGCGAGTGACGCTCGTTTGCGCACTGTCAGTGTGCCTGCGCCGCGCGAGCCACGACGGAGGTGTCAACGCACAAAGGCGCGCGGGCGGCGCGGGGGGGCGTGGCCCGGGGACAGGCAGCGCCCGGGGCGCCGCCCCCCTCCCCGCCCCCGCCGCGAGCGGCGCCCGGCCACGGCCGCGGCCGCGGCGCGTCGCTCCGCACTCGAACTAGACAGCCACCCCTTAGTGTACATAAGCAGCAGGGTGTATCGGTGTTGTAACGAAGTACTGTAAGCGTAGACCCGTAGCGCCGCCCGCACAGGAGGCCGGGCGCGGGCCCCGCACGGGGCGCGCCCCGGCGGGTCTTCTTCCCAGAATCCGCGTCTATTTTTCCAATGGATACTACTGCTACTACTATTCTACTACTACCACCACCACTACTACTACTACTCATCGGAATGGATTTCCGCTGTAAACAAATACTTCTGTGATGCTTTCTAAAAAACACACACGTACCTACTCCGACGCGAAGTGTCACTAGCTCTCGCTTTTGGCCTATATACATAGAATGTAAATTATTGGTTTAGTATCTCGTGACTGAAGTGTGACGCGCCGTTGGTTGGAGCAGTGTTCCGCAACCAAATAACCATCCGATCTCTTTCACAACTTTTCGCCGGAGACTTTCAAACGAAGCGTGGTGAACCACGCTGTTTGAGATCTCATCCGCGTATGGGAGATGGAAGGGCGTTGCGGCACACTGCTGCTGGCGCGGCGCGCGGCCGCGGGCGGGGGCGGGGCTGGGCGAACGGACGACCAGTCGGCCCGAGCGCCCTAGGGGGTCCAGCCTGCCCCCCTGGGGCTCCGAGGGCGGCCACAGCGCCCGCGCCCGCCGCGGCCGCGCCCCCCGCTCCCGCCAACCCTTCCACCCACCGGCCGCCGCCGGCCCCGCCCCCTCGAGGGCCCGACAGCACTTTAGACAATTGTTGTTCCACACATCCATGTAATAAGCTGGAGAATAAATGTTTATTGAACTTGAACTGATGTTGCCTCGAACGCGCCCTCGGAGGAGCTCCACCGCCGGCGGTCTTCCCCCGCCCTCCCTTCCCTATCACCCTTCCCTCGCCCCCTCTCGAGATTCGGCAAGAAATTTAGGGTGTGTAAGAAAAGCATGTCGAACTGTCATAGTTACCCAATAAAAGTACCAACATGTAGTTCATATTATTCTCCCCGTCCTCTTTATTTGGCACCTGTTGGAGCGTCGCCCCACGCCGCTGGAAGGCGTGGTCACCGCACGGTAAGTCAACCTTCGACCCCCCTCCCCCCCCACAGACACACATACGCACCACCGAAAGCCATCACCTCGCGTTCCGCATCTGCTCTATTCACTCACTACACCACCTCCCACCGGGATACTTTGCCTTCGTGAAGCTCTCGACGCGTCGTTCATTTCAATTCTGGTCGGACGGGCGAGAGCGCAGAGTCATCGAAATCCATTCTACAACCGCAACACTACAAACACGAGAGACAGTGGGTGGACGGCCAAGTCGCGCGGACGGGCATCCGCATCGGCTGCGCGCCGCGTTAATGAGAGCGGGGCTGCGCCCAGGAGACGCCGACCCGACCCGGCCCGCGTTTCATTACAAAACCCCGCGCGCGCAGCGAGCTTCATTACAGGTGACGCGGATGCAGAATTTTCGCAAATTCCAATACCCTCGATCCGGGCGTGTCTGGCGCGCTGCTTATTTAAAGCAGGCGGTGGGCGGGCGGAGCAGCGGCCAAGGCGCCACCCGACGCCGCGAGGCCGCAGCTGGGGCGGGCCCGGGGTCGGGTCGCGCACTAATTAGACGGGAGCAAGACGGCCGGGGTTGGACCGGTGCCCTCCCCCGAGCAACCTCGACCACGGCCAGCACGCGCAACGATATCCCGCTTAAACTTTTTTTTTCTGGATTGCAATACACTTACTTAAATTTCATCAACCAGGAGTACGTTATTTCGAATGCACGATGGGAATCGTATTTAGACTATTTTTGCTTTTATTTGTAACATTCGCATTTGGGGTTAAATTTACTATGTATTGAATTTCTATTATTAGGATTATTTTGAGAGGTTTGTTGTCCTTACATTCCCTTTCAAAACGAATAATATTTTTTTCAACTTTTAAAAAAAACTTTCCAACGTTATCATTTACTCTTATGTCACACATGCAATTCACCTAAATATTCAGAAATACGTATCGGTGCACCACCAGAGCAATGCTTTCTATTCATTTCGCCCATTCCCCAACTATCGCAACGACTATGACGATGCCGACGAACAAGTTTCCATTCGCGGGCTGCACCCATTGCATGCAAAGCCGCTTTGGGGAGGGGAAGGGAGGTTGCGTGCCGGAAGCCGGCGATCGGGCCATCTTCGCGAGCGTCCGGGCGCGGGCGCGGGCGCCGGCGCGGCCCAGTCGCCATGCAGGCCGCCAGGAGGGCGCTCGCGCTCGCCGCCTCCCACGCCTGGCTCCTCTGCGGCCTCCTGCCCGTAAGCACCACCCGCTGCGCTCGCGGGGACAGCGCCACAACTATAAACCTTTAACATGCTTGCGGGTCATACTTGCATTACTGGGGCGATCCACATCTCACTTCCCATATCGTTTTCGGCACTTGACCCAGCTGCTTTGAAACGGAACCGTGCATGACAACTAGACCGCACTGCGCAGAACACATTGGGACGACGTTTTCTGAAATTACAAGGAAAAATATCCACAAATCTACATTTAACCTATTTTTACATTAAGAAAGGTTGACCCTGGTACGACGCGTGCGATAGGCTCTCTCAACCGACACGGATGAAAGGGCGTTTCACTTTTGACTAATAGCCTTTCGCGGGTCCCAATACACGGCACCGCCAGCCGCATGCGGCCCGCCAGTGGGACAAGCCTGCCTTAGGTTGAGGGACGGGAAGATCGGAATCAGCACCTGCCACATCGTCCTTCGGCGTATGCCTGGAAGCGATCAAAGCAGTCGACCTAAGCATTTCCTTCCTGTAGCTGCCACCAACTATGAGACAACGCACTAACGCCGCGCTCCCTCATCGGGGGTAGAACCCGCGACCTCTCTGGAACGGTCGACCGAGTGGGTTGCCGTTTCCACACCCTATTAATTAACTGCAAGTCATCAGTGAAGCAATCTTCGCATCGACAAGATCAGAAACTGATGTTCGTGGTCCTCGAAGCCATGGCCACAGAAGTCAGGGGAAAGTTCAATTTGTGGTGTTCGGTTTATAATACTATTTGTCAAGACACGAACACTATTAATGGCACTTCAAATAAAACTTACAGTTTCTCCCTCAAACAGAAAATTCGTTTTCGGAACGATGACAATACAACTTCCTATCACTGTGTATTTGACATTTCTACTTTGTAATATAAAACTGCTAATACCAAAGGCAAACAGAACAACTGGCGGCAAGACAAAATATTGTTTAAAAGCGTTGTTTCCAGTTTGATGTGATTTCCAGTTTCCCCATTTAGTCTAACACAACACAAAGTTTATTTAGGAACAGATACATTCTGAGGCTAGGTCATTTTGGATAGCTCTTCTTTCAAAAACTGTCAATTTTATTTCCAGACAGTCCCAGCCACGGAAATCACAATGCATTTCCTCGGCCCCTGCAAAGCGGAATGCCAGGAGTTAGCACGGAACAGCATACAAATAGACCCCGACACTGATACTTCGGCCTGGCTTGTGGAGGACTTGGAAATGAAACAGGTAGACGACACAAAGTATGGGCTATCAGGATTGATCACCATATATGAGGAACTGAAACAACCACTTCAGGTAATCACAATGTAAACAATTAAGAGATTTTCCTAAAATGATTGTCACACTAATGCCCTTCAAAGACGTGCCTTCATTATCACGAGAACATCAGTACATTAAAAACATGCAGTCCATGCATAAATAATAATTTAATTGGATGTGACACATTTTAACACATTTTAATCTACACATAAAATGTCTTGCTATGCATAACTGGAACTTAATACAAATCTACGAGCACTAATCGCTACCTAATGGTGCACAAATGTGTAGAATACCAGTTATCAGTATAAAATATTTCTCGAAAAATTAATTGAAAAAATTTCAACTTCCTTCGATACTGTAAATGGTCTGAGAAGAGATTCAGAAACACATATTTCGAACACAATGGGCCGTCTAGGGACGTTCACGGGTAACTTGAAACAAAACTTACATTACTAATTTTAGACTCTGATTTAGCACAGACAGGGAGAAACTACTGTACTATAATCATCTTGCAGACGTATGTGACAACGAAGCTCTGTACTTCAGCGTCCGACATGAGCACGTGCCGTCGGAACCGCAATATGACATTTCCTGATATATGCCTCATAACACGAAAGAATGAATGCCCCCTAAAAGCGGTAAGTTTGAATACGTAGAATACACAATTAACTTACGAGAATCAATGTAGAAAGGGTTTACGTTTGCCTTCTTAAAGCAAACCAACAATTTTCTTTAAATGATAACAGTTGTGATATCTATTTCATTGACGTAAACATTCACAGGTCAAAATTAATGAACTTTTAGAATCATATTACACTGCAGATCCATAAGCCGTTTCATAAAGGTTGTTCAGTATTAAGTTTGTTGGTCACCTGTTATTCAATAGTTGCATTCAATAAAAACGCTTCATTAGGTGAGAAATCACAAAAGTGTAAAGTTCTTTACACTTCACTCGCAGGACCATATCACTGAGGTGACAGAAGCGACGTCGATGGTGTAACCGTTAGTGTATCGCGCTGTTATACCCAAATTCGCGGTTCAAACCCAATTGAAGCCAAGGGGCTTTTAAGGGCGAAAAAATCCTTCGAACGCCTTACTTCGAAAGGGAAGTAAAGCCGTCTAACCCATGCTAGTAGATTTACTGCATGTAAAAGATCCTCAAGCCTAAATGAAGCCTCTGAGCAAAATTCAAATCGCCTACTTCGATGCCCGAGTAATACCTTCTTTCTCTGCTAGATGATGAAAAAAGAGTAGCGAAATTTGCGCGATCAGAAGTAGAGCAGGCCTCATTGCCTGAGTCTCGCCATGTAAAATAAGGCATCAATTCAATTCAAAAGTCCTAGGATACCTTTTAATGCCCCTTTTGGACCTCCTTTTGCCCAGCGAAGTGTACAAATCTGACGTGGAAATGACTGAAGTCCATTGAACTCCCCTCCAGAAATACTGAGCCATGCTGCCTCTACAGCCGTCCATAATTGCGAAAGTGTTGCCGGTGCGTGATTTTTTATACTAACTGACCTATCGATTACGCCCCCGCATAAACTATCTGGAAGGTCAAATCATTTGCTCGAAATGTCCAGAATGGTCTTCAAACCATTCGCGAACAATTGTGACCCGGTGATCAAGCGCATTGTCATCCATACAAATTCCTTTGTTATGTTCGTATTTGGGAACATGAAGTCCACGAATGGCTGCAAATGGTCTGCACGTGGACGAACAGAACTATTTGTTGCTTGTCTGTTAGGACCGAGAACTCTTCTCATAAATCGCTTAAGTACGAATCAAAGTTCGGCCAATGGACTGCCCTTTTATATATTTGCATATTGATATCCCATGACTTTTGTCACTTCAGAAAAACATCATAGCGTAGCATCATAGTATGACTTAACCTCAAACGAGCAATTGAAACAGAAGTACATACAAATGTCTAGATTTCGGATATTACCACGATCAAAGTCTGATGAGGTTCTATTTAGCTAGAAGAAATATACACACCGTAACCCTTAATATAATTAATGTCGATCATGTGTTTCAGGGTAAATATGTGCTGGATCAATTTCCTGTGAGGTCAAGATACGTAAACGACATTCGGGAAGGAGTCTACGAAACGTGTGTTGCCGTAAGATCTGGAACAACGAGCGGTTGTGTGCAGATGAATTTTTCAATCGTCCGAGACACATGAATCTAAGATTTCGATCGAACAAAAAATAATGAACCACCAAATTCACCTCTATTCAGATTGGAAATGAAATAAAATTTGTTCTACAAAACCTTTTCTGTAGTTTTAATGTGTATACAGCCCTGTCTCTCCTTGCTTCACAGCACTGAGTCGGAAAAGTGTAGACTTGAGCATATACTTTCAAAATTACTAAGCGTATGTGAACAGCTACACAGAAAGAGCGCCCAAATGGGCAATGGAAATTTTACAGCACGGGTTAACAAAGATGTAGGGTCTTGGAACCACATTTCTATGTTTTCAATTATTTTATCGTCTTTTTTACTTTCATTTTTGATGTACAATTTTTAATGAATAAACTTTCTTAAATACTTTCAAATTTTGTTCCATTGGTATAAAAATTAGTGGAAAAATTAATTTCGCTTTTCTTGAAATAATTTAATGTCAACATTTAATAACTGATCTATTTTGAAGCATTACATCTAGATCCTGGAACCAACTGGAATTGCTCATGACAATGTCTTATAGAAATTTTAGAACCACAAAAATCTTAACCTTGACAATGCTATCGAGTGTTGCGGATTGCATTTGAAATTAATATTTACATGCGTCTTTTTTTTTCAACAAGCCCTTAACAATTTTGAAGTCAAAATGCAATTCGTCACGTCTCTTCATAGACCTCATTTATAAAGATTAGTTGCCTGCGAGAGCTGCAAAAAGCATCTATACTACTGAAATAACACAGGCGATGATAAAAGAGTAAACTGTGCACTGTGTTTACCACTGGTCGGTAGGGGAAACACACGGAGTCATACTTCGCGAGAGAGAATTTCTGAAGGCGTGACTCTCGCGGTAATTCAAGAGGCACTTGCGGACGTCGGCCAGGCAATTAATTTCCCAGCTGGGCGCTGACCGTTGGGCGCGGAGGTTTTCTCCAGCGGCAGGGGGAGGGGAAGGGTGGGTGTGGGGGAGCGGACGGCAATTACGAGAGGCGAACGCTGGGGCTAACGAAGCAGGAGGAGGAGGAGATGGAGGAGGAGAGGGAAGGGCTCGTAACGAACTCGGGGACGGGCAAGGCGGCTCAAAGGCGCCCGCAGCCTTATTAGCACGCGCCGCGCGCGCGCACACACACATACACACACACACACACACACACACACACACACACAATCACTCGTTACTACGGACTACAAGGGAAAGCAGCGCACACTTCAGAACTTTGAATTTCGATTCGAAATCAATTTTTTATGAGAAATGTAGGATATGATCGTACAAAACATGACCTACATACATTACGTATATACGTACATACACGTTCGCGAGGCTAACCGTAGTATGTCTTCAAAGCCGCCGGAAAGAGTGATTTGGCGGCCGCAGTGTGCGGCTACCCATCGACCCGCCCCCGCCGTCGCCCCCACCCAGGGAAGACAGCTGATCAATGCCGGTGAGCTCCGCCACCGCATCACGCACGCCCCCTGCGTCAAGGGACGAGGCTTACGTGTCTCCCCGATCGCTCCAGGACTTCCCTCACTCTCTCGTCACCTTGCGGCCAATAAACCGATTGACGCTATAAAAGGACCGAAAGATTGCGGGTTGGAAGCGGTGGACGCTCCACCAGATGACTTAAAACACGGCATACGTTTTAATCCGAGAGCGAAGCAGTGTGTCGGAGCGTGGGCTTCTCTCCTCTTCACAACTTTGGAACTAACCACAGGTTTTTCACGATAGAAGAACAAGACACGAAGTGTATTTTAAGAGCTTGAGTGAGAAAGGCTGAGTGAAGGTAATTAAAATCAATACGTCGAACATTAAGAAGGTAAAGAATTCAAGGATCCGACGTTAATTGAACTTACAACACTTGGGCAAGGTTTTAATGGGTAATACCAGCAGCCATTCAAGCATATGATCTGTACTGAAACGCAGGAAAAGCATCGGTGGGAGAACAATACAATAACTTTAGTGTAGCGCTGCAGAATAACGTCACTGAGAGTATTAGTATTTATGTTTTCTGTTTCTTCAGTGAATGACAATCTTCTCTTCAGGACGCTGCATTCCGTCTCAAACCATTCACTATTGAAATAATTATAATAATAAGCGAAGCAAACACTCAACCGCTACCAATAGGAAAAACAATGATTTGAACTGAACATTATACAACATTACACGCTTGTCAATTTCGCGGCGAATTTTTATTACCAAATCACTATGGTAACTACGACTTATGTAACTTCTGATGACGTGTAAGTTCAGTTCATAACTCACCATCGCCATGCAAATCACAAGGCCTCATCAACTGTAAAAAAAATTAAAAAAGTGGAACAGGAAACGCAGGACCCACGATCGCATCGATGTTGTGTTCCGAACCGCCTGCCTCTCCCACGCCAACGCTACGCACAAGAACGGGGAGAGGGAAGCAAAGACGAATTCAGAGATTCACCTCGAACCGTCAAGGTGAACCTTTAGGCCACAACGTGCAAGGTAAAACGCTTAAACAGTAGGCGCTTCATTATATTCGGAGACTGCGAGGCGTGAATGTAAAGGAAAGAAAAGCAAAATACATTTGTTGGGGAACTCGAGAGTTACACAAGCGAAGTCATCCACTCATGGTGATTGCTGTGCGAGGGGCCCGACTCCGAAGTCCTAACACAAGCGACCACCATCGTATGAGATGCAACGCCCTGTGAAAGCTCTCTTGGCGAGCGTCGACGCCCGAGCGAGCGAGAGAGGTCGTGAAGGCTCCGAACCCCTCCGACAAACGGGCAAACGAGGATCAAGCGCGCTCAACGGGAATGCGGTGAACTGAAGATGATATTGACATTCTTGGTATGTAAACTTTTCGACGTAGAGAAAAATGGAATCATCAACAAATTTAATCCCTTTTAAAACTATCGGGTGATTTTTCACGTTACAACTTTCTTGGAAAAAAAAGTATTTTCTTTCTCAGAACACAAGTAAATAGGGAACTATCAGTGACCAACCACAAGCTTTAGAAAATAATAGAACATGAAAAAAAAATGACCAAACCGAATGTAAGCACAGTTACTCGCAGAAAAAGCCCAGCCAATTATTTTCTTTGTGCACTAATACTTATTATTTTATTTATACAGGTGTAGCCCATTTTAATTGTATGATTACATTAAACTCCCTGTCATCCCATAAAAAAAATTAACGTGTCCCATTGTCAGAGCATTATCCATATGCGCAACTGCTTGCAGTATACGAATGGGTTGAGATCGCGGCACACCAACACGTCCTCTTAAAGCCACGGAATTACACAACCTGATTAAATTGTATACGCGAATTACCGGTTGCGCTAACATGCAAACGTTAATCGTTGCAGACTGCACAACACACATGGCAATCACAAATTGAAAAAAAAAATGAAACAGATTAACGAACATCCAGAATATACTACTACAATCGCATTAATGCACTACACTGATTCGGTTAAACTTTACGTCGTACCATTCGGTACGATCCGAAGTAAAGCGTTTCCAAACACCGCAACGCGAGGGAGTAACTAGCAGCGAGCGAATGCACTCGTGTATCAAGTACTACTTCTAGGCGCGCCTCCTCTCCACACCCGCGCACGGCAAACACGGCGCAGCGGGGCGCGCGATCTGGCGATCCCGCGGCCGACTGCCCCATAAATCCCTCCCCCCCCGCGCGCCGGGCTCACCAGCGCGCTCTATTTGCACGCGCCCCCGCGGCACGCAAACTGCCCATCTCCGCCACGCAACGACACGCGGCTTCTTCCGAACAACGCTGGAACAGCTTAGGCTAAGAAGAGCGCTCTTCCAATCACACTCCGACGTGCGTGCGATGACGGGGGAAAACCAAAACAAATGAACGCATACACGCGCACAATTTGTTATAATATTCTAACGAATCATGTTCCAAAATTCACCCTAATTATTTATTGGGTGATTCCTCACAGTAGCTGACGTAAGCAGAACCCGCAAAATTTCTTATTTAAAGGCAGCATTAAAATCAATATCCATTAAACTAATTTTCGCACAAAGTAACAACAATTGAAAAGAAATAGAGCTTTTCTCAATTAGGCATTACAACTATTCCGCGTCGTCGCAGTTGCAATTAATCCTGACGCACTGTTTGACGAGAATTTTGATCTACTGATGAGGTGATGTTATCATTGAAATAGCCATGCAAGATGACATCTTATTCACCAACATCTCTGTAGTCAAAAAAGTGTCTCCCAAATACCAGATCAGATAATAGAAGTTACCAAAAGCCGGCTTCTAATGAAATAAAAAACAAGTTTGGCGAAGACCACACCGCCTGGCTTCACTTGCAGGGAGAAGTCGGGCCCCGACTTCTTCCTGAAGGAACAGTCCAGGCGGACTCGGGCGGGGCGCCGCGGGTTGCACCGCGTCGGCACACGACTGTACCTCCGCCAAATGCGATAATGGAGGGCAATACCTGCAGGTGCATTATTGATGGGGCGCATGCGAACGGATGGTCTCGCAGTGCACTCGACTCCGAAAGAAGCGACGGGCGCCCAAACAAATCAAATCAAACATAGGGCTCCGGTACGGCAAAAGAAGCAACAGATGGTTGAATAATATTTTAACATGCGTTTCTCTTAGCTTTATCACAATCGACTTTTCACACTTAGCATCTTACGTATTTTACCAATGAACCTAATGAAACGACGTGCACTTACAGGTGTACGGTAGCAACTGAAATGTTGAAACGCAGGCCATAAAGAGGATTAAAATCATCTGATAATGAAAAGCATTCCGACTACAATAACTTTTTTTGGACATGCAGATTGCTGGTCTCTACCACGTACGCCAATTTCAAAAGTGCATTATCACGCTCTGAGTGTACTGCAGAATCACTTTCATAGAATACCACAGTGGAGCTAGCAACAGATCCCAGCCGCAGCGGCGAACCCTTCCACAACGGCCAGAGAGTGAAAATGAAGTCCGCGCCCACGACCTTTCGAACCCTAGCACCACCTAGTTGCCGCCATACCGGCTGGCCATTTATCGGCATTGCGATTAATTCGCATCGCACTTAGCGAGGGGAAATTGGGAAATTGCGAAAAAGGGTGGGTAGTCAAACGCATCCCGCAGGCGCGTGTGCAGACACACGTACCACACAACCTGCGTTACCTTGCGAATACGAAAGGACAGCAGAGAGCAGAGGCAGGTAGATCGAAATTAAGACCCCGCCGTGGCCACAAGAAAATCGAAGGACGCCTGCCGGTTGGAACGGAATAATAGCGAGCCGCTTGCACATTGCAATATTAATCGCTTAGGGGCATCACAGTCGAATTACTGCGAAAACAGGATCCCTATTACTCACTCTCCTGTGTTTACTTTTTCAGCGGTCAAGTTACCTACTAAAATCACATACGCTAGAAGAGGAAATGATTAAACACATTAATTAAGTTACGATTCAAATAACCAAATAGTTCAACATCGCACTACAAGGCTGTTCTTCAACACGAGTTTCGATTCGAAATCGCAGAAGGAAGGTGGCTAAACAAACAAGCAGGCAAACCTCGTCCTACGTAACGAGCAGCGGCGCTCTCTCGAGAAGGCCCCACTCCCCACGCGAGAGCGAGAGCCAAGAGGCGGAAGGGCGGGGGCGGGGGCGGAAGCGAGAGCCTGAGACGCGCCCGCGCCCGACAGAAATAGCGGTGGGCGGGTCCTGTCCGGCGCGGAGGCGGCGTGCCGGGCGCGCGTCCCCAGCAAATGACCTATCGATTGGGCGGCGGTGGCGAGCCCCGGGGGCGGGCCCTTAGGGCAACAGCCCGCCAACAGCTGCCCCGCGCCAACGCCCCCACGCGGCCGACGGATGCGTTCTGTCTTCGACTGCCACCGACAGGAACCTCTTGCCCTCGGTGCGAATGTACGGCCGGCATTTACGGTCACGGCTCCTCTCAATTCGTCCGACTCTCTCACGGCCGGCTCCCTTCAGCTCCTGAGGGACCTACCGGGTCCTAACGCTCCCTGGGAACATCTACTCAGTGGAAAGCCCACATAACTCCCGGAACCCCATGCCCAAGTAGTTCTTGGACCAATTTCGGTTCAGTGAAGATGTTACTGGCCGTGGAAGCCTCGTGGACATATCTCGGACGGTCTCTTAATCTCTGGCACAAGAGAGAAAAACTCGGCGAAAGCATCATTAACGGGAATTGGTGAAACAATCTTTCATCGAAGTGTTTTTAATGCAATGGGTTCTTTACACTGCAACAGTATCATCCAAATCCACAAAAAGGTTCTGCTAAGTGGAGCATTTAAAACAACCCTCGAGCGAAAACAACGCAGTCCGATATTTCGATGCTCATTTACGCTCGAACCGAAACCTTTCACCGACTACTCCCCACAATGCACTGGGGAGAGCTTAGTACAGTCCTTCATTAAATTGCGCTTTGCATAAAATATACATTTTATCGTAGAATATGCCCAACATGAAGTGTGTTCTCGCTGCAGACACATTCTTTACTCACTTTATTTTGTCTAGTTTCATCCATGTCTATAATAAACTTTTCGCAGCAAAGGCAACAAATACATTTAGTGGCTAACATCTTCAAAAATTGTCATTCATTTCTCAATTCATGGACGAAGGCACGTAACTCAAGTAAATATCCGTTGATGTATTTTTTTAATGCAGGTGATCGCAATTAATAGTAATACTTTTCTGTACAAAATAAATGTCATTATTCGTCATTTATCTGTTGAATTGTGTTAAAATATTGGAAATTAATAACTAGTTTTCATTTGGCTGGTTCATTAATTTTACAGAAAAGAAACGTAAAGCGCCTCGCAAAAGTAGCGCTGAATTGGAGCTAATCAATAGCATACTAATTGGCTTTCAATTTCATCCTATACAATCGCTTCCACACACGTTTTAAAAACACGGCAGCAGGATGTCACAGCAATAACCTTTTTCTATTGTTTCATCAACCATAATTTTCACTTGTTCTACACATGAAATAAATAGCACGGTCGACGAACAAACTGCCGAAATTCCAGAAACATACCACATGTCGCCGCACACAATACATCTCATTTGACAGAAATGACAAATCTTCAGCACCGGGCGGAAAACGTACCGCCCACGGCCCGTCGGTTCGCAACCCGTGCCCACGCCGCGCCACAATCATCGTTTCGCACGTTCATTTTGATTGGGCGCAACGGCGAACGCAAGCGTTATCGCCAGCAGGTCCATTCCGTTATCGCGGTCGTCTCCAGGCGCGCCCTCACCCTCGTCTTCGGGCAGGTGGCCGGCTGGTGGCGCGCGCGCCCCGCCCGGGGCGCCAGCGTCGACCCGCGATCCTCCGCCGCAACGCCGCGACGCGCCGATCGATCGATCGATTCCACTCGATTCGCGATGCGGCCGAGATTACGCCTTGATTAATGCGAACGCCGCTGACGACGCGCCGCGGAACGGACCAACAAAAAACACACACACACACATACATACATACACGCACGCACAGAACGGGCTCCGATCCAGCGGCACTCGCCCGACACACGCGCCTCTGTCGGCGAGCCGGCGATACGCACCCAGCGGAACGTGCTCGTTGCGATCAAACCACACGAGTAGGAAATTAAAAATCATAGGAACATATAATTCATATCGAATTCGAAAGTTGCAGCCTTGTTTTGTAATCACTGCACTCGTTCGTATTCAAAAATAAATTGGATCAAATAAGCTCATAATCAAAAGCAGCCCAACTGAGTTAATGCTGTCGAAGCGGCACTTACGCAGTGTTGCATTTTAAAACATTTTGAACCGTTTCGGGCATTTATTAAATGAAGGCTCGCTGGGAATTCTGCACGCCTCACTGACCAAAGCACTATCGGGAGGAGGGGGAAGGAGCATTTATTTCGGGGGCAGGTACAGCAACAAAATCCCGTTTCCAGCAGACGGGAGCCATCACAGGAGAGGTATTCCATTCGTTCAGCCACGATTGTGTTTGACCAATGTGCAATTTAACCGTCGATCCTGGGACGGTATTCTTCATTCCAGTTAATTCTTCTCAAATGCGTACAATTTCTTTCTATCAAGCTTATAAAATCATTAGAAATAAAAATGAATTATTTTTTATGTAAAAAAATTACTAATTGGCGATACACAAACAAAATTTTAATAAAAAATTAGCAGAAAGTATCAATGTTCTCAGTCTAATATTCATTATGCTTTTAGCAGTATGCTATATTTTCTCACGAAACCAATGACACATTAAAGAAACATCACACAGACACTTTTATGTGAATGTAGAAATGAAATAAAATTAAAATTAAAATTGCTTAGTCCACACTGCTCCTGATTCAGCAAACGGAGATACATTTTTCAAATTCTCTTTTCAGTGTTATCATTCAGTAAGTAGTAATTTCACACTTCCGCAATGGAACAACTTTTATTTGTTGTTAATTGCTACATAACCAAAAAAAACGGCTTAATAAAGAAAACGTCGACGTGAGCGTGGATGTACCATCGCAGTCTTTTCACCATACCATCCTATCATCACGATGAGATTTCAAACATTACGGCGGCATCAGTACAGAATAAAGTGAGTACGAGAACTCCAGTGATTTTGATACGGTCGTGGTGAAAGCCCATCAATTTTCGAGATCACCAAACCAGGATAGAAAGCATGTTCTTTCGTAAACAAAATACAAGAATCTTCCAAGAATTTGCCCAAAGAAATTTCCAAATTCAGTAATGAAATCATTACTGCAACGAATACAATCACATAGTACACCCCCAAGAATCGAAGTACTGTTGAAGTTGTTTTCTCGATTACAAGCCCTCCTTATGTACATTACACCCCCTCAGATTTTTTATTAAAATTTCAGAAAACTTGTGTTCTTCGTAGGTTTCTCGTTACAAAACGGTTGTTTAAATTCTGTTAACTCTCTGCAATGTTCATTCTCAGCAGATCTTCAGAAAATTGCTAGAGGAAACGAATTTAAGTATCCGTTAATAACACTGTCTAAAAAATTAGCGGCAACTCTTCAAAATAATATTTCACTAGATTTTTAGATACTCGCGAAATGGCTACCCTTCAAATTTTTGCTGTCAACTATTGGGGAAAAAAGCGAGATCTCATTTTTGAGAAAATAAGATATCCCCTCGCCGGCGGTCCCAACGGCCGCATTAAGACTTTCCCACACGGAGCAACATTTTCGACAAGCGGCTTCGAGTCCGCGGGATCCCAGGTGTCGCGCTGTTATCGATGGATCCAAAGAGTCCTCCGGCACCCGGGGGAGCGGCGAAGTTACGGGCATCGCCCAGGATCGCCCGCTGCGCCGTGGGCGGCAGTCAGCCAGCACTTCTCGTAATGAGCGCCGAAGCGCACACACCCGGCGACGAACGGCGCCGTATTGTACCCGTAATTCGCAGGAAAGCGAAGCAGCGCCGGTCTTTCACTCCGCGCGATTGCATTGCGCCAATGAGAGAAGCTCCGCGGCTGGAACTACCCTCACAACTCCCGTGCTCACGTACAAAAACCGTTGGATCGTAGGCGTGACCACGGCGCAAGTTACGACACGAAATATGCGCGTGAGAACCAGCGATAAGTTTCAAGTTCGCGCTTTTGGCGCAGTCATTTAACGGCAGTATCAATGATACACTCGGCACACGCTCCAAAATCCTCCCCCTGGAAGCCCATTTAGACACGGCCCGCATCAATCGATCACATACCAAAAATAGCTGGGCTTAATGCGGAGCGCGACTCCATGACCTATCTCGCGCGTGCTGCTGGCGGCGGGGCGCGGTGCGGGCGGCGTGGGCGGAAGGGTATTCCAGTCCATCCTTGGAAGAGGCGGCGTCCTCGCCCGCCGCCCAGCTATTCCTGGCGCTACGCGTCTGAATTATTCGTGGGCCGCGCGGGCCTGGACGCAGGCACCTGTCGCGGGCTCCGGCCCCAGCCCCGGGCCCCGCCCCACGCCCACGCGCTCGCGCAGGTGTCACGTAAGGCGAACGAGGCGCAAACGGCGCCGTCCGGCCGACATCGATCCGCGGCCCGGCGCGACCCGCAGCGGAGCCTCGCGTTCACGAGGGCGCCACACGCCGCCACCCACAAACAGAGGGGACTTACGCCCTTCGCCAGCTCCACCGCTCGTTTCGCTCGCTCCGGGAAGGTGCTTCTGCACATACGAGTAACTGCTGAGATAGTCACCCGAACGCCCGCTTCTCGCTAACCCCCAACTGCTCGCTCGTTCACCCTCAGCTGGCCGCTCGCTCAACCCCTACTGGCCGCTCGCTCAACCCCAACTGGCCGCTCGCTCAACCCCTACTGGCCGCTCGCTCAACCCCTACTGGCCGCCGTCTCAACCAACCGGCCGCTCGCCTCAACTAAACGGCTCGCCGGCTCGCCCGCTCGCTCAACTGCCCGCCAGGCCGTGCGCGGCGCTTGCGTCTCCGGTTGGGGCGCACCCCAGGCGAGGCGCGTCCGGCAGGGCGGAGGTACGGGGGAGGGGGGGTGGCCGGGCACGCGAGTTAATTTTAGACCGAGGACCGCGGGGTTCACGTGTCCCAGTGGCGCCCGCGCCCGGCCCGCGCCCGGCCCGCGCCCGCGCTCGCGCCGCGGGACAATCGCGGCGGCGTGGCGCCTGCCGCAACCACACAGCCACCGCTACACGGCAGCTCTTTAAGGAACAGGCAACGAAAAGGCGACGACGTCGGGCAGACAGCCGTGCGGTAAGGGAGGACGGCGTCGCGGCAGACGCATGCGTGACAAGGTAGCGCAACGCAAACGCAGCGGGAGAGACGGGATGAGGGGGAAAGGGGAAACGGGCGAGAGCGAGGGCGGGAGCGAAGCCGGCGCTCGCGGCTGTTAATTACGGCGCTGTTCGCCAACTTCGCGAGCAGCCCGCAGCAGCGCGCCGAGCACCCGGGGAAGCGAGAAGCGGGGGCGAGGTGCGGGCGTTACAAGACGCGGGAGGGCGGCCACCACCACCGCCGCCGCCGCCCACGAACACCCTTCCGCCACGACGGTCTGCTTCCACCGAACGCCACACGTTCAATACGCCGCCAAGCGATCACCCACGGACAGCGGGCGGTCACTTGCTCCCTTCGCGTTTAACGGGAGAGCGCGTGACTGAGATCACGACCGATTCCCACACGCACAATACTTCACCATCAAACAACTCAGCAGAACACACTTCAGCACAGAAAACAACCCCCTGAGAAGGGAATCGATGAACAGACAATGACACAGCTCAAAAATTTAATCTGCAAGAGAATCACATTTCGTGCTAAAATGGTATAATCACGCGCGCCCTGAGTCGTTTGAGAGGCACAGGTATCATAGATCTCGATTCAAAAATTAAACAGTTGGATTCAAAAATTAAAAATTGTGGACTTACGATAGTAGATTCATGATGAAGGGTGGTTCTTACCTGAAACAAAAGAAATAAATACAATGCAGTTATAAGTACAATGCAGTAAATCGACACATTAACTTTAACGTTCTAGTAAAAAATATCATACACAGACAACGATGGCAGATGGGGTACTCATCTCTTATAAGAGGGAACGAGATTATTCCCCTCAAGACGAGATCATTTTAAATTCATTTTTTAAAACTTTTATTGGATATACTAAGTTTAAAGAATTTACCAGATAAAAATTGGTGGGGGTACAAAATGGCACTGTCTTTTTCGAGCTATGTTTCCTAAACTCTTTGCTCAAGTCACATTTTCGAGTCACCCTCCTCCCACCTGTCGGCGCCTTCAAATTATTTTTTTCACATTTTGTTTTCAACTTTTCATCCCCTATTAGTAGAATAAAAAAGTCTTTAAGAATATTACAGAAGATTATAACAGTCCTACATGCATATTTCCATTGCAAAATGAGGAACCGTTCTTGAGAAAATGACGTTTGAGCATTTCCGAAAACGTGCAATTTTGAGCCCATTTTTAAACAAAAGTTTTGAGTTATCGAGAATCTTGATGACAGATTCTTTGAAGCACATTAATTCAGAAATACAATAATGCACAAAACACGTCCGTAAAGTAAGTATTAACGCCAAAAAATACATTGTATATTTGTGGAATTTTTAAACAAACGATACCTGTGTATCAAAATGTCATTAATGTCACGTTACTTAGGACCTTTAGCTGTAACAGTTTAAAGAAAAACTCTGGAGCCATTTTCGAGAAACCTCGTTCTCACAATTGTCTATATATCGTGCAAAAGAACGCGAAAACTAGTCAGATTATTTTTTAAATCGCGCATGACCATAAACTGTCAGGTGAAATGGATAAAGCGGGTTTAAACTCTAACGCCTTTTATTGCGTAGAAAACATTTTTTGACAACTGGTTAAGTACAGCCGGAGGAAGTCGCTCCGAAACTGACAGAGCGGCTGGTGCAGTATCGCGCCAGCCACCTGCCCCCGCGGGGCCGGACGCGCGCGGCGGAGCTGCGAAGCCAGAGGCTCGCGATCGCCGGCGCGGCACGTCGGGCGGGGGCGGGGAGCGCGCATGGTCGGAGCGGGGGCGGGGCGGGGGGCGCGGCGGGGGCGAAGCGGGGCGGAGCGGGGCAGAGCAGGGTGGAGCGGGGCGGGAGCGGGGCGGGAGCGGGGCGGGGCGGGAGCGGGGCGGGGCGGGAGCGGGGCGGGAGCGGGGCGGGAGCGGGGCGGGGCAGGGCGGTGGCGGGGCGGGGGCGGGGCGGGGCGGGGGCGGGCCAGGTGCCACGCTTCGCAGGCGCGCGTCCGCCCACGCGTTCGACCCGAGCCGCGCGCCCGCGCCCGCCTCGCGTCCATAAATCAAGCGGGCCGGAGCGAGGTGAAGCGCGGCTGAAGCGAACGAGGCCTGCCTGACGTGCCGCGCCTCACGCCGCCGCCGCCGCCGCCGACGAGAAGCGTGCGGCGAGAGGAGCGCGCCCGCCGCCACTGGAAGGGACACGAGCAGGTTGCAAGAGGGCTGGAGCTCCCACGAGCACTCCACGAACGCCCTCTAGTCTTACGCATGCATTCAATAAAAGAGGGAACTTTCTCCGAAATTACGAAAATGAAATACCCTTCCTTGCCAATTCTCAGAGTGAATTGCCAGTGCCAATTCTCAACCATGTGAATTCAAAACAATAAACATTCACGGAATTTTATACAATGGAAAATCTTCCCATTTCATGAAATACATTTTTAAAGCGATTCTTCACTTCCAAATAAAAGTATTACATTTAACATAAATAGGATAACTTAATTACATAATAAATAGGATAATTACAAGGCAATATCCTTCTCTCGCGGAGAGCAACTTCCCTCAGCAGTACCGAAACCCGCTTGTCGCATTGTATCACTTTCCAATGGTTGGTCTCCCGTCTTTTCCTCGGCGCATGCCGATTACGAAATAAGGACTGGATTGGACAGGAGAGGAGCGGAGCGTGGCCGAGCGGAAAAGAGCCAAGACGGAGAACGGATAGATAGGTAGGTGGGTGGGTGGGTAAGCGGCGAAGGACGCAAAGACGTCACAAAGCCACGTCGCCGCGCGGAGCGGGGCGGGGTGGGGCGGGGCGGAGTGCGCCTGGCGAGGGGAGCGGGGGGGGGGGGCGTCGCCGCCGTCGATATGCCGCCGCGAGGGCGATCGATCCATCAGCCGAACTATTCCCGGCCTGGCGGCCAGGTGCTGCGCGGGGCGCAGAGGCGACGCGCAGACGGCGCCGGAAGCCGCGGGAGCTGCCTCCGCACGGAGGGCTGGCGCTGCGACCCTCAATTAGCATCATTCACCACACGCCTTCGTATCAGCGGCCAACAAACATGCCCCGTGCATGCACACACAGTAAAGCACTATTTCTTTCAATCTCAAATTAAATCCTTCACCCGTATGTTTTTATACTTTTTTTTGTATCATTTTCATCACCCGTAATTTTTTCCCTAATAAACTCTCTTACAAAGACGATATAAACTGAACTTTCTTAAACATGAACAAGCACGTTTCCAAGAATTTATCATTGATGTTTGGTAATTTCTTTCCTTTTTCTTAAAGGGTGGTGACATACGAAAAATCCCGCTGACAATCCAACGAACAAAAACAAACATGTCCGCAACTAATTATGAATCAGCGGACAGACGATTCCCCATTTCTGCCTCATTCGTCAACTAGAAATTTAAAAAACTGGATTACAAGAAAAGTACGTAAGAAGGTGGTGTGACGGGAAGGAAGAATGGCTTCGCCAAGCACGAAAGGAAAGCAAAAATGGGCGAAAGGTGACCTGATGCCACGGCAGCGAGAGACAACGGGGCTCGGGGAAGGATCTCTTGTCACGAGCTTAGAGTGTCGCCGCTGAACCACGGCTTCTTCGCCGACCCCCTCCGCCAGCACCGGCAATAACGCCCTCCCTCTCCCACCACGCCCCGCCTCGTCTCATCCGCCACGGCGCGGCGCGGCGCGGCACGGCACGGCGCGGCGCCGGGATTTGAGTAGCTGCGGTGGCCGACAGGGGCTTAAGTCGCGGCGAGACCCCACCCGCTGCGCGCGAAAAAAAAAGGAGGGGAAAAAAACGAGGGCGCGACAGCCGGAGTCGCCAGGCTTACGAGCGGCCCGCGCACCAAGTTTGTTTTCTTTGACGTTTCGCGCACTTTGCGGCTCTCTCCGAAGGGGCCGCGGCCGGGGCCGTGGCCGGGTGGCCGGGGCTTCGGGCGACGGCCCCGGATTAGCCGCGCGCAGGCCGGGAAGGCGCCCGCGCCCGCGCCCGCGCCCGCGCCCGCGCCCGCGCCCATGCCCACGCCCTCGCCTGGCGAGAGAGAAGAGGCTGCGCAGCCCAGCCACCTACACCAGGGTTGCAGTTTATTGTGGCCCGCGAAAGGTTACCAGTCGTCAAAGTCCCTCGCATGCATGGCGGGCGACAGCTTCGTGCGACAGCGTAGCGCACGCGCCCTTCCGCAATCTACACACCTTTTCATGCAAAAATAGGTTGAGTTTAGATTTAAGATTTTTTTTCTAGTAAATTCATATATTCAAAATCATTCCAATGCGTTTCGCTGCGTTTTCCATTGTACGGCCTGGTATCACGCGTATTTCCAAAACTTTTCCCTCCCCCGCGTTTCAGAGTATCCAAGCTCGGCAACATGGATATGTAACGAAATTATGACCCGCAACCTTATTACAGGTTTTAGTTGTGATCCTTGAGGCCTTCCAAGTTGGACACCCCCGACCTCGACGAACGCCAAAGAGCCTCAGGGTTTCACACAACAGCGAGCCATGAACCTCTTGGCAAGACGCAATGCGATGCGATGTTCCTCGGGCACGGAAGAAGCACGCGGAGAGAAGCGAAGAGGCGAGAAGGGCCGCGTCGCCGCCGAGCCGCCGCGCGCCCGGTGTCGCGCCGGCCGCTGGCTCGGAGCAACAGGTCCGCCACCGCGCCGCGCCGTGCACGCCATCCCTCCCCCAGGATCCCCCGCGCCACACGCGACAACGCACAGCCAATGCTCACTGCCAATAGCCACTGTTACTATTAACCAAATAGTGCATTGTATTTCTTTGGTGTTAAAAATGATTTTATACTCATGTGAAGTGCTCATGTAAACCGAACGTAGCTTATGGAACTTCTCTAGAATAATTTCACTTTTTCCGCCTACTTTTTCTTCCTCCTTTTCTTCGCTTCTTCTCCCTTCCCTTTCTCTCACAAACTTTCCCATTTTTTCTTTATGACCCCCCTCCGAACATCTTTCTCTTCTCTTTCACTGCTGTGTATATCATATTCTCCTCTTGTTCCGCCCTAAGCCGCCATCCTGATTGACGTTTTTCTGGGTTTACTCAATCGCTTAAGGCGTACGCCGGGATGGTCCCTTGTTTTGCACTCCCAGTCATAAATGTACAGTTGTCCCCCTCTTAGTCTCTCTCCTTTTTTCTTTCTCTTTCGGATTTTCTTCTTCATTTCCATCTATGTTTCCCCTCTCTTCCACTTCTCTCTGTGTTTTTTAAAATGTTCAACCGTCAGCCGCCATCCTGATTGAGGTTTTCTGGGTTTACTCAATCGCTTAAGGCGTATGTCGGGATGGTCCCTAATTTTGCTCTCCCAGACGTAAATGTACAGCTGGTCCTCCCCCTCTTAAAATATTACTACTCTGTATTAATGTAGATTGGGTGGTTAGGCGAAAGAGCAGGCCTTATGGCCTGAGCCTCGCCATTAATAAAGACATTATTATGCAGTTTATTTTAATGTTTAATTTCTTTTATCATAAGGACAAATACACAGGTTATACAAGACCAAAGCGTATTTATCGACGTCTTTTTGTTACGAATTCATATCTATCCTACATCCTACTCCCATAAACTTTCGAGTTATTCCTGTTGTTGAGATAACCACAGCCTTCTGCATTGTCTTATAAATATTCACATTGATATTCAGGTCTTTTAAACTTTGGAACAGTGTCTTGGGAATTACTGCGGTGCTAGAGATGACAATGGGAATAATTCTCACGAGGTCCATATGCCACTGTTTCTTAATACTTTCGACCAGCGGAGCATATTTTGAGATCTTCTCGACATACTTCTCTTGAAGGTTTTTTGTGTTCGGTATAGCTATGTCGATCAAGTAGACTTGCCTTTTCGTCTTGTCTACTAGAACCAAATCAGGCCGGTTGTGAGTGGCTGTCTGGTCTGTGAGAATTGTCCTGTCCCAATAAAGTCGGCATTCATCATTTTCAAGAACATTATTAGGTACGTATTTATAGTAGGGTACCTTGCATTCTATAAGCTGGTGTTGGTAAGCCAGCTCTTGATGCAGGATCTTTCCAACTGCATCATGGCGTTGTTTATAATCAGTTCCCGAGAAATGAGTGCATCCAGATGTAATATGGTGGATGTTTTCCTGTGCCTGGCATCCATACCGACATCTGTCATCTTGTACCCCAGGATCTCTTACGATTGCTTTCAGATAACTTCTGGTGGGTATGACTTGATCTTGTATTGCAAGCATAGTGCCTTCCGTCTCTGGGAACATCTGACCTGCTATTAGCCAGTAGTTCGACGCTTTCATGTCGACGTGATCTTGACTAATTGCATACAGATGCTTTCCATGCAGAGGCTTGCCCATCCACGTTTCCAGTTTTTGCTGTTCTGTATAAAT
Source organism: Acheta domesticus (assembly GCA_031308135.1). Classification (NCBI taxonomy): domain Eukaryota; kingdom Metazoa; phylum Arthropoda; class Insecta; order Orthoptera; family Gryllidae; genus Acheta; species Acheta domesticus. The sequence goes on along the minus strand of JAHLJT010002406.1, from coordinate 173,087,174 downwards.
ATTTCCGTTGTAATCTACACGACTTAACTTCAACGGTGTACATCCATCCGCTAAACAGACGGCACGATGTAGTGTAGATGTTTCTGCTTCCTTGTGAAAGAATTCTCGTAGAGATTTTATATGTTGGGACTGTTGGTTGCCTATGTCCACAACACCTCGACCACCCAAATGTCGTGGCAACGTTATTCTTTCGACTGCTGATTTTGGATGATGCTTGCGTTCTTTAGTCATCAATGTGCGCAGTTTTCTTTCGAGGCCTTCGATTTCCGTTGTACTCCATTTTATAACCCCAAAAGAATATGAATTCCCTATACAGTTTTTGCCTGTATCCCATTCGCATGGTTTCTAGGCAAGTGACTTTGAAGTAACAGCGCATCAAATCTTCATTCATAATTCTTGACCATTGTAAGCGCTTCCTTGATTGTCCTGTAGCAATGGTTGCCAGCTGGGGCACCGGCAAAACATCAACTTCAGGGGTAGCTGGGAGGTGTTGGGGGCTACTCTCACTTCTATATTCAGCAATAGCTTCTTGAGAGACCGGCGCTTGCTGATCCAACAACCGGCCATTGGCGGTCTGCTCACTGTCATGCCCAGCGCCAACTCCAGGCATGCCCTGGCGCTCCCCAGGCAGCGACTCTTTTTCCGAGGCCTTCCGACTTCTTAGACGTCTCTCCATCCTTGGTTTTCTGTTCGGAGTGTCCTTCTCCTAGCATTTTAACCCTGCTGCCAGGGACCCTTGGCATCCACCCTCCCCCGGGTCAGGTGAAGGCTGGGAGTAGGTTTAAGGAAGGAAGAATGGGTAGAATTACTTAGGATAGGTACCAGGGGCCTCGGAGCTACTCAGTCCACCCGTTGGCTCCTGGGGAGAAGGGAAGGGTTGAATGACACGAAAGGAATAGTTCGGGTCAGGAGTTAGTCGCCTCTTACGACAGGGGGGAATTACCCGTGGTGCTATTCTACTAAAACCCCCGGACACCACACGGTTATTATTATTATTATTATTATTATTATTATTATTATTATTATAGTGGCGCGGGGTGGGGCAAGGAATCTCCAACGTCACTTGACCACGACAGCCTCGTCAACAGCAAAATGCAGAGAGTTGGTATCGTTGTGCAGACACGTATTCAACGGCATGAATCAAAATTAAATGTAAAAGTGCGAAAAATAATGATCATACTTAGTAATATTGTAAGCACTTCGAACAAATAATAGCTTCGAGGTAACGTGACTTGAGAGAATGCCTTTGGGGCAGCCACTCTGTGCCGCACTTCCTCGACACAACAGTTTCCGCCGGCACATCCTGCAGCATGTGAACACGTTATCATAAACATATACGCATTTTCCGTTGCGTAAGAGCAGCACAGTACTTAATCTGTCCAAAACAACGGTCGATCGCCAAAGTGCCTCTCGAACGCTACAATCGATAGGCTCGCGAGCTTCGCTGGTGCGAGGGTTAAAGTAGGTACTTCACCGATACTGTCAGCTTATGCGCTTCACTGACGCAACAGATAACGAGACTGGTGTACATAACTAAGGTAGATACACTTCGCGCGATACAACGTCTGAGCTGTAGAGGAGGACGACTAGAAGACACCGCGAAGTCTAATGCACCCAAAAAGAGAATATTTACCTCTGGCCGTGTTTTTGCCCTTTATATTACTCCATGGACTCTCAGTGCATTTAGGCGATGCATGTGAGCGATGCATCAAGAGTCCGTTGTACCGGAATCGAGCTGTTCCGGCCAGCAGGCTCGCCCAGTCACTTGGACAGATGGCCGCAGTGCGGCTGGAACGGGCTCGGCCGCTTCGAATATAATAAACCTCCGCGAGACGGGCGTGCGGGCGAGCAGACATCAATCACCCGCCCCCGCAGCCCGCGCCCGCAGCCCGCGCACGTCAATCGCCCGGCGGGCGGACGGCAATCGCCCACGACCCGCCCCCCACGCCCTACTCACAACTCTTGTCCTGTTTGCTCGCCCGACCGGCCGACCGTTTCCCTCGGCCACAAAAGACCACAACACACACACACACACACACACACACACACACACACACGTGTCGGCTGTCTAGAGTTCATGTCCCTCCTGGCACTAACATCACCAACCGCTTCGACTACTTTCCACCGGAGCTGCAAGACAGTTCGCATCGAACGTCGGCCTTGCAGCTCGTTCTGAGACTCGCTCCATCTGCTGAGAAGGGCTGATCTCCGTTCTGCCTATCATCCACCTTGATCGCCCCTCCATCACTCTCCGAGACCCCTGTACCTCGTTCCTCCCCCACCCCCACCCCGTGCCCCTCGCGCTCGTTGGCTTCGGCTCCCCCTCCATCAATCGCGCCTCCCCCTCCCCCCGGGGGAGAGCGCCCGCTGCTGCGCGCCGTTGGCAGCAAATGACCGCGGTCATCGCTCTTCTCCGCCCGCCCTTTCTCTTCGCGCGGCAACGCGAGGGGCGCCTCGCGCCAAACGGCGCCGCCCGCCGCGCGAAGCCACTCCGCCAAGCTGCGCGGTTTTATTTCGGCGGCTCACGACGCCGTCAAAGGGACGCCTTTCCACCGGCCGGCCGCAAGAGGGCAGGCGACGAAACGAGACGAACAGGCGAAAGGAGAGAAAAGGAGAACAAGAAAACAGAGTCGGGGAGAGGGAAACGAAAGAGGAGCAACAGAGAGGGATGGAAAAATAATATATATGCATTATTGGAGAAAGAGGAAAGAGGGAAGGGGAGCAATAAATAAGATTCGAGAGAGCAAGGACGCTGATCCGAGAGAGCAAGGACACAGAGGAATAAAGAGAGCAGAAGAGGGAAGGCGAGAAGGGAAGGGAGAAGGAAAGGAGAAATAGTATCGAGGAGAAGGAAGGTAGTAACTCGGTCGAGCGCTTCCTATGCCTTGTCTTCCAACTGAACCCCAACGCAGACCGCTGGACAAAATCGAAAAAAAAATATTTACATCATAAAACTGGCACATTTGCTACGTGATACAATATGCAGTGAAAGTTTCATGGGTTTATTAAAATTTACTTTTGCACTCACCAAAGAACAGCTACAACTAGATAAAACATTCCTGCCAAGTCTGTTACCACCAAGTCATAGGACTGACAATTTAGGATATTGAGCGACGTTCAGCCTTAACCGAATGCAACTCCCAATCGTTATATAAATACACCAATGCGGTATTTGGCAAGATTGGAGCGTTCGTCCGAGGTGACGGTGGTCGAAGACGCAGGGCGGAAGACCGCTCCCTGGGGAGAGCTCCGGCAAGGAGGCGGGCGGGGCAGGGCGGGGCGGGGCGGGGCGGGGCGGGGCGGGGCGGGGCGGGGTTCGCCCGGAGAGGACGCCCTCAGAGGGCGGGCGGACACGGGCCGCCCGCCGCGCGCGCCCACGCGAGGCTAATTCGCCCCTCGCCCCGGGGCCCCAGAGGCCGATTACCGCGCGCCCCGCGCAGGTGCCCGGGGAAAGAAGCGGCCACCGGACCAAGACGGGAACGGGAACGCGACCGAAAGGCATCCTCGCTCCTCCCAGCCACTTCGACCAGCGGCACACAGCCAGTTGCGCGAGCGAGCAGAGACCGGTCGGGGAGGGCGACGAGGCAGAGCGCGAAAAGGCGGAGAAGGGGGTGAGGGAGCGGATGGTGGGGGGGGGGGGGCGCTGCAGCCACAGGCGATTCGTCTGGGGCGCCCCCGGGGACGCCGGCCGCCGGCCGCCCGGCGCCCTGAGCCCCGGAATACGTTCCGCGTCGCGCACTTCCCGGGCGCCGCCCGCCGCGCGCCCCGCGCCCGCGGAAATGAACAGCCCCAGGCGCGCAAAAAGAGCCCCAAACGCCCCTCTGCGTTTATAATGGACGCCGCACAGCAATTCGTTGGGAGGAAGTTACGACGCGCATGGTGACAACCTGCGATTTAGCGCCGGCCACCTCATTCCTTTGGCCAAATCATTCCAGGAACGAGAGGTTACCGCTCCATTCTGTTCTCAGTGTCAACGCGTCTTTAACTTTACGCGGTAAGAATAGATACATGAAAATACGAATGTAATTGACACAATGAGTACATGAAAGTACGTGATTTTCGGTGTACCAACATTTCAGCTGGTGGAAACTCTTTATATTCTCTCAATGAAGGATGGAGCCTGCGACGCGCACGACACCGCGAGGCCCTAATGGAAGGCGGTTCATCCCATGAAGGGCGGAGGCGGAGTCGTGGCAGCGGGGAGCGCGGAGGGAACAGCGTCACCCGTAATCTATCCCCCCCCCCCGTGACGCTCCCCTGCGTGGTAGGCCAGCCCTGCACCTCGCTTTCGGCTCCTCCTCACCTCGCCATTCGCACGCGTGTCCACTTCCCTCTCTCAACCCGTGGACTCGCAGCTCTTCCGCGCTCCTCCGCCCCTTTCTTCCACGTGCCCCTTCCGCCACGACCTCGCCGACACTCGCCCTTTCCCTCAGTCGCCCTCGCTCTCCGCGCCGCGCCGCCGGCGCCGCATGAATATTTGACCGCGCAGTACTTAATCGGGGCCGCATTTTAATCAGCGGCGACTGCGCGGGGCCGGCGCGGGGCGCGGGGCGAGGGTGGGCGCGGGGCGGGGCGGGGGGAAGATGGGAGGAACCGCCCCAGGCGCGGCGGCGGCGGCAGCGGCGGCCGCGGCGGTCGCGCCACCGGAATTGGGAAAAACTCGTAACGTGAACTCTCGACCGCCCGCGAGTCAATATTGAAGGTGCAGACGGGCGCTGAGAGTCGAGCGGGCGGGAACGGGCGGGGCGGGGCGAGGCGGGGCGGGGCGGACACGAGGGAGAGCACGACAGTCGCTCGGCCGTAATGCGTGGGCACTGGGAAGCGGAGATGAGAACCGGAGAAAAAAGGCTCGCGTAAAATACCACGGGACCTAAGGCACACGAGAAAAATCACTTCACTATGCCGCAAACCCAATGACGTTCTTGAAAATTTAATTTTCAGAACACGAAGGGTGGAATAACTCGCCCTGTACGGAACTTCGATAATGTTCTTTCGATAAAGACCTGGAACGAAATTTTCGTTACTATTCAAATCTACTCGGTGAATGGGAGCACTCAAAATGCATAGTATTTTTGCAAGGGAGCACCCACGAGGCGGCGGACAAAATCTCCATTTCCTCACATAGTTCGATCTATGGACGAAACGAAACGTACACACGACAGTAGTACGCAAGCCGCACGGCTCGCATGTATTGCGGGTTGCATGATCTAAACTTTTCTCAACCGTATCATAATTCGCGTTTACAACTGACGTGCATGTTTGGAATAATAGATTAAAAATCACCTCTAATGGGATTATCGTTAAAAGAAGTGTCAACCTAAATGATCCAGATCCAAAACGATTCCCCATCGTCTTGTGGTAAACTGTGAGAGTATAGAAAGCAAGAACATGAATGGAACCGCCTTTGTATTTGTGGAAGAAGCCGTTCCTCGACAAACCGGAATGACAATGGCTTCCTCGCGAAGGGCTTGCTCCGTGCCGCTGGGCGCCCGCGGGGCACACCATCTGCGCGCCAACCACGTCGCTCCCGGATTCTCCGCCACCTCACGCGGGAGCACTCGCGGAGCGTAACAACCTTTTGTTACGCACCTGCGTAAGCGGCGGCGGCGGATGCGAAACCCACGTGCGCACTGGGGGCACTGCCTTCACGAGACCCCCACACAACCCTCGCAATATGTTCAGCATTTTACCACCGCGCGGCGCTTACCAAACGGGGCTCCTTTCTGCGGAGCTCTCAAAACGTTCCAATAAAAAAAGCAACGCCATACCTAAAGGAATCGCCGACATAAATATGAAACAGGACGTTTAAGGTAGGAGGGTTCCTCCAGTGGGCGTGGCCACCTGGCCGTTGACGCGCGAGGGAGGGCACGGGCCGCGCTGCCAGCATTCACAGAGGCCGTTTAGTGTCCGCTCCGCCCCGCCCCACGCCCAATCGATCCTCTCCGCCCAGCGCAGAGCACCGCAAGGCGCGGCTCAGGCACGCCGCTGACACACAGCGCACTCAGGGGAGCCCCCAGGGGCGGCCCACAGCCAACACTCCGGCCCGCCTGCCCTCTGCCAGCGCGAAGGCAAGGCGTCCGACAGCCTTCCCAAGGAAACACCACGCGAAAGACAAACCGAAAATGGGACAGCTACTAATGCATTCAACTACGACGTGTTCTCATTTAATGATACTTGACTTGCACTTAATGAGACTTCGCTGACGAAACCCAATATACTTTCAAGAACATACTTCTTAGCAGAAATCCAAAGCAAACGTTCCACTAAACTATTATACACCAACAAATTGTTAGGAAATAAGTGTTTGCTCCACGGAAACGACGTTTTTCACTCTAACTAGAAATCTCTCATTCCGCCTGACACAGGGACTTAAGTAAGGGGCGGCATCCCTACCCACAAGCGCTAGTCAGAGCAATCAGTATTAACGAAAATACGTGCAAGTGTCACGTTGCTTAATAGGTAAGGGAGAGATATCACGCAAACCAATAACAATTAGGCTACGCAATCTTCGCACCAAAGCTGCTTCTCTAGTTAGCCTATAAGTACCTATCGCCAAAGTACGTCCCTATATGTACCTATCGCCAAAGTATGATTCTCTAACGCACTTTTCACTAACCACAACATTAAATCAAATCATCACACTGAGAACAGGAGGACCAAATTCTCTTTTGTGGAAAAGCTCATCCCTTAGCGCCGTTCCTCACCTAGACATCACCTGTTCTCGTCGTATTCGCTACATGAAGAGATCAAAGCAGACGACCTCCCGCCTGCGTCGCTCACGACAAACCAGCCCGCACTTCCCGCACCCCGTCGCACGCTACCCCCCCCCCCGCCCGGAGCCGCACTCCGTCAGCCCTCGCCGACGCCTCCGTTTGCACAGCGCCTCGCGGAGGCAGAGCGGCGGCGGCGGCGCGCTCGCTATCGCGGCCGCCATAAATAACGCCAGAGTTGCGCGCAGGCAGCCGGAGCGCGACGGACCCACCCCCCGCCTGCGCCACCGCCGCCGCTCGTAATTACGTCTCCCGCGGATGCCGCCGCTAATTAAAAGCCGCGCCCGCCGAGGTAAGGTCTGCGTGGCGCGCGCTCGCGCGCTGCCGCTTATCTGCGCCCGGGGCGAGACACACGCCCGCCGGCCAAGGGGGCAGGCCGGCCGCTCACAATTAACGCCGACAGCTTGAAACGGCCGATAAGCCTCGCCACAATACGCGACGGCACCGCGCGATAATGGACTCGGAAAAAGCGCGTGTTGACTTACTAAAAACTTCTGCGGCAACGAACCGCTTCCTGAGCACGAACTTATCAGGAAACAACGTACTCACGGATACTAAACTACGGACAGAAATTAACAGTTCATGTTGTATTAGCTTATTCACAATTAAGTGATTATTAAATTATGCACCTATCATAATCTAATGCTCTATCTACACACTCGTCCGCCTAGCGAACTTCCGACCTCACAAGCCACTCCCGGGGCGGCGGACCCTCGCTTCCGGCGAACGGAAAACCCGGAGCAGAGCGCGCCAGTTATTTTTTTGTCGTTTGTATCGCAAACGAAGCGCCGAAGCAGAGGGAACGGCTACTAAACTGATTTGACTGCACTAAAAGAGCGCGTGCGAGGGCGGCAGGCAGGAATGGCAGGCGAGCGGCGGCGGCGGCCAGCCAACCCACTTGCGCGTTATATCAAATGGGGGAAATCTCGCACGTTACACACACAAATGGGGTGACGACAGCGGTGGAGAGAGTTAGACAGTGGAGCAAGAGAGACCTGAGCGAAGGCACTGCGTGCCGTTGTAAACAGGTGAAGGACGACTAGGGAGCGAACCGATTGCGAAACTCCGCAACCACAAGAGATAACAAGACGACGAATCCATCGAGAAGCAGCACCCACTCCATCGCGCGGCGGCGCCGTCCCTTGCGTGGCATGCGCACCCGATGCACTGCTCCCCTCGCTCTGGGCGATCGCCGGTCGCCCTGACCTCTCACCCCCGCCATCGCCGCGCGCCAGTCACGCTCCGAGGATTAACGGGCGCTGCGGTGGCAAGTGAATTTATTTCACGGCGGGGCGGGGTGGGGCGGGGCGGGAGTTGGGTTACCGCGGCCGTCAGGTCCAAGCGCTCGCCACCCACGCCCCCGCCACCGCGCCCCGCGCCACCGCGCCACCGCGCACCCCGCCTCCGCGCACCCCGCCCGCGGGCGTGCGAAAGCCCGCCGCTCCGAAAGAGCTCCACGTGCCGAAAACGCACGCTCCGCTCTCCAAATGTGATCAACTGCCGCTCGCGACGGACGTTTCAAAAAGAACCTGCAGCGCCGTGTCACGATTAAAATGTCACCGGGCGGGAATTTCCCTGTTACAAGTTCGTAATAACTTCCACGCCACGTGCTTCGACAAGTTCACATTAAGGAAAATACGCACAAGGCGTGAATATAGTGGGGGAAATGATGAAAACCGTATATAGAGCACGTTTTCGAATATTGAAGGGGAGCTACAGAAAGATTCAGTACTTTACAAATGGACACAAGAGGATGCCAATCTATTTCGTTGTAACGACTCTCAATTCCCCTATTGCTGTGCTCGTTCCATTCCGTTCTGTTTCAAATAATTGCACACCATTGCAAGATTTATCTCCGCGTAAGGATGAGAGGGAAGAACCCACCTCGATTGGCGATTGTAACGAGTGAATAACACAGCGGCAACGTTGCTCTTCCGGCGCTCGTGCAGCACCTTTCAGAAAAAAGAAAATTACTCCCCGCAACCCGGTGGTGTTTTCGAAGCCCCGGGCTTGTTCAGGAAAATGGTATTTTCCCTCTCGCCTCCACCACCCCTCGCTGCTGCCTGCCCCGCCGCTGGAGGGCGCATTTATTAAGTGGCCCCGTGCAGGCGGCCACAGCAGCCGCCATTTTCCGCCGCAGCGGCAAGGGGAGCGGGGGAGGGGAGCGCCGTTAATTTGCCCGGCGGCCGCGGCACCCGCCCCCGCCCCGCCCCCGCTCCCGCCATGCCCTACGCCCATCGCTCGCCCAAGACGCTTCACCTGCCGCCTCACCACGCACAGCCCAAGCACGGCGACTAACACTGCTCGTGACGTCGATTTCGCTGAGGGCCGCTTTCTAATTTGCAAAGAGTGAAATATGGCACTTGCGGAGATGTGGTTGGCTTCGAAGTTAAAAAGGACTGACACATTAACAAATCGGAGATTTGTTCTTCCTAATATGCGATTACGAGTCGTGATCGACCACCAAAGTAAGACGGAAATAATTAGCACTTCTTCTGGGGGAGGTGGCGCGCATAGCAGGAGCTGACCCGAATTAGTCAACCAAAACAGGGGATTGCACAGCATGTTTTGGCCTGCCAAACAGCCTGAGGGATTACGTGTTTCGAAGGAAAAGGGCTGGCGAATCCCGATTCATCATTCACGTCTTTCGGCGGAGAAAAGTCCCTTACAAGCCAGGATCTGGAGGCTGCAGATCACGGAGAATCTGGCACGCCAGAGCAATGACCGGGTGGGCACTGGCAGTCTCTGATTTAGTCATTACTGGTATTTCCGGGTGCGTCAACTGGTAAGGTCGTTAGTCCCGTAAGTGTTGTCCATGTCTTTGTTAGGGAGGAGGCTGTTATCATGGCGCTCGATGGCGAGATCTGGCGCCGACCTGCCGTCGGCTAGCGGGGTTTTCCCCAACTGCCTCTGGTCTACTTGGGTAACACAATGAAAAATACAGACTCAAAGGAACCTCCCTAATTGCATTGCATTACAGTTACGAACAAACACACACGAATTAAACACAAATCATTCCGGTAAGTGGAACGGAGGAACGGATGTGTACTTCCTGTAAAGTGAAAGAAACCGAAATAGCTTTTGTCAAAAGACAGACGTAGAAGGGGAGAACTCCTAATAAACACTCCGCCCTGACGTGGAAGCTCAGAAAGCGCTCTGAGGCAAGGGCCCGCGGGGCGCACGAGCGGAAGTAAGATGCAGCAGCGACGCGCAATTACCGGGCAACGAATTATACACCGAGGAACGGAGATGAGCGCCCGGCAAACGCATACATAGTAAGAGGTTTTCACGTAATACTGCAGCGAAACATCGCTCCGACCGGCCTACCCGGAAATCCACAAGGAGATACGACGGAAATAAAGCCGACAACAGGAGCCGGGGAAAAAACAGAAAGTACGCCTATTACGGCGAGTATACTGCGATTTTTCTAACTTTGCCCCTCAAGGCCCGTCTTCACGATGGAATATGTCACGGTATTTAGTGTCTCAGTCGTACCGCTACATTTCGCATGATCGCGACCGTATCAAAGAGTGCTTGCGATCATGCGAAATTTACCGGCACAACGGAGAAAGGCACGAAATGGCGTGTGATACTCCATCGCGGTCATAGGGGCTTGATGGGCAAAGTTAGGAAAATCGCACTATAGTGCCAAAGAAAAACGCATGAGAAAATGCACCTTATGGACGTCGCCATTGGCAGACGCAGTCACTGAAACGTCGCGTCGGCTAACTGGAATTATCTTATGCAAAGTTTTATGCGTTCTTCTGGGCTAGTGCCGGCCTCTGAGTATCCGCACGGTGACTTCTTCCCGCCGCCACGGCCGCCGCCGCGCCGGCAGCCGGGCCGGCTGCCGGGACCCAATAAGGGCGCCGGTCCCCGAGGGTCGCGCCTGAGGGCCCTCGGCCGCCCTCGAGTGCTCGGGCGGAGCCGAAGGAGGCGGGGGCGGGGGGCGGGTGACTGAACGCGATGACTGCGCACTTCTCGCGAGGACTGGCGGCGGCGGCGGCGGCGCCGTGCCCCGCGCCGCGCCTCGTTACGGCGCTCTCCGCCGCCACTCCAAGGACGCGACGCAGCGGGGCGGGGCGGGGCGAGCGGGAGATCAGCGAGGGTCGGGAATAAACGCAGAGGGGCGGAGTGGAGTGGAGTGAGGCGGGTCAAGGAGAGAACGGGCGGGGCCGGGCGCGCACAGCTCTGCGCCTCAGCCACTCAGCAAGGCAGATTTATCTGAAGCTCGCGGGAGGACCTCACTCCCTAAATACGAGCATTCGCAGTTCGCCCAGACAATTTTCCCCGCTACGTCGTCAAAATAAGTGTCAGAATCGCTTTCATGTAAGACACATTGAACTAAGAAGTCTACAGTTGACAACGCACACAATTATAACTAAGGGGATATCTACTCGCACGGAGAAACGCAGAAATTCAAATAATGGTCATTCAAAATAAGGTAGGACACATTAAAGAAAACATTAATTTGTTGGAATGCGCCGCACCCAAGATAAACCCCATTACATACGACTCTCCAATGCTCCACTACGCGTGGGATTACTTCACTTTTATATCTATTTATTCAAATATAACCGTAATAAAATACAAACAGATGTCATTATTTTCCGCAATTTTTCTCGCAGCAACGAGCATCCTCGACAACTCTAATACAATACGGAAAAATATCCACACCAAAATGAAACATGTGACGGGAGAGCGCGTCTCTCCAACCTCTGCGGATGTCGGCTGCGGTAGCGCAGGATCCGCTGTCCCCAGCGCCCCCCCCCCCCCGCCGGCCTCGCCCGCTGCTCCTCGCAGCATCCTCCGCCCCCTCCTCCTCCTCCTCCTCCTCCTCCCGCTCTTCTCACCGCCGCCTCAATCCCACGTCGCCACTCTTGCGCGCGCACCTCTTCATTACGCTCACAAAGTGATTATTGTGCGCCGCGGGCACCGGCGAGGGAGAGGAAAGGGCACTCGACCCACCGCCGCCGCCGCCGCCGCCGCCGCCGCCGCTTCGTTAGCCACGCGCCGATCGTCGCTTCGAGTGGCGCAGACTCCTTCCGAAGCGAATTAGAAACAATGGAAGTCGCTGCCTTCACAGCCGCTTCTGCCTAGAAGGCCCGAACGTCAGGAGCGAACCAAATTATCAATGACGAGTTTCGAAGTTTCTTTAACGGGCACACGAAAACCAAATTGAAAACGAAGTAGGAGCGGGAAAATTGACAATAATCATATGAATAATGAATAATAAGCAGTATAAGAATAGCATATGATTCAAAATCAATATTTTTTAAAAAAAAATATCAACTTTGATATACTCATGATGTTAAGGATAAGGTAAGTCTGAATTTCTATATTAATTGTTATATTATTTATTGTTATTATTTAGGGTTGCACCTGACGAAGCAGAGAAATCCACCTGAGAAACGTTGTGCCATTCATAAACCATTTTAAGTGGAGTTGACTCTATAATCAATAGATATAATGCGATCTGAACAGCCGGTCGCTAGAATTCTCCTCCAGACAGTGGTTGGAATTCCACCCGCGCGTGAAGGTAGTATGCAAAAATTGAGCTTTCGGAATTAGCACCTTAGGAGCTCCCAGTCGGTCGCTGCAGACACAACGGTACGGCTGGCTCTGAGCTACCACGCGCGCATCGCACGGGCGCAGGAGGCCCCCTCCCCCTTCCGCTTCCCCTTCCCCACCGCGTCTGGAGGCAAAACCGGAGACGGATGCGGAGCCCCGCGCGTTCCGCCAGCGCCGCCCTCATTTGTCACGTTCTTACTCGTCCGCGCCACCGCGTCGACTGCGGAGGGGCTGTTTTTTGGTCCGCGGCAATAGCGCCAGCGCCGCCGCTGCCGCCGCCCCTAACGACCTCTGAGGTGACTCCGCGGGCCTGCGCCGCCGCTCCGCACACTCGCGCCAGGTTGAAGACATCATACCCCGAGACGGCCCGAAAAGAACACTTTTTGGCGACATCGGATGCAAAGAGCGGAAACGCACAACTACAAATCTCGTATTCAGCACGAAATTCTCCGGTCGTATTTACACAGCTTCACCTTCAATGCATCTCAAAATGACCTCGAAGACAAAAATAAGTCGGAAATAGAAAAACTGCACGATCAGAGTTTCCAATAACTTCTATGCGAAAAAGAGATCGCTTCTACATCAGTACCTCCACTTCAACGTCCTCGTTTACGAGAAGAAACCTTTGAGGCGAGCACAACCGCCAGCGCCTGCATTGAACACCCACGGGGGAAAACAAAAACCAATAAAAAATGGCGCGTGTGGTAAGGCGGGGGTCGGTTCGGCGAAGCTTTGGAGCTCAATAAGCGACGCACGTGGCGCGGCCGTGCCGGCGAGGGGCGAAGGGGCGGCGATGGCGGACGTGAGAACTCGAGGAGGGGAGGGGGGAAGGGCCGTGCGCGCCGCATTAAAAATGGGGTGCGGGGCGCGGGAGGGAGTGGGGCGATTGCTTCCGCCCCCTCCAGTCCCACCTCAGCGCCCTCCACCTCACCCCACCCCACCCAGCGCCGCATTGCCCATCCGCTCGGCACAGCTCTCTCGCCTTTCACCAAAACTGTGGCCGTGACTACTGTGGATGTGAATACTTGCAACAAGAAATAAAATTCGCGACTTCCAGAAGCAGACGTGTATATCTGCATGTATTAGATAGACAGGTATTCTCTAAATGAAAGCATAAGAATGATTTAAAGAGAGAATGTCTGCATATACATTCGTACAACTCACTAAACAAGCAAGCAATTTACAAACTGCAAGAATTTGATGAATTGACAGGTTTTAATATACGAAAATGATAAAATATGACACATCTAAGCGCAAAAAAAAAACTAATTTAGGCAAATAGAAGGGTCAGTATGAAAGGCACACGGGAAAATGGAATCGCCTGTTCTTTCAATAGGAATGGACTTATGTTTTCGGGTGCGGCAACTGCTAAGGTCTTTCGTCCGTAAATAGAAATGCGGGTCACAACGAGTCCCTAGATACAGAGAGTAGCGCAATCGCCGCCATTTAATATTCTCTCACCCGATAGCCCCACCAGGCAGCAATAAGGAGCTGAAGAAAAATAATAACAATTAGTGGCTTTATGGAGATGTTTAAGATTATTTATATTGATTTGGGATAGATTCATGGTTGTCAACACACCGAATTCCACACAGTTCCAATTCTCCTGACAACTGGATATAAAATGGCGGGATCGGTGGAACAATGGAATGCGCTACTCCCTGTGTCTAGGGACTCTGCTCCCGCCAGGAGAACACCGCCCCAGGCGGCACGAGCTCTACGCTCCCGACGCGTGCGGTAGTGCGGTGCCCGCACGCATAAGACGGTCGCCCGAGCGCTGTACGCGCACGGCGTAAGGGCAAGCGAGGCACAGCCGGTGAGAGGGCCGGGCTCCAATGGGCGGCGGCGGCGGCGGCGGCGGCTCAGTGGGCGCGTGGAAGTGAGCTGGCGGCGCGGGCACAAAGGCCGCGGAAACGTAATTAATTGCGCGTGCTAATTGACACTGCGCCCGCCCCGCCCACATGGCTGCGACGCGGGGCAAAGGGTCGGGAGGCGGGGTGGGGTGGGGGCACGCCAACGCCGAATTCCGCAGCGCCATCGGGAGCGGGCGCGCACGCCATGCGGCGACGGCAGGGCGCGTTGCAATGGAGCAACGAGACAAACGGCACGGGCCTTCGGCACACCTTTCAAACTGTTATTGCACGAAATTGAAGGAGCAATTCATGAGCGACAAACGCCACCATTCATTACAAATTCAGCGCTTTCCGGACAAATAACAGCTACATCCAATTACGCGATAACATCTTGGGAATTCACGTTCAGGTAATATTATTTTGCAGCGCCATTCTCTACGTCTTCCGTCGTAGAGAATTTTCGGATGGATTTGACCTCACAGCCGCCATTTGTACTTTTCAGTTTTTGTCGGTTTTAATGCGAATTGCATGTTTTTACAAAACTATAAAATATGTCTATTCACAAAGGCGGAGTAGTGAGAGAGCACGACTAGCGGCCCGTGATTTCTGTTGGCGGTCGCTCCACTTGGCGCAGCACGGCGTCGCCGCCAGAGGGGACGGGTGGATGGGGCAACATACGTGGCCCTCGACGCCCATTCCCACGCCAAAGTGGAACACAAACTCTCAACTCGGACGGGTCCTTCAAACAAACAGCTTCCGGCGGGCGGGGCTGCGGCCGGGGCGCGGTCGACGGGCCAGGGCGAGGGCGTGGGCGTGGGCGAGGGCCGGCCGCCCACTGACAGCACGGCCGGCGCGTCCACGTACTCCAGGCCAGGCCTCTGCATGCCGCGCGCCCGCGCAAATAGTATTAGGTGGCAGTATCAATATCGGCTCGCTCATCACGTCAAGCAGCCACCTCGCTTCGCTTACAGCTGCTGCTGGTTATTTTGGTGCAGGTCACTGTTGCCCTGCACAGCAGAAATGGCTGCTCCGAAGAAGGAACGGAGGCTTGGCGAAGCCGGGTCGCTTAAAGTAGACTGGGACTAGCTTATTTTTTCATCCCTAATGACAGGAAGGCGAAATGCTTTGATGTGTCGGTCCCAGTTAAGGTATATCTGTTACAATTAGAATTCACTAGCGACAGGTCGGCTTTCACTCCACGAAGCACAAGTGCCCTAGACTACATTTTTGAATCTTCCCGATCCGAGGTCAGCCGCTCTGCATCCGGCGCGCAAATTCAGCAGATCCTTTGTCGACGAGTAACCCCTCCGGTCTCCCTCCTATCACTCCCAATCCAAATCCTCTTTTATTTCAATGCAACCCCTCCCATACGGCTGCCGTTGGTTCTATCCCTGCAACACCGTTCCCATCCCGCCCGTGCGTGTCCACCCCCTCCCACTCCCTGCACGCGGGCGAGGCCGGGGCAGTGCCAGCGCGCCTTTTAATGGCATGCGCGCGTCTACCTGTCCGCGCGTATCTGCATGCTAATCAACGCGCGCGAGCGACGCCCAAATGAGACGGGGCAGGGAAGGGTACTGTGGGCGGAAGAGGGGCGGGGCGGCGGCGAGGCAGGGCACGGGACGCGGGGGCGCCGACAATTATTCGCGGTGCAACGCCACAAGACCAGGCGACACCCGCTGACACGTAGGCCCCGGCGAAAGGGAGGCTGCGCTCAAAGCCAGCGTCTGCACGTCGGATTTACGGCATTTGCATCCTACAACAACGGCGCGAAAAGGTGTATTTAAACTGCCAAGGTACAAAAATCCATCACGCTCACTGAAACGTCAACGTAACAATTTCCAATAACCGCACAGTCAGTATCTTTCCATCTTCTTCTCTCCGTTTTCCAGAGCAACTTCACAAAACGGACACCAAGGCACCAGATGCAGGCGAAACCAAATCCATGACAGGAGGGTTTCCAACCGCAGAGCGGCAAATGCGGCGAGTGTGATGGCGGCGACCGCAGCAGAAGGCCGCAAGTAGCGCCCCCGCTCAGTGGCGCACGCACCGCACCGCGCGGATCCACGCGAGAACGGGCGCGCCCGCTAATCAGCGCGTCCGCACGGCCCGGCCACGCCCACTCGCGCCAGCACATTATATCCTTTTTAAATAAAGCAACCAATGAAAGGCTGCTACGCCCAAATGTGGGGTGAAAGGGGCTCGTGGAAAACGCCCATTATTTGATTTTTCTCGTTAATTATATGTTAAGGATTACCGAAGGGAAGGAAGGGAGGAACAACAGGTTTTGATAAGAAAGAAGTTCTACAAAAGCTTCAATTTCAATTACATTGTGAAATGTCTCGTCCATAAATAAATTTTATGCACAACGGAATTTGATTTTCAAATAGAGAAGAGTGATGCGTGCAAAGGAAATTACACTTTAACATTCATGATAATGCACTACGTACTGCACACGGGATGTATATGCGACCTGCTTGCATTTCAGTGACATTATTGGGTGGTAATTACATGAATACATGAATATTGCTTGTGTTTGAAAATGTCACATATTTTCAAGGACCATTATGCGCTTTTTTTTTTCTTTCACAACAGTATCAGTTCACAGAATACGATCGTCTCCCTTTCTGACACAAAAAAATGAGCTAGGTTCCCGAATTGTTGAACCGAACTTTAGTACCTTCTGCGACTACGCAATTCGCGGCAATTGTCCCTTTTACCACCAGCACCCCTCTCCCACTCCACTTCGCTCGTCAGGCCGCAGCCAGGAATCGCGGCAGCAGAGGTCTCTCGCCTCGACCCGCGCCCCCCGACCGCACAAAAGCCCCGCAGCCGCTGCATAAGACGCGGCCACCCATCTCCGGATCGAGGTTCCACGCCCGCGCTCACACGCGTCCCCTTCACGACAACCGCCTCGCCCGCTGCACAGCGAACGCCCGGGAGCGCCTCCCGCCACCACTCGCAAGGCAGAAGAAGAAGAAAACGGTGCGCGCGCGTGTGCGTGCGCGCGTGCGTGTGCGCGTGTGTGTGCACGTGTGTGTGTGTGCACGTGTGTGTGTGCACGTGTGTGTGTGTGCACGTGTGTGTGTGTGCACGTGTGTGTGTGTGCACGTGTGTGTGTGTGCACGTGTGTGTGTGTGCACGTGTGTGTGTGTGCACGTGTGTGTGTGTGCACGTGTGTGTGTGCACGTGTGTGTGTATGTACGAGTGAGTGGGAGAACGTCACGAGCGACGTTTTTATAACAAAATGAAACTGACACCACGTATGTAACATAAAGAAAAGTAGATGCAAATTAGCAGGTAGAGGTGACTCACGAAAAACAAGCTCGAGGTTCCACGAGAGAGGAGGAGAGCGCAACGGGTGGGTGAAGGCGGTCGAGGGGCTGCGGAAGGCGATCGATGGGGGAGTGGCCGCGCGGCGCCACCGCCGCCCGCAAAGACTCCCTGCCCTCCGGCGGAGGCTGAGGGTTTCCGGGCCAGTGGGGCCCGCGCGGAGTGCAGCGGGCCCGGCCGCGGAAAATCGTTACCTCCCCATTGTGCCTCCGGTCCCCGGGCCGCCCCCGCCCCGCCCCCGCCCAAGCCCTGCTCGGCGATGACGCGGCGATATTTAATTACGGGACGGAGGGCGTAAAGGCGGTGAGGGCGCGCGAGTGTGTAACGTTCATAATTAATGAGACCTATTACGCCTCCCCGGTCGCCCCGGGCGCCGCCCCGCGCCGCGCCGCGCCGCCCGCGCCGGTTTTACGAGCGCCGCCGCCCGCGGGCCAGGGCAGGGGCGGGGGGCGGGGGCGGGGGCAAAGCCACGCCACTCGCCCAAGACGCGCGTGCAAGGCGCAGGGTCGCAGATGGAGAGCGCCGCGGCCGTCGGCTGCAGCCCTTAAAGCGGGTCGTCCGCTCCGCGGCGTCTTGGGCGCTCCCGAGGGCGAGACCTCGACCAATGCAGAACAACTAAGGAGTTGATGAGCGTATACGTATGAATGTCACTCACACAATTATTTCAGAGATTTGTTGCAGACAAATCATGACACGGGTCAAACAAGTTATACCTCATAACATATTATTTAAATCCCTAACAGCTTTATTGCAAAGAGAATTTCAACTAGTTACACATCGCTTTCCTTTAAACTACTCAAATCTACAGACAAAACGTGGAGCACTATATCAAGCACACAGTAACCCCAAGGGCACTAGATATTGAGGGTGAAAGCACCTAACATTCGCAGTTGGGGCTCTGTAAACACAAGTAGTTACATGGAGGGGCAGGTAGGACCGAAAGTGTGTCGACGCACACCCTCAATATCTACGTGAACGACGTTTGTTATAATCAATGGAAGAAACTAACAAAGGCATTATCAGAGAAATATTAGAAAATATTAGAAAATATCATAACAGAAAATTCGATTAAAGGAGCAGAAAACGTCAAATTAAGAGAATACAAAAGCGAACACTAAAATGAAGACGCATCAATGAACTGAAGGTATTAATGTTCAAGATAAAACTTCAAAACGAAGTAAAACAAAAGGATAGAGTGAGCGAAAGAGGCATAAGACCTCTAAAAAAAACCGTCCTTCGAGAAGTGGAGACCGGAAAGCTGCCTAGAGCTGGGAGGAAACCAGAGTACAGACGCAACTTCACAAGCGCCATGCGGACCCACGAACAACTCAACGAGCGTGGCCGCCCGCGAGGAGTCGCCCGTCGCTCGCCCTGAACAGGAAGCCCTGTGCGCAGTGAACTTGGGCGCGTAGGCGACGCGTGCCCCCTCCAGCCTGGCGCTGCGCCTCGCTACACGGATTCCTCGAGCGCATGCAAAAACTACGCGCACATCTCGACGTCTCTAAGAACAACTCCCATCAATCACTGCGCACATCAAAGCCGCCTTTTTACGTCCACAATGCCCTCTACAGCCGAGTTGAAATGATTTTAATGGATGTAACGAAACCGGGAATACTTCCAAGAAACAACAAAAGTACAAAAAAACGCGCAATCTATCAAAGACTGCTTCTCCGAGACGCAGTCAGCCTTGTTTACTAAAGTCGACAGAGATTTACTCCCTATCTTAAGAGCACACCAAAAAGAAATATTTGTACATTTTTAAGTGATATCCGTGCCATTATTCAGCAATCTGCTGTAACAACTTTTCTATTGCTCGCAAACGGTACGGAAATTAATGATGAGAGAGAGAGAGATAAGTACAAAATAAACAACACAAACCACCGTCGTTAAAAGGGTTGTCTCAGAATAAAAACAACACTTTTCAGACGCTTCGTTCAAATTTTAAGATAGTGAACATAAGAGAAACCGAAGTAATGCGTGGGGAATAATCGAGAGGGCCTGCGAGAAAAAATAGTGGCGCTACAAATGCATACACTTTCTCTTAATGCTTCGTTGCGCAACGTTTAAATACATTTTTAACATCTCAATCTACATTTTTAACATCTAATTTCAACGTTTAAATTAATTTTTAACATCTTTATAATTTTAGACGATCGCCCAGCGATTTTTTTTGTTCCAAACATCCCTTTTTTCCCGCATCTTTCTTCGAGCGGCCTTCCACGTGCCTGGTAGCGTTCTCCGCGACGTGCTTCCACAACCATCCCGCGCCGCGCTCCCCGCCCTGCGGCCGATCGAAGCGACGTTGAGAAATTGACTTCCTCGCGCCGCCAAAGAAAACACGGCCCATGCCAGACGGCAACGGCGCATTATTCCCCACACATACAGCCGGTTGACAATTTTCCCCTTTGCAACAGAAGACGCCACGTGTTTACACTCTCCGGTGGCGTCCGGAGAAAGCCTGCCACCGAACGTACAATGAACACACGGGGCCCGAAGTGAGCAGCGGTTCTTAGAGTTCTTAACCCCTATTTCTACCCAAAAGATTCATCGTGTCAAAGATGTAAAATCCTTTCTCGAAACTTAGCAATGCATATCTTTTACGCAATTGGGCAAACGTTCCCCTCTTGTCCTAACTGAGGAAATAAAAAAAATATTGTTTTACATTTCACTCCGTGACCACACTTGCATCGTTTACAAAAAATGTATTACTATTCAACAATTAAAAAATAATTTTCCATACATTAGCAAGCCAGCCCAAAACGTTGAAGTCTCGACCTCACGCTATTCCCACCTGCGTTCGGTTGGCCCGCAGCCTTCCAATCGGAATGCATTTCCTCCCTCCGCCGCATTGCGCCCAGGAGCGACTCGCGCGCATTCCAAACACCTTCAAAGGGCCCCCTCTTCGCCCCCGCTGGTCGAAAACAATCCGCGATAAAAGCGGGGCTCGAGCAAGCCGCTAGCACAACCCGAACCATTCAAACGGCCCGTTCCAAAGGCGCGCAGGTGAGCACCCGCCACAAGGACGCAGGCTCGCTCCCCGCCGCCGCCGGCGCAAATTAAGGGCGGGGGAGGGGGCGGGGCCGTATCGAAATCGAATCGGGCTATCAGCGGCGGGGGCGCACAATGCGTCGTTAAAAGTGCCGCCCGCGCCGCGGCCCCTCCCTCCCCTCCTTCGCCGTTTATCGCCCGCGCGACCGCCCGGGCGGCGAACGCGAGCACAAAACAAGTTCATCAACGCGAACGGCGCCGCCCCCTCCCCTCCCCTCTCGGCTGGCGCTCGCGCCTGCACCTTACGGGCCCCATTCCGCGCCCACTTTCTACGGAGATCCACGCCCGGTTTCGCATCTGCGACGTGGACGACCTGTTATCCCTCCTGAGCGAGGCCAGGAATGCGCGTCTTCACCAGACGCTATCTGTTTCATTTGTGATCAACTTCGTACGACTAGCAATACACGGAAATCTGCAACGTAAAAACAAGAACTACAAAATGGAAAGGCGAGGGAAATCTACAAAACAGAACTAGTACCAAGGACCGAGAGAACCACGTGACGAAGAGAAGTGAAGAAATGCATGTGCCTGGCCTCGCGCAGGGTCGGACTCCGAGCGGTGTTGTACTAAATTCTTGCGTTGCGCTCGCATCCGTCAAAGCGCACCGACCCCGCCCCACTTTCCCCACCCCCCACCCCCGGCGCCGCGACGCATCCCGCACGCCCCCGACGGCAAGCGTAATCTCATTAAGGAAACATTGCGCCACTAATTGGGAAAGGAAATAATTACGGCGAGGCGGCGGCAGCGAAGATTTCTCCTTGCACCGTTTGAACCCGCGCTATTCGGTGGCAGAAGACAAAGGGGTGAGGATGAGAATGAGGGTGGGGCAGAGCGGGGTGGGGCGAGGAGAGGATAGGAGAGGGGGAGAAGAGCCGACAAAAGCGAGGCTTAAGAAGCTGCCGATATACAGTGTACATAGGAGAAGGACTTTGGCAATCAGCAGGTATGTGCAGCATCCCTACACAGAGAACAATGAATTTTAACAGAGGAAATAACAAAAAGAAAACCCAGGATGCGTCGAATTGATTCAGGAAGATAGAAAGTGCAAAGACCGAGTACAAAATGTATGCAATGTTCACATAACGTTTTTGTTACATTTATTTTTTATTTTTGCGTCAAAAACAGTTAAAAACTGTGTGTGACATGCTAGGGGGAGAAGTGAATACTGTGCACGTTTTCATAATTTTGTAATCCTTACCCTAAATCTTATACAAGTTTAATTCTGAATACAGAGAGAAATGATCGTTTTTGGCAAGAAAAGTTAACAAAATATTCGCTCCGATGTAATAAAATGTATTTTCAAGGGGTGCATAAGGATCTACGAAAATGTATCTCCAAATTTTACTCGTATGAGAGAAACTGGACAACGAAACCTAAAGAACTGCCGCTACGCGACGAGAATTGATATTTCTTCTCGAAACTAGGGATGTGACATCGATGTCGATGTTTTGAAAACATCGATCTTTCTATCAAAACAACAATGTTTTAAACATCGATATATTGAATCCGACGTTTTTTTTTAACATTGGTGTTTCGGGCTCGAGGTTTTCACGTTTTATTTATACATGAATTTTCATAATCACAATTTTGTAAAAGTTAAAATACGAAATAATAACTGGGAAGGCTGTACGACTTTCATCTATCACACTACTCCTCGCCCGAGATGATGCTGATGATCTTGTAATTCCTTCGTCTTTCATCGTATTTTTTACGTGGAGACGCGTTTTATAAGTTTATTTTGAGTTAAATTTTAATTACAAATTAATATATACGGCCACTATTAAATTAATTTTGTTGCGCACGAATTCAATACTTGAGATTACTAAACCATCTTTAAAACATCGATGTTTTGTTGTCCATGTCGCATTACTAAACGAAACTTAGCGAGGGGGGAGGGCGAGTTGAGAGCGGCCGTCCGCCGTGAGGGAGTGAGAGAGAGCAAGGGACGCAACGGATGACAGGAGACGAAACGGAGCCGGGGCGCGAAACGCGGCGCGCCCGCGTTCCTCTCTGAAAGAGGCGAGAGCCGAGCGGAGCAGACCCCTGCGCCGCGCAAGACAAAGTTGGCGGCGGCCGCCGCAAACAAAGAAGCGGGGGCGAGCGCAAACGAGCGGGCGGCCCGAGTTGTGTCTCGGCGACGGAGCGGAGGGCGCGGCAGCGCACGGGCGGAGGCGACCATTCGGTATGCGGAACTGGCCTCACTGCCAGGGGAGGCGATGCGCCTAGTACACTACTCTGGTTACTGTGAACTAACATGTTTGGTTCACTATATCCGAGGTTCACTTAGTCCGATGACGTCAAAATTAAGTAATATTTCTTCACAATGATTTATTTTATCAATACAGAGATACAGCACAATTCATGAACAGCACGAACTGAAATTTTCAATATTTGACATTAAAAATTAATTATTTTCTATTGTTTTCTTCGGACATTTTTCATTAATAATTTTTCCTGATCGATCTCTAGGGTTCGTGTTCCCTACACACGATTTTGCATTTTCTAAGTATCGCAATGCAGACTTGACAGCTTTCAATGCCTCTTGCACTGTTGCAACACCGTCTC
Source organism: Acheta domesticus (assembly GCA_031308135.1). Classification (NCBI taxonomy): domain Eukaryota; kingdom Metazoa; phylum Arthropoda; class Insecta; order Orthoptera; family Gryllidae; genus Acheta; species Acheta domesticus. The sequence continues at coordinate 173,064,037 of JAHLJT010002406.1, read as the reverse complement.
ACTCTCTGAAGTCCCTTCTACTCACCTAATAACATACGAGTTCCAATTAAATTTCCAGGACTCTATTTCCTACGTTCACTATAACCGAATCTTATGGTTATTTGTAATGTAAGTGACACGGGACCAGAGATTTAAGTTCACTATAACTGGAGTCGTATGTATTGCACGTGTGACCTCGAACGCATTCACAGACAGAATGGGTTCCTCTACGTTTGCCTCTCCTTTCACGATTCATGAAGACGAAATATAAACGGCCTCTCCAGATCACACCTCAAGAAATATCCCTCAAACAAACAAAAAATTTAAAGCAAAAAGCATTCAAATCTCTATATGAAGCAAAAAATCTGCATCGGTTAAACATCTTTCCAAGAACGCCTTTCAAATGACGTCGGGGCAATAACACGCTATACCCCTATACTAAGTTTTGAGAAAAAGAATGTAAAGGTTTAGACATTGCATTCAACACATTGGGATAAAGAACATTAATTCATGAACTGAACTGCCATCTTGCGGCGAATCTTTAAAATAAAAACCGAACTTCTATGGGGCTTTGAAATACACTAATACATCAATTTCATCAGAAATGTGGCATGGCATGTTATTGCCCCAAGGTCTTCAAATTAAGTATCCTGTTTTCGGTCCAAACGAACCGCCTTGGAAGAGCGCGTTTCTTGGTTTGCAGGTCAATGCATAACATTTCCGCCCGATCCACTCGCGCGCCCCTCCCCGCCCCTCCCCGATCCGCACCACTTCGCCTGCTCCGTTGCGAAGAAAGGCCACGCGGAGCACCACAGAGCGGTGCGCGAGATGCACAGGGAAGCGAACGCGCTCCAGCTATCGGATTGTACGGCAGTCGCGGGAATGGACTGTTGGATGCGTGTTGACAGAACGAGGCGCAGGCGGAGGGGCCAAGAACGGAGCACGGGAGACGCAACAAAAAAAGAAAAAGAGGCAGAGCGGAGAGAGCGGAGACGTTGGGTATCGCGTATAAAGATAAACAGAAGGCGAACAGCGCGCGTTACCTGGGAAGACGACCAGCTTAGGGCGAGAGGAGCGGGAGCCACCGACGGCAAGCAAGCCGAAAGGAAAGCAACGCAGCCAGTAATCCGCTCTCCGGGCTACCCGGAACAAACAAGGGCAGCCGGGCGGGCGGGCGCGACTTCATCCCCGGCGCGGGGCGGGGCGGGGCGGCGCCGCGCGTCTCCAGCGCCCGGGGCGCGCCCCCACGCAGCCCTCCCTCGCCCGATCGGATCCGATCCGCCCGGCCCCGTATGCATGTATGCACAGGCGCCGGATGCGGCGGGGGGAGGGGAGGGGCGGGGCGGGGCGCGCCAGGTGGCGCAGACGACGCGCGGGTGGCGGCTGACAGCGAGACGCGCTCTCGCCTCTCCGCCCCAAGTGCAAATGTCTCGCGTACACAACACACGTCGTCCCAGAGTGAGAAATCTCCCGCTACTTCTTGCGCTTCACCCAGACATATTTCTTTCCACGATCTAACTGCTTCAAAAACGTCAAGCTGAATCTACGTTTTAACAACCCCGGGTGTAAACCCGCAACACAAACAACTGTTGTAAGAAGAGGACGGCATCCAAAAGAATGACTCGATTCAAAGAAAAATCACCAACAGAAGGCATCAAAATGCACGACCGAGAGACTTGTATGGTAGAACTGAACGAGAGCGAACGTCGAGCCAAATTTCAGAAAGACAACCGCAATGAGTATAAGATCGCGCGGAATTGATGTATTATGTCGGAGGTATAGGCAGTAAAATACGAGTGCCGGGAGGATCAAAACGGGAATGAATGCGCGGTGAAACTCGCCTTTTAGCGCGACGGGGCATGGGCGTGGGCGGGGTGAAGCACAACGGGCGTGACGGCTGCCCGCCCGCCCCCGCATTCAGTTTGTGCAAGTACTTAGTCGGGAATTGTCTGCAGCGCGCATCGCAGCGCGGCGGCGGAGCAGCGGCGGGGAGGGCGGGACGCGAGGACATAATAAAAGTTGGCGCTTATCGCGTACTTGGCGCCGCCAACTTTTCACTTAGCCCCCCCCCCTCCCCCTCTCACCCCGGGACGCCAGGCTGAGCGATGGGGAGCTGCGGGCGGCGGCGACGAGTTCTCTCCGACGCGTAGGTGTGGGCCGCTCGCCACAGCCAGCGGCCTCGTCACGAACCACGTGCACACACAGCATGCAACACGGTTTCTCGCTCACCCCACCACTGCCTACAAGCTAGTTACCAAACACAATCCGTCGTTTCGCACTCACGAGATTACGCAAAAATAACGCCTGCGATAAGTTCTCAGCTCAGAGACAAACAAATGACCGCAAGTGAGAAACTCTCCGAATATGACTGGAGTAACAGATTCTTTCCTCCACCCTCTCCCTTTTTCCGTTCGCAGCTCGCACCGAAACGCTACACAGCCTGGCGAAGAGCTTCACTGCGGTTCGCACCATTGCTTCCAGTGAGACGCAGTGAGAAAAGTGCACGGTAGCCACGAGCAGAAACGCCGCAAGACGGGGCCAGCGAGGGCGCACGTGAATGCAAGAGCAACAAGCGCAGGTAGGGACGAGGGTCGGCGAGGCCGGATCGAAAAGGGCTGGCGGGTGGGCGGGCGGGGCGAAGCGAGGCGACGCGACGCGCGACAAAAAGCAAACAGGCGCGATCGACCCGCGCGGCCACCGGCGGCCCCCGGCCGGCGCGGGTCGACGCACAGACGGGCAGGCCTCGCCGGTCGAAGCAGGACATCCGCCTGCACTCCCCCTCCCTCCCCGAGGGTGGGGACGTCACGAGAAGAGCGACTCCTTTTCTAAGACCCCGTCCCCACCCCTACCCCCGCCCCGCCCCGCCATCGCACTCCACGCGTCGACCCCTCCCCCCTCCACCCGAGCTCCACTGGAACTTCAGCGCAGAGTTCTCAATTAACACGCCGCTCTCTACTCAAGTGCTGCTAATTAAACTTCATTAAGTTACGACAAAGCGGCAATACGAGTCGGAAAGGCACGGGTGCGCCGCTCGGCAGCGCTCTGCGACAATGAGTTATAAAAGCAGTATTCTCTAAGCACGACAAAGGTATTAAGTGCTCCAATGACTCAAAGGGCATGAAAGGCAAAAACACACAACGGCCATGAGACCATTCTCACTCGGAGTACTACATGAAATTGAGACTCAACTCGGAGTTTCCTCTATTCTCTCAGAGTGCGTGTGTGGAAATGTGTCGGTCTGTGTGTGTGATAATGAAGGAGAGAGAGCGCGCACGGGGAAGGAGAAATTCGTAAAGTGATCAAACCGCAAGCAACGATGTTGTCAACTACACGATTTCGCTCTTGCCGGACACCTCGGTTTCAAGACTCGAATATGTAATGCTACCACGACGTTCATTTGACATGATCGTCAGCCACTAACCGGCAGCGGCGAGGGTAGAGAGTGAGAGGAGAGTTTCCGAGCGCGTACTTCGGCGTCATGAGGCAGGAGCGCCGCGCGCCCGCAACAGGTGCCTCCATGGGCGCCATGCCCCTCCGCCCCCGGGCGACATTGGCGTCAACACAGCAGCGGGCGCGGGCGGAGTTGCCCCGGGCCTTGCTAGTCTCCGTCAAAACCGGAGACAAAGCTTGAGGGTGCTATTACAAAAGGCGCTAGGGTCGCCGGGCATAGCTGCAGGTTAGGCTCGCCAACTTTCGCACATAATAATTGGCTAATTTCTGACAAATACGAAAATTGTCTTCTAAATGTTCAATTATTCATAATTTAGACAAATAAGAAACCGCTGAAGAACGCGCGAACATCGACGCAATTTTTGTAGCATGACGCGCCTGCTTGCGTCTCGCGAACCTACGCAGCAGCCACGCACGTCTGAAGTATCGTTGGCAGCAGTTCGTATTTGAGTTCCTGTAAGAAGGTGATGCAGGAGAGTGAGCCACTGTAATGGTCTCCAACACGTTCAGTGAGAGTTAAAAAGCCCCGAGTTGCGCCACGAACGCAAGAAGCGATCACATTCGCTGCCTTGTGCGCGCCGAAAATCCATTCACACGACCGACCACAACGACTTTGCAAATAATACCCATGTCATTACTTCCTGCTTTTGCGAAATTTAACAATCGTCAATTTAGCTTCTATAAGCATGGTACAGTGCATTTGGTACCAACTGGTGATAAACACACGAAGTTCCTCATTTACGTAGAGGACACAGAACAGATATTAGAGAGGACAGAGAAAAGACCGGAGTCATAAACTCAAAGCAGGAAATATCCACAAAGACGTACACCCGGGTGGGTAGAGTGTACACGGCGCTGCAAAGCAAAGACCCAAAAGAGGGAAAACGATGGGCCGTTCTCTCAGCCCAAAGGCGACATCAAGTAGAATCCACATCTCCGCCATCCCACGAAACGCCCAGGGAGCCAAGACGCTGTGGAGCCAGCGCCAGGCTGGAGGGCGGCTGGGCGTGGAATACGAATGAACGGGCAGGGAGGTGGATTCCGGGGGCGGAAATACGTCATGAATCCCAATGATGGCAGTTGATTGGATGGCACGGCCGCAAAGCTCGTTCTGCCGCGGCGACAACACGTCATTACCTCGGAGACTCCAAAATCTCATCTCACGTACTACTCTGATACTAAAATAAATCTGCTCATTTCACAGAACGAAAATGACAACCTACCACCCTCTCAATACAACTGTTCAAATACCGAAGGTTTCTATTCTTCTTCCATTTCCGTTTAATTATCGGAGTACAACCAAATTACCTCGTTTTTAGATCCCCTTCGCATAGTTAATGAAGGCGGTCCAGCAACAAAGCGGCCTGGCAAACGCCCCTCCAACACAATATTTTTTATCCATTTAACTAGCTTTTGTATTCTCGCCAATTTGTAATTCACAGTACATGTATTACCAATGTTTTGTGAATCGAATTTTGCCACTGCAAACATATACAAAAGCTTCCGACCGAAAGGACGCGATATTCGATAATTGTAATAAACGGAAATGATATCCCCCACAATTACGCGTAATTGGTTGTGATGTGCATTTCGTATCGTTTAAAGCCAGTTAAATATTATTAAAGACAACCACAGATTTCACATTTCCCTTTCAAAGTTACATATATTACACATGTGTAAAAAAACGAAAAGGCAACGGAAATGGAACCTACTGAACGAAAATGCACGGCCTACTGAAGCAACACCGCACGTGTCCTCCTCTCAAAGAAATCAAATGGCACTGCAAACCCACAGGATTGTAGGAATAATGGCGCGCCAATTCGTTGTGTGGGCAGGGACGTCGCCGCATCGCTTCTGTCGAGAGAGGCCGAGGGCTCAGTGAGAGCAGCAGCGGCGACGTTAACGACGCAACAACAGGATGAGGTTCACTTTTCCAAAACTCTTCCATTTACACGATTCAAACACGCATGCAAAAATACATGGGTTGTATCCAACTGTTTATGTATCTGGTTTATTTATTTTCGGTTAATTATAATGCATAAAGCTCCCTCACGTGACTATTTTTTTAAAGAAACTAGACGAGGATATCCAAATCATCGGATCCACTTTTCTCGAGTATTGTCATAATTTTTTTTTCTCTCATTACTCGAGACCACGTACGAGATTAACGATTAAAAATATTCCTAACAATTATGTACATTCCTCTTTTTCTGAAGGTTTCATTTGCAAAACTATGAATTAACGTACTGCTGGATATTAAGATGAGAACGTAAGGATTGTGGTTCAATAGAGCAGCAGTCGGCTTCGACCAAGCTGCTTCGTTGATGCTGAAAACCCGATCCTGTCGAGTCTCGAGACGCGGGCCTTCGGGTGCCCGATCATATTTACGAGTTTAATTCCACACCAGGAAGGTGTTTTGCCCCGCCGCGCCGCGCCGCGCCCATCCGGCCCCTCGAGTGGCGGGCGGAGGCGGAGGCGGAAGCGGCGGCGGGAAGCCACCGAAAAGCGCGCGGCGTAAAAATCTCATTAAACGCGAACGCCTTTTGATTCGGCGGCCGCGCGCCCGCTACTTATCCTCGTCATTCGAGGGCGCTTCTTGTTTTCGTCTAATTAAAAATGGTTCGGAGACCCGTCCGGAGCTTCGGCGGCGGTGGGAAACGGCGAGAGGCTGGCGGGGGTTGACGGGGGTTGGTTGAGGTTGACGGGGGTTGCTAGGGGTTGGTCGGTGTTCGTGGGGGTGGGTCGGGGTTGGTGGGCGTCGGGGGCCGCGTAGATGGCGCCAAATCGCGGCTAATTACGATCGGCGAGCAGCTCATGGGTTTGCGTTCATACACAAGGACGGCGGCGGGAGAGGGGCCAAGCCGAAGCGCGCTTAAGGAAGGCAGAGAGCGACACGACCACAGATAACACTATTGCTCCGAAAAGCACAGTCGAAGACAAACGGTTCATGAGGATGGAGTTCCGCCGATGTGCATGCAAGTTACACAACTCTACGTCTGGAAATTAACGAATTCGGAAAAATCAAAACATATGTAAATGTATCATGTAGAAATGTAAATGTAATTTTGCGGGCGAAACCTTTTCAGCACACCTGCATATATCTTTGTCAGATCCAACGGGAGACACGAAGCGAGGTCAGGATCTGCAGCAATCGCTCACACACAGACGCGGATTATCACTAGGGGCGGAAGAGCTTTCTCAGTCCCTTGTCTGCGCCGTGGGCGGGCCGAGGCGCGGGGCGAGCAGGATCAACAGCAGCCGGCGGCGGGGGCGGGGGGCGGGAGGGGGGTCGGCAAGCCGCAGCGCACACACGCCGCAGGGCCACCGCAGCTCGCAAACGGGGCGCGCCAAATGATATTAAAGCCCGGCCAACGAGCGAGTCACGAGCGCCGGAGAAATTGCAGCGGGCGCGGAGCCGGGCGGGAGAGGCACGGATTCCGCGCGCCACCCAAATTATACGCCACGCCACGCGCCGCCCCGCCACGGCCCGCCCGCGCTCACAACGTGGCAGAACGCGCCGGTGGGAGCGGGGGGCCGAGTGTCCACACAGCATGGACTGCGGAGGACGTACCGAACACACTTCCCTCGCGCACGCCACGCGCTAGCACATTTACCCCGAACCAATTTATCAGAGCACACGCCCCCCCACACACACACACACGTATTCACCCACGCTCTCGCAATCTCTCATCCTCCAACCACCACGACGCGAGGCCAAGCGACAAGATACATTCTGCGAATCGAAATCGAGGCGAAGAGAGAGGATTTCCGCAGCGGCAAACGAGAAAATTCGCACGGGCTGCTGCCACCACGCCACGTCCGGGGTCAGTCCTGAAAACAAAAGCCCTGCAAAGCGCACATGAAAGAGCGCAGAGGAGATCCAACGCGAGCGCTCGCCTTCCGCGCTTCCTGTCGTCGGATACGGATTCGATTAAGCCGCGACGTGAGCGCATCCGACGCGATTAATGAAGCTCGAGAGAGCGATCAGGCCCCGGAACAACGACGCGCGAGACCTTCGAGCAAGGAGCTGCAGAGGCACGGCGGGGAGAGGCAACGATGATGGGAGGGAATGGAACGAAGGAAGGCACGGAAAGAGAGGGAGAACGCAACTCTTAGTAGGCTCTACGGCAGGAAAGGAGAGGAAGAAGTATCTTGCGCGGTCCAGGTCACCGCATCGAAAGTTCACAGCAGAAGGCAGCGTGGAGTGAAATGAGCAGGCGACAGGAGGAGGGTCGCGCGAGCACGAACTGCTCAATAGTAATTAGGTTCATTATCATTCTTAAACTGAGAGCAGAGCGTATGTCATGTGGTTGTACTCGGATGAATTAGTGATTTATTCGATCAGTACGACGATATGATACGAAGATGGCGCTCAGAGAGAGGCACACGGAACGGAAAACACCGAACACCTACCACGAATTCACTTCGCTCCCCACAAACTCTACATGGACCTATCGGGTTTTGAACCAGTTGGCGCCCAAGGCTTTCCGCCGTTATCGGGCCGGCTGTTTGCGCTGCCTTCCGGCCACCCACGTGGGCTGCGCCCGGCCGAGCCCGGCCGGGCCGCGACCAACCGAGCGGCCAAGAGAGGAGGCCCGGCGCCAGGCGCAACTATGCGGCCACCGCAGCGCCCCCGGCGGGAGAGGGCGGGGCGGGACGGGGGGCGGAGAGGGGAAGGAGTGGGGGCGGGGCGGGGCGGGGAGCGCCCCCGAATGGAACGGCGAGAGGGGCTGCCGGTGACGTGCACCTCACGGCCCGGCCTCACCAAGAGGAACGACGGCAAGACACGCCACACCGCTGGAGCACAAAAACTTCACTTTTCTTCACGACTATTTGATGGCAACTGCTACGAACTACCGGAGGATAACAAATTTCCATTTAGACCTCACACAATTCATTTCCTTCGGCAACAACTAACTTGTTTCTGGTTGTTGAATACACGCTCCACCAGTCGCTCACGTTACTCCCTCAACAATAATTTAAACTTACAGCTTTAAAATTAATCGAACGGCAATAGATACAACTAGACGATGGCCTTCGAAAAATAACATTTCGCGCAATTCCGTCAAATCTATGTAACTAAGCCACAATAAATACTTAACTGCCAAAGAAAATGCATCTGAAAAAACACCACAAAAATAGGGATTACACAAGTTCACACGTAGTCTTAAAATTATTACAAATCTCCTTCCTTGAAAACATCGAATACGGTATCGCGCGAAAGAAACGTGGAGTGCAAGTGCAGTAAGTATTTCGGTTTCGCAAGCCCCCACAGCGTGCGGCGCGGGGCTCAGCGTGGCGCAGCGCCGCCCGGCCCGGCGTCATCGGCTGCGCGCCGGCCCAGCGCCTGCAGGGAGCCCCCGCCCCCCACGGCGCGGGTCGCTGCCCAGCGCTTTGGCGTCCGCCGCCGCCACATCTCACGGTCGGCCGGTCAAACGGCCCCAGCGCGGCCGCGCCAGGTGCGGCGGCGGGGGCGGCTCCCGCCGGGGAAAGAACACAAAGGGGCCGAGCGGCGCCTGGGACGCCCGCCAAGGCGGAGGCCGGGGCGGCTGCTGCTGCTGCTTCCAATTATACACCCACGCCCCATGGCGCCCCGCCCCGCCCGGCCACCGCTCCACCTGCCATTGAGCGGCCGCCCGCCGACGCCCGTTCATGCCAGCGACGCCACCGCACAGCACCGCACACCTCGCCCTCCCACACATCGAGTCATAACCCTACGACACGGCGCATTCACCGAGTTTTACTCGACAACGGACACTAAAAAACGCAAGTGCTTTGTATTACATATCTCTTATATGCACCACCCTACCAATATTTGTGGCGTCGATGGTGTAGCGTGACGGACTGTTATACCCACGTCCGCGGGTTCCAACCCGATCGAAACCGTAGATTTTTAAGGGAGAAAAAATCCTTCGTACGCCTTCCTTCGATGGGGAAGTAAAGCCGGCTGCCCCATGTCAGTAGATTTACTGCACATAAAAGATACGCAAGCCTAAATGAAGCCACTGATCTAAATTCAAATCGTCTGTTTCGTCGCACAAGTAATGTCTTGTTTCCGCTAGTTGGAGAAAGGAGCGTAGCGGATTTTTGCGTGGTCAGACGGAAGAGCAGGTCCCATGGCCTGAGTGTCGCCACGTAAAATAAGACATCAATTCACAGTTCCCAATAGCGCCGACAATATTTTATACTGAACAAACGAATGATCGGTAAGGATGCAACCTCGTCTTCCTGGCTGACCCCACTTGGAGCAGTCACGTGCTCTGGACAGCCTGGAAATTACATTCCACCGCCCACGCACTCGAGGCGTTTGTGCCATTAGGTGGGGAGTGAAGAGCGCCGCACAAAGCAAGGAAAGCACAATGGGGCCGTTCTGCCTCCCGCCCATCCCCCTCCCATTACCACCCCCGTCCCCTCCTCCTCGCAAGTCGCCCGCAGCGCCTTTGCCCGCCCCGCGCCCGACGCTACTTTTGTCGACTGCTCCTCCCACGCCCCAGACGTCCCTTGGCGTCTTGCGGCCTCCTCCGACACGCAGGCAACGACGTAGGCGCCGCGAATGTCAAAGGCGAAAAGTGGCCCGCGACGATGTTATGAATTTCAAGCGGCCTCCGCCGCGTCGAAGCCTCGGCCGCCCTCGCCTGCGGGCGACGCCTCCGGGGAGCGGATCGCGCGGCGCGGGGCCCGACGAGAGCACTACCCATGGCGTCACACACCAGAATACTCTAAGAAGAGTTTCATATGCTCCAATTTGAGACAGTGAATTTAAGAAATAAGAATCAATAATTTACAACTGAATTCATTTATTGTACAACGCTTCAGAAACTCATCATCAGGTACTACAAAACAAATGCACACACACACACACACATTTTAGCTTAAATCTAATTTTTTTAGTTACAATGTGTCACTTTGGCATACCTAACTTAAACGAACATTTTTATTACTTTATTTTTCTTAACCCTAAGTTTTTTTTTTCTAGACGATGTCTTTGTAAAATGCTCTTTTAATTTATTTCTATTCACGCATCATTCATTCTTGTTTCATTATCTACAAAACTATTCATTCTACTACAAGACCCATTCCTCCCCCCGCCTCAGCCGCACATCTCCCTCCCCGGAGCGCCTCATAAGCCAGCACAGCGCCGACCGCTAAATTCCTTACGTTACACGTGTAAACCGCTCGCATCGCACACGAGGTAATGACCGCCATCTCAAACACGCGTCGTCCCCTGCCCAAACCGGCGTCCACGCGGCCGCCCGGCGCCGTCAATGCGCCCGTGTTATTCCGCGCCGGTCATCCGCGCGCGGGCGGGCGGGCGGAAAAGCGGCGCAGATGAAGCGCCGCGCACAAAAGACGGCGGCGGCGGCGGCGGCGGCGCGCGAGATAAACCCACAGAGCGCGCTAATGCGGCGCCGCACACACCCACGCCCACGCATCCCCCAATCCCCCTTCTTTCGAGGGGGAAGTGCACTTGTGTACAGAGTGGTACGTACATGAACGGGAACAATGTAGGTGCTAACTATTAGCGAAGTCTGATATCAAAATTAAAAGACACTGCACATGCATCGCTCGTGTTCCAGTAATTACGACTCTCCCACATTTCTGCATTCCTAATAACAAAACTCATTACCCCATATTTCCTATTCATTCGCCGCTGGAAAATTATAATGCCTGACACATCAAACCAACGACAATTAATTCGCATTGACGAAATAAAACAGTACAAGAATGGCTATTAAACATATTTCCAATTATAATTATAAATTGGGAAGCAGAGAAGAGGTATGGAACGAAGTTCAATAAAACAACCATCAATTTCAAAAATATTACGGCCAGAACGTCGAATCCTCGAAACCAAATCTTTTTTATATGAAATTCCTATGTTACATGATAGTATATTACAAGAAAACCAGCCAAACCGGCTGCTGGGTGATTGGTAATAAGTTGTTGTACTAACGAAGATTACTTTCTGTTACTATTGGCTATTAATACCATTAATAAGCAGCCTTCAAAAAGCATTCGAGGGATACGTCACAAATCTGAAAAATTACGAGAATGGGTATACAAGAAGTTTCAGGTTTCATTCCACCACTGAACCCTTTGATTTTTATAATCACTGTTTTGGCTGTCCCCGTACACACGACTTTCGGGAATCTCCAAGAGTCAAAATATCGTCTAAATCCAATTCCGTTCCCGCTGAAGGAATGCCGAGTGAATTGGAAAGCGAGCGAGCGAGCAACGCGGGAAAGGGCGCATGCGGCGCGGCGCGGCGCGCGTGGCAGCGGCGAAAGCACAACAGCAGGCGACAGCGGGGGCGGGCGCGGGCGAGGACGGGTATCGACCGCCGCCCATCACGCCGGACAGGCGCGTGACGTCACCGATTAAGAGGTTGCCCGCCCGCCCGCCCACGCATCCCTCGCCCGAGCGATTTCCGTACGCGCCGCGGCTTCGCGCGCACTCGCCCGCGCCCAGAACGGCAACCCGCTCGCGCTCCGCGGAGCCCAGAGCGGAGGCGCACGCCGGGCAAGCGGGGTTCGCCAGATCAGCCTCGCTCCGCATTCTTCGCCGAATATGTGACGTAAAAGTGCTCAAGTCAAAAATCTTAGTGTGGAGAAAACAAGGGTTAAATATTATTGAGCCGACGCTTCTTCCTATGCTCAACGCTATTTCCTAAAGCTTTTTTTGTCGCTAAGGAAGCAACATTTGGATTCGGTCGTTTTACTAAAATAAAATATAGATAATTAACTTGTAGTTTCAGTACTTAACCCAATTTTGCCAAAAATTGACTTAAGAACTTTTACACCGTGACCGCAGAAATGAAGAGAGACTCATTGTCCTCTATCGAACACGAATACGCAGAAAGAGTGAGGTGGGGTTACGTCATGACCCGAATCACAACGACCTTCTCTGAGCCTTTAATTCAGTGTTGTCAAGGTCGATGTCACGAGTGGGAGTCTGTGGCAGGAGTGCCACGACGAAATCGCCCCTCCACGCACTTCATTACCCCCCCCCCCAGAGACAACGCTATCGCTATTGTAAAACGACGGGGTTACTACTCATAGTTCCCTCTCCCGACGCTAGTTGCGCAGTGAAGTTCGTGGCACGCTACGGTGCCACGACACGTGGCATGCTACGGTGCCACGACACGTGCCACTGCCACCAGTAGAAGACCTTGCCACCACTGCTTTAAGTCTTTTACGGTATTCATGCAGAACACACAATCTGGGCAATAAGGGAATTTCCTGGCGTAAATAACACGAGTCTACCTGGAAACATCGCATCCCGTGCCAGGAGAGAAATAGACAACGCCCGCGCGAAGACCTTTGTCGCAGGCGACGTGCCTCCAATACGAGTTCACGGGAGGAGCGCGGGGGCGGATGCCCGAGCCGAGCCCACGCCCACGCCGGGCGCGACGAACCCTTATTTATCACGGCCCCGCGAGCAATTGGATTTGGCCCGACCACGCCCCGCGCCGTCCCGCCCGCGGCGACGCCCCCGCGGCCGCTCCCCGCCGCCCGCGGGCTGCGATTGCGTCATATTCGTCCGAGGCGCCTCGCCGCGCCGCGCCGCGCCTCGCCTCGCGAGATATCAATCTGCGGCGGCGGCGGATGCAATCTTCCTAACAGCTGTCGCGGCGCCCGGCGCCCTCCGCTCGCCCCGGGAACAGGTGCGCCGCGCCCGCGCCCGCGCCCTCGCCCGCGCCCTCGCCCGCGCCCTCGCCCGCGCCCTCGCCCGCGCCCTCGCCCGCGCCCGCGCCCGCGCCCGCGCCCGCGCCCTCGCCCGCGCCCTCGCCCGCGCCCTCGCCCGCGCCCTCGCCCGCGCCCTCGCCCGCGCCCTCGCCCGCGCCCTCGCCCGCGCCCTCGCCCGCGATCTCGCTCTCGACCGCGCCCACGCCCGCGCCCACGCCCGCGCCCGCGCCCACGCCCGCGCCCGCGCGCTCGCCCTCGCTCCGCGCCACCACAGGAGGGCGGGGGTGATGACAGGGGGGCAGAGCAGGAAAGAAGGAGCGCAGGCAGCGGGAGACGAGCAGGCGACGGCGGGCGCTACGAACTCGGCGGGGGCGACGCGAGAGGGGCTGGAGGCGGCGGCCAAGAAAAGGGGGGTGTCGGGACGATAAGGCATCGTGTGCGGCGGGGCCCAGTGGTAGGAGCACGCGTGGACGTGGTGACGGGGATGGCGGAAAACATTTAAGAAGTCTCAGCTGTTTTCGTGAACGTTTCGAAAATGCTGAGGTCTTCACATAAATTACTCCATACATTTTTTTGAATTCAAATTTGTAGGACTGACGAGCCAAATCAATAGGGATATGTTAATTGTTCACAAATTCCTTTGTAATGTTTAGGTGCTAACTGGAACTGTTCGCCAGAACAAAGACAAAAGTAAAAATAAAAGTCGCTTTTTCGGTACAAGGGTTCCCCAAAACATGCTTGAAATTAAAATCTCGATATTAATTATTAGCAACATTACGAAATCCCATTCAGAAATCAAGTTTCAATTATCGCAATGGAAGCATAACACATCCCGAAGCCTCAAAATGCAAGAGAGGTCCTCAGCAGTGTCAACGTCATGCAACTTTTTATGTTTCTTTGTTTTTACTCTTTGAGTACGCCCCTATATGTTACTGTCATTAAAGTGTACAGTGCCAAAAGGTTCTGCGCGGTCATAATGCAGAGAGAGGCAAAACCTCTGCACTTGTGGCCAGTGATTTTTTTAGGCGTTATTCCGTTAAAAAAACAGCACTTAACTTCACGACCCAGCATCACATAATTTACTGCTATATTACTCCTTATGTGTGTACGTTTACGAGAAAGTACAAACGATTTGTATTTTATGTACAACCCTTTACATTCCACGTCATGTGAAACCGAGACACCTCCAACACATCCGCACTGTGGCCACCTCACATTCGTTTTAAATCAGTTCCCCGACGCGCGGGCGCGAGCTCTTTGCTGGCGCTCTCGCGGTGCGAACTCGGCGCGCCCTCTCTTATTTGATTGCTGACACAGGGCATTTTGAAAAGCGGCGTCGCGCGGCGTTACCTCGGCGGTGACAGCCGGCGGAGTGCCTGCGCGGCGGCGGCGGCGGCCGCACGTCCACTCGACAGGCGGTGACGTCGCGCGGCACCTCTCCGCGCACGGCGACGAGAGCCAACTTCATTACGACGCGCGCGCCGACACATCGGGTACGAATTAAGCCCTTTTCACGTGCGTTACGACCATTTCCACGTCGTTTATTGATGTATTGAAGACCACATACACTTCATACAAACGTGGAATTTACAATGATCACAGACGGAGGCGAAGTTTTTCCTCAACCCCCTCATTTCCAGTGACATTAATTTACAACAATTCCCGATGCAGTCTTAATACATTTCGAAGCACGAATGAAAAGGTAAAAATAACATACATAAATTGATGGCTGTAGGGAAACTATACTTGAGATGAATTCTGCTCTCATCCTCTCGACCATTTCGTGAGAAGACATAGTTTTCTGATGTGCACATCGGCCATTGGGTGGTGCAAGAAACGTTGAAAACGCAGCGTGGCGTGGACCTCTGACACCAGAATGCCGACGTCCGGGTATAAACCGAGGAATTGAAAAGACGGAGGGAGCGAGGGAGGAGCGGGGCGGGGCGGGGCGGGGTCAGGAAGGAGCAGCGCACAGATTCCGGCCAAAGGCGCCGCACAGCACCGGCAATTAGTGTCGCCCACCGAGCGTCGGCCAAAAACGCAATTACGGGCCAAACAGGGGTGCGGGCCGGGCGGGCCGGAGAAGCAAACCGGAGACGAGTTGGGGAGGGCGGGGCGGGCAAGAGGGGGGCGGACGACTGGCCGTTTAATTAGCCCGGCAGAGGAGGCATCCCCGCCCTTCCCTTCCCCTTCCCCTACCCCTCCCCTCCGCTTCCTTCGCCCGTTCCTCCGCAGAAGATCCCCAATAATTCGGTGCGAACGGCCAGATTTGCAACATTCGCGCGAAAGTAAATTAATCTTCTCTCTTTCCCAATGGAGCGACGAATTGAAACAAATTCCCAGAGTACAAATTGCCCATAAAACTAATTCCGCATTATCGCGTTGTACGAAGCTCTTCTCATAAAGCACGTTATGTAACATTATTACCCATATTTTATATCGTGCAAGTTATAAATGTGAACTGTTGTTCCAGATTTCTGATGGGAGATATTCGTCATAATACCCTTTACAGCTATTTCACAGCTTATCAATTCCCCAATAAAAGAAGTATCATAAAAACTAATGCATAAAATCAACCAACACTCATTCTGGATGTTCATCAACTGAACACAAATGGAAAGTAATAGAAACGCGGGACGTTATTATTTTGGTTGGTTGAGCAGATACATTTGAATTTACTATTAGATAACAATTTACAACACTGGAACGTAATCAATATGTGAATCTCTGAAATCTACGAGTCGTAAAAACACAGAATCAAGTGAAAGTTCCAAAAACATACCCCTCGCGGGACAAATTACAGCGTTCTTTCTCCCTAGGATGTGCGCCGTGTCAGGGCAAATTTGGAATGCAGAACGATCGCCCACCATTTATCTTCGTCGTCGCCATTATCAGGTTATTCACGTTAGACGCATCACGCCCTCTCGCAGGCGCAATGCGCTTTAATTAAACGCTTTCACACACTCGAAAGGGTAAAAAAAAGCGTGAAATCTCCATAAATTACCAAAATTATAATTCGAAATAGGTCAGACGTGGCGAGGCAAAATAAAACGAATAAAAAAAACGAATTTCTTTTATGGATGCATCCTCACGCACACTCGCTAAAAACAGCACAACGGATCGTTTTAGATTAAAAATTGACTGGCTGAAGGCTAAACTCTCACTAAATGATTGATAGTAAATTATCACGCCACAAACGAGACAAGAGACGAGTCGACACCGAAAAAAAGGAGGCGCGAAATAGAGGTTCAGAGGCAGGAAAAGCAAAAACGTACGCCAACTCACGCCAACAATGGCGGAGCGGGAAGGCAGCATCGACGGCAACACGGCGCTTTCACCATCCCTTCCAACTCCTCCCACTTCTTGTTTTCCGCCGCTGCCTGAAAACTCGCGGCAACTGCTCAAGACGCCGGCTGCCGAAATCGGGAGCGGCCCCGGGGGGCCGGAGGGAGGGAAGGCGGGGTATTCCCAAAACTTGCGCCACAAAGCAGAAAATAATAATTCCCCTTTGAGCCGGAAGAGAAAGAATTCGAACGCAGACGTTAAATTCGCGGAAGCGACGCGCGGGGAGTTGGGAAGGGGGCGGGGAGTTGGGGGAGGGGCGGGGAGGCAGAGGGAGGGGGTGCGTGGAGAGGCATCGGGGGCCGGGCAGCCACTGAGCGCTAGATGCGGGGGTGGGGGCGAGGCAGCGTGGGCATTACAGTAATTTAATAACGTCGAGATGCTCCAATTTCCAGGGCCGCCGGCGCCACGGGAAGGTGCGCCACTTTTCGCGCGATGGGGTCGAGGGTGGGGAGGGTGGGGAGGGTGGGGCGGGAGGTGGGACGGCACCGAGCAAGGCGATGAGCGATGTTGGGCGGAAAGCGCGTCCAGGACACGGAGATGGAACCGGAGAGCAAGGGCACAGGAAGAACGTCATTTCACGCACGAATTCAAGGCGACAATCAAAAAACTCCGAGTGATCAGATTCCGATATTTAAATTTTTCCTTTATCTTTCCCACCACAGTGCTTGATATTTAATTTTCATTTAAATTATGAACTAATCTTTTTGTAAAGCCACTCAAATCATATTAATTTTTTAGACCTACAGTAACTCCTTTTAGAATTATACGTGGTGCAATATACTATAACGAATATATATACTTATATACTATCTAAAATTTAAAACGTTTCCGTATCTGTTACCACACAATCCGTGTAATACCGTCTTAGCCTCACTGTCACGACACTGCTCCGCCAATGCTGGCACGGGTCGAGCACCGACGCGTGTCACAAACATGAAGGACGGTGAGAACGGCGCATCCAATGGCTGTCGGACGCGCAGAGAGAAGCCCAGAAGAAGGAGGCATCGAAGACAGCGGAACAGAAGTAATCATGTCGGCGGCTAGGCGTTGCCCCGGGGGGTCGCTCCTCCGAGGCGAGGCGAGACAGGATACAACAAAACGAAATCGAAAAGCACAATCTTGGCCGCCAGTCGATAACTCAGCCGACCCCACTTCACTCTGATTAAACCTCCGGTGGCCGTGAATCGACGGCGCGCAATTGTCTTTCGATTTGCCGCCGCATAAATCTGCCACAGGCGGCGGTGCAGGAGGAGGGGGGGGAGACGGCGGACGGCGCCTAAATATATGTCATACGAACGATATTTCACTGGCGGTCGGCGCGGAACGAGGCCGGCCGGGAGCGCAGGACGACGCCGGCGGAAGGCGGTGGGTGGGGTGGGGGAAAGAAGATACGTCATCGGACGTCGGTCCGTGGGCGACGGGCGGGCGCGGAGAGGGGATGTGAACCCACGCACTCCCCGGGAGGACGTCTCTGAGGACGGCGAGGGCGGAAAGGCTGCTCGAGGAGAGAGCGGGGAAGGCGACGCGGAGCTCAACTAACACGGCTTCGGACGGGTGATGTTCTCACAAAAATTTAAATAATCGAAACACTTTTATATGAACTAGTAAATTCCAACTTTTTGAAGTGGTTGGAGAAAAAGGAGCCGCACAAAACAAAGTAACTCATCACAACGTTCGTGTCGATGGAATGCGTCTTTGCAAAAGGTGTGTTAGTATGAAAATACATTAAAAAGATTCCTGATTAAGCGAATTGTGAGTGCAGTAACATAAGACACGTTCACATTATTGCAGCAAATAAAATCTCTTTGGACCATATTTAACTCACTGTAAACACTACACAGGAATATATTGTCAGTGAACAAGTGTTTTTTCAAGGCAGTGACGTTATAATAGGAAAATATTTGTCCAAAACCCGCAGTAAAGTAAATTTGCAATTTACCGGATCACATTCTACGCTTAGTGTGTTTTCTTGCTAAATATAAACACAAATAGATTCCGCGCGGTATTCAATGTACATATTTACGACAGAGTTAGTTAGCGAGTCACAATGTCCCGTTGTTTCGCGTTACTTGAAAGCTGAATATAGCATTGCCTACGCTTTACTCTGTTTTAAAATTATTTTCAATTGTTAAACATTTCCATGATGGACGTTCCCAGTAAAATATACTTTAAAAATACAGTTGTATTTTTTCATCCTGGCACGTAGTAAGTAAAATATTATAAGTTAAGAATTGAAATTAAATAATAAAAAATAGCATGTGCTATGCAACTTTTTGTCGGATTATCTTTCGGCCTACGGCCACTATCCACCTTCAAAGAAGGTGCTGGAGAACTAATTCGATTGCTCAGTAGAAGATTGTTTTGAAGAGTTGTTCATTCTTTCCGTGTATTATTAGGCGCCTTATTGAAGAGAATGTGTATATTTGCAAGCTTCTATTCTACCACAAACAGTTCCGTTATTGTAGATTTATATTAGGGAACCAAAAAAATTGGACAATTTTCCAAACGGAGAGACCTTCGATGGTATTCTCCCTAGTTTTATTCGCATGGAAAGACTAGACGTATGTAGTTACACAGAATGCGGCATAGCTAACACTTAATAACATATTACTAACTTAATAGCACGTGAGCAACGTAGGGCATGAAAATTTGAACGATGTTCGAGTAGCAGAAATCTAGGTTTTCACGATATTCTGCAAACAGTGGCTAAGAAATTGCTAAACGGCGAGACAGAACAATGCATATTGCCGTTTTGATGGCAAGGCCTCAACGACTGAGGAGGGTGGGCCTTTTCAGGACGGCGAGGCTAGGCGGGTGGAAAAGGAGGGGCGGGCGCGGTGACATACAACATCGCGACTAATGAAGATAAACGAGCACGCGAGGTGGAATTGTAATCAAAACCCTTTCTTCGCGGGGAACTTCTGCGCTTCACCAGAGGGGGTGGGGTTTTTTTTCCCCTCGTTCGTTTCCGGAGCAGCAGGGCGTCGCCCGCCCCGCAACCCTCGCCCCCCCCCTTGCACCACGGTTCACCTGACCACGCCCACGGCCACACGATCAGCGCACACGTCGTTATGGTATGCTTGCAACAAACTCACAACGCAAATGTCTGCTCCTCGCAACTAAACACGAAATGAATGGCATGAACGGCTCAAAAACAATACACAGAAATGCTTGACAGCTAAGTCTGCACAATTCCCACGAGTGCGACTTCAGCAGCGATTTATATTCAACAGCTTTACGTGGAATTGGAAGATGACTATAAAACGACAGGCAACCTACTGCGTAGCACCCCTTTTGCAACGAACAGCTTTTCTGGTCGCAAGGGCTTTCCATTTTATTCGCTGCACTTTAATTACAAGACCCGTCCAAATTAAAACAAATCATATACTCGTGAAGCAAAACAAGCAAAATGTTATATAGTTTCCGCCACCTGCAGCGAGTAACACGATCATTTTCGAGGATTTTTTTTTTCCTTCTGAAAACAATTCTGTGTCCGGAGCCCACAGCCAGTCGATTTAAATCAAACACCGGAGCGTTGACGTGCGCCGTGAGCCACGCGTCACGCAATCCGCGCACACAGCTGGCAATTGCTCGCGCACGCAGCGCACGGCGCCCTGCAAGATCACGACCCGGCGCACGCAAACACGGCGCGCGTGCCAGCGACAGCGCTCGCGACACACGAGAGTGGGGGAAAGGGGTGGGGCGGTGACCCGACGCCCGTCCCACCGCAACCAACGCGCTCGCGGACGCTTGCTCATCATGGAAAACCACATCAGGCATCTGAAGAACACTTTTCAATCTTCCTGTAGATATCATTTTTGTTCGAAATTTCAAATCCTCCCAGAAATGAAAAAAAATCATTAAAATGCCTTCATCCAATACGCTTGTTCGACTGCACTTCATATGTTCGATGTTCTTGTTCGAATGCACTTTTCTCCTCTCCGCGCACTTGACAAGGAGGCGAAAAGCAAAATCAAACCTCTCTTCGCCTCATTGACATCAACAAGCTCAATAAATGATTTGGCATCTAGTACATACGAAAATATAAACGACAGCTTGAATGCATTAAAGAACTTAAGTAATTTCAGCCAATTTCGTATATCAAATGTAACTGCAATTATTCTTACCTGAACAGCAGGAATCCGATGCCAGTCACAGCAGCTCTCCTCACATCATCGTTGACATCAGAAACCTGGAAGAAAACGAAGATGTTTAGTTTTCTGTTGAACACTATCAGAACGTGGAAACGATACACTACTGCTCGCGCAAAAAAGACAATATAGTTTACTCATCATCCACACTAACACTGGATTATGGTTTTGATGTTCTATTTCGTCAAGTTAGTGGAATATTATTACACAAAGGTATTTCCATTTCCCCCATAACACAAATTAAAACACGTCATTTTCGGGTCAAGTTTAGAAATGCTATACATCTTCATTCCAGTCAAAACAGTCTAAAGAATGAATGCTGGTCATGACGAAGGAAAAAAAAGAAAGAAAAAGAAAGTCGACAGCCTTCACAACGGTCACGATTCTAAGCGAGAATACAACTTCGACGGGGCCTTCGCAGAATTATTTATATTCCCACAGACGGGTGGAGGAAAATACAACGAACACCATCAAGAGTCTCGAACGAGCGCTTTCACCGTCACACACACACACAACAGGCAGGGGACATGGGACAAGGAAATGCTCGCCCCCCCCCTACGGGCATAAATCAATGTCCCATCGCACCGGCTCGCACTGGACGAGGTTCCACAGTGCACGCGCATCCCCCCGCACCCAACTCGAGAGCGTTGCATGTTTCAGGTCACCGCGTGACGGCGAGGCAGACCGCACTGCACAGATGACTTCGGGGCCTTCCCACGCAGTGGGGTCCGTTGCACCGGAAACGCGCAAGCAACTGCGTGTGCGACGCACCCGCGGGCCGTTTCGTTTTCTGCACCAGCGAACACTATCCGGCGTAGAGGCACGCACGAAGCATCGAGAAGCGAAAACGCAGCAACGAGTACGGTTGTCCAAAAATAAATCACTCACCATGAAATTTACCAAGAAAATTGGTCGTGGAATTGATGTACCACCTGCAAAAAAGTCTCCCGTCTTTCTACTGTGCGTCTTTATACCCCACTTCCATCCACTCTCCTTTGCGTTTCTACAGTTTTCTACTGCACAGCAAACTAATTTATTTCCAAATATTTCTCCGGAAGTGTCGCAGTTCTGCCTTTCGCTATTTTC
The DNA here is from genome assembly GCA_031308135.1 of Acheta domesticus. Lineage (NCBI taxonomy): Eukaryota > Metazoa > Arthropoda > Insecta > Orthoptera > Gryllidae > Acheta > Acheta domesticus. Next base: position 173,042,340 of record JAHLJT010002406.1, on the reverse strand, counting down.
AAAATATGATCGTAAAGACGACTCACGACATTTCACACATGTTACTCTCTTGCGACACCGTTCTGGACACCCTTTGCCCCGCTCTGCCGCGCCGCGGCTATCCCCTCAATCGTCACGCTTCTCTGTTTCATTTCTATTATAATACCTTCCGCGTACAATGCATAATCCTTTTGTTTGCGCTTTCGGAATCGCATTTGAGCCCTAATCCGGTGAGAGCAAGCGGGAGCAGCAGAGAGGGAGAAGGGAGCAAGAGAGAGAGAGATGGAAAAGCAGAAAGGGGAAAAATGATCTCCATGAGGCGGATATCTGCCGGCCGCGCGGCGTCGCCGCCGTCGTCGCCAGCAATCGATTTAATCTCGATGGATCGACGCGTCCTCAAGGCGCCCCGCCGCGCCGCGCCGCGCGGCAGCCGTGGCGGGCAGGGCTTTATGGGATTAGGGCGCTCGCGTCCGCGTTCGCGGTGACGCCATGCAACGAAGATACGCGATGTGTGCCGCCTTTCGCTTGATTGAAACGTAAAGAGATCATCCGCCATTGTGCCCATCCCGCCCCACCTCCTCCCATCACATCCCTTCCGTGCCCTCACCTCCCTCAACGCACGTGTTCTCCCCGCACCCACTTTCACTCCCAACTACCCCCCACAGTTTATTTATAGAAAAATTAGCGCAGTTCCTTTTGTTTTCCCCGAAACGGAACTGCGGGGGCAGCCCTGCGCTCGGGGACTTCCTTCGCTACGCCCACGCAACCACCGATAGCGCGCTTTAAAATAATAGAGGGCGCTACGCGCTGCTGTGCGCTGTATCTCTCTTTCTACCGCACATCGTTTTGCATTTTAATTAACGCCTAAACGAATCAAATCGCTACATCCATTACACGCTACTGAGCGAAATGCAGAACAACGCAGCAACTACGCACTTTCCTGCCCGAAGCAGCGCGGTGTCCATCTGGAGGGACGTTCTGAAAGAACGTTTGCTAGGGGGGGGGCGCAACGGAAAGGAGGCCATGAATATTCTCTGTCGAGCAGAGAAATTTCCGCCGCGCGCTTTCCAGGCTTCCGACCCGCGTGAGACGCCAAATCCACGATCTCGACGACAACGGCGAGACTCGTCCAGCAACGGAAAAGAATGCGCACGCAGGCGAAACGCGGCGGAAGTCGAGACCGAAGATAAATGAGCATTGCGAGAGGAGAAAAAAAAGGAAGAAAGCAATCAACCGTGTAGAATCGGGTTGCGCACGTTCACGAGTAGGCCCCCCAACAGATACGTGTCTGGCGCGAGTAGGAACAGCCCGGAGCTAGATTAAAGTGGGCGTGGACCCCAGCACGGGCAGGAGAAACAATTCGGTTGGACCACGCCAAGTATTTATTTTTAAAAAAACAATGCGGGCAGTATCTACACGCGCATGCCGCAAACGAATTTGCAATTCAAGCAAGCTTCCGATATCCGCTGGAATACACAGCGGCGAGTACTTTTTTTTAATAAAGTCGCTAACGTCCACAGACAAAAGCGCACCTCGGCAGCGCTCCGCTCCACGCCACGTCGCCCCACGCCACGCAGCACGCGAGTCAAAACCAGGCCACGGTTACATTCCCGCCCCGCCCTGCCCCTCTGAGAATCTATTATTTCACGCATCGATCACCACTGTACAATAATAATGTTTCCTTTTCATAAATTCCTCATTTCACGCAGATGGTGATACTCAAAAATTTAATTTCATTTTTCCCATGGCAACTTCCATCGATCGCCCCGACGCGACACCCCACTACAGAACCAACACTTGGACGGGCGTGGATCGCTCCGCTGGTATCGTCCAGACCATCTCTCTCTCCCTCCACTCGCCAAGACGCATGTCACACTACGGGAGATTGAGGTTTCCCCTTGAACGTCAGCCCACACCTCTCGCTCACACATGAAGCGCGCCCCGCCCCCTGCTTCCTGACGCTGGAGGCTTTTGCCTACATCTTCCAATTCTCCTTTCTCGCATTGCAACACGTCACGCAAACGGAGCCTAAACACACCAAGTACGGTGACCGAAGCAAGAAAAAGGCCCCACAAACCTGAATGGTTCTCTAAAAAATACATGGGCTACGTCTGTCCACGCATACAACCTAGCCCTAACATTCCTCTTCGGCCTTTGCCTTTCTCGTCAACATCTCAATGCTACTTATGACGCCAAAAGAATCTGGTAGATGTATTAGAAAATCATGTTTCTTAATACATCAAAAGAAAGAATTTCCATGTTTAGAATTAAAATGATGGACCGAAAAGCCATAGAGCACTTTGGCGCCTCCCTTTTAGCAGTCACTTTTAAAATCTTCAACTTTATGATTACAGCTGCGCGGAACGCTGACAAGCTTTCGCTGGCAATGCCTTCCACGATGAACCAACCCGACCCGACCCGACTCCTGCAGCAGGCCTCAACTGGGAAGTTTCCACTACGGCACACAAGATCCGCAAATGCTATGTAACCGCAAGCGAACAAGCGCGCAAGTTTAATACAAAATGTTCTCCGAGAGAAGATTACAGCCTGCAATTATCGAACAACTAAACATTGACACAGGAGAGAACAGAGTTTTAATAGAAATTTAAATAAGGAGAAAGATATAACGTTCACATTTATAAAACGTCAAGGAGTACCTAAAAAAAGGATAGATTTGGTTGCAAAGCAATTTCCAGTAGAAAAAAATAGTCATTATTTTTGTTGTTATTATTATTATTATTATTAAATAGTTATTTAAGCACCAAGGGCGCTGTAAGGGTACTAAAGATTGAGCGTCGACAAAATGTCCTCCACGAGAGAACACGTAGTACCATTCATTTGTTTTCATATTTCCTCCGTAACCACGATCGTCTCCGTCCGGGTAAGTTATGCTCCGTATGTCGAACTCCATATCAAAGGAAATAACGTATCAGTAAAAAAATGTTTGATTAAGGCGTGAATTGTTGTGGATTTAATTTTTCCGGGCAACTTTGTGTTATTTTACATGTCGCGAACGTGTCGTGGTAACCGAGGGTTTTTGACTCAATAAAAATCCACCCCAGTCGGGTATGAACAGGGCTGTTGGACGTGCGGCAGCACATCAATGGAACCGGCCCCAAATAACATCCCCGTCCCAAATGACCAGCAGGCCGCTTCTCGTATTCTTCCCTCTGTCCCATGCTACGCCTGTGAGGCACGGGCGTATGAAAGCGGCGCGGCGCGGCAATTTCAAGAAGCGCCCATTGAGCCCAGTCGAATTAAAGCCCCCCCCCCCTCCCCGGCGCGGCGCGGGCGGAGGCATTCCGGCGCGACGCCCGAGGACAAGGTGGGCGGCGCCGGCGAGGCCGGACCGCGTTCCCCGGCGCGCAGGACACGAGGAATGCGCCGGGGGAGGACGGCGCCAGACGCTTCGCAATCCTCACTAGCGTCCTCGCCCTCTTCCTCCACCCTCCCCCAGCGCGCGGATACCTACCAGCAAAGCGGCAAGGATGGGACGATTTCTCTACCAATTAGCACGACGGGGACGACACACGGATCGCCCATATTCTGAAGAGACCTCTTGAATAAATAAAAACTCTTCGCAGAAGGGGAATTCAAAATTACGTTGGCAGCACCGTTCATGCTGTGAACTTGAGTGTCGGCTTTTCACTTTCTTTTTCGAGGTTGCGACCGTACCCAAACTGCTATTTTTGCCTTCAAATTCTCCCTCAAATAACGTTATTGGTGCCAACCAAATGGTTTAAAGTTCACATTCAGCAACGATCATTTTGGTACAAAATCCCAAACCTCACACACATAATACAGCTGGACACTGACAGTTGCTCGAAAACCTGGGGGCCTTGAGGGTGTTTCTGGAACGTATTACACACGCGTAACCGACAGAGGGATGGCTAGCAAGGGACTTGCAGAAGCCTTGTTTCTCAAAAGAGTAGGCAGCGCCTTGGAAACAGAGGCACGGCTCGACCCGGCACGGCCCGGCCCGAGGGCGCCGTACATTACGTTCGGCGGTTGGGCGGCACCCGAGGGGAAGAAGCGAGCAGGGGGAGAGGGAGAGAACCAGACGCGGGAGGATGAATATTCATTGCCGCCTCCCGCGCGGTGAAAACCAGCTCCCGTGCCGGGGCGAGGAAAGGCGGGGCGGGGCGAGACGAAACGAGGCGCCTTAGGTGAACACACAAGACGGTGCACCGAGAGACAACCAAGGACACACGGGCGCCGGCGCTAGGTAAACGCGAGGGAGCGGAATAGATGCAGCAGGAAACAGTATATGGGAGAGGGAAGGCCATCAATATGCAAACGGGTGATCACGCAGATGAAGGAATGAACCCATCAATATGAATAAAACACCAGTTCTTCCCTGACCCGTCTCACGTCACGCCAAGGAAACGAACCCCGTTTGTAACGACCGAGCCGTTTCATTTCGCCGCAACGAACACGGCGTACGCGTTTCGTGTGTCGTTTACTCCATTTTAACTGCTGCTAAATTGCGTTCTACTGCCTCTTCCCGCCGGGAGGGAAACACAGCGGCGCCGTGAAGACGCTTCTTAGCCTCATGGTCTCGCAGCCCCTTTCAACCGGCCCCCGCCCTCCGACGCCTCAACGCCTCAATGCCGTCGCGAAGACGCATGGAGGGAACATTACGCGCGCTGAGCGATGAAACAATATCGAACAGGGGCCCCAAAAAACAACGTGCGCGGGCCGCAACCGGCCCACGCTGTTTCCACACACGGCTCCCCGGAACAGGAGCACGGTAGGAGGAAGTAGACGGATGGCGCATTGGTGAACCCGGAGGGACGAATGTACACAGCAAGAATAATTCCGTGATAACACCGTATTTCGTTCGAAGACTTGGTGATGAAATTCATCGGAGCACGGCTCAGGAATCGTGCATCATATAAAGCAACTAGTATTTCCTTTTTAAAATTTACACTTCAAAACTGTTGAATTTGTTGTTAACGAATAAAACTGCGTGCACATATGAACTCCCCTGCGTAAACAAAATTATATACTTATTTACGTTCTATGATCACTTCCTTTTTATTTCCTACAAACAGGTACTTAACAAGCGTGTTACTGCATCGCTCTGACGCCCGCAGCATTAGTCAGGTAAGGGCCTCGCCTTGGAAAAGCTTGGAGAGCCCTGATGGAGAGCTTAGGAGGCGCCGTGCGACCGCAAACGCCCGCCCGTTATGAAGCGCCCGCGCGTTTAACCGCGTGCGGCGGAGCGCCGCGCATCAACACCCGCGCGCACGGCGACGGGGCCCGCGATGAATAATGCCTGCAGAGCAGGGAGGGACACACGGAAGAAACGGTGCAAACCGACCGAAAATTACACCTTACGATCTCAAGCACTACATCCGCCCTCCCCCTCCTTCTCCGAGTTGCAATACCCACACCACGTCCTTACATCCACGTCCGAAGAATTTCCCTCAAAATGTCAAAATTTTTAAATTAGATTAAATAAATTGTAATTTTTTTAGAATATGTTAACATTAAAATAAATATTTTGTATTATTCTTTTTATTTTATATTAAGGTCAGCTTCAGCATGAAAGAGTTCATACATTAATTATGAAAAATTGTATTTAGTAACATGTAAATATTTTAATGTTGTTTGATGTTCATTTTGTGTACTTACTGTATTTGTGTAATTGTTTGATGTTTGTTTTATGTTGAGTAATTGCTTAGAAAACGCTACCACCGGAAGTATTCCATGTATTCCTAAGTAGCGAAATAAATATTCTATTCTCTTCTAATTGCTCCGGAACCGTCACGACCGATCACAATTTCTAAGGCGTCGCGTCGTAACGAAAGCAGTCGTAAGCACAGTCTACCAGAACTGCGTCTCCATTTTCAAGGCGTTTGTACTGTTGTATTCTATTTTATAACTTTTCTAGTACATTACCTGCTTATTTATTATGTGTTTAATCGACGATAAAAATATATAAAAGATTCCAAAACGCATACACATTATTATTCACAAGTAACTTTTTTTTAAAGTGTTAATACGTTTAACCGATCGCACTCGGCGAAGTATAAAAGAGCAAAGGGTGGTGGTAGAAGTGGTACTCACGGCGACGTGCAGCAGGCGGCGGATGGCCTGGTTGTTGCCGGTGCCGCAGTAGGCCATGGCGAGCGTGTACATGCCCGAGCGGCGCAGGATGGGGTCCTTGTCCTGGCAGAGCGTGGCCACGAGCGGGTCGGCCTCCTCCAGGCGCCCGTACATCGTCAGCGCCACGCCCACCGCCAGCCCGCGCAGGATCTTCTCGTGCTGCGTCTCCTGCGCGTACTGCAACACAAACACACATATTTCTATTGCCATCACGCTTTTCCTTTCTGGCTACCGCTTACACAGGAGAAAGATAACTTTCTCCTGCGAAAAAACGGCGAATCTTCGGCAGGAAAACTCTTGTTGTAGGGCTCTGCGAACGAAAAAGTGGATAAAAACAGTTGCTTTATTTGGAAGAAAAATCCTCGAACACGTGGAGTAGCTGGAGTATCAGAGTCTACGTTTGCGTATGGGTCTTTGATACTGAAAACTCGAATAACGGCAAGGTCTGTACGTCCGCATGTGAACAACGCTAGCCGCTAAACCTCCTTGAGCCGATTTTCTCCGAAATTGATATTCCCCAATTGATACAGCTGATGTCGCGGCCTCCAATTTAAACAAGATATTTTAATTTTGGGGGGTACTTCACATGACTCGCCTGCGACATTTTAAAAATTTTCTCCGTGCATTTCGATTCAATTTTGTTGTTGAATAGAATGGCAGACATTTTAAAAAGTTTCTCCACGCATTTCAATTCAATTTTGTTGTTGAATAGTATGGAGGACGTTTAAGAGAACGGTGCAGGTGTCATTTTTGTTGAAAACTCTCATTTTTTTGGAAATTGCAAACATTCAAATTTTTTTCGGCGTCTTACTACAACTACATTTATGAAGATATTTTCCCTTAATGAAATATGTTCCTTAAAAACAGATTTTGAAATAAGATCATGTACAATTTTTCGAAAATTTGAGTACTTTTCACGTAATTTTGTGTGAAATTATAGGCTGGAAAGTACGTGATGTTTAGCACTAGTTCACATATGCTTACGAAAGATAATTCGGACGTAATTTCAAACCAGTTTATTATCCGTATTTCCAGGTGTGGTACACGCTTTCACGTTTAGAGAAAGTTCATATCTTTTTTGCAAAACGTTCCATATTATAATCTCTCAAATTTCTTTTTGGAAAATTACTTTTAACTTGTAGTGCAATTTAAAATGGTGAATTGTATTTAAAAGTAGATCTGAATTTCATTTCATAATATTTTAGCAAGGACCAATGTGGTACTTCTAATGGTGAACGGTATTTTAGCCAGTACAAAGCAAAATTACGAGATAAAAGGGAAGTTTACATTTGAACGCTCGAAACAGTGCTTTGTAATCCATTGCTTTGTAAATGGTCAAATTATACGATAAGTATCAAGGAACTATTAGCAACACAATTAAGTTCATATCATTTCAGTAATTGATTAACTCTCGTTCTATACCTACAACAGAGTTCTTTCACTGTTATTTTGATTATTTCATTCATTCGTTGTTTTCACTATTTTCATACTTTTATTTCATTTTTAGTTCATATTTTACTCAATATGTTGAATACTTTAAACCATATGTATGTACATTTTTAGGTATATGTTATGCCGTATAAATCTCAGGATTCATCATCCCTTCCTGCCAAACTACGTACATGCAAGCATACGTACATATAAACGTATATTGCTACTGCATGCTTTGTGGGCAAACAAATAAGTGGATGTTCCTCACAATGAAGAAAGAGCTTGTGTCTGTTTTAGTTTCATTTATAAATCCTTCTGCGTCTACTTCAAGCTGTATAATAAGTTATTCAACCGCGGATGCCCGGGATGAAACAATTCCTTTATCATTTGCCAGCAAATAGACAATTTCTTCCTGTCAGCGCAAGCTGTTTACATAGTTCAATCCCAGCTCCGCCCACCGCAGAGGGAATTTGGCGGCCGAAGGAATGTAAGTAGGGCTTACCTAAGACAACCTCAAGACATTAATCTCGCGCGATGACGCGGATCCTTGTTTACTGAACAAAGTGTTAAGGCGGCAAGGGGGGAGGGGAGCGGAGCGGAGCGGAGCCGGGGGGGCGGGGCGACATGCTGCACCGCATCGTCTCCATGACAACGGACGCGGACGCGGGGGTGGGGCGCGGAGAGGAGATACGCGGGCTTACCGCTCCATTAACTACCTTTGGCGCGGCGACAGTCGAAGGCAGCGGATAGGAGGTCGCCGAGCCACGACCCGCAAGAGACGAATTACGCACCACTAGCGCAACGACTGTCGCGTTCAAAAACACTCGACAACCAAAATATTCAACAATGACATTTAGGGCTATCAATAAGGTGGTCACACAAAGAAATGAACTATTTAGGGAACCTATACAAATTTAGCCAGAAAATATTTTTATTTTTATTTTTTTCATTTTCAACAAAGTATCATTTAAAAGGGGTTATTGATTTATAAAACATGAAGAATTTTCAAACCGTTTATTTTGTGTGGATTCGCTCGGCCTCTATCGTGAAAATGAGGGGAATGTAAGACAATACTTGAGATTTTCATCAACTCTTTACGACAGACGTGAGAATGAATGTTGACTAGTGCCTTAGAGCAACATAAGCAACTCAACTATTACGCTAAACACTAATAATAAAACAACACTCAATCCTTTCTTTCCGATGAGCTACAGCAAAGTTCGAGCCTTCTAATACACGGGATCCCAGCACTACGGGCGTATTTCGTTCTTAACAGAATAAGTCTTTCACAAGACACTTACATTAGATATAACATTGAACTTCACTATTAATAGTACGAACTATGCAACAGAAAAATACATGCTTAAAACATATATGGAAGTTCTATTAGATTGAAAAACAATTTCATTACGTAATACATTATATACATATGGGATTGATATATCGCTCGCAGACGACTCTTATTGGTTCAGTCTGCGTACCAGAGCTGCATCAGTCGTTAAAATAGCGCCGACGCACCAGGTCAGGCGCCGGCATTCATTAAGATTCCGAAAAGGTTATCGCAAAAACTAACGCCTCGCCGCCATCGTAAACATCCAGAAAATTAGATGCTTCCAACGCAAGATGAATAAATGAATGAACAATGCAAAAGCCGGAGCAACTGTGAGGGGAAAACGGACTAATAACAAAACACGTGAATATTAATGATCCAAACATCTCAGAAGTACCTCTTTTGTAGGTATTTGCTAGCGAAGATTTTCAGGCCTTAAAGGGTAGATGAAACGAACCATAGCGACATACAATTTTTCAAAGTGATCAATATTCAATACCGATATAAAAGACAAACTTCATCGCTTCCAGTTGAATGATGTATTAATAACGGACAAAATACTTCACCTCTGCAGTGTACAGATTGGAAAAGTGAAAGCATTCGTGGTCACTTTATAGAGTACGTTTGTTTGATATTAACATGAAATCGAGAAATACACAAAAAACAGAGTATTGCGGTATAAAAAAAAGGCATATACGTAACCAACCACGATTCTCATTTACAAAAATTTGCCCACTCATTTCCACAACACGAATCTAATCCCAACGACCAAGCGGTTTACCGGTATTGGAAAAACAGGGGGCCACCTGCGTTCGCGTAGGACAGACAACGCAATGGCATTTTACAGCGCGAACGATGTGTCAATGCTCCGAGGACGTCAACAAACAATACTGAGTGACCCACGTTTCGCGTATGATACACACGTTACTTACGAGGACCAGAAATATCCTTTGGAAAATGGAACAGTTAGGGCGACTAATAGCCTGCAGCACTATGTTTCTCCGAGATAAAAAACGGGCCGCGCCAGTTTCCCGCAAGCCTAGCACTTCAAAGTGTGACAAAACGAGGCGATGCAAGATCCTTTAATCGAAAGACACGACAGCAAAATGGCGAATGTGGCGGCGAAAGGGATTTCGCAGCCGCGGCAACGAGCCGCGTGCAAGCGGTCCGCCCCAGGCCGGCGCCATCCTTCCCTTCCCATCCCATCCTTCTCCGCACGAAGTGGCGGGCATGGGGCGGGGCGTGGAGGGGAAGGGTGGGGTGTGGGGAGGGGCGGGAAGAAGCGCGCGATTACAACTCGTAAAACGGCGGCGGCGCCGAGCGTAAAACGCGCCGTCGACGGCGAGGGCTGGGGCTGGGGGCGGGGCGCCGCAGATCGTTGTGCGGTCGCCCAGGTACACCGAGGGCTGGCTCACCAGGGGGCAGACAGATGCACGGGGATGCGACCGCAAACGGCGAACACGAGCCAACTCCAAGAGGACGAAGAATCCGCGCGAGACGAAACGCTTCGACGAGAGGACGCGGAAGACAGGACAAGAAACAAAACGGGCACAACATGCGAAAAGAATTCAGCAAACGACAGCTGAGAAACCCGTCGTTTGGGGGGGGGGGAGAGTGCGCACACGAGAAGTGGGGCAGAGCAAGACGAAAGTTTCAGCAGGCAACGAAAGCTGTAAAAGCACAACAAACGTACAAGATCCAAAGAGTGACTTTCGCAGAAGCGCGATCACGAGGCAACGAGCTGGACGGGAAGGACGAAGCACGCGAGGAGAAGCACGCGTGGGGTGGCATGGCGAGGGCGGCTACGACGCGACGTCTGAGAGCCCGGCCGCACGTGGGAGCGGCACGGAGCGCCCTGGGACATCGCATGACGACGGCGGAATATGGGGCGTGGCGGGGAGGGGGCGGGGCGCGTGACACACCTCGCGTGGCGTCGCCTTTACGAGCGCCGTAAACCGGCCCGGGACGTGCGAAGCGGCGACCGCCCGCCCGCCCGCCCGCCCCGGTCGCGACGCCTTGTTCCGTAATTCACTGCGGCCACCGACAACTGCACCGACTTCCATTAAAAATATGAGCGCGAGCGCGCGTCGTTCTCTACCGTCTTTTCAAGAAATTTCGGGAAATGGCAAGCGAAGTAAAAGAAGTTACCTCCATTTGGGACCACGATATAACGTTTAATTACATGGAAGGCAGACAAAAGGAAAGACATTACGAAGGACCACGAACCGTACAAAAACAACTTCATTTCTTCCAACAATTACATCCGTCATTCTTCACTAGTCAACGAAACGTTAAATTACAACTACAAAGTACTTCTTTATTCGGCAGAAGAGAGTATTGTTTTTCTATGTCTGATTCTGCCTTCCACAAATCATTACTTGGAAAATGTATGTGCAAAACAGACTTTGCCGTACGTATACCGCAACGAAGAAAAGGTCATATAAAACAATTGGGAAGTCCAAAGCACTGCAAAACACGGGGGCGACATGAAATGGCGTCGCCGCCTCGCATATTCAAAATGACCGTAGGAGTAAGAGTATACTGTTGTATGTTTTCATGAATTCATACTAACAAAAACATCGTGTCCGCAACTCGGACGGAAGTATCTTTGGCGTACTCGTTTCAAAACACCAAATCGGCTCGTTTAGTCATCTCCTCAATATTTCATTGGTACGCCAAAGTCTCGCTTTCTGTTCTAGAGAGAGAGGGAAAAACCTCTTTGAAAGCCAATTGATTCATGGTGTGCAGGCCATTCGGGGCGCAGGTCGCGCACCGGGCGGCGTGGCTGCAGCCCGCCCGCCCGTGCGGCGAATATGCGAGGCGAGCGTGCACGGGCTGGGAATCTGCGTAAGCCGGCGCAGGCTGCGCGTCATTATGATTGTCCTAATGTGGCATTAGCGCACAGGGCGGCAGGCGAGGCGAGGCCAGGCCAGGCCAGGCGGGTGGGTGGGTGGGTGGGTAGGTGGAGGAGGCAGCGTGGCCCTGGGCGGTGCAAGCACCTCTGGCCGCGCGCCGGCGCCAGCTCGACCCTCCACGTCACTCGGCGCGCCCCGACAGCCGGCGGCCGGGTTGGCAGCAGGGGGGGGGGGGGCGAGCCAACGGGCGACTAGCGGCCGACGCGACAGGCGCGTGGCGCGGCGGCGGCGGCCGCCACCGCGTGTCCTGCCACTGACGTCTAGTGGCGGCTCCACTCTCTCTCCACGCACGCACGTACACACACACACACACACACACACACACACACATGCGGCTACTACTCCCAACCACCACGCCACGCAGCTTCTCGCTCTGACCGCTTCTAGCTTATTCTCCCAACGCACGAGAATTTGTTCATTCGTTACTCTCATTCACTTAAATGCAAAGAAGTTTTTAAAGTGCGCTCACGCGAATGGCTCGCTCTAAGAAAGCGTTACTGTAATCTCTGTTTCATTCAACTACATCGAACTCTGGTACCTATTTATTCAGACTGGAAAGGCACATTCGAATGGTTACGCGAAGCCTTAGGCTCCCACGGACAGTTATATCCGTTCAATGATATGCTCTCATCTTTTTACGATGAGAGATGCATGGTAGGGTGTTTCTTCAAGCGACGTTTCGGCTGTCGTATCACGGCGCTGAAATACATTTCGCAAGTGATCGTAAAAGATTATTAACGGTTCTTCGCACTCCTATGATTTCAAAAATACACAGTACCTAGAGAGAAAACTTCGAGACCCCAGTTCATTTGTTGATGTGGTTCTTTAGTTACTGGAAACCGCAAAGTGCAGCACAGTCGTGTCTTGCGGGTTGCGTGTTCAAGCTCTCGTTCACGGCACACTCCACGGCCGTTCCATGCAGCAAGCGAACGCCAGTCGCAAGCAGGCTGAGTTAGGGCCAATCGTAACAGAGAGCACGAATAACGTAACTGAACATGTAATCACCTTTGTGGCATCCATATTCAACACCAGAATAGAAATACAGATCTGCTCAATTACATTTCATATGTACAATACTATGCATTTTATCGGTGCCGGGCAATTCCACGCTGCTTAGCTAATATATTTAAGAAGAGGGAAGTCACGACCATTCAATGAAATTAGAGCACACCGTTCAGAAGGAATATATAATCAATTTACAATTTTCCTCAAATGTATTTTACATTTTCAAGAAATTACACACTATTTTGAACGTTCTGCTAAACACAGGAGAAGGTAATACCTCGCTGACGTACTAGCCTTGAATCACTTAACTGATAGGTCAATCTGCTACGCTCGGCATTCAAGTGAATACATTTATTTTTCCGGTTGCGAGCCCTAGAATTTAACCGCCTAACCCCGATCTGCATCACGTCCCTCCCCCAGCACCCTACAGCTCCTTTTCCTGTCGTCGCCGCCGCCGCTGACGCCACCGCCGCCGCCTCAAGTCCTCGTCGGCCTCTCTCCTGCGGGTCGCGGCGCGGCGCGGCGTCGAATTGCTTATGCGCCCAGATGGCCATCACCAAAAAGAAGAGCACCCGCTCGCGAACAAAGGCTGCCCCGCGCCGTCCCCCTCGGCGCCGTGCCACCGAGAGAGGAAAAAAAGAAGGCTGGCGGGCGGGGCTACCCGCAGGGGCTGCGGGCCGCCGCCGTGCATTACCTACGTCCTTGCGGTTCCAAGGACGCTGCCACTAGTATAGACAAGTTACTGTAACACGGGACCGGTTAGAAAAGTCGGGAAACAAATGAATGTCAGGTCGGACGACGGAATAGCGGGTGGTAGCGCAGAAGCCTTTACAAGACAGCCAACTGCAAACGAACGCATTGACGAATGAAGCGCATGGAGATAGCCCGTGGTTATGTTGCCAGCTAGAGCTGTCAAAGCGGCCCGTTCCTAAGAGTAATCTCTCTTTAGGAGAGCATTCAGTCGGGATCCTCCGACCCTCCCGTTGTCAACCGACGCCCTCCCCTCGTGTGCGTGGGCTCTTTCTTGCCTACACGCCCACACGCTTACACCTTGGGCGATCGTTATTTCGAAACTGACAGATCGAGACCGCGGGGCGCGGCGTTGCCAAATGTGCGCCACCGGCAGCCTTCGTCAGCACATGCCCTCGCCCCTGCAGCCCAATCACCAGCCCTTACGCATGGCAATGCTAACATAATCTGATTAGCGTGGACGAAAAACAGAATATCCGAAATATCAGTAGCACGTTATTTTCGAAGTTATTTAAGACACGAATACGAAAGAAAACTTAAGTCATCGGAAGGGATGATACCATTAGTTTCATCACCACTCTTCACTCGTGAATTTACTCAAAACTTCTTTCTCCAACTATCTGTCTCAAATGCAACCTGCACCTTCGATCGTATTCCTGATTTCCCAAATAATCCACCATAGTCGCCGACGTTTATTGACGGAACTCATGATTACCAATGGCAACGCGTATGCCGTCACCACAAAACCGCAAGGACGCTGTCAATCATATATATATATGCAGCAAAATTCTCTACGTACATCCCCACTCATATTACACCGAAAAACAGATGGCGGTCGCCTTGAAGCATTAAGATATTTTCCCATCATTAAACAATCATTCCGCGAGCAGAGAAGGGCTGGTGGGCGCGCAGTTGAAGCTCCGGCCCACCGGCTGCGAAGAGCGTGGGCGTGGCTTTTGTGCTCCAAGGAGAAAGACGTTCAACATTTAATGACGGCGTAACGTTGCGTATTATTTAGGGCCGCACGCGAACCAGACAGAGAGCGCGGCGCGCGGGCGATCCTTGAATACAAGCGCTCCCGCTCCCGCTCCGCGCCGCGGGCTCAAACGTACGAGCGGAGAGAGCAGAGCCGCCGGCTTCCAGGATTACGCTTTCACCAGCCGGACCCCGCGCGGGCAGGCAGGTTGCAAGATGAGGATGAATAAGTTAAAGGCGGAAATCGGAGACACAGCTACGAGGGATGAAGAAAATCAAACAAAAAAAATGTGATCGGGAGTAATGCAGAAAGAGGGCAGGAAGGAAAACCCGCAAAACGCACCTCCAAAGAAGTCGCCACGCACGCACACACACTGACTGCAGAGGTGTGGGGGGAAACAACACAGTCCTCATTCCACACAACGAAACGCCCGAAGAGAAAGATGAAAGAGGAAGGTCAGAAGCCATTCGCCACGGAATACAGACACACGCGCGCGCGCCCACCCGCCTGCAGGCGGAGAGAGCGCAGGGTCGACGACTCCAGCCGGCCGACCACAAGAAGCGTCGCAGAGAGAGAAATGGAAGGGAAGAGAAAGAGGCAGAGGCAGTCGGGGGATGAAGCGGCCCCTGATCCTCCGGCGCAGCCGTGCACAAGCGCCCCACGCACGGCCCAGAGCCAGCCGCTCCCGACGACGAAAAGAATCGCCCGGCGCGCAGGAGGCTCGTGAAGGCTTCACTGACTCGCAACGGGCGAGATTCCCCCGCGACCAAAATGTCTCCCGCACACACCCAACGCCTCCCCATCGCCAACGCTCCGACATTTGGAAAGCACCGCCCGAGCCATTCAATGCGGCCGGAGTCAATTGGGAGAAAGGATATCGGGGGCGAGTTGAATTCCGCCGGTGGCCAGTCACGCGAGCGGCAGACCTCCATTGATAGGGCCAGCAAACACCGGCAAGTGCCGGCTGTTTGCCTTCCACCGCACGAAAAATTACCTCGTGAAAGGGATGTTTGTAGGCCAACCCCGTATCAACACACCGCCTTTCAGGCTTCAATACCACACCATAAATATTCGCGCGCGCAACCAGAGGGACGATCAAGAATTCACAAGGAACCCCGGCAGAAAAACAAAGAAACTTTGTTGAATCAGCGACTATGGTCCTACTCACAACAGAAAATAGTGGTGCTACAGAATGACTCAGATTTCCTCGTACTCCTTAACATCCTTGTGTTTTTAACCTGAAGCGTTTCGGTTTCCCATCACCCTCATCCCTGCTACCATCTATTGACATCTAAAATACATTTTTTGTCACATATTCCAATGTTTTCGGGTCCCAAATGTTACAACTGAAATACATCCCTGAGGATACTATGGAAAAGTAAAAGACGATCCTATACGCACGTTTTCATTGAAAAATTTCGAACAATATTGACAAAATATTTTGAGCATTTCTGAAAATGCACTATTTTGACCATTTTTATAGAGTTCTCGTTTTCTCGGGAATCGTCATTAGCAAATATTTCAAGTACTTATGCTCACAAATGCAAAAAAATAATAAAAATAAAAATTCCCAATACGGATACCCATCCCTAATCATAGGGAGGATATTTTTTCAATATTATATTTGTTTAATTTTTGAAAAACAAAACAAAAGAAACAAATCAAAATGACGATATTTAATGAAAAACTCCGAGCAGATTTACACAGAAAACATTCTGAATTTCGAGAATCTTCTTCAAAAGAAATTATTTAAAGTACTCGTACTCACAATTGCAATCATGTGCAAATAACGCCAATGTAGTAAATATTAACAACGTGAAAGATGTACAAAAAACAATTGTATAACTTTTGAAAAATCAGAAGAATACATCAAAACATCGTTTATGTCATATTATATTATTATATTATAAACTGACATATTATTATGTCAGTTCATTTAGCACTATCAGTACAAAAGTAAAGAAAAAAATTGGAGTTGTTTTTAAGAAAATATTGGTTTTAATTTCTTTTAATTGACACTTAAAATTGCGATAAAATTACTGTTTTCGAAGAATGTACTTGATATTAATTAAGAGCTAATTCTAGAGAAGAAATTTAATGAAATATCCCTATCTTGAATATTGTAGTAGTAGGAAGGCACAGAAAAAGTAAAAAAACTTTTGCAATTTTCGAAAATTCTTGGTACAAATTCAATGAAAAAAAAATTGAAACTAATAAATGCTGAAATGATACTCAGAAGAATACTGTGTGTTCCATATTCCGACCGAAGCCGAAATGAGGCGGGAGTATTAAAATCATCCCCGTTCACACCCACGCCCTCTTGCCCTTTCGCTCACAGTCCCCCCCCCCCCCAGGCTGAGCGGAACCCATTAGAAGTCGCCACGCACATCTCCCACTGCGGGGGCTAGAGCGGGGCTGAGCCGAAAGCGCCATGGCGGGGGGGGGGGCTAAAATATGCAGATGGAGGGCGCTTAGGTGCTGTCACGGAGGGCGGCGCGGCGCGCGGGGGCGGCGGTAATTAAGGCGACGCGATCATCCCGGACCCTCCATCAGACGCTCGCGACTCGCCCCGCCTCGCCTCGCGCGCAGCCGAGCCCCGGGCGCGGGCGGGCGTGCGGGCGGATTGTCGAAAGCGTGGCGGCCGCCGGCAGGTGGTGACATACGGACGGACCGCGCTCGCGCTGGAGCACGAGAACAAAGAAGGCGAAGCGGAGACTCTAGCATGGAAGCGCCCTAAGGAGAACGTTTACATGAATGGACCTTACTTCAAGGCGCGGCTCGCGACCGCATTCGGGATTCGCGAAAGCTTGGATTAACTCGGAATATCCACACTATTTTATTAGCAGTACCTGAAACGACGAGCAAACTAGCAAAACGCGCGATTTTCAAAAAACAGTTACTTATACTGTGATTTCTCTAACTTTGCCCCTCAAGACCACTCAAATTCCATCTTCGCCATGGAATATGTCACGACATTTCTCGTCTTTCTCTTCCCGGGAGAAGTCGCATGATCGCAAGCACTGCTTGATATGGTCGCGATCATGCGAAGTCTAGCGGAACGACTGAGAGATGCGAAATACCGTGACATATTCCATCGCGAAGATGGGATTCGAGTGGCATTGAGGGGCAAAGTTACAAAAATCGCAGTATACGAGGGAGAGAAACTCAACAGCCCCAGAGAAATGAAAGGAGAGAAACCCGCGTGAACCGAGTGGAGAAGTTGGAAAGGACGGGAGCTGGCTCGCGGCAGAACGAGAGGGCGGGGAGGGCATGCGTCAGGCGCGCGGAGGCGGGGCGACGGAGCGCAGAAAGAATGACTAAACGGCGCGGCGCGGCGCAGCGAAGCCCCCCAGCTCACCGGAGATGGCGGTATTCGTTACCCTGCCGGCAGCCAGGATTCCGGCCGAGCCGCCGAGCGCTCGAGGGCGGCCTACCCCGCTAGGGCGCGTCGCTCTGCCTGCGGCACGGCAGCCGCCTCGGCGCCGCCCGATGGTGTTGCAGTATTTGACACGACTGTAACACGGGAAGCGCGAGTAATACCTCCACGGATTATCACGAGGGATTTGAACGATGTATCACTAGATGCACTGCTGTCGCCCGGGGCCCGGGAAGTCAGCGCGAGAATGGGATACAAGGAAAAGAAAACACAAATGTTCATGTCTAAAAATTAACAACATTCCGTAAGTCGCCGTAATGTAATTCGTCAAAGCATAAAATTTGAAGTTAATTTCAAACCTACAAAAATAATAGTATAATATTATTTTCAATTTGGTTTTTTTTGGGGGGGGGGGGTTGTAAAATTCATTTTGCCTAGGGTCCAAAGTTGTTAATCTCTGGCAGAGAACTTGACTTATGTCAGATATAACTAGATTTCGCAGTTATCGACGGCATTGGGTTCATTCAAACGTCACCAATGTATTAGTACAGGGAATCATATTGAACTACCAGGAAAGAAGTGTGTGTGTGTGCCTTCATTTTCATAGGCAATACCACGCTTTCAAAATTATC
The DNA here is from genome assembly GCA_031308135.1 of Acheta domesticus. Lineage (NCBI taxonomy): Eukaryota > Metazoa > Arthropoda > Insecta > Orthoptera > Gryllidae > Acheta > Acheta domesticus. The sequence goes on along the minus strand of JAHLJT010002406.1, from coordinate 173,023,835 downwards.
GATAACTAGACGACTAATGAATTCAATTACTTGCAACATCCCTATTCTCTGTTCCCTGAATGCATGGCCAACCTGGATTGTTCTAATTTATAAGGATCAATACACTACACACGTGAATAAATAAAAAATGGGCCTGGATATAGAATGCACCAACGAGATTTAAAAAAAACTTCACACATTCATTTTCGATGTACTACTTCTTTTCTTACCGTTTTATTCACATGTTCAATGACTTTACGGTCGACGCTCGTTCCACAAATACAGCGTTTCCATGCGTTTCTCCAATTCAAATTACATTTCAACACATCGAATCTAAAAACTGTTGAAAATTACATCAGAGCCTGCTCAGTGCAAACTTTCGCCCGTCACTTCCAAGCTATCCCAAACAAGCGAAATCGTGGGATTTGCCCTCCCTGATCGCTCATCCAACACTTCAAATTCATCCCGCCCTAAAGAGAGCTTTCTGACCAGCCATTCCCGCTGCCCCACCACGAACAAGGGTCGAAGCGGGCCCTACGGGGCACTAGGGGGCCCTGCGCAGCACACGCACGCGTGTCCCCCGGGACCGCGAGCGCCCGTCCCTTCCGACGAGCGCGCTCTATTAGCGGAGGCTGCGCGGCGCCGCGCGCGGCCCAACTCGGGAACACGAATTATACATCTTAAGCTCCGGCAGCAATCTGGCCGCGCGGAACGGCCGTAAAGGGGTTTAGCGTGGGACGAGCGCGCGAGCGGGCGGCGCGGGCGGGCGGCGCGGGCGGGCGGCGCGGGCGAAGTTGGGGCATGGAGCCAGCAGCGGAGGGCCGCGGCGCGAAGAAGTACGCCAGGGACTGCTCCTTCGCCCGTTCACAGACGCGACGACACTGCTCATCTCCTCCGAACGGATTCTACGAGCGGTGCTCTCTGCATCTGAATCAGAGAAATTGTCACTGATTCAATCAGTGAGAACCGAAGTCACTGATATCTTCAGTCGAAATGGGTAGTTTCGCTGACAATTAGCGAATAAGCGAACCTTTTCATAATGACCGCCAGCATTACACTGGTCGTCAGTGGTAAAAATGCCGCGCCACCATCGCTCACTGATCGTTTAGTCGTCACGTTCAATTAGTACAATTTCACTGATTCAAACAGTGAAGATTCACTGATTCAAAAAGTGGACCCAATTTTCACTGATTTGTTCAGTTCTATTCACTGATTGTCACTGGCGAGATTATAACTGACACCATCATTGAATAGTCACTGTCAATCAGTAGTTTTTCACTAATTCAGACAGAGTGCCAGCCAAGCAGGCTCTTTAAGAGCTGCCAGATACTTCCTTCGCTCCTCGTATCCCGCACAAGCGTTATGCCGACATTTACGAACACCTTCGACAGTTTCGCCCCCTCACAATACTACCTCGGATGCGAAGGACACTACTTTATATTTTTCAGGAGAGCAATTTAAGAAAGAGTTTTGCCCTCTGAATAAAAATCGAAATCATATTTTTGACAGCTTCTCGTTTCATTATCAATACCATGTGGACATAGTCCTCAATGCCTCTAGAAGACCAATGAAACTGCAACACATGTGTTATAACATCCCATTTGATCGACAGAGAAAGATCTCTTCAGCTCCTGTTCAGAGGTACACATACCTCGTTCTAAACGCAATAATAGCAGGTCGAACAATCAGCTAGAAATCATTCAATTTAGAGGTGGTTTACAAACGAAACATTAAACAAGTCAAATTTGTCTCTTCTATTACTACGAATGCCATTTAATACAAGTTGATATGTACGTGTTTGAAGCTATTCAAAACCTCATACAATCACCTCTATAAATCCACTCTCATTATCAACGAAACAAAATAATACTCCTTAGGCACCTGCAAATTATTTTCGGCCCGAGCGTTGGCAGCGCTCCATCCAGCAACGCGGGCATCCGGCGCACGGAACAAACCAACTCGCTCGACCGAGCAGCGAGGAGCGCGCCCACGCATACATTCGGAATTGGATTAAAATTGGGAAGGAAGCGCGCGTGTTTGCTCACGGGAGGGGTCGGGGGCGGGGGCGCACCGACCGGCAAATCGCAATTTTTCGCGTGACTTGCCGCGCCCAATCCCCGCTCGCCATTGTCCGAGGCGAACAAAAGGACGCCGGCCAGGAAGAACAGTATTACTGGAGAGCGGATAAACGGCGTACATTCACAGCAACGTTATGGGACAATTATCCATCAACCGAAAATTACATATATCCGTTCCATTCATGAATATCGCAAGGTAATGATACTATTCTATGGTTAATAATACGTATACTCTATAGTAAGTTTGCTACTTGAAAGCAAGCGATTTCTGAACTGTCACATCAGAAATTTCAAATGCGTTTACTTCTCTAATAGGTTTCCCATTTTCCCAAACTGAAGGGAGGAAACCTAGTATATCTAATTTGCAACATCTTCATTTGCTAATTATACAACAATGATCGTCGTAAACATTAGGCATAATTTACGAAGTAGAGCAGCAGATCAAGCTGCACCCGATTTGTGTGTATTTTTAATCGAAACATAATAAATATCATCGTTTATTAACATCCTCTATACAATACCCCGTCAAGACCAAGATTTTTTGTTCTTTAGCGAGCTCTTTGAAGCTAGTAGGAGCGTGCAGTGTGCGGTCAAAGGGGGAAAGGGCAGGTGCTGCCTTAACTCGCCAATAAATCCTCCGCAAGGCAATCGCTGGAACCGAGTTGCGGCGCGGCCGGGGGACACCGCAGCCCGCGTCCTCAAACACCCTCGCGGAAGACCGCCGCGATGCGGTGCGGCGCGAGCGAGCGAGATCTGCGGCGGGTCTCCACCCAAAAAGTGTGCCTCCCGTTTCCACGAAACCACGCGCATCTACGTCCACGCTCGCTTCTATTTCCACGTAACCGCTCGCTTCTATTTCCGACCTTCCACGGCCGCACAGCGACTCCTACGCACGCATGACGCGAAGAGGAGGGGCGGGAACGGTCGGAGAGGGCCCGGGCGGGGTGGGACGGGTCGGGCCGGGGCGGCGATAGGCAGGGTGCCTCGGGCGGCGAAGGGCGAGGTGCGTCGGGGCGGGGCGTGTCGCGGCGAAACGGATCGGGCCGGGATGGCACGAGATGGGACGGGATGGCACGGGATGAGGCGGGATGGCATGGGATAAGGCGGGGTGGGGCAACTACTCTTGCCGCGTGCTCCATCTGCATTCGGCCGCCTACTTCCCGGCGCGAATGCGCCCTGCCCCAGCCCCCCAACACTCCGTTCGGGCCGCGGGCAATTTCTCTTCCGTCGCTTTTCTCCAAACGACGGAGATAGACAAATGTTATATTTACCCCTGTGAATTCAAACACAACAATATTAAATATTGGCGGAATATATTTTATAAATTTCACCAGTCGCAGTTGAGTAAATCCTTCATCAAAGGAAATTGCTTATACTCCCATAGCCTGCCGGACCAGAACAAATATTTTCGCTTTTCTTTTCTTCCGAACATTATCGGAGTGGCGTAATCGAACATTCGTATAAGAGCGACCGATAGCGGCGACGGACGCGGAGCTGCGGACGCGTGGCAGGGGAGGGGGGGGCGGCCGCAAGGATCTCATGGGGTCACGCCTCCCCCGCGGGCTTTGCGAGCAGCGCCCCCCCCCCCCGCCCCTCGCGCCTTTTCACCGCGCACGTGGCAAAAGGAGTCCGCCCGCGATGAAACGGCGACCGCAGAGCCAAAGCCACCGCACGGGACTGCGGTCACGCCCCCCACCCACCCACTCCACACACGCGGGGAAACGCAGTCGGAGCCCCGGGCGAAATGAGCCGAAAGGGCAGCTGAAGAGCGGCAGGGGGCGCTTTCAGCTCGCATTCAATCCGGTCGACTCCAATGACCCACGACAACTTAAGAACAATTTTCGCGTCCATGTAGATCGGACGTTTCTACGCTGAACGTCAATATATTCACCAATTAAAACCATATGGCATATTCGGACGAACTTTAACGAATATTTTATGACGAAACAAATTTCAAACTGTATGCCCAACTGTATAAACCATTCTAATCCATACGAACGCTGTGTTTCCCAAAATACCCAATGAGTGTCCAAACAAATTGCTAAAACAGTGAAAATCTAAATATTAAAGGGCAAAAAACGAAATTATTGAGAAGACAAGAATATACAACAGACAATACAAATCATTTTGTTTGCCAATGTAATGTGGTTCCTAATCTCCAATACATACCCTCTCTCTAGAACAGGGGAAGAGGATTAACGAGGAATGTCACAGCTTTCAGAATTATACCAGAATTTAAAATTTTCACGAATTCACTCGGTGTATGGAAGAACAAAATCCCTTTCGCTTTCGAGGTAAGAGTATGATCTGCGTTAAAAAGGTGACGCACGAGTTTGATTAGTTTTTCTTGGGAATGCAGAAATAAACGCTGTGTTTCAATGGGCACACAGGCAAACGCACTACCGGGTTCCACAACGCCGCCCAGGGCCCAGCGGGATGGGAAGTAGGGACGGGGGAGGGGACGGTGTTAAAGCGCCGCAGCACAGGCGACGGCAGGCGGTCGGAGCGACGTGTGCCCGCCTCGCAGGCAGGCATTGCACAAAGCGACACGGCGCGGCGCGGCGCGGCGCGGCGCGACGCCGTCACAAAGTGCGCTTGTTCCCGGCGCCCCGTCTGCCACCGCCCCCACGTCACTGCGGGCGACGCGCCGGCCATCGACAGGCCCACTGGGCTCCGCGCGCCCACCTTCGCTCCAAATGGGTCAGCCCCGAGCTCAGCTGATACTATTTACGTACGCACCAGGAGACAAACGCAAAATACATAGAACATTTTTCTTGGTCCTCTAAGAACACGAAAATATTTAATACCATAAGGTTCTAACAACACTAATATTATAAGTTTAGATGTATCTCGCATCCGTCTAACCAATTTAAGCAACTATAGTTCGATTAAAATAAGTTGGTGATTGACAGTTGTGCTTTTGAAGCTGAAGCTTCATACAATGTATGTCTATGATTTGGTTACATTAATAATTATTTATTTCAAGAGTTTCTTTTCGTGTCTCGGGAACACGTGCCCAGTGGTTTGCAAACTGTCAACGTCGCTCCCTTCCACTCGCAATTGTCAATCGCAATTACCAACTTCTTTTAATCTGACCATAATAGATAGGTCAGTGAACGTGCTGAAAAGGATGAAATTCTCGAATAAAATGATAAACGCCTCAGGATGTTGAGGTAAAGACTCCCCTTTGGCCCGCACCACAGCGTTACATTTCGTCCACCACAAGCCTGCAACGGCCAGGAAACGCAAAAGGCGGACGAGCACTGTTCCTCTGGACGTTTCTCCCTGAATAACCTTGACCCTGGCGTGGCGAGACGGGAGCCGGGAAAAGTGAGAGAGCCTCAGGGAAACGCCGCACGTCCCCTACAGGCGGCCGTTGATCTCGTGCGCGACACTGCAGCCCCCGCTACCCCCCACCCCCACTCCACCCACGCTCAGCCTCGCAACCCTCGCCGGCGCGGCGGATGTTGACAGAGGAAACAGCGCAGATGACGAAGTTAGGTCAAAGTTCACTCGAGTGTTCCTGGCGCCGCTATTTGGGCCAATAAAGAGAAGCGTCGCCCCTACCCGACGACTTATCCCCCTTCCCGGCGCCGCCCGCTGCACCGGGCACGAGAAACTTGGCGGGGAGGAAGTTGGAAATCCGCCCCCGCATTTCGACACGCTCCCCGTGCCACTGCCGCCGCCGCCGAGTGGAATGTTTCGTGGTGGAGGTGGACGTCGCGAGGCGAAACAAACACCAAGTGTGACTTCCCCGGGGAACGAACCTGCTCCCAACTGCGGGCGTCTTCGCCGCACGACGAAAGGCGACTAGCAGTCGGGGGGGGGGGGGTTCAAATGCAGTTCGCGGCGTCGCCTCAAGTGGCACCCAGGGTGTGAATCCTCACCGCGCGTGAATTACCGCAATGCACAAACCGATTAAGCAATTAATTTACACTCGTATCAAACCGTGGAAACACAAACCACACTTCTGAATACGATCAAAACGCGCATAAACCAATAAATGCCAAACTTATGCGCAACAACAAGCTCGTTTATTTGCGTTAATCTATAATTCTGAATTAATTAAATGCCGCAAAGCAGGAACGATTGCGCATCCACCCCGGCCCTTTCATCCGAGGCGCTTTCGTTGGCTTAATCTGCGCACAAATAAAACCAGGGGCCCCTAGGCTCCAGTCACCAATCAAAGTTCGGTTTGTGAAGCTGCGATTCGTAATGTCAATAAATACGAAACCGCGAAACCCAATATATACCGTATAAACTGCATACATTAAAACGAGAAACTACACACACTGCATACTCCTAACCGTGTTGAACGATGTGGGTTTTGTATGTTCACGTTGACCTGTTTCCCCACACTATTGTTCATTTGGTGTTCCCTGAATTTGCGCTGAATACCTCGTGCGTACGGAATGTATAAAAACGTCAAATAAATGTTTGTTTTTCTCTTGCCCATGTAACTGCATTAACGTACCGGTGCAGATAGTCCTAGATGCACAATACAAAATGGTCATGTCGCTTATTTCATATTCGATCTATATGTGCAACATTTCACGCACGGTGATGTATAACTATTTCAATTGGGAATAGAAAATCGCTAAACACATGCAGTGCTGATTCAAATCTGTTAAAATAACCTGGATGTCACGCCGGCCCGTAAATAGTGCGCAACAAATGAAAACCCCGAGTTTACAAACATTGGAGGACAACTCTTAAAACATTCATTTCATGTTCAGTTTAATGAACTGTGGGTACTTTTTTTTTCAATATCGAAGTGCATATAGCAAACCAAGATAGAAAAAAGAAATTACAGTTCAGAATCATAGTTATGAAGTAAATAGGAGCAGGGTATATAAAGAAAACTACAAAATGACAAAGTTTGAAAATAATCACAGAATTAAGAAATGAAAAAAATTCGAAGAATAAAAAAGTAGAAACTCATTTCAAAAGGTCTATGATCGAAGAGCAATAAAAAAGTTCACGAAGAAAGGGGGCAGTGATAATCATTGCATCAATAATGACAAATAATTCGTTTTCGTGATAAAGTGCTGTACGATGGATAGATCACGCCGGTTCTAATGCCCAGCCCTCTTAACAGAATTAGATCGCAATAACCTCCTTTCGCAATAACCGGCGAGGGGACGATCCCGTAAGCAACTCACATCTTTCTACTTTCCTACACTGAATAGAGAAAACACCAAAAGAATAATAAGCATTTCCTCCCAGACATAAAACACTATAACGAAAAATTAAGATACTTCTTAACTTTCACAATTATCTTGAATTCCATCTTGTACCACTTTTCCACCATGTACAACTCCTACGACTTGTATCACTCACACAATTGGTACCGTTCGTTGCCACCTTTATTGATCTACGTAGGGTAGGGATTCTGGAGCTCAAGAAAGCGTGCAGAGTTTGTACTTCTTCCCCAATCGCAACACACTGTTTCCAACTGCTTTTGACGTTAAATATCAACTATATATCTGCCGTGCGGCGAAGTGCCTCCACGCCACACACCCACTTTCCCTCGGCCCCACAGGCCGGCCGGGCCAGGTCAGCCCCACTCCCGCGCCGCCTTCGCCAGAGGCTTTTCCCAGAAATAACACTTGCTTCCGCTCTCCCGCACCGCTCCGCAACGTCCCGTCCCGTCCCGCCTCCGGAAGCGAGCGCCGTGCCGAATTCATCCCGTGACAATTGCGTCAAATTTAATACACCGCAAGGCAGATAACACGCAAATTAGTACAAATGGCGCTTTCGCAGCATGGGGGTGGAGGGGGGCGGAGGCCGGGTACGGAAAGGGAGAAAAACAGGCGCGAGCGCCCACAAAGCGCGCGGGAATAAAAGCTATTGAATAAAACCCCGCCGTCGTGTCGCGTCGGCTTGTGTTCGATGAAGCCGCCATAATGCCTGTCAAGCACGCCCAGCGGCGAATTAGCGACCCCCCGCCCCGCCCACGCAATTGTACGCTTTCACCGGCGGCGGAGGCACGGAGGAGGTCAAGAGCAGGCGGCGTGGGCCTGGCCACGCACCTCACCACACACGGGCGACCGGGGAAGGGAAAACACCATAACCAAAGGCGTTGTCTTCAACACGGAGACGTCATGTTTACACGAAAACATACGCAGGGCCCTCCACATAAATATTTTAATTTTAACAACAAAACAATTTTTGATTTAATTATTTTTTATTTACGTGCAGGAATCCTTCAACAACTAGGGCCAGTGTGTCTCACGAGTGCTCTGATGAGATAACAACGGAAACGACGATGGCCTGAATGGACAAATGGGGAAATTAGAAACAGCAGAAGCTGAAGAACTTCAAGAAAACAGTCCAGTATAACACAAATTCCACATGGCCTGGCTGGGGACTGAACTCGTGTCACAGACGGGGGGGGCGTGTGCGCTAGCCAACACACACCTTTCGACCTACACTGCCTCGATCATACATTTAGCAAGACCTGTTGAATCATTTTCACAATTCCAAGATCCAGACTCGCCAAGAGCATTGCTGTAGTTCACAAAAATGTGCGGCTTGAGGCAATAAGAACACAAAGGGACAGTTCAACCGTAGGAGAACATCTTCGTATCTAGACACACGATGTTTCCAACGGCCGTACCGTATTTCAGAGTCAAAGTATCGGTATTTTTGTGCCCGATATGTAAATACCCGCAGCATATCATGGGAAATCGTTAATACATCCACTCGATATTTGCATCAACCATATCCACAAACTTATTTTTGCAATTGAATCTTTGCGCTGAAGTTCTTATGGTGATTGTAACTTATCGTTAGAAACACAATAAGAACTTCAGCGCATTTTTAGAGTCCTTTCGGAGTCTTGATGCATCTCTACTTCACTATTGAAGTGAATAAAATATACCTTTAGAAAATAAATGTGCAATACAAAAATCAATAATTATTAAAAATATCAACGAGTTCGGTGGTCTCCAGACACCACCAGGGTGCGCACTGCCAATTTTCTCCAGGGGGAAGAATGTAGAAAACTGCATGGAGAAGAGGGATAAGTGAAACGAAGCCTGTCTTCGCTCACAAGTCTCAATAAATCCTAACAACGTTCTTCGAACTGCTTTGTCTATCTCCACTTGAACGTACTAAGGCGTAGAAATCGTAAATGCGGCACCCACACACAAATTGTGCCACTGGCAGAAACCAATTAATACTTGTCCAGCAGGGGCCATCAAAAAATGTCTGGGAGATGGGGGATCCCCGGCACCCACACTTCGATTCGCAGCTGCTCACCTTAAATCAAGGATCACAGCGTCCCAACTGTTAGCCGAATACTCATGCAGTCGAGTCGCAAACCGTCGGAGTGGCCTGGCGTGGAATAGTGTGGTGTGGCGTGAATAGTGTGGTGTGGCGTGAAATAGTGTGGTGTGGCGTGAAATAGTGTGGTGTGGCGTGAAATAGTGTGGTGTGGCGTGAAAGTGTGGTGTGGCGTGAAATAGTGTGGTGTGGCGTGAAATAGTGTGGTGTGGCATGGAGTAGTATGGTGTGGAGTAGTGTAGTGTGGAATAGTGTGGTGTGGTGTAGCGTGACGTAACGTGGCGTGACGTGGTGTGGCGTGGCGGGGTGTGGTGGGGAGGGGGTGGCGGGGATGGGCGTGGCGGGGAGGGGAGGGCGGGGAGTGTCTGGCGGGGAGGGGAGGGCGGGGAGTGTGTGGTAGGGAGGGGAGGGGCGGGGAGGTGTGGCAGGGTTGGGGTGGCGGGGGCGTCGGGGAGGGGTGTGGCGGGGAGGGGCGGGGCGCGAGCAGGCGATGGGGCAAGCGGGCGGAGGCGAGGGCAAGCGAGTCAGAGAGGGTGTGGGATGGGGAAGGGGCGCTCGGGAATCGCGACAGTGCGCGATGCACGCCTCATTTGTTCCGACTCGACAAAAAGAGGAAACCGGCGTGTGTATAGGTGTGGGGGGGGGAGCGGTGACAAGCGGCATGGCGTCGCGACTCGCGGTTTTTATCCCGCTAATTGAATTTAAAGCGGAGAGATCCCCGACCGCGATTTAGGTCAGGGACCGCGCTTTACACCCCGCTGCTCGCGCAGGCATCTGGGGCCAGTTCACTCGCGCGGGGTATTTGTGTATCCCAGACTTGGACCATTACCAGAATGAGAGAAAAGAGAAGTAACAATACGTTACGTACTACGCAATATTTGCAAATGTAATGTGAATAGTAACTAAAAAATTCTGTTCGAAATTTTCATAACAAAAGGCATATTTAATTTGCTTTGAATATTACACATTGTGATCATCCGTTTCCACTTTCACTGTTCGTGCTCTAGAAATAGATGCGCCACGTTGCACAAACATTCAATGGGCAAATTATTTTCCCTTCTTTTAACTACGCTTTTATGCTCGGCAAATTTCCTACGGGTCTCTAGGGAACCGTTTGCCATTGGAATTACAACAATTATTATTTTATATCAACTGTACAAAGCACTTTCACTAACCGCTGGATTATGTCTTAACTCGGTGATACTTAAGCTTTGTTCACTTCGTAGAGTCACATCACTTTCGTATAAAATAAAAACTCAAATAACTATTACACACACGTATTTGTCAGCATATCCAAAATTGACAATGTTCGGAGATCGTGAATGTTACTTTAACAGCTGATTTCACCAATCTCAATAAGTAGCTCTGATGGACGTCAAAACTCGTGTTGACATGGGTAGGGTGTATCAAGCGTGTGCATTGTATTTCATTGACTTTGTTATTTTCCCCTTTTTCTATTCAAGTGGTGCGTGTGCGATAACATGGGGGATAATTTTGATGTTGCACTCTAGCGCAGTCTTCCTGCTGACAGAGTATAGCGCCTACAAGATGATCAATTCAGGAAAAAATGCACCGTTTTCACTTTACGATAATTCTATTCATCTCAACTCCATTTCAGGACATCTGTTTGCACGCCGTCACTGTGTACCCCCCCAACAGCCGATAGCGGTACCGGCGCTGTCTAGCCCTGTTGCGACGCCCACGTAGACCTCACCTTGCCTTGGCGCATACGCGGGGGCGTGGCGGGGTGGGGCGCGATCGGCGGGCCATCCGTCAGCGAGAACTCGTTACGCCTCCCCGCCCCCAGCCCCAGGGGGCTCCGCGGCGGTGGCGGACGCCGCCGTCCAATCAGCGCGCCCTATTAATCACGCGGGGAGAGGACGGGGGCGGGGGCGGGGGTGCGGGCGAGGGCGCGGGCGCGGGCGAGGGCGCGGGCGCGGGCGCGGGCGCGGGCGCGGGCGAGGGCGCGGGCGAGGGCGAGGGCGCGGGCGAGGGCGCGGGCGAAGGGGATGGAACGGCAGGGGGCGTGGGCGTGGGCAGGCCGCAGGTGCAGGCGCGGGTAGAGACTGCTCCGGGGACCGCCCCCAGCTATCCCCCGCCCTCCATCCCATCCCCACGTCTTGACGCTCATTCACAAGGAAACGCACGCGCTCACTGCATTCGCAACGGAGAACGCGGACATACACGTAAGCATAAAACGTTCAAATACAAGAGTTGATTTGGAACTCCACGCTGTCACGTTCGCGTTGACGTCACTGCAGTACCACACACGGTGAACTGCAGCAATATCCAAAGAACATTACGTTTTCGTAGAAGCAAAACCAGTTTGTACGATCGTAAATAATTGTCATTCGTTATCACTGACTCTTGAAACGCGTTACAGAACCACTCATTGGTCACCCCATCATAATCGCGACCATTCACCTCTATTCGTTCGTCTGTGTGCAGAATTTCTGTAATGCTCTTTTGTATGCAGAATTGTTTACTGTGTTGATACATTGTTATAGATATGAGTATATGTCTTTGTGTTTATGTTCACAATCTTTGTCAATGGCATGGTCATGTTGGTGTTACAATTGTATTTTTATGTTGTCAAATCTAGTCATCAGTTTAATTTTGCAAGGGGGAACAAGCTGCCCCGACAGATGGAAGTAAACGGTGTTACACGGAACTTTACTTCACAACCACTCTATACACTCAATAAGATTTACTGCCTTCAAGGAAGAGATAATAATTATGGGTTAATACTACATTCAATTTCAACAATACAATTACATTCCTTACAGGAAAGCAAGGAATTATTTCCAAAATTCATTTAAAATGAATCCACCTTGTAGAAAATCTTCAATTTGTTCTTGTAAGCAAGTTCATTTACTTTCTTGATGGATCTCAAAGATATAAACAACCCAGTAATAAATAAGAGAGGTATTTTAAGAAACCAGAAGAGAATTATAGCCACCATAAACTACGGAAAGCACAGTTTAAGTTGCAGCACATCACGTTTAACCGTCTCTCACAATAGATCACTTCAGGATCTCCTGCTCAGAAAGAAAAAGACATTGCAAGAACTTTCCAAACAGGTCTTTATAAAGTTTAACCTGTATTATAATCCCTCTACAGCACAATTCATTCTCAGAACATCCTGTACATCATTTTAAATGTCCACTCCATCACTTGCACCACTTCCATTAAACCCACACCACAGGAACAATTCTACCAGCAGACTTTTCATGAAATGAGACCATCTTTTTATCACTTTGAACCTTCACGTACCTCATTGCAAATTTTTAATTGGCAATTCCTACTCTTCCCACAAATTATCAATTACTAAATTATAAGTTACATTAAAATATGTTAAATCCACTAATAACTGCATCAATATGGAAGTATTTACTTTAACGTAAGAAGAAAAACGCACCAACGATTTCTCTCATACCTCCAAACAAATTCAAAAGTTTTTGCATTGAGAAATAGTATGAAATTATTCCCATCTACTCATCTAAACTCCTTTAAAGAACATTTTCCATTACCTTTCCAAAAACCCATAATTATTTATTTATTTATTTATTATTTATTTTACGCCAATCGGCATTATACAATCAAGTTTTCACAATATAGTGTAATATATATGACAAAATTTTCGTTACACAAAAAGTATAAATATTGGAAGATTAAAAGAATTGTTTAATATTACGTTTGAAACTAAATAAAGATTTATCGAAGAACTCAACGTTTGGAGCTATCAAATTGACAATATTAGCTATTCTATTATGTGGCCCAAAGATGACGTAATTCTTGTTGGATTTCTTTACATCAAGTAATCTTCTTGTCCGCAGATTAGTCGAGGTGCATTATAACACATATTGTTTTACATTCAATGAAAGAAAATGGACTATAGCAACACTTCTAGAGTGACTTCAAGAGACTGATAGCCTTGATATTTTTTTTCTAAAAGACAAAAGAGAAAAACCAGAAAAGCCACTCACCGCCACCATGTCTTCAATGGCCTGTGTAGCCTTCGAGCCCAGCATGACCATGCCCATGGCAATGCCTGCTCCCTCTCCAGTAACGGCATCATCTTGGTACAAGTTGAACTTGAGCTGTTCGTACACGTCCTGGCGGTTAGTGCCCATCGCTGCCAGGCCCCAGCCCCAAGCAGCCACCGTGACGCACCATCTGCACAGATCAAAACCAGAGCTCACGTTCTAAATCAATAGATAAAAATTGGAAAATTGAGAACCACTGAACTTCTTCTCCACAGCAGAAAAGTTTACATGAAACAAAAGCAAGGTCCTGATTCCTGGAAAGACAAGGAGTTAGAAATTAGGAGTTTAGATCAAACACTGGAGGCCACTGTAGCCTTCAATATGTAAACAAGAAAACTAGTTGTGGAAAAAATCACAACAATATGGAAACAAGTCACTGTGAAAAGAAGGAAGAAGTGAGAAGAAAGAAGAGAAAATAGAAAAGAGGGAGAGAGCACCAATTCTTTCTAAATATAATGTGTATTTTTTATTTAATGAATCCTCAACTATGCAAACTATGCAAAAAAGTAATACATTTACATTCCCACACCTAGAGATAAAATTCAGTGAATATTCACCTTTAACAACTTATAAACTTGTTAAACTTCCTTAATAAGATGTTTCTGAGGTTCTCAGGTACTGCTAGTACCTCCAAGAAAGCATAATGGCAAAGAGCAAAAAATACTGTTACAGCCTATGTTTTGGAATCAATTCTTACCTTGTTTCTCTTTCTACATCTTTGATTGTAGTGGCATATGCCTTACAATCTTAAATAATTCTGTATACAATTTGTGATACTATTAATGCAAATTTAAACATACACTTGTTCCTTTGTTTCTTTCTTTCTTTCAAAAGGTAAGAACTACTTTCACATTATTTTCAAGGTGCTACTCAATGAAGATTTAAAGCAGAAAGTCTCCATTTCCCAATTACAGCCTTTAACAAAGCTTCTTCCCTACACTTTTCATCAGAGAATTTGTTCTGACACCATTTTCCTTTGGGTATTAGTATATTAATTCATATAAAAAGCAATTACTAAAGCTAATTTTCAATCAATTTGTTACATTTTAATTGTTATTCCATCTACTTCCAATCCAGTTACCAATGTGTAACATAATTGGGATTCCACACAGTACATCAAAGAAGATAGCAATTTCACCCCCAACATTTAAGCACAGTCATAATTACTCATAGCTCAAGGACAGATCATCCAATTAGTTAACATGACTGCAGAATTTGGAAGGGAATGGTCATTTAGGCAAATATATGAATGGGTTGCAACAGACTACTTTACGTACAATGGAATACAGCCACATTATCTGTGGAATACAGCTATTATGTTCTTGATTTTCCTACACCAACAATGAACACTGAAACCATTATCTATCCAGGCAACAACAACAGAAATCCAGGCCCAAGACAACCTAATAGGAAATAAACATATAGTTGATAAAGTCACACTATACACATTAAATGAATTTGAAATAATGAAACATTTACAATCCCTGTTCACTATACATGTTCATTTCACTTCACTTCACTTCACTTCACTTCACTTCAAAAAAAAAAAAAAAAAAAATCAGCCTGAAAACATATTTGAAAATAAAAAAATAACGAACAACACATAAAATATTTCTTTGAAAATGAAGCAGCAATTCTGACAGAAATGAAGTTGCTAAAAGAGTAACAAATTCAGAATAAGATTTAAATCCAATCACAATTTTAACATCACACACACTTTTACATTTCACACATTTTTTTCTCACACAAATCATTGTTGGCAACTACCAATAAGCGCTGAGAAACAATGTTTCCAGTGGAATTGGCACAAGAAATGCAATTATTAAAAGAAAAAAGAACACAAATGTTAACAATAGTGTGAAGTAAAATGGGGGAAAAAAAAACAACGCCCAAGACGGTCAACATAAAAAGGTGTGATCCATATGATCATTCTATCAAAATAAACTGATCTGTGTAGATGAAAGGTTTCCTAATTAGGAATCAATTAGGCATCATAAGTGTACAATTACTACAATATTCTCAAAACAAATGATTTCCACTAAAATTATGTCATAAATATGACTTTGGGTTTCTAAGTACACAAGCAGTTTCGCAAAGGAAATTCCGAATTTTTCCTCTAAAAAGTTGGCTAGAAAATACCGAAAGACAAAATACGCAATTATTTCTAGAACATTCAATTAATTCAAAAATATTTTTACATTGTCTGCTTTACCACCAAAAGCATCTCACAATATTATCCATCACACACTGCCACGTATTTGGTAAATCAAAAATTGCCTCTACAAGAAGGAAACATCACAATTTGCATTCATTTCCTGTTCAGTTCAGAGAAGCAGTTCACTAACTAGCCATTTAGAAACTTGTCACTTTAAGAAATAGTTCATCACTGAATGAAAAACAATACTGTTCTATTCTAACACAATTTTTAATAAAACTGTTTGATTACACTTCTTGCAGATGTGAATGAATACCTGAATCATAACTGCATCAACCTACACTTCTTCCCTTAATTTGTCAAATTGTCTAGCTTAGAATAAATTGTTACCCACGAAAATCGTGGAAGACTAACATTGTTTTCTTTATGAAAAAGGCACAAAACTAATATGGAGTGTGTAGGGTGTACAGATCACACTCCTTTTGCTGCATGAGAAAGCATGCAAAACTCAAAAATTCCCAAAAATTATTACAAAAACTGTGGGTCAAATAAGAGCCTAAAACAAATGCAAAACACTACTCATGACATTACAGTTCTCACTTATCTAATGAGAATTATTATCCCAAATTTATATAATACAACACAATAATATACATTTTGGAATTTCTCATCACTGACACAAATAAAACATCTATTACCATATATACACATTCTTAGAAAAATTTTTAATATCCCAAAGGATGAGGATCCACCTTCATCCAGCATGGTCTCCACATGAACCTTGCTGGAAAACATGCAGTCAGTTTGCATCACCTTGCACAACACATCAACTCCATTGCTATACCCTCAAATATAACTCCAACACAGCGTGATCAATCTCAATGAAAGTTGGCAAATCTACATATTTTTTCACCAGAAGGTTTATGTGCTGTTAATTCTGTTGTAACTCAACTATATGGGGCTGTAGAACAAAACTAAATATTCACGTCAAATGCAACCTGCAACACTCAGTAGCATTTTGAATCTATATCATTAAATAACTAACAAAGCGATCTAGGACATTAAAAACTAAAATTTTGAGGCCAAAGGCCTCAAAGAAACGTTTCTTACACCATAATCTACAGGATGAGACCTTCATGAACATTCTATAACATTTTTGCTGGTCCAGCGCTTCTTGATAGTACCTCACCTGCTCAGAGACCTGCAGATTCTGCAACTAAATGTGAATGAGAGGGACAGAGAGAGGCAGAACAGAGACACACAGAGACAGTCAGACTGAGACATGGACAGAGAGAGGGGGCAGAGGAAGGGAGTGACAGAGAGAAAAGGAAATAGAAGGGGAAAGAGGGAGATGAAGGGCAGAACATCTGTTGGGTTCTGCTAGTCAACTATATACTCTGTTTAAAACATGCCAAATTCACTTCCAATCCACTGGATGCACTTTCTAATCAGGAGCTTTTATAAAAAATAAAGTTGTAACAACGCTCTCCGTTCAATAATCACATCTCAGCTGATTACTGCCAATTCAGTTCATGTTTTAATCTGAGTATAACGTTTAAAAACCCTCCTTCGCCCAAAATTTCAGCCTTGAGCTCTAATCACAAATCAAGAATTTTTGAGTTCTAATGTATGTAGAAGTAAAAATTAATTGGAAATAAAATATTGCTTAGGACATGCCACAAAGTAATCCTACTCAACAACTACTACTAAATACAGAATGACAAGAAAATTATATTCTTGTTAAATATATATTACTCTAATGAAAACAGGATTCCACCACAAAGGCTTAGACACACATGTGAAATGAATTTTATATAAAATAAAATGAAGAAGGTTAATGTGCACACCATTATGTGTACTCACCTCATTTTGAGCATCTTTAAGCTGCTGCAACAGGTAGTCAATGATGTGGCCGCCGTGGTTGGCATGAATGAGGCCCAAGGCATAGAGACCGCCACCTTCAGAGTAGCCGGAACTGGGGCCAACCTCCTTGGAAGATAGCTCTGCATCAATGCCAATGCCTCCTGCTCATGGCCCCGATGGATCACACCTAGGGATGCTGTTGCAGTCATCTTTGCCCCAGTTGGTAGCACGAGCCAGCCACTCCAGATTGTCTCTGCAATTACATCACATTTTCACAAATCTATTAACAAAGACAGAAGGAGTGATCCAACAAAGAAATGATGTTTTTATAAGTGAAATAAAAAATCTGCTTATTTCACTATGTGTATAAGCTGTACTAAGTGCACATAAAACCGTATCAGCACAGTAACTACAAAGCAACAAAAACTCTAATGGCATCTTCTTGTATTATTGAGAATGAGTGCATCTGAATGATTGCTCCAGAAGAGGATATAGAAAAAAGAAAGTATAAACAAGATGACATTTCAAAACAATCACATTCAATAAAATTTCTCAAACATAATTAGTTAAAAGACAGCACTCCGAAGAGAACTAGTGCTACAACAGCACGTACAAAGAGTTGCCATATCACTTTAAAATGTTAACAATAGCACTTGAAATGACATTAAGATTATTCATGAAGATGATTCATTCACGAAATTTTCAATGACCAGAATGAATTTTTGCCTACCTCAAGAACTGATCAGATGTCGTACCACTGTGCATGTAAGCATTAGCTATCACAGTGGCTGTGTGGACAGATTGAAACTCTAATGGCATCTTTTGTGTTTTTCAGAATGAGCATGTCTGAGTGATTGCTTCGAATGAGGAACTGAAGATGCAAATCTATTGTCACTTTCCCAGACAGAATACTGGCCAGTTTCTCCACTCGTTCCTGCTGCGTTTTGTCTTCTTCACTCTGTAACACGTCATCAACTCAATACATATTCAAAGTTTGCCAAACAGGACCACGAAAATTTCAAAATACTAACAAGCATTATCTATTTAACATGGCACTTATATCACAAATGTCTAAGAAGGTCAACTCACAAAAGATACATTTTAACTAAATAGAATTCACTTTCAAAAATGTAATACATAAATATAATAAACTTCTTCTAGTCATAATTGCATTTTCCCTTTCCCATACAAATTTTGTAAAATAAATCTTTACAAAAAAACTTAAGATAATTGGAGAAAAATGGGATTCTGAATGCACATATGAATCTTATTTATTTATCATCATAACCATACATTTTTATCATGTTAAATTAAATAACCTGATTAAATAAACTTACAATTGGTTCTGGCTTCACCTCAGGAGCTGCAATAGGAGTGGAGGTGTTTGCAGCAGTTTCAACCACTACCATCTGTGGAGGAGCAATAGCATCCGGTTTTGATACTTCCGCTGAACCCTGTTTAGCATCCGTTTCCACTTTTTCTGGTGTACTGGCAGTAGTTGCAGCCACTGGAGTAGCGGCTGTGGTGGGACACGCAGGAAGAGCCTGCAGAACTCTGCCCAGAAACTGTTGGGTCGCACTCTCATACAGGTCAAAAGCAATCTGGTATGCCATGAGAGCACTATCCTAAATAAACAAAAATTCAAAAAAAAACATAAATAACTTAAACTACACTATAATGAATAGTTAAGACATTGCATTTATCACAATCAACAGGTTTGAAGATAAAACCTACTCCTACTTTGATATTTAATTTACGTTTCAACTGAAACTACATGCATATTAATAATAATAATAATAATAATAATAATAATAATAATAATAATAATAATAGATATATTGCGTAATTTCTTTTTGCATAAATACTGCGAACAACGATTTGTCAGTGTTAAAAATAAACCATTACAATATTTGCATTATTATACACACTTCGTTACTGACTCTATACAGATATCGAATTATATACTATTCTTTAGAGCATTATTGAGTGATAAAAATATTAGTAACTTTAGCACTAAAAATTACAATAATAATTCTTTCCTTCAACCCCAAAAAATTGTTAGCAAAGAAGCCTTGCAACAAAAACAGTTTCCTCATGCATCTGGACATTCAATGGCCAATGAGAAAAACTTTTCTCATCATTTAGCAACAAGAATACACATGCAAAAAGAAATAATAAAAAAATCACTCAAAAATATACAAAAAATTGAATTTACCTCTGTATCCTTGCTAAGTTTCTCCAAAACTTGAGCTACAGCCAGAGGATCATCCAAAAAAATGAGACACTGGCACATGTTCACATAATCTGGTGTCGCCAGGTTCCGATACAAACCAACTAATGAGCGCAAAACTTCATTTCGGAAGCCCCGGTTTTGAATGAGACTCATTGCAACTTGGAATGCATATGATAACATAGCATTAACATCTTCCTACAATAAGAAAAGCTCACTATGAGTTGAATGATCTATAAAATACAAACAACAGATTTTTAAGAATTTTTTTAGAATACGTACAGATTCTCGAATGGCTCGTTCAAATATGTCCATCCGCCGAGTTTCCAGGGCAAGACCTAATGCCTGCCTGTACTGGCCATCAGCAAGACATCGTTGGAACATGCGATCCACAATTGCCTCTAATCGAGGATCTATCTCCTTAGCTTCAGAAGGATTTTCTACCTTTGCACATCTCAACTGAGTATAATAATCAATGCACTTTGCTGTAAGACAGGTTAAAACACAAATAACAATAATAAGTAATGAAATATAAATCAGTGTAAATGATGGTAAGATTGCCCCTTCAAAATTAAACAGTAATACCTACCAATTGTGGTGTCAACATATTCTGTGCGAGCATTAACATCAAATAAATTGCCAGCTCCCAGGGCATAAGTTAATGAATCTTCAAAAGACCCTAGATGGTAGTATACTTTGCTTGCAACCAGTGCTGCTAACTCATGCTGAGTGAAAGCCTTATCTTCATGAAGTATTTCACTAAAAGTATACAAATTGAAATGTATTTCAACATAATTTAAAATTTTTCACACATCATGTTTACATGACAAGCACTGGTTACTCACATTTTTTCAATTGCTTCAGATATTTCTGGCCAAAATTCGTCGACAATAGCATCTAACTTTTTCAATGCGAAAACTTTTAGTTCTGGCATTGGTTCCTCTAACAGGGATATAATCCCCGCTGAAAAAAAAAATTTGTTCACATCAATGAAAATTCGTAATGATAAAAATTACAATATTTTTTTATTTTACTGTTAGTTTGAACAACCTAACCTACAAACTTTTCTAGCCTTACAATGACTTGCACAACCAAAGTAAAAGAATTATAACAGAAGATATTACCAATAACACTGCAAATGAAATATTGAACAGATAAAGATAATTCAGAATTAAGCATTAAGATCGCACCTGCCGATGTGATGTACATGGTTAACACAGTAGTAAATGCACCAAACGTTTGATAACCTATTCGGAACACCACACGTCAGAAACTGAATTCGAAGTGATTCAGAATCTCAGAACATACACCTCGGCCACCGCTTACTAAACCTGTCTAACTTCTCCCGACTGACGCTAGACAGCAGGTTTCTTCAGACCGGTTTTGCAAGATGTGGGTTGCCGAACACAAGTTGTTTATTGTGGAAAACTAGAAGAATAATTGCTTTGTTTGAATGGTTTGTGATTCCTTTGTTATGTTGTGGCAATATTGCATAAAAATGGGAAGGAATCATACGCAAGTTGCCGAGAAATTACCGAGAATGATGTTAAATCACGAAAGTATTAAATTTCTTTGGTACTTTGATGGCTTCACATAGCTTCACAGTTGATTCAATATGGCTGCGCAGCAGAAACATTATCCGAAGGACGCCCAAGTTATCATATCGATAATGAAAGATATGGGCATCACAGAATACGAACCGAAAGTGATCGCTCAACTTTTAGAATTCACCTACCGTATGTATATATTCTATGGCTCAGAAATGTGTTAATGATGTATATGAGTGATGTTGTGAGGGTTGAGGTTGGGTTTTTCATACAGACGAATAACACAGTTTCTTTGATCTGCAGGTTACGTTACTGGAATATTAGATGATTCTCGTGTGTTTGCAAATCATGCTAAGAAGAAAACCATTGACTTGGAAGATGTTAGACTGGCTGTAGAGATGACAACAGATAGGATATTTACCACACCCCCTCCCAGAGATGTAAATATTTGTCATGTTTACTAGCTGTATAGACCACTTACCTGATGTCCTAACCAGAATATTTATTTTCACAGATTCTTTTAGATGTGGCGAGATCGAAGAATAATACACCTCTTCCTTTTGTGAAACCTCACTGTGGTTTGCGTTTACCTCCAGATCGTTACTGTCTCTCGGCTTGTAACTACAGACTTAAGAATGATTTGAAGAAGGTAATTCAGAATTACTTGCTGCTTAATTTCAAAATTTAATGCTTTTTATGATAAATGAAGAATATTTATTTGATTAGCTTTTTTTATGTTATTGAAGCAATGAAATCTAAGAGAATTGTGTACATGAAGTATGAATTGCAATAACTAATTTAATATGCTGGTAAAGGCAAATGTATTGTACACTTGTAGCTATTGTGCAAACTACATTAAATTTATATAGGGTTTCAGTTTTCCGCTTGCTGTGACATTGACAATAATTTTTTTTTTTAGCCACCAAATAAGCAGGCTGTGAGCATTGGCAGCAGTTTAAGTAATGCTTCAAACTTTTTGAGTAATTCTGTCACCACAAGTGTTGCTGGATCTGGAAATCTTAAATTGCCTGGTAAACAAGGTCAGGGATTATCAATTGTGAAACGCCCCACAACACTGGCTACTGTATCAAGAACCCAAGCCATTACAGGCCCTAAACCTGTGATAAAGTTTTCATCTGGTAATTTTTTCTGAAATTGTATTTTATTTAATATCTGCTTTGTAAAGATGTCAAATGTTATATTTGGTATTCTTTCTGCTTTTTTTGTATGTGTATTGTCATTGATGTTTATTAATACTCACTTAACAAATATTTTTTTTTTATAAACTTATTATGCTGTATTTATGTACTAAACTACTGTCCTGTGTTTTTGTTGTTTTTTATTTATTTATTTTAAATTTATTTTCAGCTCCAACGTCAACTCCATCTTCCGCACCAACTCAAATGCAGAAAACAATTGTGAAACCAAAGATACAGATCTCATCTGCCCCAACACCCTCAGTGTCAGCAGCAAGCCCATCATCCAGTCCTGCTCCCAACATTTCTATGCGTATGGATTCGGAGGACAAT
Source organism: Acheta domesticus (assembly GCA_031308135.1). Taxonomy (NCBI): domain Eukaryota; kingdom Metazoa; phylum Arthropoda; class Insecta; order Orthoptera; family Gryllidae; genus Acheta; species Acheta domesticus. The sequence continues at coordinate 173,001,121 of JAHLJT010002406.1, read as the reverse complement.
CTTGGCGGTGCCAATAAGCGGAAGAGGGAGGATGATGATGAAGATTATGACCTTGTGGAATAATTTTTATAACTTGTAAAGTATTAAAAAAGTGAGACCCGTTGCAAGATAAGAAATATATGTCTTTGGTCAGATGTCCTGTATGAAATAAGCTTTATTTCAGTGTGAAACTTGGTAGCAAAATGTATATAGACATGCAATATTTGTATTTAATTTGTCTGTAGTTTATTGTTTTTTTACTTGTGTTGTCATATGGGCACTGACTGATCAAGTTGAAACTGTTCCAATCATTTATGTGTACATAAGTATGTATCTGCATGCATATTAACACGTCTGTCATTTGTGATTTCTTACAGTAAAATTAAAATCTAGATTTGTAGTAAAATGGTGATGTTCAGAGAAGAATTTTCCTGTAAGTTCATTTTATTGAGTCCTCTTAATTATTAAAGTGACTAGTAGACAACCACTGATGGAAAAATGCAAATGGGAAAACTAGTAATTGATCATATTGAATTTTTGATTTTAAAGTACAAATGTTAGGTTGAAAATAAAATGTAGAAGGTGCCTCAGTTTCTCCTGAATAAGTGACATATTTTATAAACATTTTAAATATACCTTTCAACTCTGGTGTGGTTTGATCACCAGCCAGTCTATTTGGAATATATAAAGAGCAAAATCTGCAGATTTTTCTCAGGATTCTCCATCACCCCTGCTTAACATTCAGCTCAATATCACTGTCATCTACTCTTTAGAGCAAAATCATGATCTCCGATGACCTCGGCAGTTAAAGGGCCACTGAACCACAATAAATAAATTAACATGCAAAAATTATTTTAAAATGTTTTGATGGAAATGATAGATTCTCTAATATTTACTTTCCCGCTACTGCTTACGTAATAAAAAGTTACATGTTGCGGGGGAAAACGGCGAATTTTCGACACAAAAACACTTTATTGCCGGGCCCTGGTAACGAAAAAGAACATACATCTTGTTCCTATTTGTAGTAAATTACTTCATCTGAAACGATGTGTAGTCAGAAACCAGGTTTTGTGGGTCCTTGATACCGAAAACCAATTTGCAAATCGTCTGCGGGCAACGCCAGCGGTGAACCGTTCGCACGATTTTCTCCAAAATTCATATTTCCTGATCGATTTGAAGGAACTCGAGACCCTGAAAGTTTAAAACGGATATTTTGGTTTTGGGGGTATATTACATCAATTTTCTCAAAAATGGCTACTCTTTTTATTATTAAACTTAGCCCCCTACATCTACAATATTGAAGATAGAGATTTTTTCCTGAGTAAAATCTGTTCTTCCAAGACAGATATCGCAATAACGTCATGTAGGCCTTTGTAACTTTCCGAGAATCAAAGTGTTTTTCGCATAATTTTGCGTGAAATTTAGTCGATTTTTTAACAATGTTCTCTAAAAACGGATCCATTTTTTCTTTAAATTTTCTCTTTGAATGCATCAAAAAGGGTAAAAAGTTGATCTAGTCCCATCATCAGAGTTTGCAAACTCTGCATTTCAAAAATTGCAAAACTAGAAAAAATTGTTTTAAATTAATTTAGTTCTAAACCATATTATCTTAAAGAAGACCACACTGAAAAAAAGGATTGCTTGCCGCACATTAAAATTCGGTTCTCCCAACCAAATTTAATAGTAAAATATGGCCCAGCTATTTGTGTGGTTGACGCAACCTCGGCGCCATGTGTGAACCTCCGTGGTGCCCTCAACCACCGCTGGGTCTTGTGATTCCCTTGCCGACGTAGAGTCTTGAACCACAAAATGTTTGCAGTGCGTGGTTGACTGTCTCGGAACTTCGGTGGGTGGTTGAACAAACCAAAATTTAGTGCTAGTTCCTAGATAAATGTTTACACGAAAAATGGAAAATTTTGCATCAACCCTTGTTTGCATGTATGTTTACCTTCTTTTGTACTCGTACCTGTAGCATTAAATTGTTGGTTATGTAGTTAAGAAATTATAAAATTTTTCAGAATTGCATAAATTTGTGCGTATGCAAGACAATTCAAAACCACAAGTAGAGACAATGTCAAAATTCAAATTTTCAATTAAATTCAGTGTAAATTAATTGGATAAATGAATTAAATTTTGTATAATTTTGTAAAATTATGTAACAATGTCTGGAATCAAATTTTATATAAACATGATTCTAAAAATTGTTACATTTTAAAAATTCAACTGAAAAAGAAGTAAGAAGTCAATTTGAAGAATTTTTTTAACAAAGATTTTTGCAAATTTGACACTAAAAGTACTTGCTGAATAGAATTAGATATATAAAAATTAATTCTGAAATAATTTCATTCATAATATTTTGCCAAATATTTTCACTCTTAACATTTAATAGCAACAAGTAAACACTCAAGACCGCTATCCAACACAAAAAAAATTAAGCAAAACTCAATACAGTATTTGTAAAATCAATTAACCAACTCAAAAATATAGAGTATTTCTTAATTCATTTCTTCAGTCCTTTATTTCACCAAGTCATTTGCAACTTGTGGCACACAACCATCACTAAATAAATGTTTAAATTTCTTACATTCCATGAAACTAATTTATTAGTTTTAACCGTCACATAATCTCTTTTAAGACCAAGTTGCAAATGACTCCACTGAAACAAGGGTCAGAATAAATTAACACACAAACTCAATCACATTAAACTGATAACAGTTTTGCAGGCATGAAAATCACAAACAGGAATATGAACAAATGTGAAAGCAATTGAAATAGATATATTTGGGAAATTGATATGAGAAAAACACTTGATGGATACTTATAAATGCTTCCTTATATTTTAAATAATTATTTACATTATCTTTTTATACATTTAAAATGAACATTTCACAGCAACAAGTTTTAGCTAGTAAGTGCCCTAGGCGCCACAAAAAATAAAACATTACAATGAAGCCAAACACTGAAAAGTAAGATACTAGTTTTGCATCTGAGAACAATGCAAGTTTTCTTATGTAGTAAAAACCACACAAGAACATTTTGGAAACTGCCCATAGCCTTGTATAACACAAAAATTGCATGCAGGGCTTACTCCTTTAGAATAAGAAATATGATAAAGAGATGAAAATCCATTTTATTTATGCACATTATTAATGTTATTTTATTGAACTTCTAATTAGTACTTGCAGGCCTCTCAGTGTTTAATGAGTTTCAAATTAGTCTAATCAAATAAGTTTCGTTGTCCAAAAATAGTGAGTCAGGAAACAATGTAAACATTGTTTATGAAGAAATAATAATTACAAGAGGAAATAGCTTTTATAAATGCATTAATCATGACCATTTCTTTGCATCAATCCCAAACTAAAATAAGTGTTCCCAAATCACAAAGTTTTATTAACAAAAGCACAGTGTAATTAAATTTTCACATGAGAGGGCTAGTTCCAATTTCCATGTCTTCTTTCTAATAAAAATTTAGTTATTGCATAGTAGATCAATGTTGGACATTAGAATTGCATGTTCCCTGAAACTAGACAAAAATATTTATGATTTTTTCACAATAGAAATCGAAGACAAAATAAATGCCAGCAGTCTTTAAAAATTGATTGTTCCAAATTGTATATAATACTTTTTATAGAAACAAAACTCTCACCTCTCAGTATGAAGTTAGCATTTGTTACATGAGATACCAATTATTACAAAGTTACATTACAAAGTTTGCCAATATAAACATTGTTAATCCCTAGTAATTTCTGAAAGTGACAGTATTCCGAATATATAAAATAAGAACAATCAAAACTGTTCAGTAAATTAAAACTCAAATCCATAGAGTAAAACCATTAAAGAAAGAAAGTTTCATATTTTTTTAGACCAAGGTCAAAATCCAACTATGCAATTCTAAATTTTGTTTTCTGAAGTAAGAATAATTGTGTATTTACACACTCATCTAAATAATCATGTACACTAGTAACAAATCGTCAATAAAGATTGAATTAAAAAATTAAATTAATAATTCAATATTTGTTAAAAAAAGTGAGAATAATGAGGGAACATGATGGCAGTATGAAAATAGTTTTAAGAAGTGTGTCGCTAAGGGATCTGTACTAGCAAATAATTAAAATATGTAAATAAAACATAATTGAAAGGATCAGAAATAGTGTATGCATCCCCTGTCTGCACACTCCTAACATAAAAACTCAAATTCTACAATGTAGAGTCCATGAAATTTGCATGTCTGTGACAACTGAAACTTTACAATAAAAAAATAAAAACCACACACATTGAGAAAAATTTACTTAATACATCTTCCAATTGTTTTTTTTATATTTTGATGTAAGTTTTCAAATTAAATTGGGTATAACGTTAATTTTTTTTAACTTTAGTGATTTTTATGTTCTTCCTTAATTTAACAAATATTGTACACACTAATTTGGCTTCTTCTTCGGAAACTAATTTTGTAGTTTGTTACACTTGATGAGGGAAATAGAATCTCAAATGTAAACCCTTCATTGAACAAAATAAAAAATAAATTTGGATTTTTTAAAATGTGGTTGTCCTACATAAAAAAGGGACTGAAAAATATTAGAAAATATAATTTCAATAGTGACAACCAAATCAAAACTTTTCTTTCAACTTTTCAAAAGTTTTCAGTCCTCAAGAAGCGGTATCACACAGTACTGCCTCATATTTTGAAAAAAAATTTTTGACATCATGTGTTGGGCACACATTTGTATTTTAACAAGTTTATCCTAACTACATAAACTCAACTAATAGTCCCAAAATTCTGGAATACACAAAATATGCATACATATGCATTTTACATTGCATTACATTCAAGTTTCTGAGAGAGATTGGCATCAAAAAATGTGCAAATACATGAGCATTCATAGCTTTACAAATAACAAGTATGTACAGAATGTAGAGATACAATTCTAAACCTGAGATATTCTAAGCCTGTTCGTTGTCATTTTGTTTAAAAATTGACTAATTTTGTCTAGGAATGTAAGGTTTGAGAAATTATGCTTTTTAACATGGATTTGTTCAACACTTTTGCTGGGTTTTTTTTTCATTAGCACAATGATACAATGACTTTCAACAATATTCTTAAAATTCTTATACTGAAATTGAAAATAAGTTAATTAATTATTTTGGGCGTCAGGTTATATACCTGAAGTATTTAAATTATTAATAATTTAAAATGATGGGGAACGGATGTGACTAAATGTAATTGAATAATTTTTGCCTTGCCACGTGGAACAAGTTTCAAATATAATTAGTTTTAATTATAAGATCATCACAATTGGCATGTCGCAGCCTGTGTTCAAATTTTAAAATATATACCTTACTGATATTCAATGAGAAATGAAGCGATTATCAAATATCTGATATTACTGATTTGATGCAAGTATGAAAAGAGCAAAAATAAATCCCACAACATTTGAAAACTAGAAATGAACCCTTCCTATAAAGAAGGCTCGAGTACTTGATTCTTTTAATATACTATTGTACACTGAAACCACTTCCCTCTATTCGCAGAGGACGCTATTAATTTATATTTAAAGATGAAAATAAACAAATAAAATTAAAATCAATAAGTTAATTGATTAATTTTGATACAAAGAGATGATACGAATTAATGAATTTTTTAAAGAGACAATTACCAACAATGCATGCAATCTTCAGAATCACAAGAATACTTTTAACAAATGCTGGACCCCAAAAACAATTCATTCAGTTTACTGACATACCAGCCATCTCGTATACAGAGGCTTGTAGTCAAGCTTCACTTTGTATAATCATTAAGATTCATAGATACCATTTGAAACCAACAATAAAAAAGCATGGACATGGGCAGAATATTAGTTTAGATTTTACTTACATACATTTGAATCCTGAAAGATATCATTTTCTCATTTGACAAATATAAATTTAAGCAATAAAATAATACGGAACTCATTTGATTACTCAAAACACTACATTAATTTATTAAAGGAAACAGAGTAGGGACAATGGAATTTAATATCTCTGAAGAACATTAGATTGCTTGCAGTTCCACAATTTTCTTCAGTTATAAAATAAAATGGTAGCAATTTTCTTAATTAAATTGCTGAACCATAGCAAACATAAATATTTGATGAACTACAAATGCATCAAAACATTCCAGTGCATGACAGTGCAAATAAATCAGTTGTCAACTTTTTCACTTATGTACACTACATTTCAATGTGAATGCTGGTATGTAACACAGCACGGAACAAAAGAACACTGCAAGAATTCAAAAGCACAGCATCACAGGATGTCACCAAAAGCTGACATCAAATAGGGTCTATTGAGGTTTTCATATCTGTGATGTCCAATTCAAATCACATGCATCTTAACTTGATTGTTTAAAAACTGCCTTTATTTACTCATCCTTCAAGAAACACACATTCAATGATATCAAGTTGCACATCATTTTGCAGTGCCCATTGTGTAAACGTTCTGCATGTGTAGTTTTCTGGTCTTAATCAACAACTTCTCTGACACATTTCAACACTTTTTATAAACATATATACTGCGTATTTTCATCAACAACGAAATACCATGATCAACATAACCAAGTTTCAACAGAATTTTAGAAATTCGAAAATTTTCTTCTTATAAAGATTCGGCACAATTGCTAACTACTCTCACAACAGAATACACTCATTTTCCAAATTAAGTACTGGATTCCCCTCCACATACACACACACACATCTTCGTGTACCGCCAAACGATAAACCTGCAATGAATCATAAATTATACGTTAAAAATACTTGTTACTCGATTAGAGTAATGTGGCCGTAACCTCACATGAAAAATGTTTCACTTACCATTGAGTGACAATGAGCATTCTCTTGGAATCGATTCAGCAGATATCCATCTTAATATTTCGTCTTTTAGAAAACTTAAGTGAACACTCTCTCCAGAGTCCTTATTAATCACACTCTGAAACTCGTCCGTATTTCCAGCTGTCAAATTCATCCTCAGGCCGCGCTGGTCTCCCGCCAAAGGTTGGTCAACTCAACCATGTCCGAAGCGTTGAGGAAGCGTTGAGAACCCCGTGGTTGCGGGAACCAATTAGAACGTTATATGAAGTCAACTGATGGTTATAAGAATCGCGTATTTTCCAACCTTCGTCGGTTGGTTAGCTTGACAATCAACTACCAGCACGTCATCTATGGCGATTATTGCCATAGACTCTCTGATTATTGCCACAATGTATAAATCGATCGTCACAACTGGAAGACACTTAACCATGGGTTTGTGGTTGAGAGTCAATGGCCCTTTTTTTTCAGTGCATGTAGATTTTTTTTGAAAAAACTAGTAGTTTTCGTTTAAGTTCTGCTTGAAGAGTATGCAATATAAAAAAAACATTTTCTCAAATATCGCTGAAAATTTTCATTTGTTTTCAACAGAGAATAAAGGAAGCGTAAAAGAATGTCGCTGGTCTCATTTTCGTTAAATTCTGAATTTTTTTAAATTGCAGAAATTGGAGGCTGCGATAAACTACGTGCTGTTATAGCGCCAATGGTTTACTAAATGATGCCTTTCTTAAAAAACTGTTCCATGGATCTTTTAAGTGCCGCGGTAACCGATACACGAAACGAGACATAGTATGAAACACTGAAAAATTTGTTAAGCCACCTCGTCTTATCTAATCTAAAAGCCAGTTGAAATTTATAATTGTTTTTCTCAAAAACGGCCCCAATTTTTTAAAAGTCTTTTCTTCGGATAGATCAAAGAAAATGTGCGTCTCATTTTCGTAGAACACTGAATTTGTCACGTAGAACATTCGTAATTTTTCGGTACATGTGCTTACAAAAATACTCTGTTATACTATGTTGTCAAACTAATCCACACTTCAACTTTGACAATCTGGACATCTCTGAGAGGAAGAAACGCTTTTTTTTAAGCCCTAAAATGAGATTTTGTCAATAAATGGGCACTTCTGAAGAGAAAAACTATCATTCCGTCCCGGCTTTGCGTAATGTGATGTGTTCATTTTAGCCAAATGGCTTTTACTGGCCAAAACTGGCTTTTACTTCGTAACCAACTTCTACGCGAGGCAAGGAATAAAAATTCCAACGGACAGAGAAAAAAGGCGCACCTTGAAACCACTTGGCCTAAAACCAGCCTGTCCTCCCTCTCCCCACACATGAAATACAATAGAAGTAAAAGAGGAAAGCAACGTGGTTAGACAATGTTACAATAAATATAAGGCTTGTGATTCCAAACTTGAAAATTCTCCAAACAAGTTGCACCCTCTCGTCACAATGAGCTGGAGAAAGCCACTGCCCTGGTTTGGGCACCCACCTGCCGCTACAAAACCGGTAGTTTTTTGAGAGTGGACCCCAGCTAAAGTAGTGAAAAAGTAGTTCCTGTATGTGTTTTCAATCAGAAGGCAATACTCTCCTCTAGAATATAATTTACCGAAACTAGCATGTTCTGAGGCACAAATGCTAACAATAATATAACAAAATTGAGAAAAGAAAGAAAGAAATACAGACCAAAATGGTCGGAAGAACGTACACAAGCTTTCTCGGAAAGAATGAAGTCCTATTGGAACATTAAAAACTCAAAGAGAAATTGATTGAGCCTCTTGCTTACCGTCTACCATCCATGCGGAGAATTCGCCTCTAATAATAATAATAATAATAACTAATAATTTGAAACGAATGGACAGAGCACAGATCAATAAAGATCAATCATTTATGTGGCTTAAAAGGGGAAGGATGAAGCCAGAATCTGAAGCACTTGTAATAGCTGCCCAAGATCAGGCATTGAGAACACGATATTATGATAAAGCGGTTCTCAAAATTTCCCAAAATGATAAATGCCGCATTTGCCAGGAGCAAGTAGAAACCATTGATCATATTGTCTCAGCTTGTCCAATCCTAGCAAAGACCGAATACCTGAAAAGACATGACAGGGTGTGTAGCTACCTCCGCTGGCAGATCTGTACCGCCCTCGAAGTTCCAAACACATGCCCCAAGTGGTACGAACACACACCAAAGCCGGTGACGTCTGGTTATAGCGGCAAACAAACCGGATATAGTTATCCGGGATTTGGCGAAAAAATCGTGTTTACTTATCGATGTTGCTGTACCTTGCGATCAAAACGTCGTTACCAAGGAGGCAGAGAAACGTCTTAAATACAAGAGTTTGGAAATCGAGATCAGCCGAATGTGGGGCGTAAAAGCACAGGTCGTCCCGATAGTTATCGGAGCTCTGGGATTTGTTCTGCAAAATTTGAGTAAGAACTTGTCTAAACTCCCAGGTAATTCAAAAAACTGGGAAGTGCAAGAAATCACTTTATTTGGAACAGCTCACATATTGCGCGAAGTATTGTGGGCAGAGGCGTATCTAGGGTATGGCAGGCATGGCATGTGCCATGGGCGCCACTCTCAAGGGGCGCTATTTAGCTTTCGTCATTCTCGAAAAAGCTGAATTATTTTTCAATAAAGAAATTAAACTTTACACAAAAGATAAAATAAAATAAACGTTTTCAAGCCATGTTCATCAACTGTGATAATCACTCCACTAACTTGTTTGGCGTACACGCAGCAAAACTAGAAGTATTAATGACCCCATTTTTCGGACCTCTTGAACATGGGTTCTTTTCAGTATCTACAATTCGCTGGGAACAGTAGAAAACTAGTAGTGCTACCGAATAGCACAGACTTTCCCGTATTAGTTTTCTATTTCCTTTAATCTCGGGTAGCTATTTGGACTTGCCACATACTCTTGCCAGCTGCCATCTATCGCCACCCGAAGTATATATTTTTTACATTTTCTTACCTTACCGATTTCGCAATAGTAGAACAAAAATATTATTTTAAGAATATTAAAGAACAGTAAAGCCTCGTCCTAATGACAATTTTCTTTAAAAAATTGGAAAATAAAATTGTCTATATTTGACACAAAATTTCGCAAAAAATACTCATGTTTTTGAAAGGTTGAACATGACATTATTTGAAGATGTTTTTATGAACAACATTTTGTTAAGAAAAATGTATCTTCATAATTGTAGTTGTCGGAAAACGCGGAAATTTTAATTTTTTTTTTCAATTTTCGAAAAAACAGAGTTTTCAACCAAAATTAGACCTGCGCCATTTTCTTTCATAACCTTCAGACTATCCAACAATAAATTTAGTCAATTGTTGGCGCCATTTTTTTGAAAATTTTGAAAATAATCCAGGGGCTTCATGTAAAGTATCCCTTCCAATTTAAAATATCGGTTTCAAATTCAAGAGGAAAAATCGCCTGAACTGTTTAGTCGCGTGTTATTCACAGACAGACGGACGGACAAACGTTTTTGCTTTCAATTTGTTTTCCGGTACCAAGGACCCACAAAACAGGGATTTAGGCTGCACCATTTGTTAGGGGATTTTTTTCTTAATTTAGCAACTGGATTTATCCACTTTTTCGTTATCAGGGCATTTTTAATGAATTTTTTCTGACGAAAATCTGCCGTTTTTTGCGCACAGCATTACATAACTTTTCCAGTTCCAGTACCAGTACCAGTAGTAACAGTATATACTTACACGGGAAAGTAAAATGCCATGCCTGTAGCTCTTATGTCGAATCTTTATCAGACACAGACATCAGCACTGGTAGAAGCTGTGAAACATCGACAAAATCATTGAAGTTTTCCAAAACATTAATGATAATTAGACTTCGGATTTTAGGACAAAAAACCTATTTAGTTCCTTTAGGATGTTGTGAAAATTAATTGCAGACGTTACGAATCATGAAAAATAGATCTACTGAAAACATCTTATTGTGACTAAAATGTTCTAAAAGGGCAGTTGATGTTAATTTAATATACACCAAGTAATTTTCAAGAATGACCATCAGTGCCGTGTTAACGCACGAGCCCGAAGGATCCGGGCCCAAGGCCCCAATGTTCAAGGGCCCCAGACAGTTTTTAAAAATATTTAACACTTAGGTTTCAAAAAATAAATAAAATATGATGTATGATTAAACTCTACGCAAAAAAACTGGTATAACGGAATGATGTGTCACGCATCGTTGGGTAATATATGAAATGTTGCTGGTTGAACATTTTTAATTTTATATTGTGCAATTCAATAAAAAATTAAAGTATTTAATTTGTAGTTTTTTAATGTAATTATAAGTCTGTTATTCTTACATAAATGTTTAATTTTTTTGTTTGAATAATTTTAAATTGAGACACTAAGATATACTTTCAAAATATTAAACAAATATAAAATATAATGTGAATTTATAGGATTTTTTTATATTTCAGCATCAAAATAGGGGGGATCGGTGGAAGCAAGAATAGGGCCCCCTAAATTAACCTAGGTGCAAGAGCCCCCAATGCTGGTAAAATACGACTCTGTTGATCACATTTTAATGGCCAATTTTTTTTACTTTCTCGTATACGTACGTATACACGGAGTGATATACGTAGTATAGGGAAAGTTATGTAATGCTGCGCGAAAAAATGGCCAATTTTCGGCGGGAAAAAAATTAATTGTCGGGCCGTGAAAACGAATAAGTGGATAAAATCAGTTGCTAAATTAAGAAAAAAATCCTCTATCTCGTGGTGTGGTCAAAATCCATGATTTGTTGCTTCTTTATACTTAAAAATCGATTGACGGCATTCCGTCCGTCTGTCCGTCTGTGGTCAACGCTAGCGCCTAAACCGTTCGGTCGATTATCTTCAAAATTGATATTCCCAGTCGATCTGATTCTAGTCAAAGCTTTGTGATTTTGAAAAGATTCTTTAAAATTTGGGGTACTTTATATGAAGCCCCCCGGGGATTTTTCAACATTTTCTCAAAAACGGCTCCAAATTTTTTTCTTTAAATTTCTTGTATGAATAGAGGAAAATACACTTTTTAACATGGCATAGGTCCGATTTTCACGTACAGCTCTGAATTTTCGAAATTGTGAAAGTTTGAATTTTTTTCGGCGGCTTTCTCCAACTACAAAATTGAAGATAGAGATTTTTCCTTCAAATAAAATTTGTTCTGCATATTGAGTTCTTTAATAAAGGTCATGTAAATGTTTTTCACAATTTTGGTAGTTTTCGTGCAATATTGCGTGCAATATGTGCAATTTTAAAAAATTACAAAAACAAAATTTTCTAAAAATGGCTCCAAATTTTTTCTTTAAACTTTTGCTAGGGATAGTGGTAAATGTACTCTATCAATGATACAAAAGCCATTTTGGTCTATCGGTTAGTTTTTTCAAAAATTACAAAAATGTAAATTTTTTACTTGTCTCTCACGTCGTTAATATTTACATTATCGGCGATTTTTTTTACATTATTATATTTACGAGTATATATGCTTTAAATAATGTCAAGTAAAGTTTCTCGAAAACACTACCGTTTTCTGTGAAAAGTAGCTCAAATTTCGGCATTTTCAGAAATGCTCAAACGTCATTTTCTCGTATATGGCTGCAATTTTTTTCTTGAAACTTTTGTAACGGATAGTGCTAATTACACTCATTAGTATAGCGTGAAGTTTATTTTGAATTTTTTTTTGTTTTTTTTGAAAAATTATATAAATGTAAATTTTTTGAAAGATCTCTCACATCTTTAATATGCACATTATCCGCAATTTGTAAAGTTTATTATATTTGTGAGTGTAAGTGCTTCAAATAACTTCAAATAAAGTATTTTGAAAACTCAAAAATTTTCTGTGAAAATGAGTTTCAAATTTCGCATTTTTAGTAGTGCTAAAACGCCATTTTCTCTTAAACGGCACATAATTTTTAAAAGAAAATTGCCATTTACGGCTATGTTTTTGTGTTCTTTAATATTCTAAAATTAATGTTTCTGTTCTACCCAATAGGAACCGAAAAATTAAGAAAATGACAAAAAAATATACTTTTGGCGATGATAGATGGTAGCTGGCAAGAAAGAGTATGTGGCAATTCCGAATAGCTAGCGAAGACCCAGGAAAATAGAAAACTAATACGGAAAGTCTGTGCCATTCTGTAGCACCACTAGTTAATATGTTTAACAGAAACGCAAATACTTTCCCGAATTTCTCAAAGTGTAGTATTATCTGATCGAATACGCAATTGACTACGCACCGAAATCTCTCATCCAACACACCGAACCTTGAGCTCTGCAAGGCAACATAAAAGGGATGTTTCAGGCTTGTCTCCGACCAATAATGTTTAGGCAATTGCACCCATTCCTGGGGCAGCTGCGCTGTTGACAGGTTGAGGCTTATGGCCGCGGCGCGTCGTTTTCGTAATCCAGGCGAGGAATGCCACAGATCAGGCAAAAACCTTCTATTGGAAAGCAGCTTACAAAACACAGTTCAGTGGTAAATGGGTCGTCAAACAACGTTTGTTGTTTGAGGGGGAAGGGGAGTGAATAAGTTCCAGAAGTGGGTGTGAGAAAAGTGCTGAAATGTGTTTGCTTTTATAAATCTGCCAGAGGAAAGTTCATTTTCAGCTTTCAAAATGATTTTAACACATAAAAGACAGGCTTACAGTAGAAAATTTGGAGAAAGTGTTGATTATATACTATACTTATAATTCTGAAAGTGAATAAAATAGGTCCATCATGCTAGCCCGACCACCATAGGCAGAATCAAACCAATCAGTACCACAATTTTTAACAATTTTATTGCTAATTTATTTCCGCAAAACCATTTTTTTACCGCTCATCTTCACCCGAAAAAATGGGTGGCGGACTAGTTCGATATCAGCTTGACTCGCTCACCATGACAGAATCAAACCAAACTAGAACCGGAATTTTCAACTATTTTATTATTAATTTATTACCGCAAAACAATATTTTTACCGCTCATCTTCACATACACAAACGGGTGATGGGCGTGCCCACTTTCGCATATTCAAATGAATTTTAATTGTTTATTACCGTTCGTTTTCACCTCACAAAACAGTGTGTTCCCTCTCTTCATATCAATATGGCCCGCTTACCACCGCAGAAGCAAACGAAACTAATTCTCTGTTCTCTCAACTCCTAAAAATTAAAAAAAAAATTAAAAACAGTCATGTTTTTCGAGAGAAATTGTTTATGAAACTTTTTGAAAATAATCAAAATCTTATTTACACTAGTATGTACTCGTTAAAACAATTATCAACAACCCTAGTTCGAAGTATCCTGACAGCGGCGCGAATTCTATACTTGCCATGGGCGCCTGAATGCCTAGATACGCCTCTGATTGTAGAGGCACTGACAGTTCCTAGATCTGCGCCTTAGGTATCTGATTGCAACCCGGAATAGATTTTATATTCAGCTGACTAGTAACATCTTTAGTCACGATGTAGTGGAATAATAATAATAATAATAATAATAATAATAATAATAATAATAATAATAATAATAATAATAACACAGCAGGCTAATGGTAGTTGAGAAGCTAAAAGAGAAAATTCAAGCATGGGCTCAAAGAATTAGACGTTACAAAACGTAGAGTAGATTCCCGTGTACAGAACCGGTTGTTTGAAACAGACAGCAAAGAGATTCGATCGCAATCTGACTCAAAAACCGAATGGCAAAGCTGTTACGCCTTCAAAAGAGACGTCGAGGCATTTGGGCAGGAATCTGGGAGGAGAGCAGATCCCTACAACAAGACGCATCTTGGCTTCAATCTGAAGTTTGATGCTGCCGATGAACTTGTAGAAACAGTTGAAAGATGTTCACCAATTCTCGGAAGAGGACCTCTTCCAAGCAATTAAGAACATGGGAAACTGGAAGTCTCCCGGGATTGATAAGATCCAGATTTATTGGATTAAGAAATTAACAGCACTACATTCTCATCTAGCAAAGGCTGTTAATAAATTTTTGAAAACCCAAAGGAACTCCCGGAATGGCTCACACGCGGCATCACGTATTTGCTACCCAAAGTGGGAGACAGCTCTTTGGCGAAGAACTACAGGCCAATTACTTGTCTGCCAGTACTGTACAAAGTCATAACTTCAGCCATAGCTGACAAATGTACAGACATCTAGATAAGAATCATCTAATGCCAGCTGAACAAAAAGGATGTCGTAAAGGCTCTTATGGCTGTAAGGAAATCTTGCTACTGAATAAAGTCATCTTGAATGATGTAAAGAAAAGCAAACGTAATTTGAGCATGGCTTGGATTGACTACAAAAGGCCTTTGATAGTGTACCACACGATTGGATTTTGAAGACCCTGGAGATCTATCGATTTCATCCTAGACTTATTGAATTTTGCAAAACTAGTATGAAGTCGTGGAGTACAGGGTTACTAATCCACAGCGGAAAGGAAGCAGTAGAAACCAGAAGTATTCAGATTAACAGGGGTATTTTTCAAGGAGATTCACTATCCCCTCTGCTGTTTTGTATTAGTTTGACCCCACTATCGAGACAGTTGTCGCAAGCTGACTTTGGTTTTAAGCTCCATGGTAATGAAAGGCCAGTATCACATTTGTTTTACATGGATGATCTGAAAGTGTTTGCTAAGAATGAAGCGATTCTCTCCCAAATGCTGTCTGTCGCGAATGACTTTAGCAATTACATCTGCATGAAGTTTGGTGTGCAAAAATCAATTTAAAAAGAGGGAAACTCACAAACGTCTGAGAACATTGAAATTGATACGCACACTGTGATTCAAGATCTTGAGCCAGGTAAAATTTACAAATATCTGGGCATTGAAGAATGTGAAACCATCTCGAACGACAGAATGAAAAGAGAGAATTCGTAGGGAGTATTATAGAAGAGTGAGACTTGTCCTGCAGTCCGCTCTGAATTCCAGGAATAAAAATATCTGCAATAGGTAGTTTGGCGATACCTGTAGCCGAATACAGTTTTGGACTAGTGGACTGGACTGAGCAAGAAATTCGCACCATGGTTCGAAAAACCAGAAAACTGCTAACAATGCATCATGTTTCCCATCCTCGAGCTGATATACATAGACTTTATGTGGCACGTAAGGAAGGAGGAAGAGGCCTCAGACAAATTGAGGCCTCCTGGCACACGCAATAGTCGGGTTGGGGAAGTATGTAGTCAGCCATCAAGATGACCCTCTAATGAGACAGGTCATGAAATATGACCGAAGAATGGGAAACAGAGGCATTGTTAGTGTAGCAAGAAGCATTGCGAAGAAAACTAGGCAAGACACGTCGAATAACACAGACACTGAACTTCTGATGCTGCTAAACATGAAGTGTGAGACACAAAAAATGTTAAAGAAATCGTGGAGAGACAAACCACTCCACGGACAATACCTAAAAAGAATGGACAAAGTGCAGATCAATAAAGATCAATCATTTATGTGGCTTAAAAGGGGAAGGATGAAGCCAGAAGAAACACACGTCAGCGGCGGAAGAAATTGCTTTATTTGGAACAGCCCACATTTTGCGTAAAGTATTGTAGAGGCACTGATAGTCACCGAGTCTGCTCCTTAGGTAGCTGGTTGCAACCTGGAGTAGATTTTATATTCAGCCGACTCATAAGATCTTTAGTCGTGATGTAATGGAATAATAATAATAATAATAATAATAATAATAACAACAATAAATAGTGGTGGCTACAACAGCACATACTTTCCCTTATTATTAGAAGCAGCTATGTAGAATTGAAATATTGCACTTTCTGCCCTACTAACATCTTAGCGCCCAAGCTACAATAATACCTCGTCCTAAATAGCAATTTTCTTTGAAACATTTGGAGCCGTTTTAAGAAAATGGCGTTTTAAGCGCTACTGTAAACAGAAAATTTTTGAGATTTCGAAAAACTTCATTAGAAGTCCTTTGAAGCACTTTAATTCATAAATACAAAAGTGTTTACAAATTGCTGGAAATGTGTATATTAACGGCATGGGGGATTTTTCGAAAAAACAATATATTTGGGTAATTTGTGAAAAATCAAAAATATCCCAAAATGAACTTTCCATCATATTAATGAGTGCAATTATGATTATCCGTTTGAAATGTTTGAAGAAAACATCACCGCAAAAGTCAAGTAAAAAAAATAGTTTTGTAATTATTGAAAAAACAAAAGAATGGATTAAATTGATGCTTATGTCATCTCACAGGGTGCATAACACACTATCCCTATCAAAAGTTTAATTTGATGGGATGCCGAGCCGTAATTTATTTAATTTGGAGCCGTTTTTGAGAAAATCTTATTTTTGTAATTTTTTAAACTACACATATTTCACGCAATATTGCGCGGAAACTACCAAAATTTTGAAAAAACTCTGTACGACCTTAATGAAAGAACTCACTATGGAGAACAAATTTTATTTGAAGGAAAAATCTTTGACTTCAATTTTGGTTTTGTAGGAAGAGGCCGAAAAAATTGCAATTTTCGAAAATTCAGAGTTCGCCGTGAAAATAGGACCTATGCCACCTTCATAAGTGTATTTTACTCTATTCTTACAGGAAATTAATAAAAAATTGTAGCAGTTTTTTTGAGAAAAGTTTGAAAATGTGTGGGAGCCGCATGTAAAGTACCCTCAAATTTTCAAAAACGTTTTTCAAAATCGAGCCGCTTCGTCTGGAACCAGATCGACAAAAGAATATACATTTTGGAAGAAATTGATACTTATGGTTTAGGCGCTAGCGGTTGTTAACAGACTGACGGACGGACAGACGGTCGGAACGACGGACGGACATTCTGGGGGGAAAAACAACCACTTTTTCGGGGTCCCAAAACATGAATTTCCGTTGAAATTTGGAAATCGATTTTCCACACCATTAGGTAAGTTTCCCAACACAATGTGTATTACTCCGTATATATGTATGTATACGAGAAAGTAAAAATCCTCTATCACATGATGTAGCCATAATCCCTGTTTTGTCGGTTCTTGATACCGATAAACCATTTGACGGCAAAACGTCCGTCCGTTCGTCCATGAACAGCGCTAGCGGCTAAACCACGCGTAGGATTTTTTCAAAATTGAAGAAACCCCTGTCTATCTGATTCGAGTCGTAGCTTTGAGATTTTGAAAAATATTCTTCAAAATTTGGGGATACTTTACATTGAGCCCCGGGGACCTTTTTTAAAAAACTGCTCCAAACGTTTTCTTTAAATTTCTTGTAAGAATAGAGCATTTATAAAGCTGTCATAGGGCCGAATTTCACGGTTAACTCTGAATTTTCGAAAATTGCAAAAGTTCGATTTTTTTTCCGGCGTCTTCTTACAAATAGAAAATTAAAGATAGACATTTTTCCTTCAAATAAAATTTGTTCTCCATAGTAAGTTCTGTCAATAAGGTCATAAACATTTTTTTGAAAAATGTATTCGTTTTTTGCGCAATATTGCGTGCAATATTTGCAATCTTAAAAAAATTGAAAAAAAAGATTTTCTCAAAAACGGCCTTTTTTTGTTTTTGTTTTTGTGCTATGGACAGTACTAAATGCACTCTATAACATGACTTATTATTTGCGTATGACGGTATTTCGCGTCGGTCTCGGTGTGCCGTTTGGTGTCGCATGATCGCGACTGTATAGCCCAGTGCTGGCGATCATGCGACTCCTAGCGGTTCGACCAAGAGATATTCCATCGTGAAGACAAGCGCCCACGCGACAAGAAATAAAATCCAAGTATAAACGCCATATTGCTATATTCGTTTTCGTTTGTTTGTTGTCGTTTTTTCAAAAATTACAAAAATGTATTTTTTTGTTTGTCTCTCTCGTCGTTATATTTACATTAGCAGCACTTTGTTTACATTATTGTATTTATGAGTACATGTGCTTAAATAATGTCCTATAAAGTTTCTCGAAAACTCAACAGTTTTCCGTGGAAGTGATCTCAAAATTCCGCATTTTTAGAAACGCTCGAACGCCATTTTCTCAAAAATAGAATAGATCCAAATCTTTTCTTCAAACTTTGTGAACAGATAGTGCTAATTTCACTATTTTATATGGCATAATGTTCATTTTACTGTATTGCTTAGTTGGTTTTTTTCTTCAAAATATACACAAATGTATTTGTGAGTTAATGTGCTTTAAATTACTTTAAATGAAGTTTTTCGAAAACTCCGTTGTTTCTGTGAAGAAGAACTTCTAATTTTGCATTTACAGTATCTCTTAAACGACATTTTCTTCAAAACGGGTTCAAATTTTCCAATGAAAATTGCCATTTATGACGGGGTTATATTATTCTTTAATATTCTTAGAGTAATACTTCGGTTCTACTATTAGGAAACCGAAAAATTGAGAAAATGTCTCAAAAAATGTACTTTGGGCGACGATAGATGTCAGCTGACAAGAGGATGGGGCAAGACCGTGACGCCTGTCCACACCATGGAAGTTAGAAAACTTTACTACGAGAAAGTCTATGCTATTCTGTAGCACCACTAGTTTTTCTTTATTTAATAACTGGGTTTATCCACTTTTTCGTTATCAGGGCCTGACAATGACTTTTTCTGTCGAAAATTCGCCGTTTTTTCGCGCAGTTTTTCATAACTTTCTCTATACTACGTATATTACTCCGTATATACGTTACGTATACGAAAAATTAAAATGACATTTCAAAATCCGCCCCTATTACAACATTTTCTATTTGTAAGAAGACGCCAGAAAAAATTCGAACTTTTACAATTTTCGAAAATTTAGAGTTAACCGTGAAATTCGGCCCTATGGCACCTTTACTGGACTAGACTGCACTGAGTTGAGCAATCACCTGTTGCGCGGGCTTGTTTTCGTCCATTACACAGTGGTTGGTAACTATTGCCACCAGAATGCGCTGTTGGCGGTCGGCGTAGTCTGCGTTTGGAAGCAGCCTCTGGTTTACCTCTTCGTGTATTCTGATGTTCGGATCGCTTCCTGACGCAAAACCCATTCTCGACGTATCGAAGAGGGACGGTGCGCGCAGCACGCTCAATCCAAACTTGCGATGCTTTTTTGGGAAAGCTTGAATGGAATGGAATGCATTCAATAGACCCAAATTAAAGGCTTTGGAATTATTGTGTGTCTTATGAAAAAGAGGTTGGTAATTTTAAATAGTATAATGAAAAAATTCCGATGAAAAAAATATCGTATGCGCTTTTACTGATAAAGTGAATGTTGCATTTACTTTCATTCCTGTTCTGTAACTGTGTAACAGGTACAATACAGATGTCGATGAAATAAAGTTCTTCAATGAAATACAAGTGAAAAATACCTGTCGGTAACTACTACATCTACTACATACATATCCCTCGATACTGCAGGATATATAATATTCGCTGAAACACGACGTGAATTTAGGCATTTCATTTCATGTGCTGAGTCTGATGACTACAGTCCTTTAAGTTCATGCATTTATTTTACCTATTGTAAAATACATAGGCAAAACGGAATTTCTTTTTACTAAAATAGGCTGACCTAAAGGAATTTATTCTTGCTGGCATACGGATGCAAAATAATGGAAAACACTGAAAATTCCCTACTTAAAAGAATTATTGTATAAAAGATTAATAATTAAAATGATTCACATTTTTATTCTAACTAAAATATACATTAACACTTACGTGGAAGGAAATTATATTTTCTTTGTAATCTTAATTGTACATGACCAATCGGGATGACGACTAAGAGTTTATTTTACCAGCGACGCTATTTCTACGTGTGGACTCCCTTTTTAATCTTGAAGTGGTGTCAGAGAAAATGGAATTATAGATTTAGTCCTTCGCACAATTGTATCATTGCCAGAAGGGAGGAGATGACAAAAAGGAACTGAGAAGAGTATTGAAAAATGCATGATACGCATCCGTAAAACGCATGAACAGACATCTCTGTCCTCGAAAGGGATCCTCAAACTTACAATGCGAATTCTCGTGAGCGAACAAGTCTGTCAGCATCCGTGAAGAATATCAAAAACCTTCACTGTATCATCTTCCTTTCCCTTTTAGATTTTAACACAATCCGACCATAGAATAAGGATGTACTCTATGACCCGACATTGGAGCCTCCACGTCCACAGTATGTATGTATGTATGAATGACAAAACACACACACGACCAAGCCTTCATGATGTCTAGGCTTCCCGGTATGTTACCAGCTCGATAAAGACTGGTGCCAGGAGGGGGAAAACGCAAAAATAATGACGAATAGGCAGAAAAAGGCTCAAATAACTCAAAATGCCAAAAATAGGCAACAGAAGCTAAAATTGGCAAAAAAAGGCAAAATGAAAATTACTAAAACAACTCCGGAAGTACAATTAAATTAAGTGATTTAAAAGTTAAAGTTAAATTTTAAAGTTAAAAGTCAAAAAATCGTAAAAACAATATGAGGAATAAAAAGGCTTTTCGTCAAATTTCCGGCCTCTACTGATGAGACACACCAGAGAGACTCAGTACAGTCGTGGAACAAGCAAGAGGAAGTTGGAAGTCTAATAAATGCGTAAAAATGCAAATGGATTTTTACGTACATTTAGAAGACCAATCTCGAACAATACAGATTTGGAAGGAAGCCTTGAGAAAAGGAGCTTGTCCCTAGCGTGCCTTGCTTGCTGTGCCTGCCGAAGAAAAAATTTCTCTCGAGCGAGGCATGCCCAAGTAACCCATTCTCGCGAAAGACATTCGAACCGCAGAAGTGCTTAGGAGGTGACAAACAATCCGAGCGGTTTCCGAACCTTATAGTGATATCTGTTGCTGCTAGAATACGCTACCACTCCTAACAGTGAGGAATGAGTCTCCCAGAATACGCTCTCAGCGCGGTCGCCAAGTCTGCTCACCTCTTCGCCACTTCTGAAGAACGGATCACGTTCTGACGCAGAACCCGTTCTCGTGCGTTTGTGGCACGGTGGGGCTCTCTCCTCTCCGCTCGCAAGCAGCGCTGCCGTCCGCCACGCCCGGTTCTTTTCTAATATATTTTACTTACTTTTTTCTCCAGTTCTCACAATAGAGATTAAAAACAATTTTAACGAAAATCAAATTTAGAGAGAATTTTCATGGAAACAATGAATGGAAAAATAAAGATTTTTTTCATGGGCATCGTGAGTAAGTATTGCGGAGGACGGGGCGTCAGAGAAGTCATTTCAATGCTTTGTACCTCTGAGGAATGTAAGTTTAACCCCACGAGAATTTATTTTTGATTCAATGAAGTTAACAATGCATTAAAACGTCGCAGTGTATTAAAACGTCGAATTACACTGAAACTATTCGCGAAATAATTGACTCTCCTCTGACTTGGAAACTGAGATACGACGGCATGCAGCAGCGATGTTTAGAGCAGCTGATCACTAGGCTGTTTGCCGATTTTTATCCTTCAATTAAAAACGCAGTAATTTAGGTTACTTATTCATTTTGAAGCATTTTTGATGTATTAAAATATAATACTACTAATGCGCGACATACCTATTGTCCAGAGTTAGTTGACATCAAAGATCATGAGAAAGCATTTGAATAAAAATTGTCACTATGGTGTAAAAAAGGCGTGTCACTTCGTAAAATACATCTGGACAACTGGTATAACACAAATAGCTTTTTAAAAAATTGGTAACAGGTTCACAGAGTTTACATTAGTAAGTACTATACAGATAATTAAATAAAATATTGTTTCTATTTTCTAGTTCAATAAAGTTTTATTTAATGATATTAAACTAAAACAAATGAAATACATCAATACATTGAGAATACAAATTAAGAAAAAGAAAAAAGCGAGAAAGTAAAAAGAGAATTAATATTGGCATATCCAATAGTAAATTATAATTAAAATTAAATTAATTACTTTTCATATCATTTATTCAATTTTTCTCGTGGCCGGTAGTTGGTGTGAAACCTGAACATATTTCCAGCGGCGTAGCTATAAGGTAGATGCAGGGGGGGGGCGGTCCGCCTCGAGTGACATCAATTAGAAAATTTCATAATTATATAATTTTAATGATTTATTTAAAAATCATTTTTTTATAAAAAAACATGCACTTGTTAATTAGTTATACTTCCTTTTAGATGATTTACTTAAAAATTAAATTACAATTATTCTAAATTAAATGCAGATTTTCAATATATTAAAAATAAATTTCAAGTGTAAATATATTTTATTAAATAATGTATAAACTATTCATTAATAGTTTTTTATATTTAATTTATGGGGTAGTGATACCATTAGTTTTGCCCCGGGTGACACCACCTGAAGCTACGCCACCGCATATTCCATTATTTTCAAGCAGAAATTACGTAAAAACTACTCTTTGCATAACAGATTTTGTCTGAAGCAAAAATCTCTATTTTCAATTTTGTAGTTTTGAACTTTTTTGCAATTTTAGAAAAAACGAGCAATACCAGAAAATGAGACTTACCACCATATTTTTCACCGTCTCTTATTACGTATGTGAAAAATATTTGAAGCGGTATTTGAAAAAGGAAAACATTTAAGCGGTATTTGAGAAAAAATCTAAAAAGAAAATAAATTTAACTTCCGCAAATTAATTTTCCGCAAAAACTACTTAATTTTTCAAAAATTGTACACGACTCATTTTTAAAAAGCTAATATTGTACAACAGATTGTCTGAGGCAAACATCTTTATCTTTAATTTTGTACTTTTAAATTTTTTTTTTTTTTGAAAGTTTCAAAAAACCGAGCGATACCCAAAAATAGGACTAGCACTATATTTTTTAACGTCTATTACATAAGTGAAGAAACGTTTTAAAAAAAAATGTTCGAGTTGTTTTTGAGAAAAAAAATCCGCTCATTTTTAGCACAAATTACGCAAAAACTACTCGCTCCAAAAAAATAGGCCATGCTCTTTTTTCAAGAGCTAATTTGGTACAACAGACGTTGTCTGAGACATAAAATCTCTATCTTCAATTTGATGTTTTAATTTTTCCCCCAATTTTCGAAAAAGCGGGGATGTCAACGAAAATGAAACCTGTACCATTCTCTTAAACGTTCTTCGCACTGTTCACCAACAAATTTTAATCAACAAATTTGGAGCCATTTATTTGAAAATGTCAGAGGGGCTTCAAGTAAAGTACCGCCTAAGTTAAAATATCGGTTTCAAATTCCAGGAACCATATCTGCTAGAACGATTGGGGAATATCAATTTTGGAGAAAAATCGGTTGCACGGTTTGTGCGCTAGCGATGTGCACAGACAGACAGACGTTTCGCCGTCAATCGATTTTTCGGTATGAAGGACGCACAAATAATGGATTCTGGCCACATCACGTGTTAGAGGTTTCTTTCTATATTTAGCAACTAGATTTATCCACGTTTTCGTTACCAAGCCCCGGTAATAACAGTTTTTGGCGAAAAATTCACCGTTTTCCGGCGAACGACTACAATACTTTCTCTTCTTACGTTAGTAAGTGCAAGAAAGTAAAAACAATTTTGTCTAATAAATAAAGACCAGATGCAGTATTACGATCACGAAAGCGGGCGACTTATGTTTGTCGCCAAATTACACAAAAAAAAATTCAAAATGACCTTCTTTGAAGATCTGTTTTTGATGAACAAATTTCATTCAGAAAAAAAATTGTATCTTCATAACTGTAGTTGTAGGAAGACGCCGAAAAACTTTTGAAATTTTTCAATTTTCGAAAAATCAGGATTTTCAACTAACATGAGACCTACACTGTTTTCTTAAACGTCCTTCACACTATCCAACGACAAAATGTAATCACAATCGATGGAGCCACTTTTTTTTAAATGTCCCAGGAGCTTCATGTAAAGTTTACTTTACATGAAGATCCCAAAATTAAAATATCGGTTTCAAATTCAAGGGGCCGCGACATCAGCCAGATCGACGGGGAAATATCAATTTTGGAGAAAATCGCGGCTGACGGTTTGGCCTTTCCCGTTGTTCACACAGACGGACAGTCGTTTTGCGGTGAAGCGATTTTCGTTGAGAGGTACCCACAAAACATGGATTCTGGCTACACCATGTGCTAGAGGATTCCCCTCACTAAATTTTTCGCGCAGCATTACATAACTTTTTCTCCACCGCGGTAGCGAGAAAGTAAAAAAATAATTAACTTATTCTAATTTTAATTAATTTCTAGAGCGAGTAGTTCTTAACAATAGCGCGAAAGTAAAATTGTAATAAATTTATTGTAATTTTAATTCATTTCTAGACAGACTTTGCTTAATATTTTCTGTAAGTCAATAAGGAATAAAATATTATTATTATTATTATTATTTAGAGTGAATTTGTTGAAAGATAGTATGACATCTTTACCAACAAAGAATGGACCAACACTTATGTGAAATGCCTGGAAATCAAAAGAAAAGAAAAGAAAAGAAAAAAGAAAAGAAAAGAAAAAAGAAAAGAAAAGAAAAAAGAAAAGAAAAAAGAAAAGAAAAGAAAAGAAAAAAAGAAAAGAAAAAAGAAAAGAAAAGAAGAAGAATGCCTATCTACAATATATTTCCTCTCGATACCTACATGACAAACAGGAATATAAAAGATTATCAGCAATAGTTAAACTAGTGGTGCAGACAACTAATGGTTAAACAGAATGGCACAGACTTTCTTGTATTAATTTTCAATTTCTCTTGGTCTCGTATAGCTACTTGGACTTATAATTCTCGGATAGCTATTTGGGGCCACATACTATTTGGGGCCAGCTGCCATCTATCGCCACCCAAAATTCATTTCTTTGACATTTTCTTAATTATACATATCAAAATCACAAACGAATATCTTGCCTCTGCATTGTTGCCATTGTTGCCGAAGTTCTCAAGCTCAGAAGGTTCTAAATAAAACTTATTTAATTTGGTTCTCAGAAATAAGTCAAGATAAATTGTTTCTTTACATTTTTTATTGTTTTGTAACATTTAAACACACATCTTCCATACACCAAATTCTGCACAACATATGAGAAACAAGAAACATTAAGGCTACTGATTTCTAAGAAACATACAACATACTTAGTCAGGATCTACTAAGTTTATGGAATCATCTATTGTGTCCTTAAGCAGTCAGAACATCAATGTAGCTCTATGCAAAACAAGTGTGCATTTTTGTAATAGTTGTGCATTAATTCCTTAGGGAGGTTACTGTAATTCTACAAAGTATTTGTACATTTCATTGGGAGAAATAACTTGTTTATGAAATTCTACATACTACTCAACAGCCTTGATAAATCTTTTTTGCTACTATTTGTACAAATATTTCTCAATATCACTTCATAAATTGTTTTAAAACAATATACTACTTTAGTATGTGACAATCTATGGTCCCATATTAGTAAATTCGTCTTGGTTAATAATTTACTCAGAGATCTCAGAATTTCAATGACATTCACAAGATTTCTTCAATAAAATGTTCTCTTACAAATGCTTATTTATATTCATTTTAGGATACAATGTAGATGCTAACTTGTAATTTTTATTTTGACCTATTGGGTCACTTGGAATTCCCAATTGGCATACATAATCTGTTTCAAATGTTTTTCTCAACAAAAATCCAATTAATGCAACATACACAAAGACTAAAAAATGTATGGCCTGTTAATACAAAAATAATTTAATTAAAAGAAAAATGAATCTCATTACAAACGACTATGGTTAACTTTGTTACACATTACTTTAAATTATTTAAATACATTGAAGAATGTTATATTAAAACTATAAAACAAAGGATTCAAACACAAACCTTCTTAGTGCTAAATTGCCATCCAGCTTTTCATTCAGAGGAAAGGAAATCCCTTTCTTTTGAGTTCACTAACTGAACTGCTGTAGATTGTGTATGTTAATTTTTTCCACAACATATTTTACATTACCTCTGCGTTTTCACAGAATGCTACAAGAATCAGGACATTTCTCTTGATAATTGATAAAACTATAATTGTTTGTAGAAAAATCTGCCGAAAAAATTATAATATAATCAGAATATCTCAATCTGCATATTCCAATTTTACAAGTTGAAAAAACAATGTTTGAAAGAATACTATATATTAAACAGTGAAAAATATGTCAGAAGAATTTAAATTAATTTAATATCTTCTTTAATAAGCAGATTGCAGTTTTAATCTGACCATCGACCATTGTGCATTAATTCAAAACAATGTGCATATCTTACAATTATTCTAGTGACTGTCCCATCACAAAAAAACACTGCAAGAGGTAACATAATACATATTCATAATATGTCTCCATACATTACATTGATGTTAATATTATATCTTAAAGATATCATCTGTCAACATTCTTGGCTGCAGGGCAGTTACTATTTTTAATGCTACTTTTATAAGCACTATCTAATTTATTATTACAATACCATGATATCATACTTACAATATTGTATAAAAATGTAAAATAATTTACAAAGATGAATTCTTTATAATCTTCATGGAAAACATGCGATGTATAGAACTGGCATTTCAAAAACCAATTTATGAAAACAATTTGAACAATAATTACATTTGACACAATCTTCAGAGAATTCAAAAGGGAATGAGTCCACAAAACTTGCTGTAGATCAAGAAATATTCAATTATCTAAATTGAATTTTACTATGTACTAAGAAGAAAGAGGCAAGTTGGTATCAGAACAAAATTAGCAAACTTATTGACACACTCATTTGCTTAGTGACATTACATTCCTGAATTCATTCTAACCAGAAAGCATTAGACATTGCTGGCCAAGGCAGTGGCTCATGTGCCAATTGCCTTTTTCTCCCCTCCCCTTTTGTTGAGCTGACTCCACAAGCATTAGTCATGGGGGTGGCATTGATGAGCACTGGCCCAGGCCACAGAAAGTGGCTGCTCCCTCAACAGTCATAAGCTAAAGTACCCTCATCACCTATTGGAAACGATAAATTGGTTTCCAATATACAGTCCAAAATTAATAAACTTAATGACAAAATTCATCACTGTACCTCCTAAAATATTTTCTTCCCATTTATTACACATCCAAACTGAAAGCTTTTCAAGAATTTCATTCATGTTAAATCAACAAACCATATTACACTCAATATTTTTTTCTTCCTACATTTTCTGAAGAGTTACATTCACAGAATGAGTTACAAATAGAAGAAATTTCTTCTTTAAGATTAACTTTGGTTAGTTGAGATAAGCAACAACACATACTGGGTTCACCAACAAAAATACCAATAACCTGCTGACGCAGCAAGTCTCACATAAGCTTTAATGCAGAAACGGAAACTTTTAGGACCAGCGTTCTTATCATGTGAAAAAATGTTATGAGAATAAAATCAGTACAATTTTGGATGATCGTAGATTAATGATGTGGATTAAAAAAATGTAAAAGTAAAAAATCCCTTATTAATAATACCTTTGATTATTTTTACATTTGAGGCACCATAAGAGAATTTTGTTTCTGTACTTTGTGATGATAAGAATTATTTTTTACTATTTTGACTTTATGTACAAACAATACCTTTCTATGTCCATTCACTGTTAGATTTCCTAACTCAAAATATTTTAATTTCATAATTTTCCCAGTTTGATATCTGCATAAAAAAAGTGTTCCTGAAGGCTTTCACCACACACACCAAGACTGATGATGACTGCAAAATCATCAAAAATAAAATAAATAAATGAATAAATCTATGAATAAATATATTAAGTTGACGGAGATGACATCTTTTATTACTTCATATAATTACGTCAAGAACACAGCATCAGAATTCCCACACGTCAAAAGTGTCCTTGCCACAAAACTTTACAATTTCTTCATCAACAGTGACACTTTCACTTGGATAGTTTGCATTCTGTCAGATTGCCATTAAAAAAGCTGTGTGTAAAAAGTGTAGCTGAAGAATGTTTACTTGTCTGTTTGCAGCTGTTGCTCTTGAGTTTGCCTTACATCCAAATAATAAAAGTCTTATGTCTTCAAATCTTGAAATATTTTAGATGCCCGAAAAAAATTGATTGTTTCTTACATTCACAAACTGAACATAATCTCTATCGTCATTTTAACTGAAAGGTACATTTTCTTTATCCTTGCCACTGAATTCATCAAGTCTGTTTTTCAATACCTTGTTAAAGATCTCAATCAGTCATTCACATGATGAAATTTCTTTCAAGATATTAATTCAGTTAATTATTTATATAACATTATTTTAGGAATTCTAAACAAGATAAACCATTTAAGTTTAGAACCATAGGTAACATACATGTACTATTAAGGTTTCAAAATTTTTGTAAATGAAATTTTTTGCCAATTAGCTCAGCAATCCATTTTTGAGAAGACCCTTGACTGTTTATCAGCATGTAACTCAATAAGCAACATCCTCTCAAGAAGCAAAAACATAAAGGGTTCCACATAATAACTGGCTCCAGATTTTTTAGAAGAATACATTATCCCTTCATTTACAATATCCTCCAGGCTAAACGACACCAAATAATTTACATATCACCTTTCAGGTCTTATGAAGCTGAAACTGATAATGTATCTAAATTCTTTTATGTCCCTCAAAATAAAAATATGATAAAGTAATTCAATTCTTTCAATAAATATCCCATGGTGTGTCCACGGGGTCTCAAAGACTATTTTATTAAAACAATTTTTATTTTTCTAAAAAATGTGAATGTCATAAAAAACATATAGGCATTAGAGACGAAAGAGGTGGAAGAACATGTGATGACTAGAGTACAGATTCATGTCTTTCTACATTCAATTCTCAAAATTGTGATCTTGGTGAATCAGAGGATCCTAACTAATATCCACATTTTCATTACATATTTTGTTCTATATTCAAACAAACTTAACATATTTTGCTTACAATTTACAATTTTGCAAACTTTTTTTTATTATTCTAACAATTTTCTTTAAATTTACTTCACAAAAAAAATTAATAAATTTTCAAAAATAGTTTTTACTTAAAAAAATCGGCATATTATGTCCTTACACATACTCAGAATAGCGTTCCAATGAAGAGACATGCCTCACATGAAAATGAACAAGCATGGAAACTGTTTGGCTTAACTTCTGTCTGCACTACATATACAAGGGTGACAAGTGCATCTGAGCATTGAGAATATTATCTTTAGGTATGGAAAGTATGAGTGATGTCATGTTTCTTGATCTTTAATCCTAATTTAAGAAAGAATGAATGATATTTGTTGCCGTGCAAGTATAGCATTAAAAATCACTATAGCATATGCTACTGAGTTTGTTTGCTGCTCATTGAATTCCACATTTGCACTATGGCTATCATTGCTATCAAAGATTCAAATGTAATCTTAAAAAACTATAATTCAGTAGGACAAGGACTATTTATTTTTAAAACTAATTTAATAACTATTTTATTAATGTAATTTCAAATGGTGTAAATTTATTTTGTTTGTTGGTAAATGTTTTATAATTAAGAGCACAGTTTGTCATTAAATATTATATCTCTTTTTACATATTCTTATCATTTTCATGACAATTTATGTATGTATAAATATTGCCATTTCATACTAGTACATATTTTTCCAGACACTATTGATGCCTGCTTCTGAAGGTATAGTAGTTCTCAAGAATTGTTGAAGTAAAGAAGGAACTGGGCCCAAAGACCCCATTTCTGCATCAGAGGGTTCATTTACAAGAAAAAAAAACAAAGTGTACAAAAGACAATGTTTTGGGATCTATCTGAAATTAAAAATGTTTGAGCTCTCTGGAAGAGGCTTATCTGCAACAATCAATTAAAAGTCA
Source organism: Acheta domesticus (assembly GCA_031308135.1). NCBI lineage: Eukaryota > Metazoa > Arthropoda > Insecta > Orthoptera > Gryllidae > Acheta > Acheta domesticus. The sequence continues at coordinate 172,970,620 of JAHLJT010002406.1, read as the reverse complement.
CAAATGCAGAAAAAGACAGAGGTCTTCCAGTGCACACCAAATAAATATACTGACAAACAATAAATGTACTGACAAACAGTTTCAAAGGTCTGGAATTAAAGGAATTGTAGGGTCAAAGAGGGAAATGGGTAAGGATCAAAGGATGGATGACAAACAAAACATTAAACAATATACTAATTAAAAAAGGGAAAATGTTTGTGGAATATATCATTAGTTTAATGAAGGGGCAATAATATTCTCTTTTTTAACAGATGTTTGCTTTAATTACAAGAAAATGGTTTATCCCAAATGCCCAAATATTTGTCTAATACACAATTTAAGCAATATTTTTATACAGTAAATCAGTTGTTTGTTTTTTTTCAGTCTGTAGATATGTTAACTTACAAGTTCATGATCTTTTTTAATAACAAATACAAAAGTACTACAACACCCAAATTATATAACACCATCTTAAATGTGAAAACAGTTTTAAGGAACTAGTACATTCCATGATTCTGCCAAGAAACATACAAAGCTAACATGGAACTCTACTGTTAATGGAACATAAACAACATGCAGAGTTTGCAGTTCTCTGAAACTTCCAATCACAATTTTTTCTAAAAACACCTAAGTACTGACAACTATGCCTGAATACTATTCACAGTTCCAGAATTAAAAAATAAATTCAATCTTATATCAATATAAAACATTTGCAATTCATATCATACTTTACATACATTTACACATTGAATACACATTATAAAAGCTCTGAAACAATGTGGCAATTCCTTGCCAAAAATATGAAAAAACTACCTTCAATTCTGCACAGTACTCTTCAATAGATAGAAGTAATTTTAGATGGAACCAGTCAAAGCTTCGTAGCACAATCTGCTTCTTAAATTTCATATGTGTATTGCACAGCTTAAGAAAGTTTATATGCAGTTTGCGTAGCAGCATACTCTTACAGTAAGTAATCCAGTCTTGCAGGTAATAATCAACAATATGTAGAGATGTTTCTTATACAAGATGGAATTGCTAAAGAACAGCATGTGTACAAAATTGCAAATATAAAATTCAAGAACTCATATAAAAACTTTAAAATAAAAATTCAATTCAAAATAAAATCTCTAGAAAATCAACAATTAGTCAGACTAGAAACATGACTACAGAACAAGTAAACATGAAAAAAAATCATGAATAAATAGAGGTAAAACTGATTATGGCTAAATTTAAATGTCTGGTCAAACACAACCAAACTACTAATATTAATATCATACAATGACATAAGGTTGAAACAATAAATACAAAACTAAATCAACATCATACAAGAAAATAAAATGTACAAAAAGGAGAAACTACACAAATACTATTTCTGCTCATCTTCAATTACTTATAATTCATTGAACCTTAAGGCTTTCTCACCTTCATTCTATTTATACAGGTTTTACTTCTAACGGCAATATTGGCATTTAAAGAAGTAAAACTATTAAACGAATCCTAAACAAAACACACTTTTTAATTATGAAGCTTGCCTTCACCTATCTTATCAAATATGAATAAAAATACATCTCTTCCTTTAAAGTAAAAGGAGTTTCCTAATGCATACAAGTAGAAAGGAAACAACAGAAAAATAAACTGATCGAAATTAGATATGCATATAAAGTTTACTGCTTAGACACACAAATATAGAAGGAAAACATTTTAGCATTCATATCTACAAAAAATCACATTAACAAATTATCACATTCACAAACCAAGGAATTAAATATGATGCACATGAATGTACACAATTCAAGCTTCATAACAATTCCTGAGTAGTACTCTTTGTAATGAAAGTTTTAAAAATTGGACTTTTGATACTTTGGAAACTTGTAATATAGAATACGAACTTTAGGAAAAATTTGTTTTTTTCAGACTATGAAATTCTTGGGCTAGATTGAATTCTTAAAAATGATATATATATTCCAAAAAGTGGAGAAATATCTTATTATTATGTTTATTTTAAAATTATTGAATACCTTATTTGGGATGAAATAAAAATAGTGAAATACTTCAATATTGAGTTTCAAAACATTTCACAGAAAATGGTTTGCTGTAAAACTTGTATTCAACTTTAACTTATCTTTCAGTCAATTTCATATTTCTTCTTGCCAGTTCTGTTTCTTGTAACAGCCACTGAGTCTTTCCCTATGAATTTTTCCAAAATTAAGTCCATGAATTTCATATATAAAAGGTTGATTCTAGGATTGACTGCTGGAGAAAGAATTTGTATTTTCAAACAATGCTTTCATGATACAAGACCAACAACACAACATACATTGGAAGTGGGCAATTGGAAAAAGAGCACGAAAATTGAACAATCATTTGTAATTCATTTAAAATCAAAAATGTGTTATCAGTTGCTGTCACAACAACTAATTCTAGTAGAATTTTCTTGTATTGTCTTTAATCATATTTTCTATAGTGACTGATTACAGGGCAGCTGGTCTGATGCATCTAATCCTTTCTTTGCTCCCTTACTGACGATGAGCACCAAAATCGACGAATGATACAGTTTCAACATTAATAACTTTGTAATGTATCAATCATGTCTGATTCAGGATTTGACAAGATACTTTTGTTTTCATATGCTTTGGAATCTATGTAAAGCACAAAAAGAAAACTTCACATGTATGCACAGAAAAAATTCCATATGTCCTGCAAAACAATTTAAACTTTGTTGAATATATTATATCATTATTGTAGTTTATATTTAGGTCTTCTGATGATATGCATATCAGCCTTTTAGAATGACAAAGTTCCATCAATATTTCAATAGCTTAAGTAAACCAATGTCAAAGTTTCATTAAATTATTGCTCAGTCATCTTTCCACTTACTGAAGTGATTTTCACTGGGGCTATTTGTCCACAGATTGCAGGATAAGGAAGTTCTCCTTGTAGTAGAAGTCCAACAGAACTTTTTGACATTAACAACTAATTTCTTTTAATAATTTGTCAGCTGAAACCTTGACATTCTGTAGGGTTGATATATTTTTTATGAGGACAGTGAACTTGCTAATAAAGAAAATTTGGCACATTCTCTAAATTAAAATTTTCAAAATAGTTGTATTATCTGAGCTGAGGGGTTGATTGACTATGATCAGTTAGAGAGGGATGTCCAACTTGCATGGCCTCAAGGGCCGCAACTACAATCTTTAATATGATTGCGAGCCATATATTCATTACTCGGGCGATCCACACATGACCCCATATCGTTGATGTCAGCTGCTCTGAAACCGGTAGAAGGGGGGGGGGAGGATGGAACCATGCGTGATATCTGGGATGATTCTGAATGTCTGAATTTACTAGAAAAAAAAGTCCTTAAATCTAAATTTAATGTGTATTTTACATTAAGGAGGTGATGACCCCAACAGGCCACGCAATGTTCTTGCCCAACATGGATGCAAGGGACTTTCACATTGGACTAATAACCTTTGAGGGGCTACAATAAATGGCACCATGGGCTGCCAGTTGGATAACCCTTGTTTAGAATATGTTCTATAAAACTGTACAACTAATATTAAATAAAAATGAACAGCAAAAAATTAAGAAAGAGATGTATTCAAGAAACACCAGCTTAAAAAGGCTTTCTCTTCATGGTTCATGTGTATCTGCCAGTTCATCATTTGCATCAATGGCCAAAGCAGGGGTGTACACATTACGCTCAGCATGAGAAGTACGCTGCAACTCTCTGGAGAAATACTTTACCGTTTTACGCAATCCCACATTGAGAGGCACCTACATAAAAAACACAGAGAGGTTTTACTAGACTTTTATATTATTATACATTTTACAGAGTTCTTCATATGGCATTAACTGATTTCAATATAAAAGTATATTGTTTGTTAAAAGGTCACTATTCAATTCTCAAAGGGATTCTCATAACATTCATTACTGAATCACAATTCCTGTTAATTGAACAGTCAGGTCCATATTTAGATGTTGTTATTAACACAATTTGCTTCATTGGCATCCTGTTAAACTAGAGCCAGCTGCTCTGGAAAACTATTGGAATGCACAGCATTCTGAAACTTTTCCCCCTCTTAATGTTATTACTCAACAATTATTCAGATTTTTTAAAATGTGCATGTCATTCAAAGCTCTACAATTGAATAAAGTTATGTCCAAGCAAGTTATTACAACCAAACCCAAAGTTATCACAACCAAGCCACAAGAATCAATGTGATTGAAATATGACTGTAACATAGGGACAGATGTTGAAATTTCGAGCAGCAAGGATGCACAACAAAAATTAGATAAGTGTAGGATGTGGCTCTAGAAAATTTCTCGCATTCACAATAAGGGAAATAGAAAATTAAAAATTCTAGGCCATATTGTTGAAGTGGTTCCAATACTTTTCCTCCCTTTCCTATAGTATAGGGAGGAAGAGTAAAATAGTGGTTAAGGGATTGATCGTCCAATCCTGTGAACTACATCCCTTAATTCGTCATGGTCTACAATGGTTAAAAAGTTTTTACTTAAGATAATTCCTAACACGTTAGAGAAAGGAAACATTATTTCAACTAGAAAAATTCTTTCAAAGTGTAGAATTTTCCCAAAATTTTCTGTCTCCCAATGTACAGAGGAGCCACTAAAGAAAAATTATATTGAAGAACTTCAGAAAGTGTCACATTCATGGTTTCACAGATTTTGTTGTCCAAGTGTAGAGGAAGCTGTAGAGGTCAAAATTGCAAACATTCACAAGAGGAATTGACAAGTTTCTTCATTCAAAATGCAGTTATACTTGGATAACAAACAAATTTATTTTAAATCAGTTTACTGAAAGAGTTGGTTTAATAAACATTAATCAATATATAAATTTATTAAAGGGAAGAGGAACATTAAAGTTTAAGATGGCTTGATGAATCTTTGTTATCAAATAAAAACAGTTCAATGAGGTATAAAATTGCCAGAATTGTACTTATATTGTAAAATATAATTAAAAATAATAATATTCTTCTACTAACTAGTAATATTAAATACCTTTACAAAGGCATTACACTATATAACCAACTCCCTAGCGAATTAAAAGCCTAAACTCTGTACACAAACTCTATTCAAAAATTACCTGAAGACTTTCCTGTTAAACCACATATTCTACACTACAAAAGAATACAGCCTATACATCATAAACATGTATCTACATCAATAAAACTAATACTAATAACTTTGCATATTCTGTTCCATATTTGAAACCCTCAAAATGATTGTTGGACATAAGGATGGACCCAAACCATGCATCAAGCTCATATGAAGACTATTTTTCCCTTTCTTTCCTTCTTCTTTTATTATTATTATTGTTTAATTGTATTATTGTTGTTCAATTTTAGTCTTCTTAATTATAAATTAATTAGCATTTATTGTATTTAGTATCAAAATTGAAATGAATTTAATTTCTGTATTTAATTTTTAGAAATATCTGTATTGTACATTGTTTGATAATGTATGAATATATCCTGACTTGTCATGCATGGCTTATGCAGTATGTATGTATTTATTATTAATATTCTTATGATTAATATTATAAGGCCCTATTTTTCTACTTTGAGACATTATGTGTAGATTGTTACTGAAATATAGGTACACACCTTTGATCATTTCTCAATCTTTCATCACCATATTTACTATTTACATGTGTAAATTCAAGAGATTATTTTCTCTGATATCTTCATTGTATTTAATCAATGAACCAGAGTTCTTAACTCTTAAAACTGGGTTTTCTCTTTTTATCAAATTGCACATAAAATAATAAATACCCCACGTTTCTCGTGAAATTTAGAAAAGTTTTACCAAATCTAAATAGTGCAGAATTGAATCGTGGATGTGAGCAAAATTAATTGCATTTCAATGTTCTTTGTTTAAGTCAATTAATGTTAATTGTATAGAGGTTTTAGGAGTTCCACGAGTATGTATTGCAGGCCCTTGACCAACTGGATTCTTAGTTCTGATTCAGAAATATTTGAAATAAAAATGTGTAATACATCAGTAATGTCAATGAAATAGGAACAATTTCGAAGTTCTAGTGATGCTTTACTTTACAGCTCATACTATTTAAAGCAAGGGATAAGGGACACAAATGATTGAAGTGGCAAATAATCTGAGCAAAAATGTACCTTAGGTTCCCAGCCAAGATTTCTTTTGGCACGTGATATGTCAGGTTTCCTGCGTTGTGGATCATCCTCCACAGCAGCCACTTGCTGAATGTGGCTAGGGCCACCAACCAACTCCTTTATTATCACAGCAAACTCTGCAATAGTTCATTTTGTACAATGACTGTAAGTGGTAGATAATTAAAAATATATTTTCCTTCTATTCATTTACCTTCTATTGTATGTTCAGTAGGATTTCCTAAGTTGACTGGCTGTGTATAGTTTGAAGCCATAAGTGCAATCAGTCCATCTACTAAGTCAGAAACATACTGGAAAGATCTCGTCTGCTTCCCATGACCATACACCTATTTTTAAAAAAACGTATAATAAAAGAAAATTCGGTACAAAGAGATAATCTAACAATATGTTTAAAATAGTCAACCCTTGACTTAATTTTTAATTTTATCTTATCAATACCATACGTGCAAAACCTTTGTGGCATAGATGAATGGAGTTTTAATTCCTGTACTTTTTAAAAGGTGTTTCAACCCATAAGTATCAAAACAATATCAGACAATAACACTAATTAATACTAATTTTCTTTCTGTTCAACAGTTCTGTTTCAGTCATGCCTAAAGCAATGTCCTAGCAAATATATTTACGGCTTTCAAAGAGGAAGATATTTTTGTCTTTTTGACTGTTTCACATAATTCTTTTGACTCACGCACGCACATCCACTGTCATACCTGCACACATTAACACATGTACACAGCCACCCATACCCACTCTCCCTCTTTCCCCACCCACTCACCCATAAACAGTGTTTTTCTATTAAAATTCGTATTTTACATCTTTGTACTTTTCAGTACCTTCAGAGTAGGATGTGACATTGACAACAAAAAATTAGTATTCCAAATTAAAACATTGATGCTAATAATAGATTGCCCCAAAATTATTTATATTTCTCAATATCTATTTACCAAGTAGTAACTAGTAATTTTTAACCCTCTTTAACCCAATTTAAAACCCTCTTATTTCTAGTGTGAGTGGCCCTAATATTAATGTTCTTGTGGGGGGAGAATTGAATTTCACAATGGCCTTAAGCAAATAATAATAATAATAATAATAATAATAATAATACAATAAAATGAAATAATTCTTTTTTGTTTCTATCGGTTGTGGGTCCTAATAAGTCTGCAGACTTATCATCAGGTTCCCCTTTTTTTAACAATTTAATATAGAATTCATTTCAATTACAGGACAATTACAAGAATACATTTAAATGTCACAGACAGGATAAGGTGTTCCACAGTGTGACCCAGCAATACACAGCTTGCTGCAATAGACCAGAAAACATTTCGGTAACTTAAATACCTTTGGGGTAACAGAGCTTTTTCGCATTTTGAACTATTTCATATGAAGGAAATTTTCAACAGGCACTTGACCTAACAATGCCTGACAATTTAGCTTTCACCAAAAGAGAAAGTGCACCTTCCATATGCCATTATCTGTGGTGGTTCTAATGATCTTCAATACACTGTTCTGTATTTCTGGGCCCATGTCGGACTTGCAGTCATTTCCTTGAGTAGTTTAGAAGCCTGCATTTGTCCTTCAGCTCTCATATTCATTTGGGTGGCAAAAGTTAAAATACTAGTTGACGCAGAATCTTGTAACTCTTTAGTTTTTTGACACTGTGTGCAGAGAACTGGATTCCAAGGAAATTTCTGGGTGACCAGATTTCTTTTCTGAATAATGTGAAAACTTCCAAATTTTTCATTTACTCTGCAAACCTTCATCTACCACAGCTTAAATTGCAACTTCAGATGACTTACTTCTTGCTTTAATCCACAAATTTCTTTGGGACAACACATTGTTCATTTCTTGAGTTTTTTTATTCAAGAAATCAATTTTTTTGTGTGTATTTTTTGCTTGAATGATTTTCATAATATCTAGCAGTTCTCTCCTCTTGATATGAATTGTTTTTAAACTTGTACCTGCAATAAACATTTTTCTAAGAGCATGCCTACACATTTCAGGATATTTCACTTTTCTGTCCTTTCTGTAAAAATCATTCTAGTGAAGAAAGTAACATGCAAAATCAGCTGCTTTATGTTTTTGAATCACTACTAAACAGGGAGAAACAAAAATTGACCTCTGATACAGCTTGATACATGTAAAATGAGTCATTAGTTCTATATATTAACCCAGATAGTCCTGAATTATTTTTTTGTTGGAAATTGAGCTATACGATATTAGAAATCTGTAATGAGGTTATAAGGAAGAAATTAAAAACAATTTTGAGTTTGTATTGATATAAACAAGCATCCTTCTAAAAGGACGTCAGGGCAATAGGGCAACTTATTGTGAAGGTACAGACTTGGAAAAAGTAACTTATTCAGGTATCGGTATTTTCAAATCAACATGAGGAAAAGTGAGTTTTGGGTTTACAACCACAAATAACAATTAGTTTGTTGCAAAAAATAAAGAAAAGTGTTCATCACATTTTAGATACATTGAAGCAGTGTTGTAGTAGATATTTGAATGAGGGCAAGTTTGATATTTCAGTTCTATGTGTTTTCTTGTCTGTTGGTAATTCAGCAACATAATGGTCCCTTCCATGAAATCAAGAATCTTGTTGTGCTCTCTTATTAGTAATCACTCTTTTATTACTTTCTCATCTTGCAGTTGCAATTTGTTGACGAAATGTCAGATGTTCTGCATCTTCATTGTGCCTGTAAAGATCCCAGGTATTTTGCTCTGCATTGGCTATGAATTGTATCACTTTGTTCCTCTTGTAGAGCAACTATAAAGGATTACATTTGGATCATCTCAATCTATGCCCCCCATATGAGTTTTGTAGGAATGCAGTAGTTTAGGTTCAGGCAACTAATCCTTTTCTTTTTTGCTTCGAGGTCTGATGACAATGGCCAATTTTTTATGCCAGCTACGCAGCTGAGTTGACGCCAACCTCCGTCTGGTGAAAAGAATTTAAATGGCCAGATACTCTGAATGGTCCTATCAATATGAGTGAAAGCCAGAGGTGTACATTATCATTTAAGGACTGTGCAAAGGATCTTACCTTCCTTATCCTCCCTCCTCACATGCACGTGCACGCACATACACACACGCATGCAGATGCACACACGCATGCATGCATGCACGCACACACACACACACACACACATATACATACACACATGTGCGCCTGTTGGGAAATCAGTCAGGAGCTTAACACTTCTTCTGACTGGGGCAGTGTCCCACTTGTGAGAGACTTCTAGAGGGGGGAGGGAAACACTTGCAAGTCAAAGTGTAGGTTTGCACTGTTATCTCATAGACCAGTGGGGAAGGAACACCACTTCTTGGGATATAGCCATTAGACTTAAGGGAGCATAGTAGATGATGCGCCTGGAAACACTAAACACTCACTTATCCAACCAGGAATGGAAGGAAGAGGCTTGGAAAGAGAGAGAGACCCACCATAAATACTCATTCCCAAGGTGAGATTCTAAGCAGTGACCCTCTATATCAAGATACTAAGGCAGGTATGCTTTAGCGATTCTGATATCAAACATTGTTTGCTTCTTTGTACACACATTGTCTTGTACTTTGTAATGTTGAGTTTAGTTCATATAAGATTTATATGGACTTCAAAATTCAACAATTTTTTTATACTTTCCATTAGGACTTAAGACATTGGATACTGAATGTGATACTAATATTAATAAAGCATATTTGAAGGGATTGGAGCAGTAAAGCCATACCAACAACAGGAGGTATCCTGATAATTGTAAGTAATATTAATATATCTCAACTTAGACCAAAGTTTGGCTCGTCTTTTTACTGCACTAAGTCCATCATAGGTACAATATGAACAAGACATTCATATTAATAAAACAGGCTACAGATTGAGCACAAACAAGATATAGGCTTTTAGAATGGTGGGAGACTTTATGTGACTTGTGTGGCTTATCTTGTTTCTGCTCTAAGACCTTCATTTCTCTTTAGCAAGTAATTTCATTATTTTGTCTACCTTTAGTATTTACTTAAAAAGTCTAACACTTACTGTTATAGTCTCATTTCTTAATGCCTGAAGAATGAAATTTGAGACAACACGACCATCATTCATGTGCATGCGTGGCCCATAAGTATTGAATATTCTTGCCACTCTCACATTCACTCGTTCTTGCTTTGCATATGCATAACTCAAAGTCTCTGCTACTCTTTTGCCTTCATCATAGCATGCTCTTGGACCTGTTCAGAAACAAAATTGCTAACTTAAATATTTGCACAAGTGCTCATAGGAGACAGTTCATATCCTTTAGTAAGAGTGTGATTTGGAGTGTTGTGAACTCAGCACTCTCCAAATCCCTTTTTACCTTGCAGGATCCTATTTTAAAGTGAGGCAATCAAATAAGAGTACATAATATATAATAATCAAGTAAGAGATTCATAAAGAGGTTCATCTTATGTAAAAAATGATATTGGTTCTACCTACTTGTCAGAATTCAATTTATATATAGTTGAAAATGTTTTTGAAATAACAGTCGTACTTTTTACTACGTTCAAAATTATCTTACTTTGCACCTACAGACCTCCAACAAAGCAAGTTTAAGACTACTTCACTTTCTTAGAAAATAAACTCCAGAAGAAATAACTGAACAAACCTGTAATTGCTCTTTTGAATACAATGTAGTATAGACAGAAGGAGAGACCACTTTGATAGCCACTGCTTGGTTACTGCTAGCAGTAAAACTACAGGTTATGTGCATGTGCTCAATAAGTTAATGCAATCGTTGGCTCACTTGTAAATGCCTTCGACACAATCTTTCGCAATTCCATCATCATCCAGTATGAATCTTTTGTTTTCCAGCCTGTTAAACCTGTCCCTTCTTACACTAACTTTTCTATATATGGAGATTTCAATTATTTTCTGCTCTGTCTATCTGTGGTCAACACACTTAAACCGTACAGCCAATTTTCTTCATCAACATTCCCTCATCAATTTGAATGAACTTGAGGCCCTCTGAATTTGAAATGGATATTTTGATTTTTGTGGGTACTTAACATGAAGCTTCAACCACATTTTCAAAATTTTCTAAAAACAAATTTTTTGATTAAACTTTGACCTTGGATAGCGTACAGGCAAGAGAATGGTGCAGGTCTTATTTTCATTGAAATCCCTGATTTTTTGAAAATTGCAAATGTTCACATTTTTTTGACTGTCTTCCTACAACTTCAATATTCAAGATAAATATTTTTTTCCTGTATGAACTCTATTTTTTAAAGATAGATCTTGAAATATGGTTATGTACAATCTTTCAAAAACATCATTAGTATTTGCATAATATTCTGTGAAATATAGAGATCTTTTTATTTAAGAATTAATACCTCAAAAATGGCTCCAAACTTTTAAAAAAACTCTTCATCTCATCAAAAGATGAAAAAAACATTAATTGTTCGTGTCATTTCCAGTGAACTCTCTATTTTCAAAAACTGCAAAAAGTTAAAATTTCAAAACTAAAAGGTTGAAGATAGATGTTTGCCTTAACCAAAATCTGTTCTAAAAACAAGCTCTTTAAAAAATATCATGTACAATTTTTTTTGGAGGGGGGAAAGTTCCTTGGTATTTGTGCTTGAAATTAATGCAATTTATAAAACAAAATTAAATTAAATTAAAAAAAATTTTACACTACCAATTTTTCAAAAATTCAAGTAGTTTTTGCGTAATTTTATGTGAATCGTAGGCAATATTTAAATAATTATTTCCCAAAAACGGCTCCAATTTTTTCTTTAATTTTTTCCTCGTAACAAAGAACAGTAAAGAAAGTGATGCTGGTCTCATTTTCGTCGAACTCTCTATATTTTCGAAAATTTCACACATCAAAAAATTAACAATGCAAAAGAACAAATTTGTTGGTAAGAATTTTTTTCTTAAATTAATCTTTTCTAAAAAAATCAATTCTTTACAGAAGGGCAAACTAAATCATTTAAAAATGAGTAGTTTAGTATAATGTATTTTCTATATTGTACATTCAAATTTCCTGCAATTCTTTTGCTCGAACCACGAAGGCAGGCCCGCCAACGCGTTTCCACAGGCATTCTGCACTTGAGAGCCGGTGTCTGCCTGTGAGAGAGCCAAAAGTGCAACTTCAGGGGGCAAAAATGTATAATTTAATAATTGATTTTGCACCATCTAAATTATCAGGACATCCAAATGATAGCAAAACGGTGGAAACTTAAGAGCATTCTTTCACATCAAGATTGACGTAAAAATGAAACGTAGGAAATTCCAAGAAGAGTAGTGTTTGGAAGCACCTATATTTGTGACCAATTTCCCCCATTATGAAGCTGAATAACAGCAAACAAGCAAACCTTTCATGATATTTCATGGGCATTTGTGAAATTACTTGTTAAAAAGTCTTGTTAAATAGAAGGCAAAGGCCTTTATCTTCTTTATACAATGTCGTACCCAATAATGAATAAACAGTGTTTGTTGATTCGAAATGAGAAATATATAATGTTTTCTTGTCAGAAATTAGAGCAGAAAATAATCATAATTTTTTAATAAGATTTTTTAGCTTTGATAGAACAGTCTTATCCAATTAATCATAGTTAATGGAAAAAAATAATTTATAACTATTATGATTTTGAACAAAAAAGATTCAGTATTATGATTTTGTGTTTAGCACCATGCTAAATTTGTGACTACATCATAGGAAAGCAAATTATATTATCAGCCCTGTAAGCAATATTAATACTTGGTATCAAAATCAAATATGTGTGTCTAATTTATTTTATGTTCATAATTCACACTGTCATTTATTGACAATAAACATTTCCAAAATAAAAAGTAATGATACTTAAACTGTACGTAACAGTCCATCATATTTTCCCAATTACTCTTTCAATTTATACACTAGGCTTTGAACTATGCATTTTAATTGAGGGTCCTCATTCCTAGAATGATTCTCATCCCCACCCTTCCAGTCTGCCTGTATTTGCACTCATGGTGCTCGCGCACTGCTCCTGAGGTCAGTTAAACTGCAATATGCTGTGTAGGCCTTAAGGTGTTATCAGATTGCATTGCAAAATCACGCTGTGACTCTGCAATTACAAAACTCTGAGATTTCTAGACTGGTTTTAAATATTTTCCAGTGGCTAGTGTTCACGTTTCAGTGATTTTTCTTGTACAAATAAATACTGATCACATTTGTTACATGCAAATACTATTGCTAAAAATCCTTTCTCCGTTTATACATATCATTCTAAAGATGACAATGTTCTTGATGCACAAGACACAGAATGTCATTCTGCAGAAGCAAGAAGCATAGCACCAAGTCCAATTTCACTTCTATCACAATGTATTGTCACTAGAAGAATTTCATCAAAGTACCTTCATAAAGGATCTTTACTTTACCGCATAAGAAATAATATGGAAAGAAACTCAAGATGAAAGCTTATGTGTAGATTGTCTTACCTATGGGATTAACATGACCCCAATATGTTTCAGGTTGAGGATGAACCTCAGGATCCCCATAGACTTCAGATGTACTAGCAATCAAAACTTTTGCACCCACACGTTTGGCAAGACCTAAGGAAAAACAACATTATTTGAAGATAGAAATTAACACACAAGACAATGAACTTTTAAAGATATTAGTATTTTCAAAAATTTAATGATTAATTTATAAATTGTTATGACAATCTCCTAATTACTAACAGCACAACATAACATTATAAAATGATTTTACTGTTTTATTTCAGGAGTAATTTCTGGATATTGTATTTATTATCTGCATTATTTTGGAGGCAAATAAGAATCAATATATAGTTTGAATTTCAACACACAAGTTTTAATACACAATTGTCAATATTACATTTCCTACTAGTATCACATGATAACCGACTTCAAGAATATTGTTCAATATCCTTCTAAGTTATGTTTTGAGTTATGCTAAAACCACACACAATATTCAGATACCATATTTTATCATTCTGAACACTTTAGCATAAATGATATGAAATCAGCCAGTTCAGTTTCATTATCTCACTCAATAATCAATTCGATCTTACCTTCTGTCACCTAAGAATTACATTAAGTTTGCCAAAGAGATAATGCATAATAACAATTTTGAATAAGAATAATATTTACATAAAATAAAGACATAAACACAAATCAGATTAAAGGTAGACTGATTAACGAGAACAGTAAGAAATTCATAAGGCAAGATACAGTGCATGAACTTGCTGCATGTAAGATTCAGAATTAAAAAAATAATATTTAAAAAATCTGATTTATTGAAACATCAGGACAAAGCAGAGAATATTAAATGAAAGAATTTAACTGATTATATTGTTTTATTATTGTCATATTATCGTTCTTTCTTCCTTTTAAATTATAGACAAACACACACGTTTATTCCCCATCTCGATCAGGTTTTTGTCCAGTTTCCCTGATCCTTTGAGCAAATGCTGAGATGGCTTCTTGTTTTGCTTCTGGATGTAAATGTAGCTTCACTGTGCGCACGTTTTGTTGAGCACTCCCTTTTGCTTGTAGTTCATTTACAGTTGAAACTGATTTTCTATAACTCGGGAACAAACATTTTTCAAATATTTTTATTTTTCTAAAATAACAATTTTTTCTAAATTCTTGTTTCTAGTTTTTCATTTTTTTATTATTATTATTTTTTTAAATTCTGGGCCCCAAGAAAATGAGCGCAGATAAATCTCTTCCCCACACGTCATATACAGTTTTTACTGTTTTTTTGACAAATAAATAAATAAATAAATATTTATACAGTTAAAACATCAGTTAAAATCTATTGAAAATCTTTAATTTCCTTATTCAGGCGAAGTGAAAAAAACATTTTACTCGCTGTGTGGATTTCAGTTCTGAAGTATTTCATTAAGACTCTCAGCCACATAGTCAATTTGTTGCATCTTAATTGACGCAATGCATCTCCAAGCCCCTTCAGGGGCGTAGAGTGCTTTTTGCACTGGGAAGTAATCCTCCGTTAATCACACTGGGGAGTAATCCTCCATTAATATTGTCATGTCATATCATGTCTCAGTCAGTTGTCAAGAAGACCACCAGGTATCATCTCTGTGTACGCACCTCCTACTACATGCCCCTGCGTCAATACCCAGTGGCCAGAATTGGGAAGGAATAAGGATATGAGAAGAGTTTGGGACACTTCACTTGGAGTAGCCCTTGTGAAGCAGGCTAACTCATTTTGTTGGAACAAATTTCACAAGAGATTGTCCAGGAATCGACAGGAATTGAACCCGGACCTCCTTGGTGAAAGGCAGGCTACTTCACTCTGAGCCACGAGAAAACCACAAGAAGAGGTTTAGTTTTTTGACAGTTAGGTCACATTGAATTGTTTTGTGTAAACATTTTAAGATGTGTTAATTTTAATAATTTTAAAAATTTTACAATTTTAACTATTTTCCAGCTTACCTGAAGGTGGAAACGAAAGATTTCCTAAATGTAACTGATCATATGAAACATATAAATTTATAAGAGGGATTGACTGTAATTTAAAAGGAAGAAAGAATAACAATATACCAGAGAATATTATGACTCCAAAGCCAGCACTGATTTGTGGATAAGAAATTTGGACCATTAGATCTAGACTCACAATTGGGTTGCTATAAGGATAATGGAATTCCAATTGATTGATTGATTAGTGATTCCAGACTCATCAATGGCAGAGGTCATTTGTCCCTTAAGTGAAGTGCATGCTTTTTCTCCTCGTTATATGGTGGTGATCTTCCCCTGCTCGATGGTGAGATCTAGTGCACACCTACCTGTTGGCTAGCGGGATTTTCTCCAAACATGTATCTCCCACCAATGGGGTACCGCCCCAGCCAGGACAAGCTCTACGCTCCTGACCAGTCTCCTGGCATGTGTGGTAGTGTAATGCATGCACAGTGTAAGTGTGTGTAAGTAAAGGGTGAGAATAGGACAAGGAAGGGGAAGGAAAGATTGTGTGTGGTCCGTGGCCCATTTGTGAGGGTACTGCTCTGGCATTTGCCTGGTATTGATTGGAGAAATCATGGAAAACTACTGATCAGAGCAGCTGGCCACTAAAATTTTCCTCAGACAGCAAATGAATTCGACTTAGCTATCTAGTTAGTGTCAAAAATTCTGCCACTGTTGATACTTAAACTCAGGACCTCCTGGACAGAGGCACTACAGTGACATCAATTGATGCCTTGAGACACCTCTCCAGTTGTTTGGAATTCAGAACATCACATGTTTCAGAGCAAATTGTTCTCTTTATACAATTAAACAGTATTACAAGAAAATTATATAACAAGGAAATAGTAAATCAAGTATACAACTAAATAGTAGGTGAGGATAAATTGCATTTCACACTTTCAAGAATAATGGTGAAAACTCTTTAGTATAAATTTTCCCGTCTTTTCCAGGTTATCCAGGTCATTTCCTTATTTTTCCATGACAAAATTTGTGAAATATTTCAGGATATTTTTAAATGTTAAATAAAGCATGAATTTGGTTGAAATTAAAACAGTTATTGACTGAGCCCTTTTCGCCTTTGCCTCCCAGATTCTCTCAAACTGACACATTGTGAGAGACAGGTAACTTCGATTCAAATCACACAGAACCTTCCTATATGTTCTTCAATATTTAGATTGCACCATAAAAAGACAGAAAAAACAAATTTAATTTGCTTAACAAAGGAATTAGCTGCATGCATTCTCTTACGTAGCACTGAGTTGTAGTGCTGCAATTTTGTAGTTCTGTGATGTAGTTCACAAGTAGTTTTAAAACGCAGGTTTTTTTTTTTTTTGTAGGACTGTGTGGAATTATAACAGAGGATAATAATTCAGGACATTTGGCAGAAATTAAGAAAAATCTTTAGAGACAGCAGGACACATGTCAATATTCAGAATATCTCACTTTTTCAGGATATAAGGCAACCCTACCCACGAAAATGAATAGCAGCTCAGATATACATTTTAAGACTTCAGACCAGAGTAACAAAACTACACAGAAACCAAAGCGAAAAGATCAGAAAAAGATTGATTGAAAAGAATATACTATTCAAATACGTAAAGGAATTCCCAAGAAAATGGTTGAAACACAAGGAACAAATGGACATAAGCAGACCCTCAAAGCTAGTGCTGAAACATCAACCTTATGGCAGAAGAGAGAGAGAGGAAGACCAAAGAAGAGATGGAAACAATTCACCTAGTGGACATGGTCTGTTAGTCAAGGGTCACGACCCACCTAACCTCTTAACAGTTCCTGATGACATTAATATTGATTGAAATATTTACTATACTGCAATTTTTCTACCTTAGCCTCTCAAGACCCATCTTCATGATGGAATATGACATGGTATTTCATGTCTTTCTCAGTCGTGCCACTATATTTCATATGATCGCGAGTGTATCAAGCAGTGATTGTGATCATGCCACTTCTAGTGGCACGAACGAGAAAGACACAAAATGCCATGTAATATTCCATCGTGGCCACAGGGACTTGAGATGCAGAGTTAAAAAAATCGCAGTATAATCACAAGTATCCTTTGTACTGTTAAGTTTATCTTATTGTTCTCTTAAAGCAAATTTTAAATTATTGTTTACTTCACTCTACTAAGTATTTGATAAACATGTTTTTCTTATATTTTTTTAATCTTTATAAAGAGATTTACTTCCAAGAAATAAATAAAACAAATTAAAAATTCTGACCTAGCATGTTAATAGTTCCAACAGTGTTTGTCTTGATTGTTTTCACAGGATTGTACATGTAATGTGGAGGTGAAGCAGGACTTGCAAGATGATAAATTTCATCCACTTCAATAAAAAGAGGGTTCACAATATCATGATGGATCAGTTCAAAGTTCTCATGACCTATCCAATGTTCCACATTGCGTTTACGTCCTGTGAAAAAGTTGTCAACAACAATTACTTCATGCCCCGCCAGCATTAGCTGGTCCACTAGGTGAGATCCCACAAAGCCAGCTCCACCAGTCACCTGAAAAGAAACATGTATTTAGAAAACAACATTCATGTTCATAACAGTCTTCACAGCCTGTAAATTATAATTATTCACAAATTTTCAATACATATCAATTGGGAATAATTGAAAGACCTATCAGGGTAATTCACATTAGAGTGAAACCAGGATTGATGTTATTTTGATTTTTACATTTAATTACATTACACAAAACTTAACATTTCACCTCCTCAGGTTCTGTATAGTTTGGGGACAATGATTTTTTTTTTCTTCTAAATGTCCATAAATTCTTTAAATAAATTAACACAATTTCATTATAACAAAACACCTCATTTTCATTTTTCAAATGAAAATTCCAATTCAGAAAATGAAAAATGAAAAAGTTGTATTTTAATAAATTCTTGAAAGTTCTTTCATAAGTAGCAAGTGAAAGGGGTAAATCAACAATCTTAGAACACAAATCCAAACTTGAATGCTCATAATATAAAGAAGATGTGAAATTAGTCAAAAGAATGGATCAAATTGAAAATTTTGAATTGAAGATATTTCACGAACTTTGAAAATGAAACCAAACCGTTTCAATTCAACACACTAGGAGAGCAGTACCTTCTGCCTTCTACCTTATTGAACAAAACAAATGAAGTTAGAAACACCAACAAAAAAGTACTTTGAAGAAAACTTTTAGATAATATTTGAAAAAAATACTCATGAATACAGAAATGAGTTTATTGACTTTATTATCTAGTTCAAGAGAAGTTTCAAAGTATATTTACATTTATTTCTAAATCTGAAAATTCTCCAAATCTGGGTCATAAAGTTTTTGATGAAGATGAGCATTAGCAACATGAGATACTTGCACTTTTTAAAACTGTTATGAAATCAAAAATCAGAAAAGGTCGACAGATAATCAGTAAATTGAACCCACTACTTTGGAGTAAGGACATTAAAAATAAAACAAAGATCCAGCTGTTTAAATCTTTGGTGGAGAGCACTGTAACATACGGCTCTGAAATTTGGGTACTAAACCAAGCTCTGAAAAAGAGAATTAACAGTGTTGAAAACAGTTTTTGGAGAAGATGCTATGGAGTCACACTGCTTGATCATGTAAAAACAGACAATAAAAAAGGCACTTAAATACAGAAGGATATTTAAGTGATGTTGAAAAGAAAAGATGGTTATGGTATGGCCAATTACAAAGGATGGATTCAGAAAGACTGCCCAAAAGGTTTATAACTGGACATCAGCGAGACGGAGGAAAAGAGGATGGCCAAGAGTGAAATGGAAGGATGGTGTAACAGTGGCAATGGAAAGAAGAGATATGTTACAACACTCGGTGGCATATCTATGCTGCCATTTCACAGATAGGATGTTTTTTTTTCTCAACGTGACACTGAATGACAAAATATTTATTTCTTTAATTCATTTACAGAATATTTCAATTCAGATTCTCCAGACTATTCAGAAAGCCATTTGAGTTCTCCGTTTCAGAAATGTATTTGCAACGTTGTTGGGTTGAGCCTTTCGGTTGTAAAAATGGTCAGAAGAAATCCTGTCTTAATAAAGTTTTTGATGAAGATGAGCATTAGCAATTTTTTCTGAGGAGTGGTGGTCACAAATGACTGATGAGTGAACAAAAGACCATCTTTGCTTGTGCAGCACAGTCTGAGCAAGTTCTAATAATGTTTCTGGGAAAAACTGCTTTTACAAACTATTTGGTTAGATGATTTGAATGTTTGTGAGTGTGAAAATTATAATTGAGGCACCTTTATATAGAATTATTGGGTCAATGGCAAGGACAAGTACTTTTCCAAAAGAGAACATTAAACACTCTACAGAGGTCAATTTCAGGCATTCCTCTTGTCAATTCATAGCCTGAGATTAGACTATGATTGTATAAATATGAATATTATGTATGCAAAAATAATAATCATAATCATAATTAATAGTTATCACTCGATACTTGAGACAGTATTACTTCTTATATTCTGTACACTCTGCATTAATTATTTTAGTATTACTTTCCTTGCATAAAAATGATGTGTTACTTTATTCGAATGTTACATAGTTTTGTATGATTATTTCACGGTCATACACAGGATCTCATATCCTCACAAATAATATTTGTATCAATTTTGTTACACAAAAAAAAACAAATAAATGCACAATTGTAATAATTGTCAATTGAGTCACACATACAATTTCAATTGTGAATTACAAGTTAATACGATGTGTGCAGGGAGAGACCAATTGCGCATGGCTTCTCGAGTTCCAGAATCTGTGTTCTCTCTTTTACTACACACTGTTTTGAATGAAGGTAGAAAGATGCATTTTAATATTTAATAAATGTTCACTCCTATGTAACAGAACAAGATGGGTATACAGAAGATACTGCTAACACAATTTGTGAGTTACTTAATAACTACATCCACTCCTCTTATGCCTGGCAAACGAGAGCTCAAGAAAACTTGTGCACAAAGTGAGGTTACAGTTAATACTATCCAGAAGCAAAGTAAGGGGGCCCTCTCAGCATTTGCTTAAATGATAATGAGAAATTAGCCGAAAATTTTATTGAAATGGAGTCATAGACCTTGAAGCTGAATTACAGTGCTTGTTACAGGTAGAAATGACATATAATACAGAAAAACAATTGTTTTTGGCAGCAAAGGAATTTATATTTCAGGATTGCTTTGTACCATTTCAGTTTTAAAATAAAGTTTACCTAGTATTGTCATTTTTCTACCATGCTACTAACAACTAATTTTGAGCAGGCATTGTGCTTCTACATCAATCCTACTCAATTTGACAAGGACATTATTTAAGGTCGCTTTTCAACATCTTGGTCATACAGTGACCACTGTGATTTTTAAAGTGTAAAGGGATCTGTATGGGGAATACGTAAGTACAACACAAACACACCCATGTCCGAGACAAGACTCGAACCCATAACTCTCCAGTCCAAGATCACTAATTAAAAATCAGCCTAATTTTCCATAAACACAGAATTTGGGGTTACGCCATGATTATGCTAAAAGCCACATTTCCAAATAGTTTTTGTTTTTTTACTAATAACAAATCCTTTTTGAGATGAAATTAAAAAGCATATGTAAATATCAGTATCAGGAGGATCCTTATTTAATTAGGGGGAAACCCTGTTTTCTTACGTGTAAACAACTCACAAGTTTATGTACCATGTGAAGCTTTTTCTCATGATTTCCAAACTGTTTGCCAACTCCATAATCAACACTCAATTAGATTTAAAATAATTTACAAAAATTGCTATCACTGAACACTGTCAAAAAATCAACACACCATTATTTTCGAAATAGTCTAAGATCCTCAGGAGATTTTAAACGGCTATCAAAAGATCAATATAGGCTCAAAGCCTGTTCAAAAACATTCCAATCAAAACCTTATATTATTTTGTTAGTACTGGCAATTCATTTCCAATTACTGGTATATAAAAGTATTCCTCATTCATGCAAAGTGCACCTAATTTTTATAAAACAAATTTTATGATTTTCTCTTGTGGTTTTGATTCAGATTTACAATAATAAAGTGTACCAAAAGAAAGTTATAAAATTATGGCTCTCAAATTGAAGTTTGCATTGCTTATGTCAGTAGGTTCAGATGACCTGTGGCTTAGGCTACAGCTTCCAAACCAGGAAGGAAGGAATTCAAAAATATCACGGAATTCAAGATGACATTAACTACTCAAGTATCTTCAACTGCATTTGATAAACTATTACTATTAATAACATATATTAAAGAATAATGAAATAATCTGTACATACAAGAATTCTTTTCCTTGATTTATAATTGAGAAATTTGACATCAGGGAATCTCTGAGGAACTCTCAACTCCAACCGCCGTAGCTTGGCTTCCAGCTCTCGTATGCGATGCTGGGCTTCTGCCAACTGTCGACTCTCTTCAGTCTTTTGTGCTCCTCCAATTGTATTTGTGCCAGAAGGTTCTGATTTCTGAACTTCGGAGTGATGATTTCCATCTCTGAAATCTTCACGTTTTGTTCTATCTCTGTTATAATCATAAATGTCTTCTGTTTGAGACCAATTTATCATGAAACATAATACTGGAAAGAAAGAAGTATGAAAGTGAGAAAAAGATAATAAAAATTGCACATTTCAAATTCAATATAAAACATATTTCAGTCACATATAATTTATACAATAATTTAAATTAATACATGGAACATGGAAATTTAAAATACAAAACTCTCTCATACCCAATACAATTTTGCAACACAACTACCAAAAAAGCATTCTGAATCAAAACTAAAAACTTAAAGTATAATAAAAAAAAACAAAAGAAATTTCACATATTTTTAAAAAATAATACAACAAACCCTGAATATGCACTATATTCTTAATAAAATGACGATAATGTCAAGTTTTATAAATATTCCTACTATATAGCACTCATAATATAATTGTCATAATTTAAAAAATCTGTTTTAGTAAATATTCTTGACACACCTAACCTCTACATAAAACTCCATTCACAGAATGTATTTCCCATTATCACACCATAAAAGCTAATAGTGCACCATAAGCAATACATATTATACAATAGGCATTTAGAAAACAAACATGCCAAGCTAAAAAATGGAAACAACTGAATGACGAATACTTTATCATTCCACCTGCATCCCAAAAGAACACTGCTTTCAAACTTACCGACAATGCATATACCTACAAACAACGCTAATTGTTTGTAATTTCTTCTTACAAAATTCATTTCCGCAAAGAATGAGCCATTTTAGTGCTATGCATAAACAAATCTTCCTCTTAAACACCCAGCAAGTAGGCACCGGATCGTACCAGATAATGTCATTGAATAGGCCAAGGAAACATATTTGATCTGTTATCGGCCTTCAATCTGATTATCACAAATACAACTTCATGACAACTCAACTATCCACGAAACCATTTTATAATGTTACTGTTTGTGGCAAATGTAGGACATCAATTCATTCAAATAGGAACATTGCGGAGTGAAGTTCAAAATCCGCAGCCCTTGGAACTGGAAGATTACTTTAAGCAAAAAACAATGTTCACCTAATTCTTCTTAAAACAAATTATCCAGACGAAATAAAATATGTTGAGTAGTGCTATAGTTCTCTCAATTAATTATATTTAGTACTGTCAAAAGCTGTCATGTGAAAACGACTAAATTCTAAACACCCTTCCATCTTACGCATTTTTTGGTTGTAAACCTGACAAAAAGGAAGAACTGCTCTCTATTTTTACTTTCTCTTCTTACTAACGTACTTCTTACTAACGTAAGAAGAGAAAGTATTGTAATCGTGCGTCGGAAAACGGCGAATTTTCGACACAAAAACTCTTTATTGCTGGATCCTGTTAACGAGAAAGTGGATAAATCCATTTGCTAAATAAAGGAGGGAAAATCCTCTATAGTACATGGTGTAGCCCAGAGAGCATAGTGTAGCCACAACCCATGTTTTGTGCGTCTGTCACAGCGAAAAATCAATTGACGGCAAAATGTCTCTGTCTGTCCATCCGTCCGTCTTTATCTGTGCACAAAGCTAGCGCATAAACCGTTCAGCAGAATTTCTCCAAAATTGATAATCCCCAATATAGTTCTGACTGAAGTCGCGACCCCTGGGATTTGAAACCGATATTTTAATTTAGGGGAGTTCTTTACATGCAACCCCCGAGACATTTTTTCAAAAAAATGACTCTCAATTATTTTAATTGATCGGGTTACATACCCTACTAAGCCAGGCGCGGATCCACGGGGGGGGATAGGGGAAATTCCCCCCCCCCAAAATTTCAGTCAATGTACATTTTAATTTGTCACAGGCATTTGAAACATAAATATTTCAACTAGTAAAGTTTTGTTGTTGTTTCGAGAAAAATATGCGATAACAGAAACAAATATCCTAATCCTATTATAAGTACATTTGTTTTCTTATCTTATAGGATAGGTTTAAAATTTGGTCAAATATGTCAATTTTTCTTTTGTTCCAAATGTTGTGGAAAAATCGTGAACGTAAAAATATTGCAGAGGAATGTCTAAAGAAACACCTGCAGAAAACACCCAAAATAATTTATGGTGACAGCTATAGTTTAAGCTTTGTGTTATGACTAATATTTTATATAATAGTTATGTTATCTAAATAATGGGAAAACCACACGGAGAAACATTTATAGTGAATAAAACTGATATTTTTTTCCAAAAAATTACCATACCGGATGGAAACGGAATCATATCGTCACTTTATGACTAAAATTGTCATTGTCACCTATTGTCAAAACTATCATTCTGTTGGGAAAGCAAAATATACCACTACGTGGACACAGAGATGATGGACCACTATTAAGTGAAACCATTCCAACGAAGAATGACGGCAACTTTAGAGCTCTGCTTAGATTTAGGGTTGACGCTGGAGACTTAAACCTTGAAGAACATCTGAAAACATCAACATCAAGAGCAACTTACATCAGCAAATCTGTCCAAGATAAGCTAATTGAGTGTTGCAGAATAGACATTCTAGAGAAAATAATAAAACGTGTAAATGATTCAAGATATTACGTAATTATGTTTGATGAATCTCCAGATATATCAGGCAAAGCTCAGATTAGTGTTATTCTTCGATATGTTGATTACACGAACACTAATAAACCTTGCATATGAGAAGATTTTGTAACATTTATTGATGCTTTCGGAGAATTAACGAAGAATTTAAATGACGAAGACGAAAGTGAGGAAGATGAAGCTGAAACTGAAGAGTTCATACCACGCAACAATATGCAGACTAACAAGACCAGTAGCGGGAATACGACGGAAGAAATTTCGTTGACTGGGGCATGAATAGGGCGAATAGTTTTGAAGGAAATTAATAAAAATGAATCTCAATTTGAAAAATTGTATTGCTATAGGTACTGATGGGTGTCCTGTCATGCTTGGAGAACATGGAGCAGTAAAAGGAATACAAAAAAATGCTGTGAATGCTGTCATGACACCATGCTTCTCGCATAAACTCAATAACAGCATATCAACATCATCAAACGTATCTAGGATTGACAAAGTTTGCAGCGTTATAAGGGAAGTGACATTTTTTTTCAAAACATCCAGACCTAAACGAAACACTGCTTTGGTTCAATTCCTTGGTAAAAAACTTGTTCAGCTCTGTGATACACGGTGGGTAGACAGACATGATGCAGTTCTCCAATTTACGATAAGTTTACCTGAGATTATTGAGGCTCTTACAAAAATTAGTCAGTGGAAGAATAAGGAAACGGCTGGTAAGACATCAGTTCTTGTTTATGCGTTGTGCACGTGTGAATTTATTATAGGGCTTTTTAGCCTTAGTGATATATTATCGCTTACGCGTCCTATTGCAAAAGAAAGCTATATGCCTGGCAAAAGCAGTGAAAATTGTGCAATCATTGATTGTAACTGGAGAACCGTCGACAAGAAGTAGAGGAACACTTTTGTAAAATATTTAACAATGCGAAGAAAATGACAGAAAAATTAAATAGTTATGAAAAAGCCCCGAACTTGCTGTCGACAAACAAATCGCACTAATCCAGAAGTAGAAGATTGCCAGAATTTCTGCATATATTCCTCTTTTGGATAATAATATACATGATTTTAAATCACGATTCTCTCAGGATGTACTAGATACTTTCCAGTTAATTTTACTGATTCCTGAAAATGTGATTAGCTTGAATTCCGAACAAATTAGAGAAGTTATCAATTGTCTCGTTGAAAGATTTGGCAATTTACTGGAAGGACGCAAAGACATGCAAATTTTGAAACTGAAAGGCGAAATTGCACATTGGCAACGTAACTGGAAACTGCAAAAATCCTTAAGTGACTATAATCTTCCAGATTCTGCTCTCGAAACTCTTGAGAGATGTGATAAAGATATTTATCCTATAATTCAAAATTTTCTCGAGATTCTCAGTACTTTGCCAGTCACAAACTCAAGTTCTCAACTGTATTTCTCCTCATTGCGCTATTTAAAAACTTGGCTTCGAGCAACAATGCTTCAGGAAAGATTATTTGGATTGGCGTTATTACACATTCACCATGATATCGTATTAAGGCTAAATGTACCGACACTAGTTCAATTTGTCGCCACCACGTGGCAGCAGCAAATATATTAACATTTACTTTACCAATAACGTCTGAACAAATGGTCCGATTTTCGATTTGTAAACGGCATTTGACTCCTTTTTGTAATAGAATTTACGCTACGAAGCCCTTTTTCCAAAAAAACTAGCAGAAACTCATTTTATAACATTTTTCTTGTACTTCCAGGAACCATTTCAAAAATGTGGGCTTATAGCGCGATGGCGACAAGCTTCCAGAATCCAACGCCGTATCAAACATGCAAATCGGATAAATAGGAGCATCGTAACGTCAAATTTCGAAAAACACCTCACCCCACTCCGCCTTCCACACCGCCCCGTCATCCGCCCGGTGGGGGAGGGGCCGCTTCCTCAACGCGGAGACTACCGGCACTGCTAATCCCGGGGGCCTGCAGCGGACGGACAGGCAAGGCAGGCACTCCGTTATGCTTTCGTCACTTTGCATCTCAATATATTTTTTCCCCGCAAATGAAACTAGAGCAAACGCAATTTGAGAAAATGGCGTTTAAGCATTTGTGCAAATTCGGAATTTTCAGTTCGTTTTCACAGAAAACATCTGTTGTCGAGGAATTTTTAAGGCATAATGTAAAGCACACATACTCCTAAATGTAATAATCGCCGTTAATGAAAATATTTACGAAATGAAAGGCTAGTCAAATAATTACATTTTGTAATTTTTGAAAAAACAAAAGAATAAAACAATATGGCGTTTATGTCATCTCATAGAGTACATTAGGCACTATCCTTTCCAAAAGAAAAAAAAATTGGAGCAGTTTTTCAGAAAATCTTGTTTTTGTATTTTTTTTAAAATTGCACACATTGCACGCAATACTGCGCGAAAACTAAAAGTTTAAAAAAAATGTGCATGACCTTATTGAAAGAACTAAGTATAGAGAACAAATATCATTTGAAGGAAAAATTTCTATCTTCAAATTTGCAGTTGTAGAAAGACGCCGAAAAAAATTCGGACTTTTGCAATTTTCCAAAAATTAGAGTCAATAATGAAAATGAGATCTATGCCACCTTTATAAGTATATTTTAGTTTATTCTTACAATTAATTTAAGGAAAACATTTGGAGTCATTTCCGATTGATTGGTAGTGACTTCGGGCACGTCAGCTACTGAGGTCCTGTAAGTAAGGTCCTTTAGTACCGCAAGTGTAGGGCATGTTTATTTAATCGGGAGGTGGAGGTGATGGCGAGATCCCCGCTGGATGGCGAGATCCGGCGCTGACCTTCCGTCTACTAGCGGGGTTTTCCCCAACCAGGTATCTCCACCAGGTACCAGCGGGGCACCACCCCAGCCGGAACCAGCTCTAAATCACCGACCGATCTACCTGTCGGCTTGCGGGGTTCTTTCCTAACCAGGTATCTCCCACCAGCAACTCTGAATATTCCTGTAAAAAAGAGCTTCAATTTTCGCATTTACAGTAACGCTTACACGCCATTTTCTTAACAGCGGCTCCAAGTTTATTAATGAAAATTGCCATTTAGGAGGATGTTTTACTTTTCATTAATATTCTAAAAGTAATATTACGAATCTACTACTAGGAAACCGAATAATGAGACAACTTTAAGAAATGTATTGTGGGTGGCGATATATAACAGCTGGGAAGAAGATGGGGCAAGATGGTAAAGCTGGCACAGAACAAGGAAATTAGAATACTTTACTACGAATAAGTCGGTGAAATTCTGTTGCACCACTTTTTGAAATTTGTCCGAAAGTACGAAAACATATTAAAAAATTATCTTCAGCTACTTTACTTGGAAAATGGGATTAACCAGGTGAATTCTATCAAGGAGACAAGCCGTTTTGAGACCAACTAGTGGTGCTACAGAATGGCACAGACTTTCCCGAATCAGTTTTCTATTTCCTTGGGTTTGGGCTAGCTATTCGGAATTGCTACACTGTCGTACCAGCTGCCATCCATCGTCGCCCAAAGTACATTTTTTGATATTTTCTTAAGTTTTCGAATTCCTGATGGTAGAACGGAAATATCAATTTTAGAATATTAAAGAACAGTAAAACCTCGATCTGAATGGGAATTTTCTTTGAAAAATTAGGAGCCGTTTTTACGAAAATGGTGTTTAAGTGCTACTAAAAATGCGAAATTTGAAGCTCTTTTTCACAGAAAATTTTTGAGTTTCCGAAAAACTTCCTTTGAAGTCATTTGAAACACATTAACTCACAAATACAATAGTGTTTACAAATTGCTGGTAATGTGCATATTAGAGGTGTGAGAGATCTTTCACAAAAATTACATTTGTGAAACTTTTGAAAAAATAAAAAAATACCCCAAAATAAACTTCACGCCATATTAAAGAGTGCAATTTGCACTACACGTTCGAAAAGTATGAAGAACAAATTTGGAGCCATTTATAAGAAAATGGTGTTTGAGCGTTTCTGAAAATGCCGAATTTTGAGCTAGTTTTCATAGAAAATGGTTGAGTAATCGAGAAACTTTGTATGACATTATTTAAAGCACATCTACTCATAAATGTAATAATGTAAACAAATTGACGCCAATGTAAATATTACCTACGTGAGAGACAAGCTAAACAAATATTTTTGTAAATTTTGCAAGTAAAAAAGATTAGAGCAATATGGTGTTCATGTAATATCATAGACTACATTATGCACTATCCCTACCAAAAGTTCAAAGAAAAAATTTGGAGCATTTTTTTAAAAAATCTGTTTTTTATAATTTTTTCAAATTGCACATGTTGCAAGCAAATATTGTGCGAAAAATACTAAAATTTTCAAAAAAGTGTACATTATCGTAATGAAAGAACTCGCTTTGGAGAACAAATTTTATTTGAAGGAAAAATCTCTATCTGCAATTTTGTAGTTGTAGGAAGAGGCCGAAAAAGTTGAAACTTTTAGAAATTTCGAAAATTCAGAGTTAACCGTGAAATTATGACCGATTCCACCTTATTAAGTGTGTTTTACTCTATTCTTACAAGAAATTTGAAGAACAAATTTGGAGCCGTTTTTGAGAAAATTTCGAAAATGTTCGGGGGGGTTTCATGTAAAGTACCGCTTAGTTTTAGATTCCTTTTCAAAATCTCAAAGCTTTGACTCGAGCCAGATCGACAGGGGCTTCTTCATTTTGAAAAAAACACCAACAAAAAACATACATATGGTTTAGGCGCTAGTATTGTTCACAGACGGACAGACAAACGTTTTGCTTTCAATTGGTTTTTCGGTATCAAGGACCCACAAAAGAGGGATTCTGGCTACACCACGTGTTAGGGGATTTTTTTCTTAATTTAGCAACTAGATTTATTTCCTTTTCGTTATCAGGGCCCTGCAATGATTTTTTTTCAACCAACGTTTCCAACGTTTTTTCGCGCAGCATTACATAAATTTCCCTATACTACGTAAACAATTCCGTATATACGTACGTATACGGGAAAGTAAAAACCGAGTCGTAGGATAAAAGAGCTCGTGCGTAATCTCTGCTCATTCTTTCGATAGTGGAATGATAACGGAAGATCTTAGAAGTAACAGATATCTAAAACAATATGTGAGGAGATGGAACTAATTGTGTGAATATCACTAATATTCCATTTTCTTTTTGAAATAGGTTCCAAACGGTAATAGGTATTTTGAGTAATACTTCAAACAATTTTTTGATCATATTTGAAGGAAGACGGGAGTATTGGAACAAGATAGTGTTATACTACTATTCAAATTATCTATCTATACTACTATCAAAATGAAACAAGAACTAATTGCTATTAAATATGATATGATACCGTTTATCTCTGTTACAGCATCACTAGTTTCATTAACGGGGAAAAAATATATTGAGATGGAAAATGACGAAAGCATGACTGCCTGGCTTGCCAGCCTCGCGCGCGGCAGCCGCGCGCAGGCAACCGAGACTGACCTGCCCAGAGACTCCCTGCCGGTGGCCGCGCAGGGAGCGCGTGGGCGCATGGGCGGATGGCGTGATGGCGCGGCGTGGAAGGGGGAGGGGTGTGAGGTGTTTTTCCAAATTTTACTTTACGACGCTCCTATTCATCCGATTTGCATGATTGACACAGCGTTGGATTCTGGAAGCTTGTCGCCATCGCGCTATAAGCCCACATTTTTTAATTGTTCCCGGAAGTATGAGAAAATTTTCAAAATCGAGTTTCTGCAAGTTTTTTTGGAAAAAGGGCTCCGTAGCGTAAATTCTATTACAAAAAGGAGTCAAATGCCGTTTACAGATCGAAAATCGGACTATTTGGTCAGACGTTATCGGTAAAGAAAAATTCCTTCTGATAGTGCTGCGATCTATTGCATTTTCCTACACGTTTTTTTCGGTACATTTAGCCTTAAAGCCGGAAGAAGTGGTGGATCGATTTTCGGGAATGGGGAACCATAGAATAGTATTGTGAAAGTCTAAAAATAAAACATGTAATATTCTTATGTTGTATGATTAAATAAAATGTATATATTTACGTAAATTTGTTGTGTTTTTATTTAAATCGTAAACATTCTCACCGAATAATAGACGGAAAATTATATTATAATTGTCCATCATTTAGCAACTTTAAATGCAATGATTTTGCTAATAAATAAATAAATCTTTACAACATACAGTAATTCACTAAATAATCATTTTAATATTTTGCTAGAATATTATATTATATTATATAATAAAGTATTTGTCATGTTTAGGATATATATTATATACTAGAGAAAAAGAGTGAGAGAAAATTTTCTCCCCCCCCCCAAATATACTTTCTGGATCCGCGCCTGACTCAGCCAAACCTCAGGCTACGCCACTAGAAAAATCGATAGACAGCAAAACGTCTGTCCGTCTGTGAACAACGCTAGGGACCTAACCCGGTCAGCCGATTTTCTTCAAATTTGATATTCCCTGATCGATCTGGCTCATGTCGCGGTCCCTTGAATTTGCAACCGATATTTTAATTTTGGGGGTACATTCACTAAGCCTCTGGGACGTTTTCAAAATTTTCAAAAAAATGGCTGCACCATTTTTTATTAAATTTTGTCGTTGGATAGTCTAAAGGGATTTTAAAAAATGGTGCAGTTCTCATGTGGGTTGAAAACCCTGACTTTTCGAAAATTAAAATAAATCAATTTTTTTCGGTGTCGTCCTGTAACTACAATTATGAAGATACAATGTTTTAAATGAATTGTGATAATCAAAAACAGATCTTCAAATAAGGTAGTATTGAATTTTTTCAAAATATGAGTATTTTTTGTATAATTTGGCGACAAACATAAGACGCCCGCTTCCAATTTACCGGGCTTCGTGAGTGTAAAATGAATGGTGTAAATTGTATATTACGTATTTCATTTTATTATTATTATTCATTGCGTTTATGTTATGTCATTTTAAGTTGTATCCTTTAATTGTGTTAAATGTGAAAACAAATAGATGATTTCACTTTGCTTAATAAGATGTAGGAATGAAGAGTAATGCATGTAAAAACCGAAAGTTTGATGAATATAAAATATTATTTTTAATTATTATATTTTTCTATCCTTTTTCATTTTCTTGCGGTATCAACAACGATAATAGGCAAAATGTGTATGTCAAACGAATTAGAGACTATTGTAACTTGTAACCCATTGTTGTAACTCCACTCTATAACACAAGGCGATAATGACGACTGCCTTTCGTTCGTCTTAATATAAACTAATAATTGTATATATTCGGAGAAAATTACTATTGTATATTTTTCTATCTATTTTCATTTGTTTGTCAACGCTCGTATCGTATCGTATTATTTGTTAACTTTTAATTCTTTTACTTTCTCGAAAACTGCTTACTCAGAATATTGTAAGACTAAAAAACTCATCCGATATGTTTGTGAATACAATGCATACCTTATACAATGAATTCAATGCCAGAAATATATTTTCATTTAAAGTTTTGAATGAAAACTCTATTACTTACTACTATTTAAATTTCGCACCAAATGTTCTTTGATTTCAAATGAGTTTTACAAGAAATGATGACTGACATATGTTAATTCTGAGAGAAATTGTGATTAAATGGTATTACATAACCATTACTAACGGCGAGAAAGTAGTGCTGTTCTAGCACCACCAGGTTTATCTTCTTAGGAAGTAGGGGCGATAAAGTAGAAATAGCGAATTTGTGGACAGAAAAACTCTTATTACTTGGCTCTCGTAACGAAAAAGTGGATACATTTTGTTCCTATGTACAATCAATTACTTAACCTGTATAATCAAAAAATCAGTTTGGTGGGTTCTTGATATTTAAAAATTGAATTACGGCAATACGTCTGTTCGTCCGTCTGTCAACAACGCTAGCGGCTAAACTATAATTAGGATTTTCACCAAAACTGATGCTCCCAAATTAAATCCGACTGCTGTCGTAGTTCCTTGAATTTGAAAGGAATAATTTGATTTTTTGGTTTGAAAAATATTTTCAAATATTTTTTCATAGAATGGATCCAATTTTTTTCTCTCTCTCCTTTTCTTTTTCTTTCTTTTTTTTTCATTAAGGAGGAAAAGAAGTTTAAAGAAATGACGTAGTTCGAATTTTCTTTTATCTCCAGGTCGTGGAGTACCAGGTTACTAATACACAGCGGAAAGGAAGGAGTAGAAACAAGAATTATTTAGATTAACAGAGGAATATTCCAAGGAGATTCGCTATCCCCTCTGTTATTTTGCATTATCCCACTATTTATACTAGACAATTGTCGCACACTGACTTTGGTTACAGACTCCATGGTGATGAAAGCCCAGTATAGCATTTGTTTTACATGGTGATCTTAAAGGGTTTGCTAAGAATTAAGCTATTTTCTCCCAAATGCTGTCTGTCATCAATGATTTTAGAAATGACATCTGCATGAAGTTTGCTCTTGACAAGTGTGCAAAATCAATTTAAAGAGAGGCAACGTTAGAGAGCATTGAAGTCGATATGCACTTGGTGATTCGAGATCTTGAGCCCTTACAAATATCTGGGCATTGAAAAATGTGAGAACATCTCGAGTGACACAATGAACGAGAGAATTCGCAGGGAGTATTACAGAAGAGTGAGACTTGTCCTGTAGTCCGCTCTGAACTCTAGAAATAAAATATTCGAAATTGGTAGTTTGATGGTGCCTGTAGGCGAGTATAATTTCGGACTAGTGGACTAGATTGAGCAAGAAATTCTAATCATGGATCGAAAAAACAGAAAAATGCTAAGAATGCATAAGGGCACCCACCCTTGAGCTGATGCACATAGACTTTATGTATCACGTATGGAAGGAGGAAGAGGCCTCGGAAAAATTGAAGCCTCCTGGCGCAATATATGTTGTTGTGCCATGCGATCAAAACATCGTTACTGAGGAGGCAGGAAAACATCTTAAATACCAGAGTTTGGAAATAGAGATTAGTCGAATGTGAGGCGTAAAAGCATAGGTCGAACCGATAATTAACGGAGCTCTGGAATTTGTTCCGCAAAATTTGTGTAAGAACTTGGCTAAACTCCCAGGTCATTCAAAAATCTGGTACATTCAAAAGAAGAGCAGGAAATTGCTTTCTTTGGAACAGCTCACATTTTGCTACAAAGTATTGTATAGGCACCGATAGTCCCTAGATCTACTCCGTAGGAAGCTGGTTGCAACCGGAGTAGACTTTGTAATCAATTGACTCTTAACATCATTAGTCGTGAATTAGAGGAATAATAATAATAATAATAATAATAATAATAATAATAACTCCACCTAGGGAGTACACGACCTTGCAGTTGGTGGTGGAGCTTGAGTACCCCCATGAGCCTTAAAGCTATGTCAGTGGTAGCCTAGCTACCGGTGGGGCCTCCCTTGCTGAATGGGTTGAAGGTGAGGGGTCAGACGAAGAAGTACTCCATTTTGAGGAGAGTGGGAAGTAAGTAGAGAGGGAAGGGTCATGAACCTTTGGACTTCCTGTTGTCGGCCCATAGAGGGTACAGGAGAGAAACTGGTTTGGCACACCAGGCCACTGATTAGAGTGGAGGCCCGAACCTTGCATTAGCCAGCGAAGGAGGCTGCCTTCAGCAGTCAGTGAAAATCCCGTAGGGTTTAGTAATGCCGACTGGCGATCGGAGGGACCCCTTGCTGGGCCCTGCGGGGGGATGCCCCGAGGCCACTGTGGGTCGCAGTAACGGATGGCAGGAAACAACCCGAGGGTT
This sequence comes from Acheta domesticus, assembly GCA_031308135.1. NCBI lineage: Eukaryota > Metazoa > Arthropoda > Insecta > Orthoptera > Gryllidae > Acheta > Acheta domesticus. Next base: position 172,936,243 of record JAHLJT010002406.1, on the reverse strand, counting down.
AAGTGTGATCTGTGAACTCGAACTTGCGTCCTGCGAATCTTCAATTCAAACCAATGAGCAAAATGGATAGAACAAGCAATGTAATGAATCTTAACGTGCCTTGTTCTACCAATGTCCCATACCTGCTCAGAAACCGAGTTAATGTCACCTTGTCGACGTCTGGCCATCCCACGGATGCTAGTCCCAGGGACCCAGAGCCGGCAGTAGCTCGAAGCCATCGTCAGAGATGGACCCGGGATGAATTAAAGGAGGTGATGTGGTGCTTTTACTACGCAAAAGCGAAAAATGGGGGCTCTGAAATAGAAGTTTTCAAGGTATGGAGAGAGCGGAACCCAGATATGAGACCTACCCTAGACTCAAAGAAGCTCGCCAGTCAACGACGATACATACTCAGCAGTGGAAAATTCACAGCAGATCAACTTGCTGACATTGAGAGAAATGCGGAATATGTACTTCGCTCGAACAATCCACATGACGAACATGTAGAACTTGAAAATTATGATCCCGTTGAAGGTTCATCGCTTTCCAGTGAAACACACGTCAGTGGTGAAAACTCATCTGGCAATGAATTACACGATAAGGACATGATGCGAAATCTCCTTCGGCGCGAGATAGAAAGAGTTAGTCAACTTCCGTTTGAATCTCGCGAACCGTTGAGGAGAATATACGAAAATGCCAAAGCTAAAAGAGTGATAGAAACAGTGAATTCTGTCTTAAATGAGGTGGTGGTAACCCCAGGCAGAGATCTAGATATTACTGAAATCAATCACATCATATATGCAACTGGATATCTAGTATCTCAGATAATTTTGGGGCCAGCCAAGAACACCGACGGCCGACACCAAAACAGAGTAAACAGCTCTGTACCCCCATGGATGAACAGAATTATGAAACGGATAGCCGACACCCGGCGTGAAATATCATTCTTAGCTGAGGCATCTTCTAAATCAATGCACACCTCTAAAGTTCAACGAAAAATATTCAATGTTGAACAAAAATACCAAATTGAAAATGACACCAGCAGGCTAATGGTAGTTGAGAAGCTAAAAGAGAAAATTCAAGCATGGGCTCAACGAATAAGAAGGTACAAACGTAGAATAGATTTCCGTGTACAGAACCGGTTGTTTGAAACAGACGCGAAGAGATTCTATCGCAATCTGACTCAAAAACCGAATGGCAAAGCTGTTACTCCTTCAAAAGATGACGTCGAAGCATTTTGGGCAGGAATCTGGGAAGAGAGCAGATCCTACAACAAAGACGCATCTTGGCTTCAATCTGAAGTTGATGCTGCCGATGAACTTGTAGAAACAGTGGAAGATGTTCACCAATTCTCGGAAGAGGACCTCTTCCAAGCAATTAAGAACATGGGAAACTGGAAGTCCCCCGGGATTGATAAGATCCAGATTTATTGGATTAAGAAATTAACAGCAATACATTCTCATCTAGCAAAGGCTGTTAATAAAATTTTTGAAAACCCAAAGGAAATCCCGGAATGGCTCACACGCGGCATCACGTATTTGGTACCCAAAGCGGGAGACAGCTCTTTGGCGAAGAACTACAGGCCAATTACTTGTCTGCCAGTACTGTACAAAGTTATAACTTCAGCTATAGCTGACAAAATGTATAGACATCTAGATAAGAATCATCTAATGCCAGCTGAACAAAAAGGATGCCGTAAAGGCTCTTATGGGTGTAAGGAAATCTTGCTACTGAATAAAGTCATCTTGAATGATGTAAAGAAACGCAAACGTAATTTGAGCATGGCTTGGATTGACTACCAAAAGGCCTTTGATAGTGTACCACACGATTGGATTTTGAAGACCCTGGAGATCTATCGATTTCATCCTAGACTTGTTGAGTTTTGCAAGGCTAGTATGAAGTCGTGGAGTACCAGGTTACTAATCCACAGCGGAAAGGAAGCAGTAGAAACCAGAAGTATTCAGATTAACAGGGGTATTTTTCAAGGAGATTCACTATCCCCTCTGCTGTTTTGCATTAGTTTGATCCCACTATCGAGACAGTTGTCGCAAGCTGACTTTGGTTTTAAGCTCCATGGTGATGAAAGGCCAGTATCACATTTGTTTTACATGGATGATCTGAAAGTGTTTGCCAAGAATGAAGCGATTCTCTCCCAAATGCTGTCTGTCGTGAATGACTTTAGCAATGACATCTGCATGAAGTTTGGTCTTGACAAGTGTGCAAAAATCAATTTAAAAAGAGGGAAACTCACAACGTCTGAGAACATTGAAATTGATACGCACACTGTGATCCAAGATCTTGAGCCAGGTAAAACTTACAAATATCTGGGCATTGAAGAATGTGAAACCATCTCGAATGACAGAATGAAAGAGAGAATTCGTAGGGAGTATTATAGAAGAGTGAGACTGGTCCTGCAGTCCGCTCTGAATTCCAGGAATAAAATATCTGCAATAGGTAGTTTGGCGGTACCTGTAGCCGAATACAGTTTTGGACTAGTGGACTGGACTGAGCAAGAAATTCGCACCATGGATCGAAAAACCAGAAAACTGCTGACAATGCATCATGTTTCCCACCCTCGAGCTGATATACATAGACTTTATGTGTCACGTAAGGAAGGAGGAAGAGGCCTCAGACAAATTGAGGCCTCCTGGCACAACGCAATAGTCGGGTTGGGTAAGTATGTAGTCAGCCATCAAGACGACCCTCTAATGAGGCAGGTCATGAAATCTGACCGAAGAATGGGAAACAGAGGCATTGTTAGTGTAGCAAGAAACATTGCGAAGAAAACTAGGCAAGACACGTCGAATAACACAGACACTGAACTTCTGATGCTGCTAAACATGAAGTGTGAGACACAAAAAATGTTAAAGAAATCGTGGAGAGACAAACCACTCCACGGTCAATACCTAAAAAGAATGGACAAGGTGCAGATCAATAAAGATCAATCATTTATGTGGCTTAAAAGGGGAAGGATGAAGCCAGAATCGGAAGCACTTGTAATAGCTGCCCAAGATCAGGCCTTGAGAACACGACATTATGATAAAGCGGTTCTCAAAATTTCCCAAGATGACAAATGCCGCATTTGCCTGGAGCAAGTAGAAACCATTGATCATATTGTCTCAGCTTGTCCAATCCTAGCAAAGACCGAATACCTTAAAAGACATGACAGGGTGTGTAGCTACCTCCACTGGCAGATCTGTACCGCCCTCGAAGTTCCAAACACATGCCCCAAGTGGTACGAACACTCACCGAAACCGGTGACGTCTGTTGGATTGTGTACGATATTGTACGACCAACAAATTCAAACTGATCGCACGATAGCGGCAAACAAACCGGATATAGTTATCCGGGATTTGGCGAAAAATCGTGTTTACTTATCGATGTTGCTGTACCTTGCGATCAAAACGTCGTTACCAAGGAGGCAGAGAAACGTCTTAAATACAAGAGTTTGGAAATCGAGATCAGCCGAATGTGGGGCGTAAAAGCACAGGTCGTCCCGATAGTTATCGGAGCTCTGGGATTTGTTCCGCAAAATTTGAGTAAGAACTTGTCTAAACTCCCAGGTAATTCAAAAGACTGGGAAGTGCAAGAAATTGCTTTATTTGGAACAGCCCACATTTTGCGTAAAGTATTGTAGAGGCACTGATAGTCACCGAATCTGCTCCTTAGGTAGCTGGTTGCAACCTGGAGTAGATTTTATATTCAGCCGACTCATAAGATCTTTAGTCGTGATGTAATGGAATAATAATAATAATAATAATAAATATTTGAAATAATAATATTAATAATGATAAATACTTGAAATAATAACATTAATAATAATAATAACAATAATAACTTACCAAACACCCACCCCGCAAACCACATAGTTCAATTCCAATTTTTATTCCAATTACGTAATTTAAAAACTATGCCATCAGCAGGATGTCGATATAATTTCCTATCGATTGTTGAAGTAAAACGTAATGATGCAAGAGGTGGATAACTGGATAACTCCTCTCCTTAGAGTTGAGAACTAGAGCCTATCATATCTGTAGCTATCATACGTCAACAGACTGATACCAATTGCTGATAATATAATAGTACTTGAGTATGAATCAATCCAGCATATTGATGAACAACGAGGATGGGTGTCGCTCTTTTGGGCAAACGGTGTACTGCCAGGGCCGTGTTAACGCACGGGCCCAGAGCCCCCAATGTATAAGGGTCCCCGATAGTTCTTTTAAACAAAATTAATACTAAATTTTTCAAAAAATAAAATAAAAAGTATAAAAAAAGTGATGTGTGACAAAAATATACGCAAAGAAGTGGCACAAGTGATGCGTCGCCCATCATTGGATATTTATAGTATAGAAGAATGTTGTATATTGTACAATTCAATAAAAAATTAAAACTTCAATTTATAGTATTTTTCAATGTATTGGTAAATCTGTTATTCTTACTTTTACATATATGTTTAAATTTGTTCTTTGAATAATGTAAAATTGAAACATTAAGATATATTTTCAAAATATTCACTTTTCCTGTAAGCCCCATTTCATTGAGCTTGGAATCTTACCATTGCCTTGCCTATTTATTTACGAATCTGTATTCTTTGTCAAAACTGTCTTACTTAATGGTGGGAAGATATTTTCAATACTGATATTTATAATTACAACACACGTCGTAAAAATCACGTTCATCAAGTGTCAGTATCAACAGCTCCCTACAAGAAATCTACATACAATACATGAACGTTACTTTTCAACGCATTGCCAAATGACATTAAACAATTAAAATCCGTACACGAATTTAAGTTAAAAGTAAAATCTTTTCTGCTGCAAAACTGTTTCTATCCAATTAGAGACTATACTGACCATCAAAAGAAAAATAATGTTCATTTTAACAATTTTATATATATATATATATATATATATATATATATATATATATATATGTATATAAAATTTCTCGTGTCACAGTTTTAGTTACCGTACTCCTCCGAAACGGCTTAACAGATTTTGATGAAATTTTGGATGTATATTCAGTAGGTTTGAGAATAGGTTGTTATCTGTTTTTTATACCCCTTAGTGATAAGGGTGGTCCAACCCAATTTTTTTAATTTTTTGGACAAAACGTTTCAGGCAAACCGCTACACAAGGTAGGTATTTCACACGGCGGTATTTCACTCGCTACACGGTGTTTCTCCATATTAAGCACCTATTCAGCGATGTGCAGAATTTGCTATTAAATGTGAATAACACGGAGAGAGACGGTGAAAGCGAGAGAGACGGTGAAAGAGAGAGACGGAGAAAGTGAGAGATGGAGACAGAGACGGAGAAAGAGACGGAGAGAGAGATAGAGACGGAGAGAGAGATAGAGGCGGAGAGAGAGATAGAGACGGAGAAAGAGAGAGAGACGGAGAGAGAGATAGAGACGGAGAAAGAGAGAGATGGATAAAGAGAGAGACGGAGAAAGAGAGAGATGGAGATACGTGATACATTGTTCCGTTAGGTTTGAGGAGTCTGAAGCATATTAGAGACTAATATATCATTAATTCTATAATTAGCAGGAAAAAAAGCACAGCAATTACTATTTGATTAGAGGTAGATATGACATTGGGACTAGAAACTTTGTTTTAATAATTTGTGATGTTTATTGCTGCGAAATGTTTAATTAGCCTTAATTAATTAATGTTTTGTTAGCCTACGGAAGTTGATATTAAATTCTCGAATGTACAAAATGGGGAACAGATTCATTGTTGAACAGTTAAAAATATGTACATGTATTGTACAACAATTTTTAAATGATTGTTCTTTAGAGAAGATTTATTTAATATCGTTAATTATTTTCTCCTGCCGTCTTTTAATTTATAGATTTTCGTTTTTACTGCCATTTAGTGCAACAATAGGTAAAGAAAACCCTAACTGATTTACACGATGTAATGATGTAATTATCACTTGATCAGTATCCCTGCAAGGCATCTACCGGTGTCACTTCTGACCAGTGTTGCCAGATGTACCGCATTTCCGCATTTTATACCGCATTATTATCGGCTAATCCACATTAAGCGATGAGGATGCCAAAAAAATCTGCATTTCCAAGATAGTGGATTAAAATCCATTTTTTTCATTTCCTCAGTTATTATAGCGATCGTTAGATGTCCCGCTAACTATGGTTGACAAAGTTTGAAAGTTCAAAATGCTGTCTCTCTCTATTCGATTAAAGTAGAAAACAATAAGACACCAATCATCTCCCAATCATTAGGGCTTTATCCAATTGCCGTATTCGAAAATCGATGACCAAGCACCAAGGTGTAGTCGTGAACTCCGTCCTTTATTGTCTTAATGTTAGAGATTCAGAGAACAAATAGGTGACAACATGTTGGTTAGTCGTTTTTGAATACGCCAAATAAGAAAACGGATCGTCGTTCAGATTCTTACTGCGTTTATTCCAGGCGGCGAAATGATGTACTTCGCGGGATATTGAAATTAAAAATGTTGAAATTACATTACTCGGCTTCATATTAAACTGAGATTAAAAATAAATTGAAAGTGCATTCATAACAAAAATACTGATATTTTATATTTTTAATTTCTTGGGTGAATCGAGAACATTATATATAGTGAGAACAAACATAGAACAAATATAGTGAGACAATCGCGTTTATTTAATTAATAAAACTGAATTCTATGTCGATATATGAATTATTGATGTTTTCTCCTATTTTTAAATTACATTAGAAAATCCGCATTCATTAGAAGAAATCCGCATTTTCGAACTTAAAACTTCGCAATCGGAAGTTTCACATCTAGCAACATTGCTTCTGACCCAATAAGCAGCACGGAGTAGGGTTGAGATCTCTCACACAATAAGCCGTTTCTTACTCACTACAGTTTTCGGCCATTCTTTTTATTGTTTGGGCGTTAATCGTAATCTTACAATTATCATTTTTCTATTTCGGTGTAATTTTTAAATAATTTATGATTAATTTGCAGGGCTGTAATGAAAAACGTTATCGAAGCCATCATTTTAAGTGGCAAATTACGAGGTGAGAATATATTACTGCTACGGAGCCCTATTATACCGACAGATGTGCCAATTCAATTTAAACGTCTTCAATTTCCGTTAAGATTAGCATTTGCGATGACTATCAATAAGTCTCAAGGCCAAACGATGTCTGTTTGTGGCTTATTTTTGAGCACACCATTTTTTTCACACGCTCAAGTATACGTGGCATGCTCTCAAGTGGGCAAACCATCCAGTTTATTTGTGTTAGCTAAAGATGGGATAACAAAAAATATTGTACACTCTATTGCGTTGAGGGATTGATACGTTTTTTAGTAAAAATATTATAATTACCAACGTCTATCATTTCCAAAAATAAATAACAATAAATTAAAAATATAAATGTTTGGTATTGTGTTATTTTTATATTCCATCATCGTTCACAGCACTCCATGCCTCTTCAGTTCATATATACCACATCCTCAAACACTGACAATTAGTCATTTTTTCTACTAAAATAATCCTAGGAATAATTTATATGGCAAAACAACGTTTGCCGGGTCAGCTAGTGTGTGTGTGTTTATATATATATATATATATATATATATATATATATATATTGTAACGAAAAACCCCCTCTCACACTGCTACCGATATCGATCACGCCCACGAAACGGGCGCCAATGCAACGAAAAACCCCCCTTTCCTATTTACTAAAACGCCCTACGAACTGGGCACTAATGTAATGAAAATCTCCCCTCTCAACTCCTATTGTTGATCACGAAAAACTTCCTTGCTGATCACCTGTAATATCTACAATGCACACCACTGTCCCCCCCTTTTACTATCCGGAGTTTTCCTGTTTACATAAATTTATCAGGGCGGGCCGTGATTTGTTCTCTACAGAACACAAGCGCCACGCCAATGCAGGGACCAGGATCAGCTAGCTATGTGATAAAGACACCGGTTACGTAACATCAAAACGAGAACTCACGATCTCGTTTGTTTATTTTCTTTTTAACCAACAGAAACATTAATACCCTCATGAAAGAATCAATACCACACAACATCAACAAAACACGATATCATAAAAATCACAAAAATCAATAAACATATTATACCCAAACGTTATTACGAAATAATGAGCTCAATACTGTGGCCACACCCATTACATTGCAATCCCCCCCAAAATGTTTCCAGTTTTGGCTTTGCAAACCATTTATTCTCCCCAAGAGCAAAGAAATCAAAGTCATTGACTTCACTGGAGTGTTGCAAAACAAAAAAATATTCCACTTCCCTTTCGTTGTTAACGAAGCAACGACCGGGTCCACACACAAGATCTCACGCCGTCATGCGTAAGAACTCTGCTCCACTGCTGCCTGCTAGCGCCGAATTACCAGTGCCCCCCAAATTGGCACTGACCACGGCGACGATATGCAAAGACGCGCTCAAGTCTGCTGCACCTCGGCACACCTCGTTCGGCGACACCCGCTTCGATTTTTCAATGGTCGAAGTAACACCAGTTCCAAACATTAGTAGAAAAACTTTCAAACTTCACAAAACTCAAAATTATGATCGCGCGTGGCATAGCTTTATATATTACTACTAAAATAGTTCACATCACACGGCATACAGTTCCGCCACCTTGCGAATACAAGTCCGAAGGAGCAACACCTTCTCGAAATTTTATAAGTTCGCGTGTTAAAATAATATCACGAGTGACGCGGAGTACAACTCGCCACGAAGTTATTCACTCCTCTCACGGTTTATAATAGTTCACTAGTACGAGTCCAGAAGAGAACACTTCATCAAAAAATTACAAATCCAAATTTTTAAAATTATTCTTGCAACCAGCGACGCGGATTCTGCCTCTCGCTACCAAGCTATTCCCCCATCTCTCCCCCATTGTTGTCCTAAAGCATTTATATCTTTTTTCCGAACAAAACAATAGCGCCTCTATTGTCTTCTGCTTTATAACTTATAAAATAGTTTATTATTAATTTCTAACATTTCCTGGACTGTCTTATTATATTGTAAAATTCCCAATTAAAATTTCGTATCCATTCCACTTTTTAGACATCACTTTTCTCGCTTCATTTTGTTAAAAGAATGCTTTTTCGTGCGTCTCATGCCTACAAACATCGCTCGTTTATTTCTCAATTAACGAATGTAACATAATGTTTATCTATTAATGTTCGGCGTCCTAAAATTGTGTCACCACGTTTATAATTTGGCCCGTATTCCACGGAATACTTTGGTATATGCCAAATCTCGGTAGACACACTAGTTTTCGTTTAATTTATTAATATATCCAAACTTTTCTGAAGTAACGTCACGACCATTGTTGTTTTCGTTCTTTAACATGTTAAAAGTCAATGTCGTGATCACAAAACTCGCGATATTATGCGTTTCTGTGACCCGATTTAGCTGAAACAAACTTTATTCTGTTCCTTATAATTTTGCGCGTTGACTAGTAACATGCAACCATTAATTCCCCACTGCGTTCACATGTTCCTCCGAAATACTCGTTTTCTCTTAGATCACCTTCACTTGTTTTTTCTATATTCCGCTCTGGAAGTTTCTACATAAAGTTCTATACCCGGTTCATAAACCAATGGTCACTTCATGTTATTTACCTATTTCATTTGTAATAGATGGCTGAACTATTACAATATATATATATATATATATATATATATATATATATATATATAATTAGTTTACATTCGTATTATTTAATTTTTAAGGAAGATTTAATACACCTGTAACAAGTAATGTACCTCATCTTCCGGGTCAATGACCCCCATCTCGATCATGTTTTTGTCCAGTTTCCTTGATTCATCGAGCAAATGCTGAGATAGCCCCTTGTTTTGCTTCTGGACGTAAATGTAGCTTCACTATGCACACGTTTTGTTGAGCACTCCTTTTGCTTTTAGTGGTAGGAGTAGAGCTGAGGGTGAGTTACTATTTTGTTAGCAATGCAGAAAAATCGCATCTGTATTTCGTTTACCGTTGCAAGTATGTTTTCTATATCTCGGGAATAAAATATCTAGTTTTTCAAATGTTGCTAATCTCGCGCTGTTTAAATTTTATTATTATATTTTATTCATCTTTTAACTATCGTATTTATAGTTAAAATGTTGAGAAGGGATTGTGGAACTTAAGAAAACGTGCACAAATAATCTTCTCCCCCACACGCCATATGCAGTTTTCCCTGCTTTTTGACCAAGTAAATCAAATCAAATATTTTAAAAAAGTACAAAATACAATGTGAATTAATAGGAATTTTTATATTTCAGCATCGAATTTGGGGGGAAAGATCGGTGAAAGTAAGAATAGGGGGCCCCCAAATTAACCTAGGCCCAAGGGCCCCAAATGCTGTTTAAAGGGTTCCTGTGTACTGCTCCGTGGCATCTGAAATCAGGGGCCTCGCTACTAGGGATGTGATATCGATGTCAATGTTTTCAAAACATCGAGGTTTTTGTAGACAGATGTTTTAAACATCGATGTATTAACACTAATGTTTTTTTAACATACAGTTTTTGTGATTGATGTTTTTTCTTGTCCGATGTTTTGTTTCTCGATGAAAAATCCCATTATCACAATACTGTAAAAGGTAAAATTTGAAATACTAATTTATAGCAGTGGCGTATCTACGGTATGGCAGGCATGGCACGTGCTATGGGCGCCACTCACAAGGGGGGCTATTTACAGTATACCACTTGAAACAATAAAAACAACCTGCATTTCAAGCATCCCCACAGGGGCACATTCTATGCTTGCCATGGGCGCCTGAATACCTAGATACGCCTCTGATTGATAGTAACACTGTTATTCATACATTGGAACCAAAGGAAATCTATTTGCACTATTCATCGACCAATCTCTCTCGCCCGAGATGACCTACACGCCCTGGTGTTTTCTCTTTCTTCATGTTCATTTCGCATTGAGATGTGGTCAACAAATATGATGTGGGAGGTAAGGTCACCCCCTTCTTCCCGTACCCTTATTCGGCGAATTGATAAACACGAGGACTGACAAATGATGTCGGTTTCCTACTGAGAAATATTTTGAACTGGCGTACCCGTGCGAGAACTCTCACATACTATACCCCACCCCTTTCTTTATTTTTCCATTACCATATTAAGACTGTAATATATATTTTTCTTCAAGACCCTCTTATCCTCTGTTACTTGTTCTACATGTCACTTACTAATTGATAACAATATAATACACCCTTGTCAATACTAACTAGACTTATTTAACTTTATTATCGAGTAAAGAGAATGGTCAAGATCTCATCCTGTAGATTACGGTGTGTGGAACGTTTCTTTGAGACCTTCGTCCTCAAAATTTTAGATTTTAAGGCCGTAGAACGCTTCGTTTAGAAGTTATTTAACGATATAGATCCTGAGGTAAACATAGTGGATTGCATTTTACATGCATATTTACTTTCTCAACAATTTATTCGTATTTTTAAAGTTCAATTCATCACGTCTCCGTGAAATTCTCTTTCATTAAAGCTCTCATTTATAACGATTGGTTGCGTGTGAGAGCCGCAAAGAAAGGTATATTACTGAAACAAAAATAGATTAAAAAAAATTCTCCCGTGGTAAAAATTCTTTAACAAATAACAGCAGAAATTATGGTTTTTACTGATTGTTGTTTCTAATACATGTCTAAGAATTTTTAGAAAAGAACATTAGAAACACAAGAATATACTGACAGGACAATGGTTGACGCAGGATTACCACCGTGTCCGTCGCATCGTCAGCATGTATACGCACTTCACATGTACTTGAGCTACTTGTCTGACGCCTGCTGCCGACAATGCAGGATTCTGTGAGCAGGATTCGCTCCGCGTTTTGCCACTTTTGTATTAAGAAGGAAAATTTTACAAATTATTTTGAGAAAGGGAGCACAAGGATGGGATTTTTGATGGCCTAAAATGAAGAACGATATCTTACAGACTAAATATCATTTATAATGTATAGCTATAATCAGATTAAACTAGTGGTGCTTCAGAATGTCACAGACTCTCTCGTATTAGTTTTCTATTTTCTTTGGTCTCGGCTAGCTATTCGGACTTGACACATACTCTTGCCAGCTGCCATCTATCGCTGCCCAAACTACAATTTTTTTTGACATTTTCTTATTTTTCGGTTTCTTAATAGTAGAACGGAAATATTATTTTAACAATATTAAAGAACAGTGAAAAATCGTCCAAAATGTCAATTTTCTTTGAAAAATTTAGAACAGTTTTTAAGAGAATGGGGTTTAAGCGCTACTGTAAATGCGAAATTTGAAGCTCTTTTCCACAGGAATCATTTGTGTTTTTGAAAAATTCTATTTGCAGTCATTTGAAACACTTTAACTCAAAAATCCAATAATGTTTACAAATTGCAGAAAACGTGCATATAAACGACGTGAGAAATCTTAAAAAAAATTACATTTGTGTAATTTTTGAAAATACAAATAAATACCCTAAAATGTCATATTAAAGAGTGCAATTAGCACTATCCGTTCGAAAAATCTGAAGAAAACATTTGGTGCCATTTTTTAACTAGTGGTGCTACATAATGGCACAGACTTTCCCGTATTAGTTTTATTCGGAGAGTCTGTGTAATTCTGTAGCACCACTAGTTTACCGTGCTTTGATATGTACGAGGAGTAAATTTTAAGAAAAAAATTGGAGCCGGTTTTGAGAAAATAACTGTTTAAAAATAGTACACATTACACGTAATATTACGCAAAAACTACTCATATAATCGAAAAATTTCACATGACCTTATTTCAAGCTGCCTTTAAAGAAAAAGATTTTATTCAGAAAGAAATCTTTATCTTCAATATTGTGGTTGTAGGAAGACGCCGAAAAAATTTTGGATTTATGCAATTTTCTTAAAACTGTGGATTTCAACGAAAATGAGATCTACACTATTCTTTTAAGCGTCTTTTACACTCTCCGACGAAAAACTTTAATAAAAAATTGGAGCCATTATTGAGGAAATGTTGAAAATGTACATGATGCTTGATGTATCCACAAAAATCAAAATATACGTTTCAAACTCAGAGAACCTCGAGCCCCTTTAAATTGAAAGGAGAATACATGTTTTGGAGAAAATAGACTGAACCGTTTAGGTGCTAGCGTGACCACGGACAGACTGACGTTTTGCCATCAATTGATGTCTCGGTGTCAAGGACCTACAAAATATGGATTCTAACTGCACAACTTATTACAGAAAGTAATTAACTATACATAAAAACAATATTTATCCACTTTTACTTTCTGAACCTTCGAAAGAAAAAGCTTTATAATTGTGAGCCGAAAATGGCGAATTTTCGACAGAAAAGCTGTTATTGCCGGGCCCTTGTAAAAAATAAATAAATAAAAAAAAAGATAAAGCTTGTTCCTCTACAGAGAAGGGGAGGACAAATATTCTCTTCTTACGAAGTAAGGGTGAGAAAGTAAAAGGGACTAATTTTATAGAATACTTCTTAAAGAAAAAAATTCGGGCTCCATTTGCTCCCCAAACGTTCTCCACAAGTTGTCGCACATGCCTTCGGTACGTTCTCATCTTGTTCTCCCACATATCTAGTTTGCAAGCTAGGCCGTAAGTAATCAATGTAAATAGAATTTAAGAATAATATGTTGTCCACACGTCAGTTGCATTCTTCTCGCATGTTTCCCATGTTTGTGTATTTCCCGCTTGTTTCCTATGTTTGCTGTACGCACTCACACGTGTACCTCCGCACGTTTCTGAAGCGTATCCCAAACGTTGTCCTGCGTAGTACAGCAAAAGTAGCATCACCCTGGATCCAGACTTCCAGGTCTTCTGGCAACCCATCACAAAGGGTGAGGGAACCTTCCAGAAACTTAATGGAATGCAAGATGGTAAAGTGAGCTGTAGTTGCATAAGCCTTTTGCATTTGCTTATGATGACAGTTTTCGTTGATGATCAACTGGGTTCCCTGTTTGTAGTTGTCATCTCCTGTTCTATGGTTGTGTTCATAATTAATATCGAGTGTCGCCATTCAGAATTATTTCTTCCCTACGCTGATCGGCCAGAGGAGGTACTTCAAATTTGTTATCAAACCTGTGCTTGCGAAATTACCGATAAATCGACGAACCGCAGAGAGGCGAGTCAATTCAACATTAGTGTAAAAGACCATTCTAATGCAATATCACGCGATAAAACGAAACTGACAAAACGTTAGCGATAAAATCATGACGATTATTAATTGTTGGTTTCCGACTGACAGGCACGGCAAGTTGATTGATAGGGACGGCAGAGTGACAGACACAGCAATCCACTTATCTCCATCTGATTCGAGTCAGTTTTGAATGTCTCCAGGTTTCTAAAGGGTCACGAATAGCAACCAAAAAGCCATTTTCATTCCAATTTATAGTGCGTCGGAAGACAGCGATTTTTCGACACAAAAATTCTTATTGCTAGGTTTCGGTAACAAAAAATATTGATAAATATTTTCCCGATATGTAGCAAATTACTTCCTCTATCACATTGTGCAGCCAGAATCCATGTTTTGTGGGTCCGTGATACCGAAAAATCGACAGGCAGCCAAACCTCTGTCCGTGGCCAACGTTAGTACCTTAACCGTTTAGATGATTTTCTCCAAAATTGATATTCCACGATCGATTTGAAGAACCTGTTGGCTCTGCGAGTTTGAAACGAATATTTTGATTTTTAAGGCTATTGTACAAGAAGCATCAACGACATTTTCAAAATTTTCTAAAAAATGACCCCGCATTTTTTATTAAACTTGGTCCTGAAATAGCGCAAAAGACGCTTAAAAGAATGCTGCAGGTCTAAATTTCGTTTAATTTCGATTTTTTCGAAAATTGTAAAAGTTCAATTTTTTTTCTCCTACAACTGCAACATTGAAGATAGAATTGTTTTTTTCCTTAATGAAATCAAAGTTGTTGAGAATGTTGCAAAGATGTTTTCAAAGGCAGATCTTGAAATAAGCTCTCAATTTTTCGACAGGCAGATCGACTGCTGATGCCATTTTCACATTTAAAAGAATAATAGAAGAAAGACGTAAACACAACTGTGAAACACACCTAACATTCGTGGATATAGTAAAAGCTTTTGATAATGTCAATAGAAGCCTTCTGTGGAACATAATGGAAAGAAGGGGGTATCCAAAACACTTGATAGAGGTGATAAAAGGACTATATGAAACAACGAGCATTAAGTTGGTTATAAAAGGAAAATTGACAGAAGAGATTCCCACCAACAAAGGTGTAAGACAGGGCTGTTGCATATCACCGACACTTTTTGATATGTACATGGACGACATGTTTAGAACATGGAAATTGAATATAGATCGAGGGATCTATTTTAGGAAAATATTTTTAAATTCTATTTTATATGCAGATGACAAAGTGATAATACAGGACACTGAAGACAAAATGCAAATGGCAATATATAAATTAAATCAAACTGCAATAGAATATGGTTTTAAAATATCCACAGAAAAAACTAAAACTATGGCGTATAAAGGAAAATACCCAGTGAGAACAAAGATTGTGATAGAAGGAAAAAGTATAGAACAGGTAAAATATTTCAAATATCTAGGTTGCCACATATCGTTTGAAAGAGATATAGATTTAGATAAAAAATTAAATAACTTTAGAAATATATGCGGCACGATACACAGACATCTAAAAAATAAAACTAGGATAGAAACAAGAATAAAATTCTTCAACACAGTAGCTGAGCCAGTGTTAATGTATGGAGATGAAGCAAGAGTAACATCAAAAAAGATAACTCTAAAATCCAGGCAGCTGAAATGAAATTTTTGAGAAGCACTCTAGGTTATAATATCCTAGATAAAAAGCACAGAGATAAGAAATAAACTGGGGGTCGAACCACTGCTGGAGAAACTGGAAAGAAATCAGAAAAGATGGTATGAACATCTTATACGAACGCCCGACAGCAGACTACCAGCACTCGCAGTGGACTACAGATGCAGAGGAAGAAGAGATGTAGGAAGGCCCAGAAGGAAGTGGACACCGGAACAGGTTCTTGAACCTAACCCTTGAAGTGCAAAAGAAGAAGAAGACAATTTTTCGAAAGTAAAATACTCCCATAAATACAATCCGTGTCAAACTCGTAAGGTCTCGAGTTCGTTCAGATCGATTGGGGAATACCAAGGCTCGAAGTTTATGCAATTTATAAAAAATAACCCTCCATATTTTATCTTTACATATTTCCACAGATATGACAAGGAATGCTTAAAAGAATGGTGCAGGTTCAATTCGTTCAATTCTGAATTTTCCAAAATATTATGCGAGAAAGTATGTGCAGCGTCAGTACCACTAATTTATTTTATTTGCCTTGTACACATAAATGCGAATGAAACTAATATGAAGGCAACTTAATGTGGAATAATTACTGTTGTTTCCGTTTTACTCCACGTTTACTTAATAAGTATGACATTAAACAATTAAAATCGATACACAAATTTAAGTTCAAAGTAAAATATTTTTTGCTTCATAACTGTTTCTATACAATTAGAGTCTATACTGACCATCAAAAAGGAAAATAATATTTATTTTAACAATGATATAGAATGGAAGCATTCTTCGGCCATTCATCCGACGAACAAATTCTTGATTGTTGTTAAGAAACATTTAAAACCATTTTCCGGGCAACCAATTTTAATGACGCAACCGGGCAAGCGGGACCCAGCGTACCCAGGAGTGCCTGTGACAAAATAATGCTTGCTGATGTACATGTTGGACTTGGATAATGAAACAGAACGCTCTAATATAGTTGTTTAATTTAACAAAACCTTTCAAAATACTCTACATTTGTTTTTAAACAGCTTTTCTCTTATTACAGATATCGTATTACAGATCTCTTATTACACATTACCTGTGTATGCTCATTACAGACAGGTTTGAACAGATGCTACATCTCTTTGATTCCTACTTCCTTCCTAAGGGCTTAAATGACATCTTTTTTTGGCATTGCTATAAATTTTCTGAGTTGTGGAAGCTGCCTTTCCCCGACACGTATGAATAACAGGCGACACTTGCTATTCTATCCTCTTTGACTGTCTCCTTACATTTTGTGTACGAACACAATTGTTAGCAATATCAACAATAAATATACGAATGATATCATTTTTTACTTTCCCGTATACGTACGTATATACGGAGTAATATACGAACTGTAGGGAAAGTTATGTAATGTTGCAGAAAATCAATTTCGAGATTTCAACGGAAATACACGTTTTAGGGTCCCCTGATACCAAAAAAGTGTTGTTGTTTTTTTGCAAACCGTCCGTCCGTCAGTCTGTGAGCAACCGAAGCGCCGAAACCATCTTCCAAAATGAATATTCCTCGGCCGATCTGGTTCCACTCAAGGCGCCGCGATTTTCAAAAACTTTCTTCAAAATTTGGGGGTACTTTACATGAAAACCCCCCGGTCAATTTCAAAAATTTATAAAAAACGGTTCCAATTTTTTCTTTAAATTTCTTGTGAGAATAGAGTAAAATACAATATTAAGATGGCATATGTCCGATTTTCACGGTTAACTCTGAATTTTCGAAAATTACAAATGCTTGAATTTTTTCGGCGTCTTCCTATAACTATAAAATTGAAGATAGAGATTTGTCCTCCAAAGAAAATTTGTTCTCCAAAGTGAATTCTTTCTTTAAGTTCACGTACATTTTTTGTACGTTTTGCCGCAAACCAATTTTTTGCTATGAAGGTCACACAAAACCTGAATTTTGACTCTATAATGTGTTAGAGGAAGAAGTTTCGCACTTTTTCGGAATCAGGATCCAGGAATAAGAGTGGAATGGACTCCGATTTCCGGCGCGCGATTACAGTACTTTGTCTTACAAAGGTGAAAAATGTAAGAATGAAATCTTTAAAAAACATGCTTAACTTTTTTCAAAAAATGTTCATGTTTTCTAAGATTTCTCTCCAGATTGCTTCTCCAGATATTTTCTTTACATTTTTTCCACAGAAAGAACAAGGAATGCCTAAAAGAATGGCGTAGGTTTAATAGGAGATTTTCTATCTAAGAATCACTGTTTTTTGGCGCAGCATTTCAATACTTTGTATAAGTGATATGCGAGAAAGAACGTGAGGAACAATGAACACTAAATGAAATGATGGGACGCCTTGAGATCGAATGAGCCGTGGGTGCCCAGAGATTCGCAGGCGCTGGGGCGACGCCGCACGGGCTGCACCCCTCTTCCCGGGCCACGCGCAGGGGAGGAAGAGGGCGAGGGGCGCGAACGATCTCGTCGCGGGCGGGGGCGGTGGCGGTGGCGCATGCGCAGTGGGCGGGGCTGGGCTGGGCGGGGGCGGGGCGGGGAGGAGCGGGAGGAACGGGGCGGGGTGGAGCGGGGCAGGCGGGGCGGGGCGGGCCGGAGTAAGAGAAGGGAAGCTGTCGCCCAGGGCGATCTGGAGCCGGCGCTCTGCTCTGCTCTGCCCAGCCACCCTGCGCCCGGCCGCCGGGGCTTTGTCGATTGCCTGGCCGCCCACGCAGCCCGTGCCAGCGCCCCTCGCTCCTGCAATCTGCTGCACTCCGCCCCGGAAGGCGCCGCCCGCTCCAACGCTCTCGCCTTCTGACCGCGCGCAAATTGTTTGTTGCGTGTTCTTGTGCTCGGAGTGAAAAATAGTTCCTGGTCGTCGTATTGGAAAATGAAGAAGCAACTTCACTAAATCTATTCGTACTTATGTAAACAAAAATTGAATGTTTCAAGTCCATCTGATTCTTATTCAGAAGTACATCAAATAAATTAATTTATTCATGGCATATATAGATCTTTTGCAAAAAGATAATGTTGTAATTTTCCCCAAGTAAAAAAAATAATAATAAACAAAATGAGGTGCTTTCAATCACTTCATCAATTGAAATTTTACTGTTTAATATTGTGTTTGTCAGTCCCAATGTCATATGGTTTTGAATGTATAATTAGTCACAAAACAGGTGTAACTGAAAATTGTCCTTCAATGTTTGGAAACCGTGACCGAATATTTTGTTGTGAACAAATGGATGGTACTGTGTTTTGTTGCGACTATGATGAATATATTCGAAACAGGGGGAAGAGGAGAAGAATTGAGAATGTACGAAAAGTGATCAGTGACCGAGACATAGACTATCCTTGGTGGTTGTTAGACTGGATTATGTACATTGTGCCTGTAATGCAAGTTGGTCTGTGCATCATATGTTGTGTCTGCAGTCCATGCTGCAAGCAAAGAAGAAGAGGCTTTGTCTATCGAATTCAGCAACCAAGTGCAATAGTAAATGTTCAGCCTTACGATCCTCCTCCAGGAATTCCTCCACCCCAAGGAACAATGTCTATATTGCCACAGTCATCTGCTTCAGTGCACATACCAATGCCACAGGCCACTTCTTCCCCCTTGCCCCTAGTTCATAATTCCCCATACGCACATCATTCGACTTTACCACCAGATCATACAACACCATTTGATGAACCCCCACCGCCATACAGTGCTGTAGTTGGTGATTTGTATTCCAAACAAGTTTCTTAAAAATGAAAAAACAAAAGATATGGAAGCTTTCTAACTCAGATTTGCCTTATTTTAAAAGATGCTTGAAAATTTGATGCTTTGTTAAAATCAACTTTCTAATTACTCCCAATAATTAACTAATTTTGCATTCTTTAAAAAGAGAAATTGTTTATTCTTAAACACTACCTATTTTATAGAAAAAACTGTATAAGGAAAAAAGGTAAAAATTGTCAAGAAAAGAATAGTAAACAATACAACAATTTAAGATATAAGATATTTTATGAAATGTGATAGTGCCAAAACTACATGAAAGACATGTTGAACATCAATTTTATGTTAAGACTTTATAACAAAAGGAAGATTCTAAAAATGATGTTTGCCAACATTTTGCAAGGTGATACAGAAGTTGTTGGTTAACAAGCTAAAAAAGGTCAGAAATGTTTCTTCATTGCATTGTAAATGAACATCCGGATGCAATTAGGTAGTCCAGAAATTTCCTGAGTTATAAGGGAAAGTATAAAATCTCTTAATGCATTGTTGCTCCTCATGGGTGCAAGTGTTAGCCTTTATAACATTTTCAACAAATTCCATATCAAAGATTACATTTAATATCTTATTTTTAATTTCAATTTTTCCTATGCCAGCAAGTGGAAACTCGGTGTCTACATTTCTTCCAATAAGTTGCACAAATACCTGAAAATGTTAACAAGAAATGCAATCAACTAAGAAATCATTTACTAGTTACAAACAAAAAGAACGTATATCTGTATTACTTGTGTCACTTCTGTTACAATATTTTCCACAGTGTGTCGCTTGATACCTGATACTTTAGATACTGCAGAGAAGCTCAATCTCTTCAAAGGAATCTAGAAATGATAATGCGTGATTTGACCCAACAATAACTTAAAGTGATAAACAATTTTTTTAGTACATGTATCACTGTATTTACCCTATCTGCTGTATATGTTTCTACAACTTTTACATGATAAAATTCAGAGAGCCTTTTCGATAAGATGAACACTGGTTGCAATTTTTGTAAACATATTTTGCTACCATTATGTATCTTCCATTCTGATAAAGTGAATGTACCCAGACCAGTAATACAAACAGCCTGCAATTAAATACAAGAAATTATTTACAAAATGTGTGTACCTTTTTGTATTTCATTATCAAAACTTACATTTCCATTATGCAGTCTCTCCACCACTTGCTGCGAGATAACATTCCAAATTGCAGTTACATCTACAAGTGAAGGTTTAACTTATATTTACATGCCCACAATGTTGCATAATAATAGCAGATGATAGAAAATTTAGAAAACATGTATCAAAACTTAAGGCTAACTATACTCTTCAATAAAAGACATGTTGCAAGAAATATAATTATTAATACATATTAATAAATTATGAACAGAATGTTGTCACACATAGCTTTGGATAAAGGAAATAAAATATCAAAGTTCTGAGATTTGAATCTGAGCATTACTGCAAAGTATGATAATAAAAGTTAAACTCTACTAAAGTTGATATTAAAGGGGCATAATTCCTTTCAGTTCTTTCTATTAATAATTAGAAGATATTTTTTGCAACACATATATTCACCACTGTTTCAAAGTAAATAGTATTTTGGGTTTGAAATTTAATGTAAATCCTTAAAACAAATAACAATAGAAAAATGTTAATAACGCAAATAATGTAAGAGATACACTATTATCTTAACTATTATTTTGATTATTCCCATCAAGCTCAGAATTAATAGAATTTAAATACATCAATGATTTACATCAATTTTAAAATTCTCTGATCTAGAACAAAAAAATCACAGAAAGAAAAGGGTTAATTACATGAAAATATTGCTTATTGTATTTGTGACTCACAACATACATTTAATTATTATAACATTCAGAATAAAAACCTATATGTAAAATATTACTGCCACTTATTGTGGAAAAATTTGTTATTGGAATTTTTTATGCAAGATCATCCTTTCTAACTGACAATTCTTTGAAATTACATTAGCTTCATGAACATTATTTCAAAGACATGATAAATACATGTATAATATAACCCAATTTCAATATGAAAACATACATATTTTTCAATCCGTGACTTTGTAAAGTTAATTATGTAAACTTAAAAAACAATTGTTGAGTAATTATATGAATGGTTCAAATAAAATAAAATAACAACCATGTATTTCTTTAGCGTTCTGATCTGTATTTCTGATTTATGGGCAAATAATTATAAGAAGAATATACCTTCCTTCCAGACATCCTGATGGGAACCTCCCATTCCTGTCATCCTGAATATTAAATTCAACATTAACTTAAAAATTAATTTTAATTAGAGCACTGAAATCATCTAGTAATGATTAAAGAAACAATTTTCTCTTCTTTTTTCCCAAACAAGTGGAAAGAAAAAAAAAATTAAACAAACTTATCACTTATCAATGATTCTGAAACCATTATAGAACTTTAATTTTTGTATTATTTTTATTTGAAAGGAAAAATTATTAAATAGTAGTCTAAAATGAATTGGATGAATATTCTACACATAGCTTTTGTTTCCACATAAATTTTCATTAACTTGAATGCAAATGATAGTTCTGCTTCTATTTCCATGTATGTATTTCACTATTTTGTACCATTTCATCAACCAACCATATGTTCAATACGATTTTCTTTATTCTGCAACTTTAATTACAAATTATGAGAACATTCAGATACAGTAATCTGACGGTCTATATTCTGCAGTGAATATAAATAAAGGAACAGAATATATATTGCAGTGAATTTAAATTTAGTTAATACAATTCTTTCTAGTTTTGAGTGTTTAGATTCATAAATTTATTCAGGCACTTTTTCTTGGTGAACGTTTTGATGTTCTTGTCACACACAGGACATTCTTTGTTCTTTCTCTTCAGAAAAATGTTACTATTGACAGTTTTTTCAATTGCCAGGTTTTAGAATGAGTTAATTTAAAAAGATGTTACAAATTACTAGAATGAAATATAAAAAATTAAGATAAGGTTTTTAATTTGGTTACTATTTCTCTATTTTCATGTTCATTCACAATTACAGATTGTGTAATATTTATTACTTTCTTTCTTATACTTCCAAAAAAGAGATCTTATATAGTTTCCCATAGTTTCTTTTTCCAGCAAATAAAATTTCTGATTAATTTGAAAACATGAAACAAAAAAATGTAATTGGTTTGGCATTAATTTTGTTTTTTCTCTTAATGGTAAGACACAATGATAGATGCTTTATTCCTAATTATTTTTCCTGCTAATAAAGAACTCTAACATTTCTCGAAACATAATCAATGTTTAATATTGAAACTATATTTTTTCAAAGTCTTTAAATTACATGAAGTATAAAGCTATAAGAGGTCTTGAAAACACTGACAAGGCAAGTGTTTCCACAGTAACATACCATCTCTAGAATAGTTTCTTTTCCAAGTTGTTTTAAAATAACTATCAAATACATTCATTATCATCAAATTACTCGTGTTGCTTAATGCTTTCATCAGATCTTCATTGCATGACAATGACTAATGTCTTACAACACATTCTAGTACCCAATACAAGTAAAAATGAAAGAAATTGACGTTCAAAATTGCTGTTTTCCTTCCTTCACGAAGAATGTCATTTATTATTTTTTTTATGTTCATCCCCCTGTTATGAAGGCTAATCGATACTCGGGATATCAATCAGAATGTCGAAATTTGCATTTCCTTGAAATATATTTGTATCCTTGCTATTTCACTTGCTTGTTAACGTAACTACATACATATTCCAACCAAACTACACCGGTTCTTTATACTTCATGAAATCATATCCCTGACGAACTAAGCGTGCACTTCGCGTGCAAGTTGTCAGACAGAGCGCTCTGACGGGAAAGCCGTCGAGTTTGGGGTGGCGTGCATCGAACCACTCATGATACCGCGAGACGCAAGGACATCCGTACCCTCTGAGAACATCCTTGCATCTTGCATTGGACTCGACGGAGACGCTTTTTACAACGAAACCGCTTGTTTCGTTCGCGTTCTCTCTCCTGTATTTTAACGCCCTTCCTCTCTCTTTTTACTTTCTCGTTACCACTTACGCAGGAGAGAGAGTAATGTAATGCTGCGCGAAAAACAGCGAATTCTCGGCAGATAACTCTGTTTATAAGGCATTGCGAACGAAAAAGTGGATAAATCCCGCCCGGGGTGCACGCTCACTTTCATGTGTGTAAAAGCATGCAGGGCGCATTTCAGATTCCATGACTGCGCGATAGACGCGCGGTAGCAGATGCCCACAGAAGTTCCCGATACTGTCCAAAACAAGAGAAAGCGCATATACGCTGCTGTCGCTTTGCTTCGGAGACTGGCTACGGGTGCTGTGCTCTGGCGGGAACCCAGGGGAACTGGAATTTGCAATAAACCCATACTTCTTTCCCCCTCCTCGCCAACCCATGGTCCATTCCCACTCATCCAAAAAGCAGGATCACAGAGAACAGACCTAAACGTCTTCTGCTTCCATTCCATCTGCACCTACCCCTCCCACCACTATCCCCCCCACACGCCCCTCCCCCAAAAGTATTTTCGACGAGAAACCACCCAAAAAGAATGCCCCTCAGAATAAGAGAAAGGGCAAGTCAAAAGCGAAGTCCACCCTCGCACCCAAACCAAAACCACAAGCTCCACCCCACCCTCGCCGCCGCTATCACTAGTGGCACAACTACTAGTGATGGAGTGTGCGGGGGTTGGAATCAAGTACAACGCTCGTGGTGCAGGGCTTTATATGCAGAACAAAAGGACGGTTGAAAAAGCACTCGCAGCGTTGGACTAGGTTGACCTTACCTCCTCCTGTCACTGCTGCCTCTGCCCCTCACCCTTGCGGAGCCGGAAGTACATTCCCCTACCTCTAACGAGGCAGGAGCTTAGACCTCCGGCTGCCTGCGGCGAAGAAAGAGCGTACGCTAACAGTGCTCACACGCGGGAGAAGTATCTCGCGGAAAAGCGGCTCCCAGTCCCCTCCCCCAACTCTGCAGTCGATCACTGCGCAGTTGATGGGTGTATCAGGGGCCGCCCCGCCCCACTGCCACCCTGTGTAACTCCAATCTCAAGATCAAGATCTGAACTAATAGACTTTACGACGAGGTCATGGGGCTCCTGGCTTCGGTGCGGGCGGCTAGTTTTCCATACCCGGAGGGGGGGATGGTCTCCCACAACCCTACAGGCAATGAGGGATCCGGAGGATAAAAGTTGGATCCAGTCTGCCCCGCAGTTGGAGGACGAAGTACCAGATCAGAAAAGGCCACCAAACTCTCAAACAGCCTGGCCCCTGTAGCAGCAGCAGTAGGCACCCGTCGTACGCATCTGTACGACGGGATGCTGACACCGGCTGCCCCTAGGCGTCGTTGCGACAGGTGCCCCTGGGGCAGCAACCCGCGGAGCGCTTCTGCCGGGCGGGTTGCAAAGCCCGCGCCCCGGCACACGCCAACATCGCACGGACTTGAAGACCCGCCGGTCCAACTGGAAACCTACAGGGGCGAAGATCTGGTGCCAGCCTTCGCCGCCGGCGCGCGCCGCGGAGCGGGGAGCACGCAAGGCAGTGAGCGGGGACGGGGCGCAGGGCGGGGAAGGGGCGGGTCAAGCGCCTTGAAACGCCGCCACAATCACCCGATCTCAATCATGTTGAGAATTGGAAAAATGTGTGCAGAAGCAAATAAACAAGAGTTCAAGGGGGTCCTCACTGAAGAATGGAAGAAAAATTGCGCTTGACTTTACATGGAAGCTTGTAGGATCAATGTCAGCTAGACTGGAGACTCATCTGTGAAGTTCGTTCCACAAAACATTAACAAATTATTATTTTTTGTTTTTCTTGAAGACAAATTGACAATGTACGTTCATTTTTGTGGTAAATTACACATGCATTGAGGTTTTTTTTTCTTATATATAATTTAGTCACCTCTTTCAAGATATTTTCGTCATGTGTCAGTGAAGAATGTTTGCATTAATACCTACATTTGTTATGTATTTTACAATTCTGGGATAAATAGTTTTTCTACACCAGTTTGCATCTTACATAGTGAACAGACAATTATGACACCCACTGTACATGGCAACAGAAATTTCCGTTTCATGTGTTTGATACAGTAGTAAAGGTAGCAACTGTTAAATTTTTCAATTGTACGGCATTTAGAAGTATTGGCATAAAATCACAAAAATTAATGGAGAGTTTAAATTGTCATGGCTTATAATTGAAATGTTAAAAAGGAAAGGGACAAAGGGTCAGAATGAGTCTGAGAGTCAGTAATAATTTTTATTTATTTAAAGAAGCAGAGGCAAAAGAGCCCTGCCTGTCTTTTTTTCTTCTTTTTTTTTCTTCATATTTAAAGGCTTTCCAGCTTCATTAATTCAGATCTCCTTAATGCAGGTCTTAGATCCAAAGCGATAGTCTGACCAATCAATATGTATAAAATTTAACTAATTTTGACCATCAATTTAGAAATTTGTGAGAACAACTAGAAATTTATATGTAATTACAATTCATCTTGTATTTAGTCATTGGTAGTCATCCCAAACATATTGTTATTGTTAATTACATTGAAAAACAAATTTAAAAGTTGGTGGATATCTTGGTATCTAACATTTGTTCCAAGATAAGTGAAACGTGAGGATTCAGAATATTCAAACCATTTATTTCTATTACCCACCGTTTTTTAGATATACTCCTTTAATCATTTATATTTCACTACAACAAGTTTTGTTACATGGAGTACTAAAATGGAGTTTCGTTAAATGGAGTACTAATGGAGTTTCCTTACATGGAATTAGCTTCGAAAATAGTGAGATTGAGTCACATGGCACATATTCTGTATAGTAACATACATTTCATGGTATAATACACACAAAATCCATACACACTGAAAATACTTAATCTAAGTATTATCGGTTTGCATTTCAGGCTGCAGAGTTGCGTTTCTGCTGAGCACTTGGCATGTCACACTGAAGTGCCCAGCCGTAGTCAACTAACATCGCTGCACGGCAATGACCCTGATATGTTACTTCATCACCGAGATATCCTGGTGAAAACCATATTCATCACTGATGGAACCTAGGTTTTTCAGGGAAGAAGTCAAGATGAGAGTCATCATAATTCATATATCATAATTGTCAAGGCAACAGGCTACAACTGATTTGACCTCCATGAACATTTTTCAGTATCATTCAATAAGTCTTAGAAGTGGCCGTATCCTTATTTATGGACCAGTGTGTACACCTTTCTCTTTCTGATAACTTAACTCTGGAAACTTGTTGCACAGGTACCGAAAAGCCTGCGAGATCTTGCCTAGTGCCTTCACGAAATTTTTCATTATTGCCAGCTTGATCTGAAGAAATAGCATGAGTACGTTGTCAGGGTAAATCAACGACACACAAAGGACATTTTTATTTCCTGGCTGCATTCTAGTTTGATAGGCCAATTTTTCTTTAGGTAGTGGTGCTTTCTATTTCAACTGTCCTACTTGCAAATAAAACAACCATACTTGTTTTACCCCGTCAGACATTCCCATGAGAATGGCGTTGATTCTTAAATCACCTTAGATACACAATTTATACTAGTGTAATATTTCAAATGTTGTGTTAACAACGATTTATGATTCTCTTTGTTATTGTGCAAAAAATGTAAATAATATAAGACGAACTAAACTAAATAATGAGTGCATTGGATGTAGTCCAGCACTCAAGTACTTGTGATACGAATGGACGTGTGAGTGACAGAATAATGAAAATAAAAAAATTGGAGCTACAAAATGGCACAGACTTTCCGGTATAAATTTTCTATTTCCTTTGGCCTTGGCTTGCTACTGGGACTTGACATATGCTCTAGCCAAGTGCCATAAATCACTGCCCAAACTACATTTTTTTGACATTTTCTTAATTCGATTGTGATTTCTTAATAGTAGAACAGAAATATTATTTTAAGAATATTAAAGAACGGTAAAACCACGTCCTAAATGGCAATTTCCACTGAAAATTTTAGAACTGTTTCTAAGAAAATGGTGTTTAAGCACTGCTGTAAATGCGAAAATTGAAGCTCTTTTTCACTGGAATCTTTTGTGATTTTGAAAAACTTCATTAGAAGTCATTTGAAGCACTTACACTCACAAAGTGTTTACAAATCGCTTGAAATGTGCATATTAAAGATGTGAGACATCTTTAAAAAAAATTACATTTGTGGGATTTTTTAAAAAACAAAAAAAACATACCCCAAAATGAACTTTACGTCATTAGAGGGTGCAATAAGCACTATCCATTCGAAACGTTAGAAGAAAAAATTTTGCACCATTTTTGAGAAAATGGCTTTTCAGCATTTCTGAAAATGCCGAATTTTGAGCTAGATTTCGCTGAAAATGGATGAGTTTTCGAGAAACATTATACAACGTTATTTAAAGCACATGTACTCATATATACAATAATCCAAACAAATCGCCGCTAATGTAAATATTTCCGAAGTAAGAGACAAGTAAAAACAAAAACATTAATTTAATTTTTGAAAAAACAACAGAATAGAGCAAGATGATATTTAGGCCATCTCATAGAGTCCAATAGGCACTGCCCTACTAAAAGTTTAAAGAAAAAATTTGGAGCAGTTTTTGAGAAAATCTTGTTTTTGTAATTTTTTTAAATTGCACATATTGCACGCAATGTTGCATGAAAACTACTAAAACTTTCAAAAAAATGTACATGACAATGAAAAAACTCCGTATGAAGAATAAAATTTATTTGAAAGAAAAATCACTATCTTTAATTATGTAGTTGTAGGAAGACGCCGAAAAATACGTAAACATTGCTATTTTCGAAAATTCTGAACAGTTTTTGAGAAAATTTTGAAAATGTCCGGAGGGCTTCTGGTAACCTCAAATTTTATAGAATCTTTTTCAAAATCTCAAAGCTTCAACTGGAGCCAGATCGACAGGGGTTTCTTCAATTTCAAAAAAATCCAACGTATGGTTAGGCGCTAGTGTTCACAGACGGACGGAAGTTTTGCTTTCAACTGTTTTTTCGGTATTAAGAAGCCACAAAATAGGGATTCCAGTTACACCACAGCATTTCTTCTTGATTTAGCAACTGGTTTTATCCACTTTTTACTTTCCCGTATACGTACGTATACATGGAATGATGCACGTAGTATAGGGAAAGTTATGTAATGCTGCGCGAAAAAACGGCCAATTTTCGGAGGAAAAAAATGCATTGCCGGGCCGTGATAACGAAAAAGTTATAAAACCAGTTGCTAAATTAAGAAAAAAAATCCCCTAACACGTGGTGTAGCCAAAAACCCTCTTTTGTGGGTCCTTGATATCGAAAAACCAATTGAAAGGAAACGTCAGTCTGTCCGTCCGTTCGTCTGTGAACACTACTAGCGCCTAAACCATACGTACGATTTCTTCCAAAATGGATATCCCCGGGTCGATCTGGTTCTAGTCAAAGCTTTGAGATTTTGAAAAATATTCTTCAAAATTTGGGGGTACTTTATATGAAGCCCCCGGGGATTTTCAACATTTTCTCAAAAACGGCTCCAAATTTTTTCTTTAAATTTCTTGTATGAATAGAGTAAAATACATTTATTAAGGTGGCATAGGACCGATTTTCACGAATAACTCTGTATTTTCGAAAATTGTGAAAGTTTGAATTTTTTCGGCACCTTTCTCCAACTACAAAATTGAAGATAGAGATTTTTCCTTCAAATAAAATGTGCTCTCCAAATCGAGTTCTTTGTTTAAGGTCATGTACATTGTTTTGAAAATTTTAGTAGTTTTCGCGCAATATTGCGTGCAATATGTGCAATTTTAAAAAATTACAAAAATTAATTTTCTCAAAAACGGCTCCAAATTTTTTCTTTAAACTTTTGGTAGGGATAGTGCTAAATGTACCCTATGAGATGACATAAACGCCATATTGATGTATTATTTTGTTTTTTTTCAAAAATTGCAAAACTATTTTTTTAACTTCTCTCACGTCGTTAATATTTACACTAGCGTGGAATTGTTCACATTATTATATTTATGAGTACATGTGCTTTAAATAATGTCAAGTAAAGTTTATTGAAAACACAACAGTTTTATGTGAAAACTAGCTGAAATTTCCGCATTTTCAGAAACGCTCAAATGCCATTTTCTCAAAAATGGCTAAAACAAATTCTTCAAACTTTTCAATCGGATAGTGCTAATGGCACTCTTTAATATGACGTAAAGTTTATTTTGAGGATATTTTTGTTTTTTCAAAAATTACACATATGTAATTTTTTTAAAGGATCTTTCACATCTTTAATATTCACATTACCAGCAATTTGTAAACATTATTATATTTGTGAGTGTAAGTGCTTCGAATAACTTCTCTTAAACGGCATATAATTCTTAAAAGAAAATTGCCATTTATGACTAGGTTTTTGTGTTCTTTAATATTCTACAATTAATGTTTCCGTTCTACCAATAGGGAACCAAAAAATTAAGAAAATGACAAAAAAATGTATTTTTGGCGGTGATAGATGACAGCTGGCAAGAAAGAGTTAGTGGCAATTCCGAATAGCTAGCGAAGACCCAAGGAAATAGAAAACTAATACGGGAAAGTCTGTGCCAGTCTGTAGCACCACTAGTTACTTTCCCATATACGTGCGTATAAACGGAGTAAGGAAAAGTTATGTAATGCTGCAGAAAATCCATTTCGAGATTTCAACGGAAATACACGTTTTGGGGTCCCCTAATACAGAAAAAGTGGGTGTTTTGAAAATGGCCGTCAACAACACTAGCACGTCAACCATACGTGCGATTTCTTCCAAAATGGATACTCCCCGGTCAATCTGCGTCCACTCGAGGCATCTTGATTTTGAAAAGCTTTCTTCAAATTATGAGGGTACTTTACATGAAGCCCCCCGGACATTTTCAAAATTTTCTAAAAAAACGCTCCAAATCACTTTCACGGTTAACTGTGAATTTTCAAAAACTTCAAATGTTTGGATTTTTCAGCATCTTCCTACAAGTATAAAATTGAAGATATACATTTTTCTTACCAATAAAATTTGTTTTCCAAAGTGAGTTCTTTCATTAAGGTCACGTACATTTTTTTGCAAATGTTACTAGTTTTTTGCGCAATATTGCATGCAATATTTGAAATTTTAAAAAATTACAAAAAACAATTTTCTCAAAAACGGCTCCAAATTGTTTCTTTACACTCTTGGCAGGTATAGTCCCTAATGTACTCTACGTGATGGCATCAACGCCATATTGCTCTTTTGTTTTTTCAAAAATTGCAAAAATTTAATTTTTTTTACTTCTCTCCATCGTTAATATTTATACTAACGGTGATTTGTTCACATTGTTATATTAATGAGTACATGGGCTTTAAATAAGGTCAAATAAAGTTTCTTGAAAATTGAATAGTTTGCTATGAAAACTAGCTCAAAATTACGTATTCTCTGAAACGCACAAACGCCATTTTCACATAAATTGCTTCAATTTTTTTGTCCAAACTGTACTAATGGATAGTGCTAATTGCACTCTTTCGTATACCATAAGGTTCAATTTAGGGTATTTTTTTGTTTTATCAAAAATTACACAAATGTTATCTTTTTGAAAGATCTCTCATACTGTTAAAATGCACATTTCCAGCAATTTGTAAGCACTATTGAATTTGTGAATGTAAGTGCTTCAACTGACTTCAATTGAAGTTTTTTGAAAACTCGAAAATTTTCTGTGAAAAATCTTCAAATTTTGCATTTACTGTAGCGCTTAAACAGCATTTTCTTAAAAACGTCTCCAAATTTTTCAGCAAAAATTATTTGGGACAAGGTTTAACCATTTTGTTAATATCCTTATATATTATTTTTGTTCTATTAGGAAACTGAAAAATTAATAGAACGTCAAAAGAATGTAGTTTGGTGGCGATAGATAGCAGCTGTCAAGAGTATTGACAAGTCTGAATAGCTAGCCAAGACCAAACACAATAGAAAACGGATACGGGAAAGTCTGTGCCATTCTGTGGCACCACTAGTTCGTTTAGGCCCGGCAATTAATTTTTTTCTGCCGAAAAAAATCGCTGTTCTTACTCCCGAAAATTCGCTGCATTACATAACTTTACCTATACTACATACATACGTATGTATACAGGAAAGTAAAAATAAACAAATGAAAGTATGGTAATGTGATATCTAAAATGTTTTAAAGTATTATCATAAATATAAATATTTTCACAAACGACGAAAATATTGTCTGGCATTGTGTGAAAATACCTAACAAACATGGGGACAAAAAAATTGATGAACAGGTTCCATGAAAACTAATTTTATCAATATCTTAAAAATCTGACGTGACAGAGCAAAACGGTTTTGAGATTTGAAATCAACATGAAAAATTACTCTGGAAAAAGTAAACATCATGCCAGATATCTATAGTTTGTTTATCAGTGTTATTGTTGTATTAACCCATTTAATAGGATAATAGAAACTACAGAGAAGAACCGTGGAAACATTATTCATTATTTCTCATCTAAGTCTTAAAAATAAATTAGGTTATAAAAAATGTCTCTGTGTACTTATCCTGACCAACCCACCCACTAGTTTCCTGTTGTTAATTCAATACACCACCTGCTTACTATAGTCAAGCATGGGGTACAGGTTCCGATTTCATTTTAGCACATACATCGTAGTATTCAGCTGGTCCTATCACTGCCCTCACCGGCCAGACTTCTGTGAATGAATATCTTGACATCCTCAACAATGAAATGCTTACAATGACTAGCATATTGTTGCCAAAAGCTGCCACACTCCATGAATATAATTCACCCATACAAACAACAAAAAAGGCTGATGTGGTTTGCGGAGCATCAGAATATCATTAAACATCTTCCCTGGCCAGCACAATCACCAGGCCTTAACATGAATTAACTGTTAGGGATCATTTTAAAGCAGTGAGTGAAGAGCAAATTTCCAGCTCCAATGTTGTTGAAGCAATTGGATGTTTTGATAAACAAATGGGAGAATAGTCCATTGGAAACTATTCAGACACTACAAATCTATTCCCCGACAAATTGCAGTGGTTCTAAAAGCTAATGGTGGCGCAATGCCTTATTAATAAATAAATATTTTGTATGTCAGGTGTTCATATTACTCTGTCCCACCCCTGAATGTTAATACCATTTGCCCCTGAATGTTAATAACAAATGCAATTTGTCGGGGATAGATTTGTAGTGTCTGAATAGTTACCAATGGACTATATAAGTATTGTTAGACAGATAGTTTCTCTTCTTAATTAGTTGTTTCTAATGAACTAGACAATAGCACTTGAGATTTTATTTTGGAAGTTTTGTATTTTTTTGAATGAAGTTCAGCTTGAGAAGTATGTGCAGATCAAAGAACAACATTCAAATGAAATTATGTGACAACATTCAGAAGAAATGTGTGTGTACAGCTTGGGATTTCATACCAGAATGAGTCTTATTTTTATATGCTCCTAAATAATATATAGTAACAAAGCATCAACAATGTCATCTTTAGTTTGTAATATGAAACCTATTCTGCTTGTATGAATATCAATAATGAAATTATGCGCGTCATAAAAACACTGCTTAATTAAGAAACTGAGCAAACATCACAAATCAAGCCAAACAAAACCTTTTTCAACATAAGTCATTATTTAAAAAAAGTAAGGTTATAAAAATTTACTTTTTGCTCCATGACTATTCTAAGCTTTTCTATTGTAGGAGACCTCCCTTGAGACTTCTATAGATCTCTTACTGATCATCCCGGAAATAATTAGTGTAAAAAATTAAATAAATGCTCAAACCAAAAAATAATTCAGTTTAGGCCATAGAAATTCCTACATTTTAAAGTAAGATAAACCAGTCCTGCATCAGGTGAACAATGACCCCAAACGTTTTTACTAGCTATTAAGACTCGCTTTACTAACTCAATGCATGTATGATAGAGCAAAAAAATTGAAATGATTTTGAAAATTGTCTTTTACTTTTTATTGATAAGTTTTCTGATGACACTAAGTCAAAAAACTTACAATCACAAAGATATTTACAATAATACAAACAACATCAGAAACAAGACCTAAGACTTCTGTTATTTCATCATATAATGAAGATTTATAAAAATAAGTGAATATTTTTGTAAGTAACAATTTAAGATTGAATTGAAATTCGACAATAACATAAATGCTTCACTACTAAACAGGTCTCGTTATAGATGTTTACAAACACATCGAAAGATTTTTTCAACATCTAATGTATTTAAGAAAATAATATTTGTGAAGCAGATCTTACAATTACCATTCTGAGATCCAATCATGCAGTCAACAAAACAAATGTTTTACAACATGATGAAGATGAAAACCAAGTTCTGATCTATTAGCAATGAACAGTCACAACTTTCAAACGGAACTAGTAACCAGCTGTTCCCTGAAAGTAGATTTCATCTTAAAGCATATTTATAAGTAAATCAGTTATAATTATCGCAAAATCACTATTCAGTGTACAAAACTGTACTGTATGCGATCAGTTTTTCAATTTTTCAGAAGTCTAATGCAGCTGGGCTACACACATACACACACACACATTTACATTGAATCTACAATTTCACACATCAAACGATCCAGTGGATAACAACTTTCATTTGCTGACTCATCTTGTTTATTTGCATCCATACTCTCAAATAATTCAGTGGGGATAATTAACTTTGAATCTAATTCTGAATTGTCAGGAAGCATTTGTAATGCCTGTTGCAGTATCTCCATAACCTGCAAAAAAAAATAATTTCAAAAAAGATTAATACAAGGTCAGGGTTCAACAGCTATGCCATTTTTTTCTATTTTTTAACAAATTATTTTTCTATTAATTAATGGTAATTACAAAAAAAATTTATTTCAATATTCAAATAATAAGGTGCACTTCTTATTGAAATTTGCTTTATAACTAACTATTGCTATATTATGTTATTATCATTATAAAAGAGAAGTTAAAAGAAAAATGTAGGAGCCACTCTTGAGAAAATACTGGAAACGTTGATGCTCCTCAAAGTGTATCCCAAAAATCAAAATATGTTTCAAACTCTCTTATCTTCTTTTAACAGATGGCATGCAGCAGCAACTTTGTACACCAGCAAAGTTTAGTATATGTTCTTTAAATTGTATATAATGTAAATAGTTTAGATTTTTTATACAAAAGAAAATTGATTCCAACCATTTTGGAAAAGAATAGATGTCTGAAGATGGCTATTAAATGTATATCAGAAATGTAGCGTTGACAACAATTATAGAACAATAAAAAAAGTGAAATGTCTAAAATTTAAAAGGAACTATTTATTTCTAATGTTTCAAACTTGTATGTCCTCGAGTTTAGAAGAGAGCATTGACAACAGACAGACGTTTCGTCATCAATTTTATGGTATCAAAGAGCCACAATACGAGTTTCTCCACAGAAAAACAATTCTCCGCAGCATTAAAATACTTTCTTTATAGTGTTCTTCTTCTTAGATTTTCTTGGCACTTAGTGGGCTTTGTCATTTTCACATTATTTCGCTTCTTAATATCTTTAGTCTAAGCTAATTTTTCGATATTGCCCAACTCTCTTCCCAGCTGCTACCTATCAGCACCTAAATGACAGTTTTTCACAATTTCTCACTTTTTCGATCCTCTAATTGCAAAATTGAAATGATTAAATTAATTTTATTGTATTGCAATAAACCTAAATATGAAGGAGCAGAAATTCCTAAAATATAGTTTGAAGACTGTCAAAAATGTGTTTAATGTTAACTTTTACTTGATATGGAATATATTATAAAATTAGAATAAACTGCAGTACAATAAAGCCTGCGAGATGGGTTCCAAGACAACTTAGGGATACCCAAAGAGAATTCAGATTTCAAATCAGTCAACAATTGAAAGAACGTATAATTTAAAAAGAAGCATTTTACAGAATGTAACATGTGATGAGACCTGGATCTGTCATTTTGAGCCTGAATACAAGTGAC
Source organism: Acheta domesticus (assembly GCA_031308135.1). NCBI lineage: Eukaryota > Metazoa > Arthropoda > Insecta > Orthoptera > Gryllidae > Acheta > Acheta domesticus. The sequence continues at coordinate 172,900,742 of JAHLJT010002406.1, read as the reverse complement.
AAAGCCTTCAGTGGAAGCATAACAATTCCCCTACTCACTAGAAATTCAAACGATAGGCATCTACAGGTGAAGTCATGCTGCTTATATTCTTTGACTCGCAAAGGCCTATTTATCGTGACTATCTCGAAGACCAACATGCTATCAACAGCCAGTATTACAGCGATATGCTTGAAAACAAAATTAACATCCCTCCTACTGCCCTGATTTCACTGCACTGAACTTCCACTTGTTTGGGTTTCTGAAAGATGTTTTATGTGGAAAATGTTTTCAAACAACTCAAGAAATTAAAAGATCTGGTGCAAAAGTAGCTTCAAAATTAACCACAGGAAAGATGCCAGAGGCTAGGGCAAAATAGAGCAATGGGACACGTGTTCTTGGAGGCAATGTTGAAAAGTAGACAAAGTATTGAATTTATTAAATAAATCGTTTTTGAGCTGTAGCAACTTGTCTTGTTACATATTAAATGGACTTCATGTGATATGACTTCTTTTGATTTTTCAAAAATTACAAAAATGAAACTTTTTTGAAATTTCTCTAACATTGCTAAATTTACACTAAGGGTATTTTTATACAAAAGTGCATTTGTGAGTGCTTTAAATAATTTCTGATGAAATTCCTTGTAAACTTGAAAGCTCTGAAAATGAGCTCTAAGTTGCACAATTTTAGAACCATTCAAATGAGATTTTATCAAGAATGGCTTCAAATTTTTCAGTAAAAATATTGATAAGGATCAGGCTTTACTCTTCAATAATATTCTTCAATCCTACTACTACGGCACCGAAAAATAAAGTAAAAGGGGGGAAAAAAAGTCTTTTAGGTGCCAATGCTGGGAAGAGGATTGGCTAAAACCGGAAAGCTAGCCCAGACCAAAGAGATTAGGAAACAAACTAGTATGAGTAAGTGTGTGCCATTCTGCAGCACCGATAGTTCTTTACTACTTCCTCAGAAGTAACAGAAATTGCAGCTGTTCTGTTTACAAAGAGAAATACACACACTGAATTTTAAAGGACCATCACTTAATCATACTACTATTAGTAATGGTATATAAATACACTATTCTTTCCTTCAAACGAGTTTCATTCTCATGACATGCACATTTTGTGACTTCACCAGCCATTTCCCTGTTTAATTTCTGCTTTTTGATTACCCTGTGTTTGTCAGGTTTTCTATGTTAATCCTGAAATTGGTCACCCTTGCATTAATGTCCCTGCATTACAACGAATATCACATCAAGATTATGAAAGATTGCATGATTTAGAAATTTAATTTCAAATATTCAAAGCAATCTCTAAGGGATGACACTTGAAATATTTCTAAGCATTCGTAAGCATTGCTCTAACTTAACCTCAGGTAAGTTTTGCACTACACCTAATTTATTAAAATCAAGACTACTTGGTACACGTTTCTACTGAAATGTGTTGGAAGGATTTTAGTCTCAATTTGAGTTAAATTAATTAGTTCAATCACTTAAAAGTTGTATGATTGATATAGATGTAACACGAGTGAAGGTAAGCTATTTAATAATTCAGTGGTCACTGGATAAACCAAACATTCCAATAAAAAAACAATGATTTCAGTCAAATTTTATAGGTATGTATATTGAAAGATGTTTTGACCTCATTGTGAGGCCCTCTTCACTTTCTGAAAAGACAATGTTTTAGAGTAATACTTTAACAATCAATAAACTATTATCTGTCTTTATGATACACAAAATATAAAAACTATGCTAATCATCAGTAAGGCAGAGGCTGTTACCTGTATTATGAGTTTAAGTACACATTTTGGAAATTCAAAAGTAAACACCAGGTTACATATTGTAAATAAACAAATACAGTCTATATATCAATGTTAAGAAACATTGAATCACATGAATTTTCCTGTTCCGAAGATATTCTATTTGAATCGATGAATTTAAAGCTGCTAAACACGCTGACCATCGCAGATTAGCCAAAACTAAGTGTAAGTTAGTGATTCCAACATCAATGTAGTAATGCAATGAAAGCCCTGATAAGTCAAAAGTCAACAGTGAAATGAGATCTCACATACAAAAAATATACGGGCGGTAGGAAATTGGAAGTAAGTAGAAACTAAATGGCAACGTGGTGTGTATATGTATATACAAATAAATAAATGTCAGAAAATGGTCATACAATGGATTGAAAGAATCCAGTTATCTTAGATCATAAACCAAACTTAGCAAAAAAGGCTTATATCAGAGATGCTATTTATTAAAAAAACATATCTATTTTAAAAGACCAAAAAGATTCTTCCAATTTGAACAATATTTACGAGAAAATATCAATGTGCTATGATACTTCCTTGCCCTCTTACATGTTCACTATCGAACTTTTTATAAACTCAACTTAATGGCATTAATTTTCTGTTTCTCACCCCACTCCCCTCTGACATTAAAAAAAATTACTTTCCAAGATGGATAATTCACATGATTCAATATTTCTTAATATTGATACACAGACTATATTTGTTTGTCCACAATATGCAACCAGGCATTCAGTGGTGTAGCTTCAGTTGATGTCACCCAGGGCAAAATTAATGATATCTTCCATAAATTAAATACAAAAATATCTATTACAGAATAGTTTATATAGTATTTAATAAAAATACAAGTATACTTGCACATGACATTTACTTATAATGTATTAAAATCAAACACAAATCAATTACACAAATTACATCAAACACAATGTAATTCAGAATAATTGAAATACAATTTTTAAATAAATAAACTAAAACAAAGAATAGCTAATTAACAAACGCGTGTTTTTTTATAAAAACACTTTTCAAGATTTAAGGGTGGCAAACTTATCTAGAATTTCATCAAAATCTGCGCTATAATCTGTAATCTACAGAAAATCTATAACCTTTTCTAATTGGTCACCCCTAAAATCCTGTCACCTGGGGCACCCCCCCCCCCGTAACTACGCCACTGCTCATGTTTACTTTTGAATTTCCAACATGTGCATTTAACCTTACACTATGACAGATAATATGCATCTGTCTCACTGATGTTTGGCATAGTTTTTATATTTTGTGGGCCATATTGATGTAAATTAGGCAGACAGTGGCTTATTCTTTGCTTAACTATTATTCTGAAACATTGCTTAACATATTCTGAAACATATTATTATTAGTAATAGTATTACAATTATGATTGTTATTATTAGTAGCAGTAAAATTATATAAACAAGTGAATTTTACTTACACATTAAACATTACAATCTGGAAATGTTAAATTATTTTGCTATTAAAAATAAATATATACTGTATAATATCTTAATCTAGCTGTAACAAGTATTGTAGTAGGCTATTGACTTATTGTAGTAGGATAATTCCTAGGCTAATGACCCATCTCGATCAGGTTTTTGTCCAGTTTCCCTGGTCCTATGAGCAAATGCTGAGATGGCCCCTTGTTTTGCTTCTGGACAGTAATGTAACTTCACTCTCTCCACCCAAAACATCACTTTGACTCGTCATACATGATTGTAATTGTATATGTGACTTAATAAATTATTATTATTATTATTATTATTATTATTATTATTATTATTGCCTTCTCAGAAACTGAAGATGACCTCACAAATGAGGTCGAAACAACTTGAAAAACATATCTATAAAACTTGACTGGAATCATTTTTCATTGGAATGTAATTAACACTGGCAACAAACATACCAACCTAGCTGGTACTTGATCTGAATGATAGTTTTTGGAATAGAGTGCTATTATTGGTTAATGGCCATGGATAGAAGATGCATCTGCAATGGTGTCATTCTGCTTTCACTGAGGTGAGCTGTTCACATTTAGATAAATTTGTTATAACTAAAATCATGGATTTCACAGAAATACGAAGAATTCCATTACACAAGAGAAGAAGTAATCTTCCTCAAGAAATCATATATATTTATAATTTGTATATTGTATATTTAAAAATTATGTTTATTTATCCTTTTTGCCATAAAAATTTAATTTCTCCTCTTTCATTCTGCAGAACAATCTAAAATCTCTTTGATCTCCCTCTAGAAAGTGTCCAGTCCTCTCATAATCAAGTTCCTTTTTTCCATTTGTTCTTTTTGTCCACACAGACTGAAAAAAGTTTATAAAATCTGAAATTAAAATGTATCTCACCTTATCTAGATGTTTTTGAAATCGTTGTGCTGTTTCAATTCTTTGGCGCCGCTGCATTTCCATCATAACTCTCAAAGTTTCACGAGCCTGATGGGGTCTAAATTCATTCAGCAAATGATGGATGTGAATGAACAGTAAACTCAAATCTTCAACCTTTTCTGCTCGTCTAGAGGAGTCTGGGCATTGCACTAATAAGTCCAATAAATCAAGGAAGTTCACAAGAAGTGAATGATTTAATTTACGCAGCTCACGGCGCCGATCAAAATGTTGTGGGTATAATCGTTTTATTCCCTAAAATATTGATAAAATAAAAATTATTCATTTATAAATAATAAATTAGTGACTTCGTACTACCAAAGATTTAGATAGTAGGATTCAACACTGAATGTTGATTCACTTACCTGACTTTCAAGAGGCCTTATTATTATGTCATCAGCATTAAATGGATTTCCAAACATGGAATATGTATCATGAATAACAGGTGGTGGTCTAGGTGCTCTACCTCGCCTAATATTTTCATCTGTGTATTGATTTATGTACTGCACAGGTGGTAATGGTAGAGAGCTAACTTGCGCAGTATCGGAAGAACTCATATTGACAAATCGCAGCTTCACATTAAAATTGAATGACAAACTTAAGGAATTCCACTCAAAATCTTAACACATTACACGTCTTATACCAATATTAAGCACAACAAGCCATGTCCACTCCGTTGCTGCCCAGCAGAATTTTGGGGCCGTACACCTTCAAATATATGAAACTGAGTTCGAGATAAGACACAACGCAGAGAATAACCACAACAGAGAAATTCACGTCTATTAACACCCAAGCATTGCCTCGTTGAATCTCGTCAATTAATCAGATCGTTTCGGTTTCGTTTACTGACTAAACATTCACCAACAATTCACCAACGTGAACGTGACATAACTCAACCACAGAATAGTAAACTTAGTTTACTAAACTGATGGCCTAATGTTATGTATTCTCTTTGCTCACATTGGATCAAAGAACTTGTACTTATCAAGGAGAAGTTTTTGGCACCGCTACAATGGCTTGTTTGTTATTAATAGTTTATACTTTTGATATGGTGTGAGTTTTCTGTGATATGGTAATATTCAAATTTATATGGTTCCTGTAATGTTAAAACTGTTAATTTGAAAATAACTAAACGTAGATCCAAACAATATTTGAATTCGTAAATTAGAAAAATTAGAAACATGACGCAGATGCGCGTGTCATTTGTTTCTTCTTTCAGTTGTTTCAGTTACTTGCAGAGTGAACGCGTTGGCTGCTTCCGTTTAGTTCTTTTCTAGTTTCCGGCGAAGAGAGCAAAGATGAAGGCGAAGGGGCAGGTAAATTGTTTACTTATATTGAATACAAATTTGAGAAAATTCTGGTGTATAGTCGTAATGTTGAAATTTTGACAATGTTCGATTACTCACTAACAGATTTAATGAAAATTAACTGCTTAACACGATCCTGGAGTGATTCACTATGACTGGTGGAACATGCCATTGCCATGTGGTCACGTCCATCCTTTAGTGTCTATAAAATGATGTCCCTCCTGCGTGAAGACAACTTGTGTGGAATTTTCTTATGGTGATTATGAATTTAGTAAACTATCTCTGATTAATGAATTGTTTGTTTCAGTTGAAAGAGTATGAGGTGATTGGCCGAAAGCTGCCAACAGCGAAAGAGAAGGTTACACCTCTCTACAAAATGAGAATCTTTGCTCCGGATTACATCGTTGCAAAGTCACGATTTTGGTATTTCTTGCGTCAATTAAAGAAGTTCAAGAAAGCTACTGGAGAAATTGTTTCATTGAAACAGGTAAACGATGGTAATTTAGAAGTGTAATTTTGTTATTTTTTGATTTAGTTTGTCAAAGAACAGTAAAAACTAATAGTTTGGGAGAGAAGCGTAATCAATGCAAGTTTTCTTGGGCTCTAGAATCTTTCTCGCCTTTTAACTATAAATAGTTCAATGGTGAATTAAACTACCATCAAAGCTAGGTTAGCTACATTTGAAAACTAGGCATTTTTACTCTCGAGTTATATTCAACTTTTGCATCTGTAAACAAACTAGAGATTTGGTTTTGTTGTAATTACTTCTCTGCAATTGTTTGTCTGAGAATTTGAGAGTAACTTTGACGATTCATAGCGAAGGTATGGCGGTTGTAAGGTGATATGCTATGTTTCACAGAGACCATTCCAGGAACAGATGTTAGCAAACTCTTTGTAATTCATAATTAGAGCCCGGAAATTCAGGCATTTATTTTATCTAAAATAGGTAGGCAAAAAGGCATTTACCTGTATGAAAATATATGTGCAAAAGGGCACTTATTCGCTCTAAAGTAGGGGTGCAAAAGGCATGTAAACACTGTAAAATCATGATTTAAAAGGAATGATAGAATAAAAATGTGAATCATTTGAACTATTAACTTTTTCTAACTCTTAAAATTTACTTTGACACTTTTGTGGAGAGAAGTGTTTGTTTCTTTGTAATCTTGGTTGCACTTGACTGCCAGGTATGATGACTATGAATTTGTCATTTGTGATGCTCTCTCTAAGAAATGTTTGAAATAGCATAAATGAAAATGGATTAATAGTTTTTAAGAATTGTATATTATAGACGTGGAGCTCTGTCCTCTAAAGGAATCGGAGACCATACTCACAATGTTGGAAGGGGTAGGTGAACATAGCAGACTGCATTAATACAAAAAATCCAATACTAGGCTGGTACCATTTTCCATTGTAATTTAGATTTTTAACACTACCCGACCCTGGAGCCTCTTATTCCACAGAAAGACAAAACATGACCATGCCTTAGAGTTGTTGGGGTTTGAATGTGTGTATTCCAAGCTTGATTGAGATCAATGACAGAAGAAAACAAGAAAAATAACTATGAAATGGGAAGAAAAAGGCAGAAATAAGCCCAAAAAAGTGAAATAAAAATCTTCAGATAACACCTGAAGAACAATGAAGTGATTCCTATTGTTAAAGTCATTAAATCATTTGAAAAAAGGCATTTTGCCCAACAGGCTTTACTCATGATGAATACATAGTAATAGGTAAAATAGAAATGGGTTTAATTCTTCAGAATGTCTTATAAACTGTAAAATATATTTGGCCATATTCATAGACATCGCTTTAGTCCATTGGTAGTCGGTACTAAGATAGTATGGACTATCCACAGACCAAACCACGTTAGTCTCGGCCGTATTCATAGACGCTCTTATCCGTCGGACTATGTTAGTCCTGCGAACTTGCGGAGTACAGCGTTGTCAAGCATTGCAATGTGTAGAGCGCACGCGTGAAATGAAATTTTCTCAGAATTTAATAATTTTCTATGGTGACTATGGACGATCTTTGACCGCTGAACATGTGTTTACTGCAGGGAGTGTCCTTACAGTGCGATTGCATTTTAAACTGTGGTCGTGGGCATGTTGGTTTTTTGTTCTGGAGTCCCTGGCTGTTTATTTGCTCGACAATGTGTGATAAACGCCAACGGCAAGGAAATTGGTCGGTGGAGGAGAAAGAAAGCATTTTCAAACTAATCAAAGCTCAGAAAGGCATTGTTGAGGCGAAGAGAGGTGCCCATCAAGAAAAGCTTCAAAAAGATCGTGCGTGGGAAGAAATTTTTCAAGAATTTTCTTCCAAGCATGGTTACGCACGAAGTGAACATTATTAATTAACATTAATAACAATTATTAATTAACATTAATAATTAACAATTATGGTTACCTCTGGAAATGCTGCAATTTCATGGAATTTCTGCGCCATTTTCAATCGCTCTTCCCTTAATGGGAATTTAATTATTTCCCGAGCAAATCGCCCTTGCCACTTCAGCCACAATTCGGCTTGCAGTCACTTGACTGACATTGTGCAGGTCAGCCAAATTGTCCTGGAATCCACCTCTCGCAAAAAAACGTAAAGCAAGCAGCACTCGCTTTTCCACTGAAATCGGGAGACCACGCTGATTAGCGTTCTCCCAAAGTGAAGGCCGAATCAAATCTTTCAAGTTTCTGGCAGTTTCTTTACTGAGTCAGTATTTCATTTCAAATGAATGCTCATCATATTTATTCATTATCGTAATCCTCTGAAGGTAGAGTTTCCTTCGCCTTCTAATAGCTCCCACATCTAACACTTCACGCACTGTTAACTTAACGCACACCAAAATCATCCATCTCACACTTAACACCTCACAATGTACAATTTTGAGGTTAGTCCGACGTTAAACCTTCCCTTGGTACGGACTAACGTTTAGTCCAGACTAATGACGGATTTTCTTCCGACTACTTCCGAAACACGTCCATGAATACAGACTTTCTTAGTCCGCCTCTAGTCCGATGTTAGTTCGAACTAAAAAGAACTATGAATACGGCCGATTGATTGCTGATATCTTGTATTTGGGGGGGGTTACAAAGAGACTTGTGCCTACAAAACTAAAGCCTGTGAGTTCAGGATTTATTTCACCTAAAATAGATAGCAAAAAGCCAATTATTAAAATAGGCATGAAAAAAAGTATTTATTCTAGCTAAAGGACGGGTGCAAAAGGGCAAAATTAACAAAGAAATGCCCTTGTGTAATCGCCAGCACTGAAAAATGTGCATCATACTCGGGGAGCTGTTCTCAGAAGGGAATTGGAGGCCATATGCAGAAGTAAAATTCGATTCCTTGTAAACAAACAAAATGAAAAAAAATCAAAAATTTTGATTGGTATCTTACTTTTTCATTATTTTCAACACAGCCTCTGCATCCACAGAAAGACAAAATACAACTGTGCCTTCGTGTTGTCTAGTCTTGTGGGTATATATCTAGCTTGATTGAGATTGGCAATGGGAGAGGGAGGAAGCAAAAAAGATAAAATGACGAAAGGCATCAGAAGCTAAAATAGGCAAAAAAAGGGCAAAATTAAAATGTACTAAAACAACTCCAGAAGCACAATTAATCCTAGGCAAGTAATAGTAACAATAAAAAATAAATAGTCCGGAAGATTCGCAATTTTTAACTAATTTGCACAGAATTTTCTGAGGCATAAATATCATTTCGCAAGTTAGGCTCTCTATTTTTTAAATATATTCTGTTCAAATACTTTTATTAATAAAGTGCAGGTCTGCCTAACGTTGTTTCAACAGATAAATGAACAATTGGTTTTACTGTTGAGTTTCCTAGAAAGGGAACTACCTCTTTAATGTGTGGTAATGAATAGTGTTGAGTGCTAAAGTTGACATGGGTTCCTAAGCCCTAATGACACGATTATTAATGCAAAGAGCTATGATATTATTATTATTATTATTATTATTATACTATTTCGAGTTTCTAAACAATGATGTTTCTGTTTTACAGATTCCGGAGAAAAGCCCTTTGAAGATCAAAAACTTTGGCATTTGGCTCCGTTACGATTCCAGATCCGGTACCCACAACATGTACAGAGAGTACCGTGATCTCAGCGTATCTGGGGCTGTTACCCAATGTTATCGAGACATGGGTGCTCGTCATCGTGCTAGGGCCCATTCCATTCAGATCATTAAGGTGGAGCAAGTTGCTGCTGCGAAATGCAGAAGACCACAAATTAAGCAATTCCACGACAGCAAAATCAGATTCCCACTTCCTAAGCGCATTCAGCGCAAGGTTCGCTTTAACAAGTTTGCGTTTATCAGACCGCGTACATACTTTATGTAAAATGTTTTGGAAATAAATCAGTTAACTCAATGGAAGCCTAAACTTCTTTTTTCTTTTGATTCCTTTTCTGTATTCCTTGAAAGATAAAATACTGGTTTTCAGAAAAAACGTGTTTTGTTATGGTCATTAACTATTTTATTTTATTCAGAGGACATGCCTTTGATATACATGTTATGAATTACAAAATAAATTAATAAATTTAGACTGTTTTTAACCACGCATATTACATTTGAATTTTATTCACGAATACAAATATCAAGTAAGAAAATGTACAATAAAGTGCACAAAAAGAATTACACCAGAATTGCAATGTAATGAAATTAAAGTACTGAATGAAGAACCGATACTAAAACTAGTGCTACAGAATGGCATAGACATTCTCATACTAGTTTTCTAATTTGGTTTGGTCTAGATTTTTGGTCTTGCCCCCATCCTCTTACAAGCTATCTATTGCTGCCCAAAGTACATTTTGTTTTTGAAATTTTATCTGATAAAATAATTTTTCAGTTTTTTAATTGTACAACCAAAATATTACTTTAAGAAAATAATATAGTAAAACCTTGTCTTTAATGGAAATTTTCATTGAAAAAATTGGAGCTGTTTTCAAGAATATAGAGTTAATGTAAATGTGAAATTTGATGCTCTTTTATACAAAAAACTTTTTTTGTATACAAGCACTTCCATTCACAAATCCAATGTATACAAAATCTGTATATTAACAGTGTGATATACATTTAAAAATAAATTTCCTTAAAAATACAGCAAAATTCCTTTGTGCCATCTTAAACAGTGTATTTAGCACAGGTTTAAAGAATAAATTTGGAGCCATTTTTGAAAATATGGTGTCTGAATGCTTGAGCTTGTTTTCACAGCAAAATTTGAGATTTTGAGAAACTAGAAGACCTTATTCATGTACTCTTAAATGTAAACAAATTGTCACTAGTGTAAATATTAATGACTGAAACATGAGTAAAAAGAATTACAATTTCTTGATTTTTGAAAACAAACATAAGTATACGGTGAAATGTCGTTTTATGCAGTACATATGCACAATCCCTGCCAAAAGTTTAACAAGAAAATTTGGAGCCATTTTTGAGAAATTCTTGTTTCTTATATTTTTTAATATTGAACATATTTCACACACTGTCGTGAGAAAACCACTAACAGTTTTTTAAAAAAATGTATGAATGTCTTCAATTTTGCAGTTGTAGGAAGATGCTGAAAAAAATTGAAACTGTTGTAATTATTGAAAAATTCAAGTTAACAATGAATGTAGGACCTATGCCACCTTGATAAGTGTATTTCACTCTATTCCAAGAAATTTAAAGATAAATTTAGAGCCATTTTTGAGAAAATTTTGAAAATGTCCCAGAGGCTTCATGTAAAGTACCCCAAAAATCGATGAAAGATTTTCAAAACTGCAGAGCTTTAAGTGAGGTCAAAGCAACGGATTTATTCAGTTTGGAAAAAATCATATGCATAATTTAGTGCTAGATCGCAGACAGATCAAAGTTTTGAAAAACTATACTTTTTCAGAATGAGGGGACCCCAAAAATACATTTCTGTTGAAATTTGAAATTTTTCGCAGCATTATATAACTGTCTCTATAGTATGAATATTACTCTGCATATACATATGCATACACGAAAGTAAAAATATTACAATTGCTGAAAAATATGATACATATAAATACTTCAGAAACAGTACCATATTATCAAATACACAATATTACTGTGTTCAGTGTGTATTACCATATTACCAAGAACACAATATTATCGTGAACTCTTTATTATGTAGAGTTATAAATATCCAATTCTGTATTGTAGGTGGAACACATACAAAACAAATTCACTGATTATTTACATCACCACAAATTGTGCTGATGTAAATAATCTGAATATGATCTTATTATCCGGAAGGTCTATACATATTAAGCACCTTTGTAATCCATATCACCGTAAGTTAACTAAAAATGTTGATGAATTAAAATTTGTGATCAATGAACAACAAGCCTGATGCAATTATTTGTACTGAAATTTACTTATTTTATTAATTAATTGCTTAACTTAATTACGCTTTATTTTCGAGGCGGGGGGGTTGCAAGTCTGTAATTAGTAGCTTTGTAAGATGTGGTTTACGTATTTAAAAAAATTGTTCTGGGTGTTCCACCAGCTTCAAAACGTTTTCTGATTTCTTGTGCTCTTCCTAAGGCTTTAGAAACTAATCTCTTTCATTTTCTTCAGTTGGTTATAAAGTTCACAATTCATGCCTCATTACATTATAAAAATTGAGACTCCTGTGATTCTTCTTATTCTGCTAAGTGGTCTACAATCTTTGGGAGGCATCAGGATTTACCTTTTACTTTGGTTTTAGTATTATTTAGGAAAAAAATTGTATTGATCAAGTAAAATATATTGCTGCATTCATAGGTTGCAGTACTTTGCCTTAATTATTCTCATAGGCTTTATCCATTGCTTCTGGTCCATTGATAGTTTCCATCTTGTAAGTGGAATGTATGTTGAAATGACTTTAATGATTAAAAAAAAAGTTAAATCAAATGCTTTCATTACAATTTCAGAAATTGGACCTCTTAAAATCATTGTTCTGTGTAATTCATGTACAATAATAATATTTTACATTTCACAATAATAGTGAAACATTAGTGTGCAAGCAAAAACTCAGATTGTAATAACACCAATCAGGGATGATATCTAACAAAGATCTCTGTAGAATGGGCAATATCTCATTCTTCCAAAGAACTGTGTTGCTAACTTCAACAAGCCTTAAATGGTCAGTTTTGCCTAATTCTCAAAACTTGTTACCTTTTACCAATAGTAGTGTTAGCCCAAGTGAGCGTTTTTGCGTGACATAGCATACAGCAATCAAATGTGATCTTGATCTTCTGTGCTTGCATAGATACACAAAAATAATAAAGCGCAAACTACACCTGCACAGAAGATTGACAATCTATTGATTGCTGTAATGTTTTGCTGTGCAAATGTGCCCTATTATGAGTTGATGTCAATCTTTCTGCATTTTATTTTTTGCTCTAGGTTTCAAGAGTCACTTTATACCTGCTTTGAAAAAACAGGTGACACCACTAAAGCATTTCACAATTTTGAAACTCTTCGTTAACATATGTTTTCTGTTTATCAACAAATACTATATCCACTTCTTTTGTCAGTTTTCCATTAAAGGTCTACTGTTGCTAAAATCATTTTACATCAAACATTTTTCTAATCTTTCCTTCACAATTTTGGTTGCACAACCTCATTGAAGAAGGGACCCTAAATCCTCAATAAATTGAAGATTGATTTCCCTCTTCTATATTTATAGTTTTACATGCCATCTTCCGTACACTGTACATCCTGTTTGGTACATTTTGAAATCTGCACCATCTTCACAATCCTGTCAGGAGTTCTTCTCTAGTTCTAGGCTATGATATGTGATTTTTAATTTTCAATAATTATTTCTTTACTTCATCTTATCAACTGTAATTTCTGGTATTATAATTTCTTCCTCCATCTCGTCAAGGTCATTATTCAAAGGTGAGAGTGTCTCTATTATTTTTGGGTGTGTCATCTAGTTAAATTATTGGTCTTGCAAGTGTAGGTCGTGTATTCCTGGAGGTCCTCCTTTCCTTGGGAGTGAGATGAAAAGTTGGCCTACGGGGGTGGGGGGGGGTCTGCTTCCAGGTGTCTTCCCAGCTGGGATAGTTTACATGTGGGGTAGTGTAGTGCATGTAAATGATCACTAAGGGGCAGATTTTTATGATATAAAAATCTTGAAATTTGCCATTAAATATATGCATTATGACCTAAAAATTCTGAAATTTGCATTTAATATGCAATAAAAATTAATTATATTTAATTTCCTGTCAAAACCTTTCTTAACAAAATTTAGGAGAAGCATGCATGGAATGAAAAGATATTTTTGTTCAAACATAATACAATCAACCTTACTTCCTGGGAAAAAACTGAAGTAAATATTCACCTTAGTAAAGTATATTTATGTCCTGTTGCATTTCTTCTGCCAGGTTTAAGAAACATATCAAGAAATATCCTACATTTGCACAAGTATTTTATTATCTATACAAAAGAAAGGGGGAAAAAACCCACGAAATGTGACAAGCTCATTCTAATCAATAAGCTCCAACAAGTAAATGGTAGATTCTATGAAAAGATTAACCTTTTTCGAGATAAGTTGCTATTTTAACGAAATATGCAAAATATGCACCTATAATTACATGAATATGCACTAACAGGAAAAATTGGTGAAATGTACACTAACCTGTTAGTCTACATAGCATCCAATACTAACCAAATGTCAAGAAATTTCACTTAGCTATGCCCTGAAGCTTCGGACAAAAATATGCAAAATCATAGAAATCACTCCCTAATGATCATGTTTTGAGGTTTCTCCCAGGTGTGAAAATTCTTGTGCTCTTTTGAGTTACACGATTGTAGAGCTGGAGAAGGAATTGCATTAGGTTGTGTTTTTCATAAAGACCTGGGGTGGTCCTTTTTGCAAGTAGGAGAGCAGAGCGCTTTTCAGACATGGAGAATGGGGTGTTGTAATCCTTATTAACCACTCAGCTAGAAAAATCTAAAAGGGTGGCTTCTGATCTTTAACCAAAAACCAATTAACATTTGAGGCTGACTGCCTGTTGTTAATTCCACATTTTTCCAAAATTTAAATATTACCAGGTCATTTGGGTAGCAGGTGAAACAATTTTAGAATATGGTCACCTACTGTCTGCTTCCTCTGGAAAGAAATTGAAGTGTGGCAGAAGGGTAAGTTTGGTATGGGTCTCCAAGCTTTTTGATCCACTTTTATTGGCTCCTGAGAATGGGAAAGTGTGTAAGATGAAGGAATTACTAATAAAGCTTAGGGAGTTAGTCACCTTGTTCAGTGGGAGAAACCCCTGGTTCTTGCCTCAATCAATTCCTTCCTGTGTAATTACTATTTCCTCCAGAAATGATAGCAAATTATAAATGTTCCAGCTTACTTTCAAGTGTCCTCTTTCCATATTAGTATTTTCTGATCAAATTTAGTTTAGATCAAAAATAAGCATTTTTATTAACTCAACTCATAATTTGTAGTTTTGAGAATAATTGGTCTAGTGTTGTAAATCATTTCCGCCAAGAAATAAAAAGATTATGTATTATTACCACCATTTCAGTATTTTTAGTATGTGTAGTTATCAAAGTAGCGTCATTATGAAGGATGGGAGGTCATGGAAAAACGGTCAATCATTTCAGGAGAAACAAGAATACTGTCAGAGATATTAATTCCTTAAAGCTTAAAAGTAGTGGGGGAACAAAAATGCAAAAACTTTGCAAATACTTTTATTTTAAGACTAAGCATTGCACTCAATCTGTACTGGATCACACGTGCATGCAAACCACACATGTGCAACATATGCTTACCACAATATTTCTATTAATATCTGTACAGAACCTTGAAAGACATTACTTTTCATCATTCACACATGAGTTTGATCACACAATCAGTTTACCTACATTAATGAACATTAGCATCTCTGGAAGTAATACACATTCACTATAATGGCAAGGAAGTTCTGGCTTTCTTTTGGTCCAATTACATGAATATTATAAGACTCTCATGCACAAAGAATGCGTAAATAATATCAAAACCTTTTTGAGCAAAATTACCAGGTATTAAGGTTTCACTAGAACAAAATTAGAGTAGGTTAAGAGGTAAATGGAGGCTGATAGAACTATGATAGAACTCCAGAAAGTAGCATCTAATCTCAGTCTGATATTTAAAGTTTACTACCACGAGAAAAATTCATAGACTATAAAACTGCTTCAATGACAGAATATGTGATAATTGCCACCACGATAACAACTTTCAGTGTTACTATCACTAAGAAAACCAGCCTTTATGCATAAAATAAAGAGTAAGTTCTCAAGAAGGGTGTCTTTAAAAAATCAATTCACTTTGAAACAACTGAAAGACCCATTGAGGTTTCCGGGAGAGGACAATACAAATCTAACTTCAGAAAAAACAATGATGCACAAAACTAAGAATTTTGGATGTTACAAATTAAATAAATGAAGACACTGTATTAAATTAATCTGAAACTGGCAATGCCTTGGTCCTTAAAATTTCAGCTCAGGCTTTGCCATGCCTTATTTTGACGAGATACCTGTGGTGATATTAACCTTCCTATGTCTGCTATAATTCTTTTGAAACATGCTAGACAACATCTTTTGTATATAACAGTAATGACTTGGGGGGTTAGTACTTCTCTGAAAGCCCCAGATATTTTTTAACAAGGGAAAGAAAAAATGATGGTCATGCCAGTTATTAATAAATTTAACACATTCAATAAAGTATACTTTCAACAATTTAAAACAATACGTTTCATTTTATAATGTCAATTGTTGAAACAATTCCAAGTTAAAGACAAATTTCTTGTTTGAAGGCAAGCAGAAAAACAGTAGTAGTTTGCAGTCAAAAGACAATATTAAAGCAACATAAGGCACGCAGGAATACAAATAATCAAGAACTATTTTCTGGTAAGATAAAGAAGATATTGTTTAGTCTGCACACAATGCATACACACTTTCTACACTAGGCCAAATTAACTTTTTTCGACATTGATGGGATTTCCCTACTCTCACTACAATAAATACCTAAGAGCAGAAAAATTATTTACAACCATTGGAGGATATTTCAATAATTGGTGTCATTAATAAGTCTGAAAGGAAGACTAATGAATTACAGTCAGTTTGGATATTCCTCTACATTGGACACCTTTTCCTGCAATTGGATGTTGTACTACGTATTGTATTGTATTGTACTTGTACAACTCTTGAAATTGAATACTCATCCAAAAAATCAAAAAAGTCCAACTTGGGTTACACTGAATCTGATAATGATATTGTGCAACACAGTAGCTTCTCAAGAGGGTGACATTGTGAAAAGTATATTAGAAATCTCAACCAATGTATATAAATGATTTATATCAATAAATTGTAAATCAAAAATTGTCCTCAGTACTCAATGCCATAGCACTGATGAATTTCTGTTAACAGTAAGGCAGGGAGGAAATCACAATTTCTTGCACCATTCATACTTAAACTTTATTAAAATAAGCCTGAGATTGACACAAGCTCAGGGTAACCAATTACTGCCACCTTTCTATTTCAAGCCAGTTTTAGCTTTGGTGGTCTCCATTGAAATTCCTCAGTCTTGCAAGTGTCAATCATATACTTATTATTTCAATAGAACCATTAGCTATCGATCCTTTAGCACTATATCTTCTTTACCTTCCAAGAAGCTACACATCACTTTAAACATGAATACAGAAACACAGGAACTAAATGTTATCACATCTCTTCCATACAGCAACAATGACTCACATGATTACATATGAAAATAAGTACTACCCATGAGTTCACATCATTTTGTGCGATTGGTTAGTTTCACTATTAGATATGTCCAGTCAGATCTATGTGTCACAACACTGCATCTTCAAATTTTCACAGCCCTGTTTGTTCTGTGGCTTTTTTCATTTAAATATGCTTGAAACACTCCTGGTATTGGCAGTATTATACACAACACATCACCATAGTTCCACATGACTAGTACTACCTATACATATCCATAAATTCATTTCTATAGATACCGATTTGAAGGTTTCATCAACAGTGTAAAAACAATTTTTTATAAACATAATGTAGGGGTGGTGTACAGCATCAAATTGTGATAAAAAATCAAATCTAATAGTTACTTTCACAATGTAAGCTCAGATCAGGATTAAATTATACAAATATTAAATTGATAAACTAAAGATAACAACAAAAAACTTGAGACTCAGAATTAAAATGCTGACACCATCTTTTCTATACAGATGATGCCATTCTTTTTCTCATAATTCAAATCTCCTGACATTTCACTGAAGTAACATCAAACCTGTTTAAAAAATCTCATGAATCAGATCTGAAGTTTAAAAAAACTACGCATTTTCCTCATTTTATTCAATTTCGAAAATTTCTTGCTGTGCACCTCATACATAAGTAGTTGCTTTTTACATTATCATTTGAACATATGAATAAGTAATCTACTATTTCCTCTGCAGTTATTTTTACTACTTCATATCTCAGTACCAATACTGACAATGTTTAAGCTGCCCATTTGGCAGAATTCATGCTAATAAACTGAATTCAACTGGTATTCTGACACTCTATTGGTAAACATTAATAAAAGAAATGTTCACTTGATAAAGTTTCTTAGCTCTAACACTCAAGAAACTTTTCCAAAAGTAATAATGAAGGAGGTAGCTAAACAAAAAAGTTAACTCTCATTGTAGAACACAGGAAGGAAAATAATATAGAATTTTCTTCTGTCATATTTCATCTGATATTTTCCTTTCACTTTTCTTTAAATATAATATTTCCACATAATTTTTAATTCACTTGTACTTGAAATAAAGACCTTAGGGCAATAACCTGCTATGCAAGCTAACAATATGCAAGTTTTTGAGAAAAAGGAAAGTAAAGGTTTAGACTTTGCATTCTACACTTTGGGATAAAGAACATTAATTTATGATTTACACTGCTATCTTGCAGTGAATCTTTAAAATAAAAAAACAATCTCTAGATTCATCAATGGGATGTCGAAGTACACTAATATCTCGATTTCATCAGAAATGTGGCATAGCATATTGCTGCCCCAAGGTCATCAAATGTACTTGTGAGTAAACCCTTTTCAAAACTGCACCACAAAATTTTCTGACATGACAATTACACCGATATGGTCATTTTTAAAACAGACTCCCAAATAAATGTCACGAAACAGACAATTTCATCGTTTATATGTACCCATGACACAATAATTTTCAGTCCAACAGGTTTGTATATTACCTATTTTCCAGATAATGGGAGCATACTTTAAATATATTGTTGTACATTAGAAAAGGATAATGGATAACACACAACAGAATAAATTCAATAGAGCTATGAAAACAAAAAAATTACATCATGGTGCAATCTGACATATCAACGTGAAATTCATGATAGAGCAGAATATTTATGATTTATTAAGTTTGGATATAGACTCCAAACAGTGTTCAGATGTTTGCAACTTCTTTACAACTGACAAATATTCAGAAAATCGCTTAATGTTTAAAATTCATAAATAGAAGACTTCCGAAAGAACCTCACAACCAAAAAAATATGCTGTAGCTACATTTTAATTGATCCTTCCAATTTCACCATTTGAGAATAAGATAGATTTTTACAGAAATAAAATTTAAGTTGTACCAACTGGATGCTTTAGATTTCAAGGAAAACAATACAAAGAACAAAAATGGAAGTTCACTTGATTCGCAATCTATATGCACTATTCACTGTATTTTCACATTCCCAAAAACAATTAAATACAACACTACTTCTTAAAATGTATTGAATGTTTATTAGCTACACTTAGGTGTGTTTCTTTAGGAAATGTTAATTTGTAAATTGAGTAGTATACAATGTGAGTAGTTATTTTTTTTTTTCATCAGAAGGGATTAGTGTGTGTTGTAACATATTATTGTAATATGTTTATTAAACTTTGAGAATTAAAGTAAGAAAGGACAAATTTAAAGTTTACCTTTCACTCCTTAAAGATTCATAAAACTGAGTAACTCAAATGAAAGACACATTTCAGTAGTCTGCTGAGTGCAACTCTAAGGAGTAGTTCGATGGTGAGATGAATGTGTAAGGGAATTATGCATAATTTGCTTAAATAATTTACACTGGTGTCATTATTTCATTTTCTTCAGCATACTTTTTGGTCTTATACTCTTTTCACGAAAATATCACAGTTTTATCTTCTTACTGAAATATTCATTAATTGTGAGAAGTTGCATACCTCCAGTTTTCAATGCCTTTTTACATTTTATAATATTGATTAAAAACAAGTTGGTTTCACTATATTGTTTTGATATATCACACAACTAATACATTTTTAATAGTTAGGAAAGCTATAAGCTCTTGCCTACAACAATGCCAAACTACAATTTACAAAATTTAACTACTCCTTAAGTCTTTTAATAAAAACAAGTGCTCTACCAACAGCAATAAAATTAATAAGCATTTCAGTAACATTTAAGCAAACAAGTATTGAAGTTATTTATATCTACAAATTATTGTTTTCAGATATCAACAGTAATAAATTTAAAGAGACACTGGAACACTTTACATTATGGAAAAACATACGGAACAGGTTCACTAATCATTAGGTGCAATTGCAGAGCCTCTTACACAAAAATTAATGTAATATATAAAAGGATAGTAATTTGAGAAGAATTATTCTTTTGATATGGTGATACAAAGTATTAAAAATAAATTAAGGAACTCCATCTGAAAATTAAATTTCCATGAAAACAGAGCAAACAATAAAAGTTTACACTTCTGTGGCCGGAGTCAGTATCTACTTGGCTCTCCAAAAGATGCCATGTCCTAGGCACAAATGCCAGTGTTGTCGATCATGTTGTGACCTTCCGCAGGGCAAAATGCGATTGGCAAGTGATGCATTTCACTCTGAGGAAGGTCACATCATGATGACAGAAATGTTGGCATCTGTGCTCAAGACATGTCATCTCCCAGATAGGCAAATAGAAAGAGCAAACAATATTTCTTGTTAAAGGAAGTGTAATCCAGTTACTTATTCAAGAGTGGCATGCGATTTTTCAATAAACAAGAGTGGTCATGAAAATATTGAAAAGATTTAGAATTCAGAAGGTCAAAGAAAGTTGGCCTCTTACTTCATGTTTCAAGTGACATTTATGCCACGTTCCTTGCAGTTGACTGAGCATATTTGAATGCAGAGGACAGAAGTGTTTATGATGAAGTTCAAAGTGACACTCCTTAAACTTAAAAAACATCATCAATTACCTCATAGATTGTTAAGACAATCAAAACTCTATCAGAAAACTCAATATATTCGAGATTACAGTATGCATAGGTAGAGTAGATACCATGATTTAGCAAGCACAATGTTAATTCGGATTTCCAAATGTCTCTGCAGCTGACTAGTCTTTAATTCTTTATCCTTGTCCTCATAGGTGTGCACAGCTCAAAAGAAGAGGAGGACTACATTTCTGGGCCCCTCAGGACCCCCTTTTCCCTGAAACTTTTCTATTTTCTTATGTCATATTTAACTATGAAATAAATATAACATACTACAAAGATTATGACTTTGATGATACACCCGATTTTGTATTAGACCATTTTCAAGGTTGTCAAAAGATTTGGAACACCCCTTCCCCACATTCCCCAAACTGTCTGCTTAAAAAAGGAGAAAATAAAAAATGTATCATATTTACAAAAATAAAATGTCTTATTCCCCAATAGGGCTACGAGGCCCCTTTTAAAATTTTCAGAGCCCCCCCCCTGTGCATGCCTATGCTTTTCCTATATGAAAAAGAATTAAAGAAACCAGCTGCATCAATTTCAGAAAGATGGCTCAAAAAACAACAGTATATAGAGGGAATGTGTACCAATGAATATTGTTTCTATTAGATTGAATTGTATCCTTTTCAAAATTAAGAATTCATTCAAACAGAATCACAAAAGCACCTTCATATTTACTAATTGAGCACCATTGTTTGTGTTGCACTCTCTCTTATTCTGAAGCTGCACCATACAGTATCATTTCTACCTTACAATTTAAAATATCAAGGAAAAATAAAACAGTGAGATTCGGGAGTTCAAAGCAAAATATTATCCATTTGCGGGCTTGGAAGAAATGAAAGAGCGAAGGTCCAGAGTGCTGCCCCAGCGAAAGGTAGTTTATTGTAAAAAAAGAACAAACGAAAAAACAACCCAACAACAATCATTACGAACTGACTTCAACCAGTTTTGAAGAACTCAGAATTAAAATTTACCATGATAATAATTTTCAATTACCCTAAATTTGACATAAATATTTAATATTTCTGAACAGCAAAAGCATTCTTATATTTATTTTTATGCTCATAATTCTTCCCAATGCCCCCTTCCCCAGTTTTAAGGAATTAAAGAACTCTTATAAGTGAAAGTTTTCTCTTCATGAACTGGCTGCCCTCCCACAAAGTAGTAGTAGGCTCATTAGCCTTTTGCCCAAAGTTGCAGATTCAACCCTGGCTGAAACCTGTGGATTTCCAAGGCCCAGAAAACCCAACATTGTAATGTTAATATTGCCGGGTAAAAATTTCTCCAAAAATTCTCATCCAAGAGAGGTCCTCCATTGGCTAGCTATGAACACCATTGAGGGTGAAGACGTAGCTTCATAACCTAATATTTTGCTTTCTAGCTGAATTTGTTTGCAAAAAAAGGTAGGGTTTAAATGAATGATTTCACGTGAAAGGAGAGACAAATAAAGGGTATAGACAGAGAGGCATAAAATACTGCTCTGAATATTACCTGGTAGAGCCTTGATTTAAAAGTTCAATGTGCCTTTATTTATAATCCT
Organism: Acheta domesticus; assembly: GCA_031308135.1. NCBI lineage: Eukaryota > Metazoa > Arthropoda > Insecta > Orthoptera > Gryllidae > Acheta > Acheta domesticus. The sequence goes on along the minus strand of JAHLJT010002406.1, from coordinate 172,878,446 downwards.
AGTAATGAAAGTGAAAACAGTGTAAGTTTAGTAAGACGTTAAAAGATCTTCAATCAGGTTTAACATGTAAACTGATCAAGAAAATAAAGTTAGCAAATCACTGGGTTGTACTTCTGAACCAATGCTTAGTAATAATAAATAAACAAATATGGGACAGAAAGACAAGCAAATCTTTTCAATGCAATACACTTCTTTTCCAAACTTCAAATGGCAATATTAACAATACTTTATCTTTTACACAACAAATCTACCCAATGTATTCTTGAACATGACAGTAAACTTACAGGAAATAGAACAGTAAATTAAGATTAACAGTAACAATAATGTATGTGTGGGTTATAATTTGAAATGCGTACTACCTCACACAAAATAACTTGAAAAATACCATTACTTATAAAATGCCAACTTATGTGTCATTTCAAATAGGTATTATATATTGTCAAATCACTGGGTTTATAGAAAAGTATCAAATAAATGACTGTTTCAAATGGTCAAAATTCAAATAATAATTAAAACATGAAGATACTTTTGGTTTCATTGCTGAAGCTTATGTACCTGTACATAAATCTGTAAATTAAGATTTTAAAAAATTCATTAGATGCTGTAAGAAATGTATAAAGTCAGAAACACAACAGGGGAAAAAGAAGGGGAAGCCACATTGCTGCCACACATCAAAAGAACACAAAGGACAAGCTTCCTAAGAAAAATTCTACACTACAAACCAGAAAGAAGAAGAAATATAAGAATATGTAAAATGAAGTAGAAACAGTTAATGGACTAAACCAGTAAGTGTACTTCAAACACACAAGGAACAAGCTCAGAGGCCTAAGTCTCACATATACGTGGACGTTGATGCTGCTGCTGATAATATTCATAAGAAAGAAACATGGCTACATGATCTAAATGCTTCTGGACACATTAGACACTAGTTTTTTCTTTCTACAAGGTGCCACTTGCGTAATCAGTTAGAACAGAAATTTTAGAATTTTAATACAACACAAAAAGAAATTCCAGTAAAATGTTTTAAAAGTATCAATCAATTATTTTTCGGCACATTTATAGTTAATTAAGCAGTTTCAATGGCATGAAGTCAACCTCAGCTGGATATTTTTTAATTTATTATTTTTGTAGAAAATCACTTGTTAGGCTTTCTTGTAGGTGAAATATGAACAAAAATTGATCTTTTGTTTTTATTCCCATATCATTCCCCATAGTTTTTAGTACAGTCTCCGGAAGTTTTGTAACAGTTAGGTTGTGGGAAGACCTACGAAATTTAACCAACAGCCCAGTAGCGATATGTTGACAAGGGTAAGTCACGGATCAGTTCAACAGGCTTTCGGAAACCTGTATTACAACACTGATTATTTTCCCCTACACAAACTAGTGTTTACATGTTGTTTGGAAGTGTGTTTCTCTTCTGATCACAATTGCATGCATTGACAAATTTTTATTTTATGAAAAATGATGTGTTGTGAAGTTGTTGGAATGATAGTAAAATGAATAGAGTGACCGGTTGGCATAAGAAAGCGCAAAAAGGTCAAATATTTAATATTCCATCATGAAATATAAACAGATGAGTTATTGAAATGTAGTTTGTTGGAGAATGCAAACTTGAAATGTAGTTTTGTACAATAAAACCCATCTATGACGGAATCTCTTAAGATGGAAACCTACCCTCCTGGACCAAATATCTCAGATTGGAACTATTTTATACATGAAAACGATCGCCGGAAAAAGCCAGAAACCTATCTAATGCAGAAACAGAATGATTTTTTTCAGAACGTAAATAGATTATTACCTGGCTAAAAAGGAAATTTATTTTTAAATTTCTGGTGCCACTTCCATAATTAACTTTGGAATAGTACGGTGCAAAGGGGCATGTCCTGAGAAAATAGAGTGAAAGATGAATTATTCCTCTTACACCTGCTGTCGAGTAATTTTGGCAAACATGTTGGCTGTTTTGCTGCTACTTTCTTATGCTTTAGTGTGATTTTCATGGTCTCCACAAGTGTGGCATCAGTACTATCACTCCGAATCCTCAACGCTTCTGCTCTCCATTCCATTCTCTAGAGCATCATGTTTCCATCAGTCGGCAATGGAATTCTGCAAAGGCAGTATTGTCATTCTAGTGTAGCAGTCTTAGGGTTGATGAGATGTACACCACACAATGTGAGCACTTGCAGTGTAGTATAAGAAAGCTGTGTGCTAGTGTATCAAACTGTCTTTGAAGCATTCATGCAAAACCTTTCCATTACAGAAGAGAATGGAAGTGATTAAGAAACATTAAAAGAAAAACTGTTCTGCAAAACAACCTTCAGCCTGACTGCAATCTATGGAAAATTGCCGCAAGCTACTAGGCGCTCACATGATCAACAGTTTGGTGATCACAGCTCTATATGATGTAAAACTGCCAAGATAAAACTGTTTTGAAACAACCGTCAGGTTCCATCTTAGACCGGTTTTACTGTATTTCTGTTTCAGAAACTCTGCCGAGTGCATGAAGCAGTAAACACAATGGAGGTTTGTGTAATAATGATGGAAAAGAGAATGTTGGCAGTGGTTTCAGAACAAAAGGCTTGAAAATTCTTTATTAAGCTATTAGTAAAGAAACGCTAAACAAACTCTACTTTTCTGGAATAAATGTAAAAGAAAAACAATGAAAAGTTGTAGAATACAAAGAAAAGAATTTCTGAGTAAGGATTTTTTCAAATGATGATCTTTTAAGCTCAAAGTTTTCACGTCTAATGTGACACATCTTCATTAATTAATTTTTAACAAAATATAATTAATGCCACAAATTCCTTACACACATTTATTTATTTGTATTTCAGGAACAGTTCTTCAAAGTTACAAATCTCTATGCGATTGGTATCCCAAAGAAGTGTACCTTTGTAAAGTAAAATATTCAAAATTTTAAAGTTCATATTATAAACAATTTTAACAAATGAAGTTTTATTTATTTAATAATAAAAATTTTCTTAGAGATACACTTCTTCTTACTTCTGCTAAAAAAATTATAATACTACATTGTGTAAATCCACCGACATCTCCCCTGAATTACAAAGAGAAGCATTTGAATAAAATGTGCATTCATTGCTCTATTGTTGTCAATGAAACATTCTGCAGACAATGGAATTCACATCACATTCACATTGAAAATAATTGTTTCTATTTACTTCTCAAAAATCATGAAATGTACACATTGAAAATCAATACAATCTATCATGTAATCCTTGTTTTGCACAATTTGAACAATAATACTGTTTGGAGAAACAAAAATAAAAGAGATTCTCAAATAATTCAAACAAATTCCACGAAATTATATTAATTACAAAAATATCACTAATTCTATCTGTTAATGGAGAAGAACAGAAAGATTTTTATAAATGCTTATATGATTGACACAAGACTATTATACAAACATTTTAATATTCAGCATTTTTGAGAGAAACAACATAGAACGTCTTCCTTTTAAGTGAAGGAAATTTTTCACTTTTGCATGGATTTCAAATTTAGTCAATAGCTAAACAGAATGTATACAATGTGTATGCTATTTTTAAGTCTAGATACAGAACTAAAAATCCAACCGGTGGAAAATAATAGGGCTCAGATATCAATTTATTGCAAAATACCCAAATGACATTTGTTTCTAACCTAATCTCAATATAACATGATGTACTCATTAACAATTCAAAAACGAATTATTCAGTGTTAGTCTTAAATTCTCAATCTAAATTAGGTCCCTGATAAGAGTTACTTATTAATCTGGCACTGACTGAAGATTTCTACCAATGCACAAGAAACAACTCTCACTGTGAAGAAATTCTGTACATAAATGTACAAACTGAACAATTTACATTAATTCACTTAGAGATCAAGTTCCATTAAGATTTTCTCATCATCAACCGGTCAAATTATGGTGCTGAGATTGCGCTATAACATTATCTTTAAGATAAAATCAAATACTCTGGTTTCTATAAAAACAGCGAATAAATATATATCATCATGCAACATCACTAAGTAATCATGACATATCTGCATGCTATTGATGCACTCAGACATGTAGGCAAACATGTACATATAATAAAGCTCTGGCACCCATACACACGGACAAGTACATGCATTTGACTTCACCTACAAATTAAAATATAATGATTTGTTTTGATATTCAATAGTTTTGTTTATTTTGTGTACAGAGTTGATCATTCTATTCCCTGTTCATTTTAAACAATAGCCTGCTCCCTATGCTAACCTTTTGTCCCAAGAAAAGCATAGAAATCTTGCAGAGTACACATTCCAAACTTGTTAAATGTTGGAAGCAAGTATTAAGGGGTCAAAAGACAATTTGAAAGTCATGTCTTAGACATAATAGTTCTTATTCTGAACCACTTTCAAGAAAGCTATAAAATAAATGCTGTCATCAACAAATTGTAAGAATGATTCAGTAAGTAATAAGATGCTTCCCCTTAAGGATGGAGTTTGCTTTCCCTACCAATCTAATGAGTGCTAGAACGTTTTCAGGATGTAAGGTAGAAAGGGCGATATTGGCTCCGAGGGCCAAGATCTTGCAACTGTAAAACTATTTCCGCTCACTGTTATTAGGATCTGAATGGGAATAGATTACCGATCTATATTAGTAATTACTCAAATGCAACTCTAAAATAAATGTCCTTCACATTTAACTTAACCTCAAAAATACACAAAGTCAAATGCACACAAGCACTCACAGTCTCCCTATGCAATATTCTGGAGAGCAATACTAAGGAAGATCCTCACAATCATAACATAGAAATGGAGGGGGGGAGAAAGAAAAAAGAAGAAGAAAAAAAAGAAAACAAAAGAGAGGGGGGGGGAAAAAGGGGGGGAGTTCATATTCTATTCAAAACATTTAAGTACTTTTAAAGAACAAACTACCTTCAACTGAAGATAGAAGCCTTATAACATTTAGATTTGCCTTTGAAGTAAAAGGCTGGAGGATTATTTAGCACGAATTTTCTTCGGTAATATGATGAACTACATAAAATATGTATAAAGACTATAACAATTCAAAATATCATGAAATATATTTTCATTTGTAAAAATATTTTTGTTTGTATTCCTATTGAGTTATTTGTCTTACCATTTCAACTATTACTCACATCAAGTCTAACATGAAAATAAATACAAAAAACAACAAAATATTGCCAGGTGTCAAGAGAAAATAACAATCACAAAAGAAAAGAAGTATATTGCATTTGTATATGATGTAACCATTTATCAATTAACTATCTCAACCAACAATTTAATGTTCCTAGATAAATGCATACTACACAGTAGTGTTAGCACTCTTTGCCATGTACAAGCAAGTACAAATAATGTCTTTTCTACAGTATAACTCTCAAAATTATAAACGCACCATTTTGAAAACAAGAAAATGCTTATGATCAAGAAAGAATACACAGCTGTCAGACATATTCTTACCTTGACATTCCTCGCAGTTCCTGGTTGTTTACAAACTATGTACTAGCATGATCTGTACAATCACACAAGTGGGATATAATTTCAATTGACCTGTTTTAAAATTCTCCCTTGATTTCATAACAGCAAGCAATCGGTTGTGTAGCACTCCCACTGCCAGGAACAATCTTGACAGAGTAATATATACAATTACAGTACACAGAGACACAAAGAAACTTACACACTGACGACACATTTTCATTTTGTATGAGTTGCTTGAATGGCACGGCATATTTCTAGCCATGGGTGGCCATAAGAGGTGCAGAAAATGCATGTCTCGGGGCCAAATGTCAGAGCTTGGTGCTGCTGCTGCGAAGCGGAGTTGTGCGCGGGGGACTGCGACGATGCCTGGAGGAGAGCCCAGTGGGCTTGCGTGAGTCAGTCGGCCAATCCTTGTGACACTGCAATCAGCTCCTCCTTCAGCAGGCGGAACGACGGCCGATCCTCTGGCAAACGGCTCCAACACTTGCGCATAATCTGACACAAAAATAAATAACAACTAACAATGGTAAGTCTTCTCAATTTTCTTTGAAATCAAACTTTGCATTCATCCTTAGAAGCAAAATTCTCATATTTAACTTCTTACAGCACTAATACTGGCATAGAGCAAAAACAATTTTATCAGACTAGTAAAATAAAATTAAACCAGTCGTGCTACAAATGGCACATACTTTTTCATACTAACTGGTTTTCTGATTTCTTTGGTCTAGGCTAGCATTTTGGTCTTCGCATACTCTTGCCAGCTGCCATCTATTGCCACCCAAAATACATTGTTTTTAAAAATATTCTCAATGTTTCAGTTTCCTAATGGTAGAGCTGAAATTTAACTTGACCCTTTTTTTACCTGTGTTCTATTTATATGACAGTGCACTTTGCATTTTTTGCTCCTCCTAATATTGTTCATTTTTCACTAATTGTCAATATGACCTGTTTTTGACAATTTATCAGCTGACTAAATTATAATTGGTTGAATATATTTAGCATACTTAATAAATAATTATTTTGAACATTTAGTTTTTTCTTACCCAAGGTGTTCTTTCATAGAACTCAATAAATAAAACACCAATGCATTGTATCATTCATATGATGAATCAAATTTCAATTACTGTAGTTTTTCGAATATGTTCCTACATTTATTATCCAATATTTTCATCTAAGAGAAATTTGGAAGAAAAATGTGTACCATAAATATGACAGTGGTAAAAACCAGTATCAATGGCAGCAACATACTTGAAAACATTTCTAACAAATTTCTTACCCATTATTTCATGTGGGAAATACAAATGGGAGCTATATTGTACGCGCAAGGTGTTTTGAGAGCAGAGATACTACGTCTGTATTCCTAGAAGCAAGTTTTGAGTTAATTCGCAGCAAGAAAGCACAATAAACGTTGATGTGCTAAGAGACTAACGACAGAACAATTGTATGGACATAATGCTGGCACCGCCCACAGTGAAAACCACTAAAACCATTACTAGTCATTCATACCCATTTGTTCTACAAAAGCATTTGCTTGTGACAAAACCACTTATATGTTAGATAGGACACTTTCAATTATGGTGGTGCCAATTCCACACTGGCACTGCTACCACCATCATAAGAAAATTTGGAACCATTCTAAATCACTTCTATCGAACCACCAGAATTATCTATTAGAAGAATTATCAGAAGAATCTATTAGCACCAGAATTTTCATTTGTACCAAAGAAATTAATTAAGATACAGCCATTATAATGTGGCAGCGCAAACTTCGCTGTAAAAATATTGGAACCAACCTAAATTGCTTGTACCAGATCGTTCCACCAGAATCTTTGTTTGTACCAAAAAATAATTGATATTTAGCCATTTTAAAGTGGGGATGGAGCCCTCATGCTAACCCTGACACAGCCCCATGACAACCAGCCAAAAATTTTGAACTTTTCTATATCATTTGTGCCTCATTTGTACCAGAATGTTCAATCAGATCTTTTGTTTGCACCACAAAAAATAATTAATATTGTACATCATTTCAAGAAAATAAATAAATGAACATTTGAAAGTAATTTTTATATGAAAATTAACTTTTCATGATATGAAAATGTGTCATGCCTAATGATATCCTTTTTTCCCACTGTCCTATTATTAGAACAGCAAAAATTTCTAATTTGTTGAAGTAAATATGTTTGAAAATTTATGGATTTTATCAAATGAGCCTATTCTTAAGGCAATGCAATGAAAAATAACCACTTTAGCATATCAGAACAAATTTGGTAAAAATGGGTTCAAGAATATTACAGAAAAGTTAAACTTCGTCCTAAATGGAAATTTTCATTTCTTTCTTTCTTTATTTTTTCTTACACTACAGACAGCTGCCCATTTTACAATATATGCATTTTATGGAGTTTACGCAAAGACTAATAATGAAATACTAAGTTATTTACAATTTAATATGAAATAAACATATAAGAATTACAATTGTCTAATCATTTGTATTTCCATAATTTTGATTTCGCTTCGTTAAACAATTCGGTTTCCTTAACATCAATCAAAAGATCTAAGTTATATACATTTATCATATTTATCCTTGTAACTGGATTACTAGAGGTATAATCAGTTCTAAATCTTCATATGATGAAGAGATCATGTTGTCTAGTTTTTCTCTATGGGACCCCAAAACTCAATTCACTTGATAGTTCAGGACAAAAAATTGTAGTGATAGAATATTACTTTGTACTGATACATGAAAATAATTATCATTGAGATAGGGATAGGGAAGACTATAATATAGCTCTATGATTCTAAAAATGTATGTTGTACTGATTGTAGGCATTTATTATGGATATCATAAATGGGAGACCATACACTAGAGGCATATAATTGCAAAGATCTGACCGAAAGTATATACATAGTCTTCACGTGTTCTCGCAAATCAATTGTTGAGTGGCTTTAATAATGATGTAATCAATATGACGATTAAAACTCATTCTTGAGTCCAAAATCACACTTTGCATTGCACTTCCCATACTGTCTCGCATTACGGCAACTTTATTTATATTAATTATCTGATTTAAATAATATTTATTATAAACAAAATATATGTTACAAATTTATGTTTGCTTTGCACCAATAGAAACTTGATGTCTGTTTCATGACGGACATGTTCTAAATGGCACTTGTTTGGGTTGTATTTACTTTCTACATTACTGACTTTACTATTCACACAGTACAAAATAAGTCCATTTGTATAATTAACTTTCAATGACTGGTACAAGCCACAGTTTTCATGCACATTATAGAATATTATCCAGACATTTAATGAACACCTGCCATATTCTGATGCGTAGTTCACGGCTTCACTTTTCAAGAGTTTCCCCTCGGTTTTCAATGCTTTCCCAATATTTCCAGTGGATGAAAAACAAATTGACATACATCTTTTTAGTGATCATCCCCCACAAGTCACAACTGTTTGCTACTTTGATTTGTATACCATAAACTGTGTAAATACATCGAGTTTGAAAGGGAAATGCCGGTGTATCAACTCTGGTCATCTGACATAATACGTCTACAGTTTATAAATGAATCACTTCATACTAAAGAAAAATTAATTTTCAAATAAAATAAGTGAAATTAGCCTTTACCTTTTCTCAAACCTCTCTTATTCATTCGAAAATCATGATTCATGAAACAAGAGTGAACTGGAGTACAACTTGCCCTCCTGTACACTAAATCTCTCTTCTAAACTCAAGACATTTCCCTTTGCATAAATAATAAGAAGAAATATTTTGTCATTGGATCTTCATACGATAATCCTTTTTTTTCAACTGACTTAATTTGATTTTTAAAACAACGATGTTTTTGCTATACTGTGGTGAAACAACTCACGGGACAAGACTTGACACGTATTGAACAAGAAGACCTGAAAACTGCACAGCGGAAGGAATGCTTGCATATTTCTTAAGAAGGTATCTGAAATACTAGGAGACACGTTAAACATTTTTCAGCGTTGAAATGTATGAAACAGAACCTACAAGATTGGGTCAGTATCCAAGAAGTCAAAATGATGCCTCAAGGGCTTTCTAAGCAAATTTGATAATTTTTCATGAAATATGTATATTACACGATCCAGTTTTTAACATACTGCAAAAAATTAAAATTGATGAAAAGTCACAAAATCACAAAATTCTATCTTCAAAAACAAAGAAGTTACAAGAATATAAAGAGCACTAGGAGTTGAAATGACGCCTCTGGGCATTCTGGTGTTAAAAAATTAGCCACAGAAATAATGCTGATTGACCTTGTTTAATTTTAGTTTTGTATATTTGTGATCATCAGTTGCAAATAAGAGTTGTCATCATTTTAAGTCATTTTTAAGTGATTTGTATGTTTTATGAAATTGTGTGGTTTTGAAGGATTCTTAAGTGCGATTGGTTGTGATGAAATGTTGGGTTTTTTGGTAGTGTGTGTAATTTTTTTTGCAATGGGTGAATGCCTATTCGATAAATAAAAATAAATTATAATTACGATACTGCACGAAAACTACTATAATTTTCAAAAAAATATATATTTCTTTAATGAAAGAACCAAATATAGAGAATAAATTTCATTTGAAGGGAAAATCTCAGTCTTCAATTTTGTAGTTACAGGAATACGCCAAAAAACTTTCAGACTTTTGCACTTTTTGAAAATTCAGAGAAAACAGTGAAAAATCAAAGTTGTGCATTCTTTATAAACGTATTTTATTCTTATCTGAAATTTAACAAAAAAAATTGGAGCTATTTTTGAGAAAATTCTGAAACTGTGCCAAGGTCTTCATGTAAAGTTCCTCCCAAAATTAAAGAAAGTTATTCAAAATTGCAGAGCTTCAAGTGAGCCCAGATTGACTGGGAAGTATTCAGATTGAAAAAAATCCTTCACATAGCTTAGGCACTAGTGTTATTCACAGATGATTGACGGATGGACAGACAGATGTTTTGCAAAAAAACACTTTTGCGATATCTGAGTACCCCAAAACATGTATTTCCGTTGAAATATTAACATTGATTTTCTGCAGCATAACATAACTTTCTCTATACTATTCAGCATTACATAACTTTCTCTATATTTTACTCTGTATATACGTACTAATATGAGAAACTAACTAGTGGTGCTACAGAATGGCACAGACTTTCTTGTACTAGTGAGATTTCTTATTTCTTGGCTTTAGGCTAGCTTTTCAGTCTTGCCCCCATGGAAATTTTCATTGAGAAATTTAGAGCAGTTTTTAAGAACATGTCGTTCAAGCATTAGTGTAAATGAGAAATTTGAAGCTCTTTTTTGTTGAAAACTTTGAGTTTTTGAAAAACTTTATTGGGAGTCATTTGAAGTACTTCTACTCACAAACGCATTAATATATACAAATTGCTGGAAATGTACATATTAACAATGAGAGAGATATTTTTTAAAAAATTATATTTGCATTAATTTTTGAAAAAACAAAAGAATGCAGAAAAATTAATTTTATGTCATCTTAAACAGTGCATTTAACACTATCCATACGAAAAATGTGAAGAAAAAATTTGGATTTGAGTTCATTTTTGCAGAAAACTTTTGAGTTTTCAAGGGCAACATTTGACTCACTTGTTTCAACAAATGCAATGATGTATACAAATTGCACTTATTGTAAATATTAACAATGCCAGAGTGATGTCAAAAAAATTACATTTTTGTAATTTCTGAAGAAACAACAGAATGGAGAAAAATAGTGTATATATCATCTTACACAAAACATTTAGCACTATCGCTATCACAAGTTGAAATAAAAAATTTGGAGCCGTTTTTGAGAAATGTTTGTTGTTGATATTTTTTAATATTGCACATATTTCACGCAATAATGTGCAAGAATTGCTAAAACTTTCAAAACATGTACATGTCTCTAATGGAAGAACTAATTATTAAGAACAAGTTTCATTTAAACTTTTGCAACTGCGCAACTTTCACAACTTTTGCAAACTTTCGCAATCTCAGTTAAACTTTTGCAACCTGTCAAAATTGCTTCAGGGGTCCCTCAGGGAACCGTTCCAGGTCTGTTGCTATTCATTGGTTATGTTAACGATATCGAGCGCGACATTAAGTCGGAAATTTGACTCTTTGCAGACAATTGCATTCTCTACAGAGAAATTAAAGATATCCAGGACATGCAAGCGTTACAAGCAGACCTAAATAAAATAGAAAGCTGGACCACAGAGAATGAAATGGAGATCAATACAAATAAGTGCAAAGCTATCGGTTTCTCAAAAACGCAGAAAATATCTCGTTTTCTCTGAAAGGCGATTTAATACTCAGGGTAAGTAATATTAAATACTTAGGAATTAATATTAACAAACACTTGGGATGGGCCAAGCAAGTGAACTATGTGGCCAGAAATGCATGGAAAGCACTGCATTTCATGATGAGGATACTTAGACGAGGGAGTGCTGAATCACGTAAACTTGTGTACACGTCGCTAATTCGACGTATTCTAAAATACTGTTCAGTTTGTTGGGATCCTTATCGTGTACGACAAGTAAATACTTTAAATAAAATTCAAAAACTTGTGGAAAAATTTGTATTGTGAGGGAAAATAAACTCAAATAGACCCATGTGGCAATCCTTGCAGGAATGTCGGGAAAGAGCCAGACTCTGGGCTTTCTTCAGAGCCTACAAAGGCAAACCAGCTTGGAAGGATATTAAGAAACGACTCTTAAAGACATCATACACTAGTCGTCAGGACCACAATTGCAAAATTATGGAGGAGAAGGCAAAAAACAGATATTGGAAAATTTTCGTTCGTTAATCAGACAATAAAAAACTGGAACGAATTACCTGCAATACTGCTAGAGAATCTACCTCAGAGTGTGGGAAAATTCAAAAATAAATTAAAAAACATAAATTAGAAATAGTTATAATTGTACATATGTTAGACTACAACATTCAAATTTTGTATTCATTTAGTCATGATCTGCATAAAATGTGTTTATAATGTACTTAATTTAATGTAAATTGGTACGTAATCTACAACTTGTATGTAAAAGTATTACTTGATGTATCTATGAAGAGCTGCCACCGGGTTCTTTCCCAAAGCAATTAATATATTAATATTATTATTATTATTATTATTATTATTATTATTGAAAGGAAAAATCTCCATCTTACAATTTTGTAGTTGTTGGAAGACATCGAAAAAAGTCAATCTTTTGCAATTTTCGAAAATTCAGAGTCAAAAGTAAAAACTGGACCTATGTCAAGTTTATAGCAGTTCTTTAAACTGTTATCTACAATAAGTGTCTTTTAATATATCCAAGTTTATATCCCCCAATATAAAGTGATGATTTACTTTCCTAATGTTGCATTTGATATTGTATATCATCAATTAACTTTTTTACAGGGGTGTCATGACTTCTATATACAGCAGTAAACTAACTTCTCTCAATTCAAATGTGATCTGCAGTTCTTTAGCATGTAGGAAGTTCATATTAATCTCATTATAGTATAAAATTCCAGTGTTTCTATTAATATTATTTTTTGTAAAAATTGTGTTATAATTATATAATTCAGGGCTGTGAGTTTCCATACAGATGATTATATCTGGGTTATTTAACTGTTCTATCATCAGTTTCAGATCATCAATTGGTCTATTCTCAGGTCAGAATAATCATCTGAATTCCCCTTCCCGCCTTTCTTTCTTTTCCTTTTTTCATATGTTTTCTGACAAACAAAAATTGGATTTTGAAATAATTTCAAGAATGTATGTTTTCAAGTTTATTGCACAATATTTAAAGCAAAGAATAGAATCAATTATTAAAATTCTGAAAACAATTTGCTGGTTCAAAAAAGGAAATATCAAAAAACAAATATAATTGCAAATAACATGGCTGCCAAATGAGTTTTCGTAATTGCATATACACATGAGATAAGAGTTAAACTGATTATAAGTCATTGTTTTCCTTTTGTCATAAACTTGACCGGGAAAATGTATATTAGCCCTGATATAATATGATTAATCGCATTTGTGCAAACTTTTTATGTATGAGAAATGTTAAAACACTAAAAATAAAATAAAATACTACTTACTTCATACACTTCCTTGAAACACGCCTTTGGTCGATCCAGCACCATGCCTCTCTGGACTCTTTCCACAACTTCTGTGTTTTTGAGTCGACCGTAAGGCATTTTGCCACAGGTAAAGACTTCCCACATCAAAACTCCTGAAAATGACAAAAAATAGTTTACTCTGAATGTCATCCAAATTGGCTTTCTTAGTATTTTACCATTACTTTAATAGTATTTTATAATAATGAATGATTTACTGGGGTATTCTTGGAAAGTTCAACTGTGTGACAGGAGTTCTGGTAATTGATTATTTCTGATACTTTCACAATTCACCTCTCAATTCACTACAGTACTTTAAAATAAAAAGGAAGTTCTGTGGCCAGAAGTTTGTAAAATTAAAAATTATGTCACACATCTTATCAAGTGCTTGTTTCAAGAACAGACCCAGTACATTATTTCTTTGTGTAAATATCATCTTTCTTCAGTCTGACCCGCTTTTTAACACTAAACTTCCTATTTCTCCAGCTAAGTGACACTGAAGGGAATAGTAAGCCTAAAATATTGGTCCTCTCTATCTGATAATCCCAAAATATAATCAAGTTTCTAACTATATTTGATTTTATTATTTCAGGTACAGAAAAATATCCAATGGTAGTGAATTTAAAATTTCAATACATTTGTGTTTTCTTCAGACTTGATTCCACACACTAAGTATCTTGGTGCAGCCTTTAACCCCCTTCAATGTTTCTTGCAAGGTTGGAACACTTTCTTCATGCTTGTATCCTCAGCCATTACACTTGTTTTCTCATTCACTAGAAGACCCTTTCACCACATTCAGTACCCTTGCTACATTGGGCACGAACTTGTGTTTTATGTCAAGAAACTGCAGGCTTAACAGAACTGCCTTCGATCAGCTTAAGCATTTGCTCAGTACCCTCCTTCCCTTTCATTCACCATAAAAGTTACAAAAATAACCCACAAAACCCTCTTCCTGAAAGCCTTTAGTGTTACATGAATTTGCAGTACTGATGCTCCTTTTTCCCTATGTTCCCTACAAGCAAATCTTTTAGTGCTTGTAGACATGAATGTAGATTGGGACTGAAAGTTCACCATATTAATTGAAAAAGATCTCAAAGATTGACACGTTTTTAGATATTACATAAAAATCAATTTGACTATGGTTGTTAATACATAGCCCAGAACAAAAAAAAAGGGTTTTAATTTTTGTTCTATTAAAGATGCCCAAGTGGCTTTGGTAAATGTACCAACAACAGAGCCTATCAGTAAAAAAAACTTTTTTAGAGGGTAACTAAAATAGAGCATGGATATCATATGAGGTTTTAAAAACTGAATTCCTGCTCTAATGACACAAGTATTCTCTTGTTCTCTTACCATAGGCCCAAATGTCAGATTTGGAAGAAAATCTTGTATAATTAAGAACTTCTGGTGGCGCCCATTTTATGGGGAATTTGGTACCTCCAGAACTAGTATACTGGTCATCCAAAACATACCTGTAACAAAATAACAATAATTTAAAGACAATTCACTTTTATAAAATTATGATTCCCAAACAGTTGAAACTTATAAACAACATTTCCAGCACTCAAAGATAATTCATGACATAAAATAGACTGGACATTATGTTTAAACTTCATAAAGACATTGTACATTAAATTTTAAATATACATTTGATGTAAAATATATTTTAAAATTAATTTAAAATATAAAATAGCGAACAGAAGATAGTTCCAATGCCTTCAAGTTCTACTGAATATTTGTCACACAGTCATTCAGTTGCATACAGTCCTCTATTTATAAAACTACATTGGTACAAGCTTTTAAACTGTCCAGTAGGTAACAAGATCCAATAGACAGAATCACTTCCTTAAAAAACAACAACAGTTACTCACCTAGCTAGACCAAAGTCAGCAACCTTTACTATGTTTTCCGTTCCGACTAGGCAATTGCGGGCAGCAAGGTCTCTATGAATATAGTTATGTCGTTCTAAGTAGGCCATTCCTTTACAAACCTTCAAATGCAATACAATAAAATAATAATTAGAAAGAAAATTAAGTCTTCATTAATTTGTATCTAAACAGAAAGGCAGAAAAAAGGAAATCGCTAAAGACAAATTTATTGGGCACTAGGAAAGGTTAGTCAGTGTACTACACAATCTCTTAACCCATTCTAAGAGTTATTTTTAAACCAAGGTAAACTTAATGAAAAGATACACGTTACTGCTCCTCAAACACATTAATTTATCCAGAATCATTGGGATTTAGGAGCCTTTTCCTATCCAGCAGGTTCTGTTGCAAAAACAACCAGTACGGGGACGAGATGGAATGTAGGAGTGAATCGTTCGGCCATTTCTATTAAAAGGAATGTCATCACAATTCATACAATAAATACTAAAGAGAAAGAGTCAAGTTGAAGAGTATCTTAAAATTTTTCTTAACCCAAGATACGCTGATGAATTTCTAGCCACCTGTAGTGTTATATGCCATGTGTCTTTTGGGTCACAATGCATGTTTAATTTTCTTGGCAGTGCTATTCCTCAAATGACATTGGTTGCATTTTCTATCAGCAGATTCATTTGTTCACCATGTATTGAAGAGAAAAGGTCTTTTGAGTGGGTATCTTTACAACATGGGTGATCATGCATCTTCTGGACTTGCACAACAAATTCTGTCAGAATAGTGGGAAATGAATTTTTGTTATTACGGAATAATTAAATGTTATTAACACTTTACACTCCTTTGTTAAGGGGGCTTAAAAGTGCAGAAAAATTAATAATAAATTTCCTTCTTAGCCAGGTAATAATCACTTTATGTTCTCTAAAAACTATTCTATTTCCATGTTAGACAGGTTTCCGGCTTATAGTAGTCATTTTCACCAAGAAAATATTTCCAGCTGAGATTTTTTGTTTAGGATGGCAGGTTTTCATCTTAGACAGGTTTTACTACTTATACTGAGACAGGGTCATAATACTAAATGTAAATTCAATTAAATATTCAAAAATGTTAGTCAAGAAGTTTCCCAGCATTCAAGACATCTTAGGCTGTCACCCTTTAGGACAGGTCAAGTGAAAAGTAAATTAATCAAAAGAGAAGGAAAATCTTGGAGATGGAAACTTTCACTTCCTGAGAATTCTTATAAGCAAAAACAGGCATCAACAGATATGTGTGTCTGTGTTTGTGTTTGTATGTGCTTGCGTGCGTGAGTGAGAGCATGAAAGAGAAAGTTGACCAAGTTTATGTTGAAAATTATACCACACTGTTCTGAGGTCTGATTTTAGATTACTCTTCTTGACTTAGAGATGTAGAGGCAGTAACTGAAACTTGTATTTAACTTGTGTAATTTTTTCTCATGGATAATTTACAAACTCTAATTTTTTATTAAAAAAACTAAAATAAAACCTAGCTTAATTTTCACAATGTAAAATACTTGTGAGGGAAAAGCCATTCCTGAAACTACTATAAAACTGCTTATACAGTGATTGTTCATGTTCTATTTCATTGTACAGGTAAAAAAAAGGAAATCTATTAACAGTTCAAACATTTTGAAAGAGATTTCTGATTTGGTTGTAAAATGACAGCAGCAAAATACATCAAATTTCAGTCTCATAAATATAAGAATATTCATTTATTTATGAACAAAGGTACTGATTATAATATTCTACATTAATAATTTCTCACATACTTCACATAGCTTTACTTTCAAAGTTATTTGGATGGGCTAAGTGTGTTGGCAGCAGAGCACAGCATCTGAGGGAATACCAATTTTCTATCTTTGCCTGAACCAAGCTGCAAATTAATTTCATGAATTTAGCATGTTATTGAAAGTCCAAGTTCAGTGAATGCATTATTTATGATGCTTGGAGAAAAGATTTTGATTTGAGATTAGGTTTGTTCATTCAAAATGTTTATTTGAGACCATTGTGTAAAGTAGATTCTTTTAAAAGAAATTCCTTCTTTCTCTCACTGTTCTTTTATATAGGGCCATGGTCTTCATGAATGGCCCGAATGGTTGTGAGTTGAGTGACCTGGTTGTGAATAAGTGTGTGGAAGACCTTGCGAGATAGTCATTGTACAAGTGTTGTTTGTTGTTGTTGTTGTTTGTTGTTGTTGTTGTTGTTGATGATGATTCTACTGACAAATCATTCTTCTCAAAAACGAAAGAATCTCTTCCAATTTAAGAGAGTATACATTCCTGAAAAATTATTGATCTTTCATTACTGCAATATATACCAGGTTAGTGAAATTTTTCAAAATAAATTATGTTATTTCATTATCATCACCACTAGTAGCAACAATAACAACTAAAATCATGAAATGAACTAGTAAACAATACATCCAAATAATAGTACTTGTAACAAAGTGCCAGAGTGGGGTCACCGTATTTTCAAAACCTATTTTGTATGAATTCTATTACTGGCAATAGTCTTCATGCAAAACTAATACAAAAACTTGAGTGCCCACTGGAAATCAAAGCCAGAGCCATGTGCCTGGAGGTGTACATACCTCACAGGAACAATACCCATAAAATTATGAAATGTTTGAATATAGGTTTTTATTAAATTAGGTTTTCATTAATTTATGTGAATTGCTTACGTTTTATTAAATATTACTGTTCTGAATTATGGAAATTACATTTCTGTCATTTGACGGAGTTGCGCCCCCCCCCAGTTTCTTAGGGCAGCAGCTGGCACTATTACAAACACATCTTTCCATACACCAAGAAAGCTGTTGTGCAATTGTCAGTGATTTAATGGAAGTGAGACATGGAGGTGAAGACGAAGTGGTTTATTCTTTATATACTTTATTCTTTTTATACTACCACTTATGTATCACACTAACATACCTGGATACACATGTCTAATAACATCCCCACATTACCACTAAGAGATGTTTCATGCCGTCTGAGATAATTTAAAAGGGAGCCATGCCGCATGTATTCAGTAACTATGTAAATAGGTCTATGCTTGCTGCAAACACCATAAAGTTGCACTAGGTTCTGATGCTGCAGTTTTCTGGTGACACAAGAAAAATGAAAATAAAATCATGTTCTCTTGACTCGTACATTTTATTGGAATGAATGATGCTTATTAAAAAAAATATCCATATATAACTATGCACATACGTCATAACTTTCGCTTCCTCGATAAAATCGTCTT
Organism: Acheta domesticus; assembly: GCA_031308135.1. NCBI lineage: Eukaryota > Metazoa > Arthropoda > Insecta > Orthoptera > Gryllidae > Acheta > Acheta domesticus. Next base: position 172,859,731 of record JAHLJT010002406.1, on the reverse strand, counting down.
CTGACATGGTGCCCTCTTTCATCATCTTCACAGCTACGTCAATGGATCCCCGCCATTTCCCTCTTCTTACTACACCAAACTGTCCAGACCCAAGTTCCTCAAGCAGCATCAGTTCTTGGGGGTCTATTTCCCATTTATCTACAATACAACAATTTTTTTGTCAAGAAATGTGAAAATGAGATGGACCAAATCATGCAGTAAAGTTATAATGAAACTATTAAATAGAAGAGAAAAAAACAAAAACAAAAAAAACAAACAAATAAATTAATTAAATAAATAAAAATAAAAAATAGTTTGCTTTTGTATTACTTCCTAAACATGAAACTATTTTTAGAAAAGATATTCTTTTTTAAGCCATTTTTTCAGCCACAAAAACCTGTAATGCCGCCATCCAGTGATAAGCAGAAGCAATTATAATCTTGAGTATTAAGTAATCTATTTTGATTATATCTAAAGTCCTGAAAGCACTCGGTCTTCAGTTTCTTTTGAAAGTTCCCACAAGGCATATTATGAAACATAAAAGTACATTCATGGCAAACTATTAAATTAATTTATTAAATTTAGAAACATGTTTAATGAATACCATTTAGGATAAGGACATTTTTTGAGATTGTGCGTTATCCAAACCTAGTTACAAGCTACGTTAACTTTCAGATACAAAAAAGGAAAAAGAAAATAGGACCAAATAAGGATATGTGTAAATTCCATCAACATTTCATTAACTACTTTTCAGAGCTAAATCATATCAATTAAAAAAAATGTATTTTTGTTGTTGTTTTTTTTTCACTTAAAAATAAAGATTATACAATCATCTCTTTTGTCACTTGGATATTGAGTACTGCTTGTAAAGAACTAACATACCATGACTGAGGCCTGCAGTAGCTGGTGCAGGACGGTCACAGGGGCTCGTCTTAAGTCGTGATGCCAAACCACCACTATTATGACGATGATAATTCACCAACTCGGGAATAGTTTTAAAAGGATGTTTCTCTGACAAGAAAAAGTCACCTCGAGAATTTTGCTTGATATGATAATGTTTTACATGTGGATGAGGGCTAAAAAGCAAAGGGAAAAATGACAATTATTTTAAGATTAAAACATTTCAGCATTTTTAGAATAATTTTTTTTTTTATTTATTGAAAAACATTCTTCAAAAATAACTCTCTTGTAGTTTAAGCTAGAGTAACAGACAACAACAACAGTTTAAAATCTTCAAGATGATTCAGGTATTATTCTTGGTTTATTAATGAGAAACAACACTTTGCATTCCTTTCAAAGGAAATTACTTTATTTACTTTATTCATATGTGAGTGCAAAGGTCATAATAACTATGTTTCATGATTCTGTACATCACATCAATATAACAAGGAATTGTGACGCTGTTTCCTTGTTATAGTTAGTAAATAATTAATAATCTTCAGGTACTCTCGAAGATTAGATAAAAAACTAATTGACAACAAATTAAAATTCAAAAATGAAATTAAATTTGATTTGAAATGGAATCAGTAACACTTAAAATGATTTATGAACAAATTCCAGGTGAATTCTTGTAGTAATTGTTGAAAATGGATTATATTTGTTTATAATATTTTTGTTTCAGAAAAATTTTACAAGAACTACAAATTTTACAAGGTGCAAATGGATTTTTAAAGAAATTATTTATTACAACTATTCTATGTCATAAATTGTGCCCAGCACACTAAATGGTGTACATTTGAAACTAAATTAATTAACCTTCAGACAACTCTCCACACACTGCCTCAACTCCGAATGAAACTAAATTAAGTAAATGTATCTCTGTAATCTTTTTTTTCCAAATCAAATCAGTACTCACACTTTTGTATATAAAGAAAGAGTGTAGAGACCCTTTGTGGATGAGTTGCGCACAACAAAACAGCCCTCCTTCTCTTCTTGTTTTAATAAAGATTCTGCCCGCTGCCGGGACATGTCTCCAACATACCATCTGCAAGAATATTTAAATTAAAGAAAGAATCTTTCAACAGAGTGTCTAATTTTTGTCCTTCTCCCTTTTTTAAAATTACAGACAATCAATCTTGTACTACTGTGAAGGGGAGCAATTGCCCCATTCAGCCTGTGTTAAATTGACTATATTTCTGACCCTTTCTCTCAGAAACTACTTTACTGACTTACATAGGTCATTCAATAATTAAAGACACAAATTGTTCTGGAGAAAAAACAGTTTGTAAGACAAGTTTGGTAATTTTATGACCAAGTCGGCATCACTGGGATGTGCCCCAACCATCTGGATGATCAGCATTGTTGTGTTCATACCCTCAAAATTAAGTTGAATGATGGCGAGTCGACTTGAAAATTCTACATTGGTTGAACAACGTTCTGCAATTTGTTTTTTACTTGCTGAATGTGAAAAAACAGTTAATGTATCATCTAGAATGACTGAAGTTATGGTGAAAGTTGTATGAACAGGAATTTTTACAAGTGGGTACAACAGTTCAAAAGTGGTTGAGACTCAGTGACTGACGAACACCATTCTGGTCACATGAGCAGGAAAAGTCATATTGACGGTTGGGGACGCTATAGTAGCATTTATTTGTGATATCTTGACAAACAGCAATATACAGCCAATACTGTTCAGATATGCTTTTGAACAAGGTGAACCCAGCCATAAGAAAGAAAAGTCATAGATCTCAGATGAAAAGGTGTGATTCTCCAGCAAGTCAACACACGTCCTCACACTGCTCATAAAAGCCGTGAAACCATAGACAAAATGGATTTGGAGGTTATGTCTTATCCTACTCTTAGCCCCCATTTAGCACCATGTGATTTCCATTTGTTTGGTCCACTGAAGGAGACGTAGGAGATAACGAAGATGTCAAAAAATTTGTGGGAAATTGGTCCACACGCCAAGATAAAAAGTTCTTTGCAGACAGTGTAAAAAAGCTGGTAACCTATTTGGACAAGCGCATAAACATTGGTGGGGATTACATTGAAAAGTAGGAAGAATCCTGTTTCGTAAAAATAAACTTTTATTTCTCCAGAACTATTTGTCTCTTTAATTATTGAATGCCCCTCGTATAAAATTTTACAGTACATTTTTTAACTATTCATTATTATACCTGTGCAGAATAATATGAATAAGAAATCATAAAATTGTTTTACCGAATTCTAAAAAAGAATTGAAAATAATTTTGAAAATTAATCCAATTGGATCAATTTTGCAATCTACCTTACTATTTTGGTTGAGTAGCTCAATGTTCACACAAAGCTACCCTGAAAATTTCATCTTTTTATCTTAAATAGTGTCTGAACAATGGATCATATCGTCACTTTTCTAACAAACAAGGTATAATTCCTTAGAAAACTGTTCTTCTAACCTCACTAACTAAAACACTAAACACAAACCTATATTTGTGTACAAAACTACAAGAATAAAGAAGTTACGATTTTTCGAAACTTTTAGAAATTTTTAGAAATTACGCAGTTTCTCCAATGTCAGAGTCTACGTAAGTTTGTCAGACTGTAAGTCTTTATTTTATAGTACAGTATTATATTTCTGTATTATATTTATTAGAAAGGTCTTTATTTTATTGACAGAAAATTGTATTTTGGATAGAAGTTTTATATCAAAATAATAAAAGATGTTTGCAATATAGTAAAATGTGTAATACATAAATAGTAACATTTCAGAAATGATTATTTCCATCATCAGGCTGGGGTTAAAATGTCAAAACAAATTAATAGAATATTTTAACAATGGACAGAATTATAAGAAGAAGAATTACATAACATCAATGTATGCAAATCACCACACAGAACACACCTTGATAAAAATCTTTTGAAGCTCCAATTAGGAAAGTACTTGGAGGTATGTCATTATAATAAATAAAAAAGGATAGAGAATAAGAGAAGGTAGATAGAGATAGGATTGACAGAGACTGCAAAATCGAGATGTTATGAAGAAATAAAGAAAGACTTCTCCATCAACTTAATTAAGTTGACAGAAACCACTTCCTTTATTTCTTCATGAAAATATGTCAACAATACTGCATCAGAGTTCCCACAAGAAAAATGTTAGACATAGCATCTTTACATTGAGAAAAATTACTCAACAATCCATCATATAAATTAGTGACTTTATTTGATTTCACCTGCATATTCAAACAGAAAGATGTTTTGATATAAAGTGTTTCTAATGTCAATCATGGATACAATTCTCATCTTATTCTCAAATCAATTCAATTCAAATTAAGGCTGTCATGATTTAAATCACAAATGGTGATTTAAATCATGTTTGAAAGTTTACGTAATGAATATATTATATTTATTATAAAATATTTCACATTATTAATTTAACAGCACACACTAATTTAACAGCAATGTTGCCCTAACACGCACAAACTAGTTTAGAGTAAAACATGTTTAAAGCTTCAACTGCGTCCATAATTCTAGATTTGTATTAAAAGGTGTGAAAAATGGAATTTTATTAATACTCATTTAAAAAAGAAAATCAATATTGTTAAAACAGTAATGAAAACGGTAGTTAATCTTACTAGTTTTAATAATATTAACATTTTTCTGTACGAGTATATTGATAAAATTCTATTTTAAGGGAGAAGCATACTTCCCACTGACTGTTAAAATGTTAAGGGACAGTGCACAAGTAAAAACCATTATACCCCATATTTTTTTATAATAGGTCAACTGTTAAGTAGAATTTAATATTTCAAAAACTATCTAACATTATTAGAAGTTTTTTGATGAATTCAGTTGTTTTCAACAATAAGTGCTTTTTGATTGGGGCAGTATTGCACAAAAAAAAATCGGTAAAATTTCTTCGAATGAAGAATGCCTTTTTTTATAAATCATGCTAATAGATGGTGCCACAAGCTTATTTAGTAATGTGAACACGAGAGAAGTGTTTCAAAAGCACCAAACTAAAAGTAAATCAAATTTAAAGATTTTGTGGTCAGGGCGGTTTTGCACCGGACCCCTCAAATAAACAGTCTCTTTATTTTTTTTTAATACAATTACAATAGTTTAATGATAAATTTAAAAACTGATGTTTTAATTAACTTTTTTCTGCTTTTAAAGTAATTAAGGATAAATAAATTACTTAACAATTTTGTTTTAAAGTAAAATATCTAATACAATTTTAAAAAATTTTATATAAATAAAAAAATTCTGATATTTTTGATTTTTTTCAGCCCTAATTCAAATCTTAAAAAGTAAAAAAGAAGGGTATTTCAGAGAAAATGTTTTCAGATAATATAATATAATGGAAGCTCTTACATTTATTATAGAATAATATATAACATATATATAACATATATATAACAATACTATATAACAATAAAATATCTTAAGAAACAAATACAGGATTTTTATAGTAACAAGATTTGTATGTCTGTAACGTCACATCAGTATATCAAGTTGCATACAACTTTAACAGAAGCTTTATAATAATTTTAACAATACCATTGTTTAAAGAATAGCAGCACTCTGCCAGCTATGATTTAAAAAAATCAAAGTACATCTAGGAAGAACACTGCAGGAGACAGTTTGCATTACGTCTTCACAAGCTCAATTTTGCATAAGGATAAACTGCTTGCATATCACAGCCCATGAACGAGAAACTCAAGTGGGTGCCTCCTTATGGACATACAGCACATTATTTTATTGGCTAGGGGAGGCATGTCTATTCTCATTCGGGTGCATTTTAGTTGCCTAAGGAGATTATGTTTGGAGATCACCACTCGGAAAAATGTAATATGCCTTTATTGCGGCTGTCTTCTCTGACTAACTACTTGATTTTGTCATGCTATGCCACTGGCTTTGTCCCATATGCATTACTCATATTGTGTGTTATATTTACATAATTTTATTTTGTGTTTCGCAGACACTTCTTCAATTTATTGTTTACTGCTCTTGATCATCCCTATAATTATCCATACAGTAGAAGAGAAAGGCACACTACCACTGAGATCACATGCCCAGAAAAATGAAGGATATAAAGGCATAACATCCTCTCAGACCTTCACTCAGTGATCGAGTATGGCATCCATTAAAAAAAAAAAAAAAAAAAAAAATTATTATCATCATCTTTTTCCTTATTACATTTAATAAATAAAGTTCTTAAGCAATTTAAAAAATCTTGTTTATTATTCTCAGTTTGCTGCTAGTAAGTAAATATTATTGACTAAATAAAATGACAAATATATATCCAAGTTTTGAGGTCATAGGATTAATAAGGAAGAAAATTATATAAATGATAACAAGAATGACTACTGTTGTTCATATCACAAGGTCTCAAGCTTGAAGAAAGAAATTATAGCATTTTTTGTTGTTGAAGTTTTTGAGTTTTTTTTTTCTTTTTTCTTTTCTTTCCACTGATGAATCAGTTTTACTAGTAATAAATTTAAATATTTTAACCACATTAAAACTTGTCAGTTAAATAATTATTTTTTATTAAATATATAATTCATAATTAATATCTATTTATTAAACATGTAGCTATATTTTATTGCACATTGATCAAATATGTAGAATAATTAACTAATTTCTGAGTGCCAAACCTCAAAAAATATGGAAATACCCATCCTTTTGCACAAAATGAATTTTGAATGGCCATCAATTCAAAAACTGAAACTCTGTATTAGATGATGGCAGTCCCGATAGGTAGCTGTCAAAGTTTTCATATCTGGTTTTAGTTTGGCCTACTTAGAGAAGCGTTGAAATGTTAGAGTGTGCATGCCTAAATTTGCTTGTGTAACTTACTCATATTTTTGTAGGCCAAGAAGTTCCTTTTCTTTGACATAATTACTAGGAATATAGCCAACAGCACTGAAAACAAATAATCCAATGTCATTAGTTAAGAATACAAAAGCCTATGTAATCATTATATTATAATTAACTGTATTATCATTGACAATTTTTTTTATAAAATCAGTCTCACCCATGTTCATCTTTAACTCTCCACCAGTGCTCTTGTGAGTCATCTAGCACTTCATACTCTGCACCCTGAAAGTTCCAATTTGAATTCAAAAGGAATTCTTTCAAGATAACAAGTGTCATTTGGTGAAAGAATTTTCTCAAATATTAACCTAATATGGTAATATGTCTTTTTGAGCATCAACTGTCAAACATAGAAGCTGTGCATCACTTATTTTCAATTACTCAAATAATAATAATAATAATAATAATAATAATAATAATAATACATATCCTTTCCAAAAATTACCCACTTAATTTAGTTCATTAAAAATTCAATTCTTCACCACAATATTTTAAATACAAGACAAATTTAAGAACCACGATAATTAATGTTAATAAAGAAATTAACTTATATGGACAATTATAACCTTGAAAAATTCAGAAGAATTATGGAATTTAAGGGTTAAAATATGCTGATTAACAAAAGGTCCATAAAGGATTTGAAATTTCAGACAAATCCGTATTCCAAAGTGTGAATAATCTTTGCAATACACATATCAATTATCAGCAATTTAGACACCAGTTTTAAGAGTCAATGGAAGGATTATAATGTAGTAATAATGTGAATCAGTCACAACAAAACTTTAATTAGAAAACCTACCTTCTCCAAGGATAGGTCACCGCCTTCAATTGCTTTAAAGTGATAAAGGGCAACAACCACTTTGGGTCGAATCATCAGCTCTTCCTGTAATTAAAACATCTTGATTGTCATAACAATTCAACACAGTTAAATTGAGCCCCTTACAATGTTAACACAAAGATAAGTATTGTGACCAATCTCTCCCTTAAAATGTTTTATTTGTTGTTAAAGGAAAATATTCTTCACTTCTAGATATGTACTTCTTATGCATTCATTCACTTTAAAAAATTAAAAAAACATTTCATAGTTTCAAATATAACTTTCTTAACTGCAGATAACATGCATTAATAATTTCCATTTCAAGATTTGAAATAACAAAATTTTAGTATTCACATAATTCATAATATTGAGAGAGATATATAACATTACAATTTAATAGAATTTTATTTCCTACATCACATAACCAATCTGATTAAAAATGTATGAACTATACCTTCGTCTTCACTGGTCCACCTGGCATGATGACTGTCGGTGTACCTAATAACAATGAATTTTTGTTTAGAAAAACACTTGCTCTCAAACAACTAGAGAATATGCTCTGTACTCACACCATCAGTGATATAGCAAAAATATCACATAATTTCCCCAATATTCCATTGCATTCCACAAATTCTACAATTTAAATAGATAAAAGAATGAATCAAGATTGAGTTTAACTTTAGTTAGCACAAAACAACACACCATAATCAATCATTCAAAGGCAATACATCTGTATATTTAAAGAATTGTGTTCATTTTAGTGATTCTAAATTACAAAGAAAACAACCCTGACTGATAGACGGATATCCAAACTATTTTTAAGAATTAACTAAATAAATAATATTTTACAATATTTAAATTCTCTAGCTTTTTATAAATTACCGAGACCCCTTCATCTCTTTTCCTACAAAAACAATGAAACCATACAATAGACCCTTCACCAGCAGCATAACATTACAACAATACTTTATGATCTCTACATTCTAAGCAGATGTCAATTTTTTTTTAAGTGTCTACATTAGGTATGTGAAACATCTCTAAAAACCCATCAACAGATATTTCTTAATAAATACAGTGCTAGAACGACACTACACAGTTTACTAACCAAAAAGCCTAAGAATACCACAAAACCATTTAAATATTTTTTTGAAAATTGTTACTACATGTCACATTTTCTATCAATAACTGGAATTTTCCTTTTAGTAGGTAATTATAGAATATAACTTAATAAAAGAAGAATGAAAAATTGAGTGCACATACATCGAGTGTCCTAATGTGCTGTTAACTGCTCCTTGTCCACACTTTTATGTAAAGGTTTATCACATATATGGTAAATGTGATAAACAGGGCTCAGATTCTGATGACGTGTCAGTTTTTCAATGGAGTCTTCTAGATGTAGCTAACTTATACATGAATGTTTTGTCACGAAAAATAAATGATAGAAATGTATAGTTATTGGGACATTTTTTTGCCTTTTTAAAATTTTTAGGTTAATTTTCTGTTTTTATCTTTGCATCATTTTTGTCATTTTTACGCAATTCATTTTCTTTTTGTTAACACTTATATGGAAACATCGGTCTGACAGGCACAAAGTGAAATTGGTTTATGCAATAAGGGCTCATATAAGTGGGCAAGAACTTTGACTGTCTTAGTAGCTTCCTCCCTGACCCTCTTCTATCACTTGGTGGAGTTTTGTTTAGTTCTGCTGAAGAGGCCGGCATTAAAAGGGTCATTTTTGGATTTCCTGGTGGTCTGTGAGACCGGCAGTTTCCCTTTCCATATTTTTCATAGCGGTACGCGAGACCGTTTGTTTCTCTTAGTGTGTAAGTGGTATGTAAGACGGTGTTTCCATATACGCTCCTGGGTAACTTTCTCAAATATTTATTATTGTTACTTCCAAAATATTGTAATGGATCACCCTATTCGTTTGGATAATCCCAGCTCAAGATGAGAAAAATTTAGTACCCTACTCAAGCTATGCTTCGTGAATGCAAACCTATTGAAGGCTCTAACAGGAACGTCACTTTAGACAATTGATTTAGTTCTGCAGAAGTTATTGTTAAACTGATGAAGAGGAAATTAACATGGTGGGACAGAAAAAATGGACAAAAATGATTCTTGAGAAATTCCTTGCTAGTCCACAAAGACCAGTTGTATCAACGCTGTACGGATTTAGAGGATGGAGGAAGCTGTACGGATTTAGAGTCAATTTCAATGTTTTACAACAATTAAAAGTTTTTCAACAATATCAATGTTTTTCAAAGTTCTTAAAAAATTTTGATATTTTTCAACAATTTCAATATTTTTTCACTTATTTTAATGTTTTTATCATATAAAATATGTTTTAGAATACTCTAAAGGAATGTAAGAATTGATTGAAACAGTCTTTATTTTACCTTTACATCCCACATTCAACGCCCAATAACAAATGGTGGTCTCTGAGACCAATGTGTCTCTTTGCATTATAAAAATCACATTTCCATGTAAGTGTTAATGAATGTTTGATAAATTTACAATGATACACTAAAACAAAATTCATATTGCATAATCAGTTCACGACAAAATTCACTAATGCAATGGACTCTGTTTTTCAAACTCTTGAATTCACATGGATCTTCGATAACTTCCTCAACCTTTCAAAATGGACAGTTGGAATATCAGAGTTAAGGATTACATTTCTTCCAAAAATAAAAACTTTATACTAAATATAATTTAATATAAATAAATTTTGCTTAAAATTGTAAAATTCATTGAATAAATAAACATTTTCATACTAATTATTGAGTATTTTTTTAAAAATTACATCATGTTCCCCCTTGTTTTTAAGTCATTTTATAGATCGTTTTCAAAGAATTATTAAGGTATCAGAATCCAAGCCCTGATGATAAACCTTGTATTTTACATCCTGGTATTAATTTAATGAAAATACCATCAATTTCTGTAATGCTTTTATTATTGTTGTAATTATTTTTATTATTATTATTATTATTGTTATTATTATTCAGAACGTTGCCTAAGTATTTCAAATAAAATATCCAAAATTATACTTGTATGTATCAACATATTCATTTGAAGTCAAATTTGATCAAAACAAAGTAAACTATCAATAACAGGCAAACTTTATTTACTAGTATTGACAACTCCAATTACTTCATTCAGCATTCTCTGCAGTGACTCTGGCAAGTCCAAACTTCGAGACCCAATGGTACTGGATTTTTGGCACACAGCTATATCTAGGTCGAATTTAGCCATTGCCTGGGAGAGAATTTTAGTGGCCGGCTGCTCTGATCAGTAGTTTCCCATGGTTTCTCCAATTACTGTCAGACATGGTGTGGGACTGTGTGCAATCTTCCCTTCCTCATGCTTGTCCCTTCTTCTCCCCTTACACACACACTTCTCCATCACACATGTCAGATGACCAGCTAGGAGCTTAGAGTTCTTTTGGATGAGGAGACACCGGGTGAGGAAAATTCCCCACAAGCTGACTTGTAGGTTAATACTGGATCTCACCAACCAGTGGGGGAAGAACACTGCCTCCTCCGGGACAAAACATTCAATACACTAACAGGACTAATAAACATAGCGATTGACATGCCCGGAAACACAAAATAAATTACATAAGACAAACTCAAGTACAAAATTGCCTTACAATAAAATAGAAACCTTTTTTGCAACTATGCTATATTAGACATTTGTTTCTTTATTTCCTTCACATAATACCATAATACTAGTGTTGTGAGACTGCACGCCTGATGCAATGCCTGCAATGTTTTGTTTTTTTTTGTTTTATATTCAGTGTCATCCATACAATTAACATAAAATCTTTAAATTTTAATATAATTAAACATTACACTACAAAATAATGAGGAAAAATATAAGATGGTAAAAAAATTATTTGACATTACATTTTTTTGGCATTTCATCAGAAATATGCAAAAGTGAAGGTACTTCAGTCATGTTACGTAGTCTCTCTACTCGATTTATTGACTATAATTTTCAGAGTTTTAATGACGAAGATTAGCAAAAAAATGTAACTAAAAACATACTTCTCATTGAATTTTCAATTTATTTTTTTAATTTCAAGAAACAGGTGTTTGGAGCAAGAGATTTACTCCAGATAACAATGTTAAAATAATTATATTTTAGCATTGTAATAATTAAATTATAACAGCAAATAATAAATTGAAAGGGTTGCACATGAATAAATGTTTTTCTTCCAAAATTAAAGTGGATAGGCCCAAGTAGTAGAAAAAATTGTTTTTCTAAAGGCAATATAGATGTTATTTTCATATACGCTCAGCCTATTTAAGACAGTAAGGTATCTTTTAGATACACCTAATTAATGACACACATTTATCTTATATTTAGTGGTAAATTCCCCGTTATGAATGCAATTCACTCAATTTATTCAGCAGGAACTTGTATTTTTTCGAAAAAAGTTTACAAGCATCCGAAAACGAACATAAATCGCTGTATTTCACAATTCAATATTCGCGAAGAATTGGGGATCGGATCAAACACCTGTCAGAATTGCGCCTCACTTGTTACCTTACCTGCCATTCAACAACGGTATTCCGTACGTAGAAATTGTAATTCTGTTGCTAGGCCACGCAGAAGAATCGTAAAAAATCCTCTTGAACACCATTACAAACTCAAACACGGTGATGGATTTTCTTCACGAAGGCGCTGGCAACTGCGAGGTACGAGGAAACTAGTGCGCAATGCTAATGTGAGAACTGGTACCCTGATCACGAACGTCACATCACAACCACATCCTTGTATGTTTCCGTCATTGGGAGTTTTTCCTCTCTTTTTCAATTCTTTCCAAGTGTCATGTCGTGTCCTAATTCACGTGTTTCTACGCATGTTCTATTTTTGCTCGAAGTACGGGCTTATTGCCGTACGGCTGACGCGGAGACCCACAAAGCAGGAACATTTTCCACGTACCACTACGGGCGTTCACAACAGAATTACGGCAGATTCTATAATCAATGCACATCCCCGAATGTTCCCGGACGGGCGACCGAATTTCACTGTGACAGCTGAAGTCCACACTAGACGCCACCCAAAAGCAGCAGGTGGCAGAAGCTGGTCAGCAACCTCTCAGGTGCATGCCAGGTTCCCTCCTCGTTCTCTCCAGGTCGGGCGGGCGCCGCATTGGCTACTGCGCGTGACGTCACCCAAAGCACCGCTATCCAGCTGATGTTCCATGCAGCACGAGTCCGAGAGCAGAATATTGGCCGTAACTTTCGTTTAACGGAGGGTGTCCGCGCGCAAGCCAAATCTGACAGCGCGATCCTCGAGTTCTGAGCTCGAGTTACTCTCTTGTCGCTCCCAAAGACAATATTACTTGGCAAGAAAAGTACAAAATACAGAATAAGGTGATTGTGTTAAGTGATCGTGTTAATCGTCAATTAAATAAGTGCACTGAACTACACGTTACCTATAGTTATAAACAATGGAGGAGAACAGCGAAAATTAAAATCCTGTATAAAGGAATACGAGAGACGACAAATACAAATTCGCACCGAGGCATAGCGCTGGAAAACATTATATTCAAAATATTCATCCAGACTTGAAAAAGAAATAGATACCTTCATACCAGAATATCAGTTTCATTTTAGAAGAGGTAACAGCACGCAACAGGCAATTAAATATTTTACAGAAGAAGCAGAAATCACACTGAATTGGCCAAAAGGGAAGTATTATACAGTCTTTACAAACTATCAAAAAGCATTTGATCTGATAGAGAAAATATTTTTAAAAAATCGAAAACATGATAGGAGAAACGCACCCTCGTAGTGTAATGATAAAGAACATTCCAACATAGGATCAAATTGAAATTAATGACGAAGTGGCCACTTCGAAAATAATCACTCCAAGAATGGAGTGTTACAGGGAAACCCTCTTAGCCATATGCTGTTCAATACCGCTACAGCCACCATTCTAAGGGAATTACAAGAAACATCGTTAATCAGGTACGCAGACGATATGGTCGTCGGAAGCGCAAACAAAGCAGACTTGCAAGAAACACTACTGAAATTAGAGAAATTAGTTGATAAAAACAGCTTCAACATCAACATGGAGAAAACAATGCAGATGATCTTTAGAAAAGGTGGAAGAATCTCTATAGATGATGCATTGTATATGCAGTCCCGGTTTATCCTTGTAGCACGTGCTACAGGCTCCGCGGTTTTTGGGGCCCCGCGCTTTCTGAGAAAAATGTCTCACATGAAGAAAAAACGTTTTGCCGTTATGAAATTTGTGAACTTAATGTAAAAAAGACAAACAAAAGGTTAAATAAATAATGTTAAAGTTAAACAATGTCATATGGCATATTGATTCAGTTTTAAAATACAATCGTTTGAGATTTATTAATTTGTTTGGATGATTTGTTAGGGCATGAATTAAAATTAGAAAAGAATCAGCTGATCGTATTTATCGCGGAAATGGTTCTTTGGGTAGGGGTAAATCGATTTTAAGTGGTCCAGCACTCGAAAAAAATCCGTATTATGTACATAAATTCCCTTATGTTTTGGCTGTTCAAAAACATCTTTAAATTTTTTATTGTACCTGGTTTACAAATGGCGGCCATTTTAGTTCAGCGCCGTGCGCCATTTTTCGCGTTTGTAGACATTGACTCTTTTCTAAATTACTCAGCTCCAGGTTGTTCTAGCATTCTAGAATAAAAAGCATTCGATTCATCATACTCTGGCCAGCAAATTAAAATAAAATTTACATATTTTCTATATTTTTATTTGGGAAATATTTGCAACCAAATCTATGGAACGCGAATGAACGAAATTCGATATTCATAGAGTAATTTTTCAAAGAAGGAATAGAATCTCAGCCTTCATTTTTTCTGTGCTTTTACACACAACAGTATAGTTCCTTTCTGCACGATATCATTTGTATATAACGTACCCCTTGAAAATTACATTCTCTTAAAATTGGAATTTTGGATTTTTCCCAAATTTTGAACTGTAATATCTCTGTTGGGGGACCAGATAAAAATCTGAAAATTGCACACACGCTAGACCGCTATCATACCAAACTTCAGTAAAAATTACAACATGTAGATTTAACTCGAAGTATTTTTAAAAAAATTGAAAACTTACGAAAAAAAGGCTTCATCTCCACGTTGAGGGTACGTTGTGCCAAGTAGTAATTACATTATTTTTAACCTTTTTTAACTAAAATCTACATTGATTTAAAATCATGAATTATACTTAATAATATATTATGCCACTTTTAATGTTTATTAATAATTTTCAATATTGCGTGTACTTTACTTTAAAACAAACTTGCGACTTGACATCTATGTTTGTCATTTAAAATATGGTCATCTTGATTTTAAAATCTGAACCAGCTAAAACAAAAATTATTTATAAAATATAAAAAATAAATTAATTCATCGTGTTTTTATGTTTTTGCGTTTAAATTTGCCATTCCGCTTACTATTTCTAAACGTTTCTGCAGAAATACGAATGGTCGCACCGTATCCCTTAGTGCAAATAACGTGACTGTGTCTCGAGACTTCCCGTGACTTCACGGAGCTTGGCTATGAAGTTAGGTTTCTAACAGAATAATTTTGGTTTACAAGACCAATGTTTTATGTTAAATTATTAAAACTTAATGTTTACATTTTTCTGTTAGAAGCCTAACTTCCTGGATGGGTGATCGTCTGGGTACCCCAGATGCTACCGGTGCTGGGCCCCTGCCCGAGAGGGATAAAAGGGAACGACTGACTTGACGTATGGTAGTGTTCAAGGAAAGTTACTCCTCGACCAAAGACAAAAAGGCTTGTAACGTCGTTACGCAAGCGAGCAGTTTGTAAGATTTGGCCGGTATTCACCCAGCTCGCCTGGCGCAGAAACGAGGGTTCGTTCTACGCGACCGGTCGTGGCTGCACGTTTCTGACCCTTATCATCAGCTCGCCGTGCGACAGTTGTCGGCCGGCCGGCCGGCCGGCCGGCCGGCCGGCTGGCTGGCTGGCTGGCTGGCTGGCTGGCTGGCTGCAATATTCCACCGTCTCCCGCGACGGCCAAAAACGTTCGCTCCAATTCGTTGAATCCCCATCCCATCCAATCTGCATTTCAGATGCAATAGCTTTCAACAGTTTCTTCAGAACGTCCATCAACAGAAGTCTCGACAGTTTCTTCATGAAGTCTTACAGATTGCATAGCTTTCTTACTGTCCCCAAGTAACCTCCGCATGCCAAAGACATTCAAACGTTTACCTCAAATACCAAATATTCTCATCCATATCCTGTGCTCGAGATCACTGGGCTTCAGGCTATGCGTAAACATTAAATTCGTTATGCAGTCCACAATAACTTCCTACAACACAAGGTCTTGGGAGACATAATAATAATAATAATAATAATAGTAATAATAATCACTTGCGATCAAAACGTCGTTACCAAGGAGGCAGAGAAACGTCTTAAATACAAGAGTTTGTAAATCGAGATCAGCCGAATGTGGGACGTAAAAGCACAGGTCGTCCCGATAGTTATGGGAGCTCTGGGATTTGTTCCGCAAAATTTGTGTAAGAACGTGTCTAAACTCCCAGGTAATTCAAAAGACTGGGAAGTGCAAGAAATCACTTTATTTGGAACACCCCACATTTTGCGCAAAGTACTGTAGAGGCCCTGATCTGCTCCTAGGTAGCTAGTTGCAACCTGGAGTAGATTTTATATTCAGCCGACTTATAACATCTTTAGTCGTAATATAGAGGAATAATAATAATAATAATAATAATAATAATAATAATAATAATAATAATAATAATAATAATGGGATGTTGGTTATAACACCCAACACCAAATCCCCCAAAGATAAGTACACCTGACACATAACGGTTGAGCTGGTGCACATGCCTTGATTTCTACGCAATTACCTGAATCTCCAGGACTAGGAGGGTCCGGGGGGGCCCACGACGTCGACGCTTCACAACCTTCAGTCGCACGGATGTTCTGCCGACAGCAGGACCAGCGCTTGCCACTCCACAGGCCTGGATGGTAGTGATCAACAGGAGCAGCACATTTCATACACACTGCAAGGACATCAACATGAGCATCTCACAGAGAAAAGGAAAGCTGACAGAAAAAGATGACAATTTTCTGGAAATTACACGTGGCTTACACTCCCTTTCATGTTACATATTTCATAATATAATTTTACAACAAACTCTACAAAGTCAAGAGATTGTGAAGCAATCACACCACATACAAGTAAAAATCAGTGTTCAACAATGGCACAGACTTTCTCGTTCTAGTTACTTTCGCATATCGTCCTGAGGCAGCATGACGGGCAAACTTTGGTACCTGTGCCTAGGACGCGGCGTCTCCCAGTACGTGCATGAAAATGGCGTTTATGTCAAGTTCTTCGGTGCACTTAGTAGTATCGGAAGAAAAAGTTCAAAGAGAAAAATTGACGCTATTTTTGAGAAAATCTTGTTATCAATATTGCCCTCATTTCACTAAAAAAAATGCGTGAAAACTACTAAAATTTTTAAAAAAGTGTACGTGACATTAATTAAAGAACTAATTGTGGAGAAAAAATTTCATTTGAAGAAAAAAAACCCTTCAAGAAAGTAGTTGTAAGAAGAGGTTCAAAAAACTGTCAAACGTCTGCATTTTTAGAAAATTAGGGTTGGCATAGAAAATCGGTCCTATGCACTCCTAATAAGCGTATTTCAGTTCATTCTTAACAGATATTTGGGAAAAAATTTAAGAAATTTTGAAGATATTCAAGGGCTTCAAGTAAAATATCCCCAAAATTTAAGTAATTCTTTTCAAAAACGCAGTGTTTCAAGTCGGGCCAGGTAAATCAAGGAATTTTCGTGGGAGATGCCGTGCATTTTTACTGTCTCACGCTTAAGAAGGAACTTCTTAAGAAGAGAAAATTATGAAATGCTGCACGAAAAACGGCGAATTTTCTGTAGAAAAACTCTTATTACACATATTCTTTAAACTATTTTTTCTTTAAAACCGCACTTTTTTAATTAAATTGGGACCTTAGCATAAAGGACGCTTAATAATATGTTGGAGGTCTCATGTTGGTTAAAAAAATTTTCGAAAATTGAAAAAATTCAAATTTGTTCGACGACTTTCTGTAACTACAATTATGAAGATGCATTTTTTTCTTAATGAAATATGTCCATAAAAAAAACAAAAATACCTTCGAAATAAGGTCAGGTTGAAACTTTTCGAAAATTTTAGTATTTTTGGAGTAATTAGGCCTCAGAGTCAGTAGCTCGCTCTGAAAATCCTGGGCTTCGTGATTGTAATTTTAGTGTTGCCACTTAAGTTAGAATATGTATATTATTTCATATTTCTTTGTTCGTTTCTTACATTGGAACTTTTATTTTACGTTTAGAAATTAATTTATTAGAAATTATTTAAAACCTACTTTAAATTGCGTCCTTTCATCGAGTTCAATGTCAAACGGAATAGATGATTTCGCTTAGCTTAAGATGTGGGAATAAAAAGTAATGCATGTAAAAACACATAATATTTTTATATACATCAAAATTACTAATTTCATTATTAAATTTTTTCTATTTTCATTTTCTTGTTAGCGGTATCAACAATGCTAAGTGGAAAAATGTGTATCCCATACGAATTAGCGGTCATTGTGGCTTGGAACCCATTGTTGTAATGCCGCATTGATAATATAACAGAAGGCCATAATGACTGCTGCCTTTTCTTTCGCAGTAATATAAACTAATAATTTTATTTATGGCTAAAATACGCATCGTGCATCGTTGGTATTCGCGTAATTTTGCGTCATTTGTGTAAATTCGCGTACTTTTCGTGCAATTTTGCTTGTTTTTATTTATGTGGCATATATAAGTGCATATATTCCAGGTTTTTGGACAGACATGTCCATACATCCAGGTTTTTGTGCAGAAGTGGATCGAAGTCGGATATTTTCGTGTATTTTTCCTTAAAAATGTGAATTAAGCCATGGCAATGTTATAATCAATGGGCATTTTTGTCGAGTAATTGTTGAATTCGAATCTGATATTCCCTGAAAGCTAGCATATTTTTATTATTTCATATATTACAAACAATTTCTATGTAATTCGTTCTTGTCTTGATCTCAATGTTCCCAGATTGTAATGTTGGTATTCCGCCAATAAGATGTCAACCACCCTCCTAGATTATAAAAGAATCCGCAAAAGTTGTTGTTTTTTTTGTTTTTTTCCCAAGTAGCACAGTAAATTTAGCAAACAATTTTTTTATAAATTACTATATTTGTCCAATATATTAATAGCGTCGAATCCTATTCGTTAATAGTGGTGTTCTAGAGTTATGCGATTTGAAAACCGTAAGACTGCGTAAGTTCGCCATATTGAAATTTATCCAGTGCATTGCCATAACTTTGGGAAGAGTGATTTTGAATGGCAGCATCACGCCTTTAAGGATGCAAGATAAGTACCTAGTGAATAAGTGCAATAGCAATTACTGATATGTCTACATTAAACCTCCGTCTTTACAATGACTTCCATGCGTTCTTTATTTAACATTTTCGTGAGAATTCTCGTAACTTGAAAATGTTTGTGCTTTTGTGTCGAGTTCAATACAGGTGGGTCGAAGATATTTTCGTGTATTTCTCTCTCAAAAGAAAAGTGAAAAGCATGCCAATGCTACAATACCAACACGTTTCCGATTGTCTTCTGGTAAAATTGTTTTCGCTACAATCGATTTACTTCCTATAACTTTATTCGTGCGCAAGAACTGTTTTGTACTAGAGTTTAAAATGAAGATTACCTATAAATAAATGTTAATTGTTGCTAACTACATTTTTGTTTAACGCATATTCTTAGTTTTAAGCGCACATATTGGATGTTTTAAGAGCATGGTTGCATGCCCAGGTTACTACATCTCAATCAGAACGGAGCTCCAGTACTTTAAAAAGGCTCAAGATGTTTCTTAGAAATACCATGGGTTAAGATAGACTTAATTCGTTGGCTGTTGGTTCTATTCATAAGGAGGAAATTGCTGAAATCCCAAACTTCACCAATAGAGTCCTCGAAATGTTTGCAAGACAAAAGAACAAGCAAACACAACTTTTGTACAAGTAATGCAGTTACATGGTGAGTACCTAGATCCTCTAAAGTATGCTCCACCTGTCGAACTCTTAGCTTTCCGAAAGATAAGCGATGGCATTAGCGTAATTTTTTAAAAAATCTGTTGTTTCCGTTGACATACCAATATTTGAGTAAACGTCTTAATAAAAATACTCCTGTTTTTGGAACACTTATTGGTTTAAATGTTTAATTAATTGATAATTAACATTAATTAGATGAGCCATTAAATGACAATGTTTTAATTACATAAGTTATGGATTCTGAGATATCGTGCTTTTGAACCTGGCCCCACCAGCAAAAAATGTCATGAGTCGCCACTGTTGTGAATACACTGAATTCAATGGCAGAACGCTGTATTCGTTTAAGCTTTTGAATGTAAAAAAATATAAGTATTTTTCACGCTTCTTTTGTTTAAGAATTTTTCAAATGGTTATTGAAGTGTAAAACAGTAATTGCCATATTATAATATTACATAGCTCTTAGCAATATCGCGAGAAAGTACGTGCTGTTTTAGCACCACTAGTTATATCATGAGCACCAATTACTTCGGTCTTTTGGGATTCGTGTAAATGCGAGTTTACTGTAATAATAATAATAACAATAGTAATAATAATAATAACAATAGTAATAATAATAATAACAATAATAATAATAATAACAATAATAATAATAATAACAATAATAATAATAATAACAATAATAATAATAATAACAATAGTAATAATAATAATAATAATACATTGCTAGGATTACCAGATCTAATAGCACGGATCCAATCCGAGCGGTCCTGTTCCCGCGCAGCTAAGAGGTAGAGCACGTACTCCTGTCCTTGTTCCAAATAGCCCACTTGGAAGGGAAAGCCGGCTGGAAAGGGCACTCCCTCACAGAGCACCGTATCTTCCACTGCCCCTTGCACCAAGGGGCCCACTGTCAACTGGGCGGTTTCCACAATCCGAACAGCCGACAGGTCAATGCGCCCTCGCTCTTTCCTTTTCTGCTGTGGAGTATGTTGCTGCAATGAAATAGAGAAATAGAAAAAAAATTATCAAAGATAATGATCGTTATGAGCAAGACGTTTGTAGTACTTGAAAAACCAGTAAATGAGTACTGAAAGGATACAAAAGAAAAGTTATTTACAATTAGCATTAATATGCTCATCTCGATTTTTAGTATATTTTTTTCATTCTTTGTATACTACAAAGAGAAAGTGTAATAATTACCTAGATGTCTTTTTTTGTGGCCCCCTGGCAATGGAAATGGCTCCCTCTCCCCTAGTATCTTTCCCTTCCGTATGTCTCATACATTGCATTAAAGAAAAGGTGTATTTAAAAATTCCACCGGTAAAAATAGTCTGTCAAACTTAGTGGAGTAACGGAGAAAAATTATATTAGGAAGCAGTGTAACGTTTATGGTTTTTCCATCAATTGAGAAGATATTGTCATATGAAAATGATGTAGCCAGTTTTTAGCGAGTTTGTTGAGTTCCAGAATTTGTTTTCTGTTAGAATACTAACCCAGGAAAATGCAGTTTTCAAGGTATCTTGAATTCACACTACTTCGTAAAAAGACAACTTAAATATTCGTAGCATTTAATTTCGAAATTATATGCTACAAAGAAAAAATCTTAGACACCTGTCATGACGGTACTGCTGAATATTTTTAATTCTCGCTAAACTATCACTATCAAACAGCCAATCTAATATTTCACAAAGGCTATGTTAACTGAAAATATCTCCCACATATTGAGAGTGCAAAAACAGTATAGATTTTTGGGCGATGTTGAGATAAAAATCGAATGTGAGGGTGTTTCATCAGAGCATTTAAGCAGTCAAATCTATGAAATAGATTATTTCTATAAATATTGAAAAAACCTTACAATAAACATTTAAAAAATTAATATCAACGTTACGAAATACAAAACTAGTGTCCCCTACCCGTAAGTAACGCAACATTACATTACCAAGGCTTTAAATCCCCTTCCCTCACTTTAGCGTTATGCAATTTACAGACGACCCCTACACACAAATGCTTCTAAAATGGGTTTACTGACCGAAGGAGAATAATGTTAAATTATTACATTAAAATCATTAAATGATAAGATCTGAAAACAGAATGAGCAATACAATGATTGTGTGCACGAACTGAAACGAGACAACCTGAATCGCAATTCAGAACTTGGTTCTTCCAAGGGACATAGTAAAGCATTTGCGCGCAGCGTCGCAGGGAGAGGAGGAGAGGGCGCTCCGGGAACGGCGGCGGCGGCGGCGGCGGCGGCGGCAGCGGGCGATCGGGAGCACGGGGCGGCAGGAATCAGGGCAAGGGGTCGGAGAAACAGCGGAATGCGAAAAGCGAAAAGAAAGGAAGGGCGGTTCGGCAGAAGGGGAGGTAGGGGGAGGTGGAAGAGGTGACGGGGGCAAGGAAGAGGGAACAGGAACACAAGAAGTCGAGGGAGCGGAAAAGGAAAGAAGGGGCGGCGGGGCAATGAGATGGGAGGAGGGGAGGAAAGGGTTCGGAGGCGCGGCCGGGCGTGGCGGGGCGGGGCGGCGCAGGGCGGAGGGCCCACGCAATCGATGCCCGAGCGGCGCGGGCGCTGCTGCTGCTGCTGCTGCTGCTGCTGCCGCCGCCGCCGCCGCCGCCGCCGCCGCCGCAGGTAACCATGGCGACGCAGCTGGCTCGTGGGCGCTCCCCGCCCCGCCCCGCCTCGCCCCGCTCCGTCCCGCCCCGCCCGGAGCCGGCGGTGGCTGCGCCGCACCGCGCTGCTCTGTGCAGCTCCCGGCAATCAATGGTCGTTAGGTTCGGTGCGGGGGAGACGGACTAGACTGCGCCGAGACGCTCGGTTCCTATGGAACGGCCATGGGGCGCGGCGCAGCCTCCATAGCGGCCGGGCGGGGAGGGGAGGGGCGGGGTCGGGCGGGAAGTCAGGAGGAAGAGAGAGAGAACTGTGGGAGAGGACAGGGAAGGGGGCAGATGCCACTACCCGCCTAAAGGATGCGTCCCTCCACAACATTTTCATTTACCTGCACTAATAAGGTTATGGACTCTTCACAATTCAGTAAACAATACATCTAAAAGGGCCTTCATTTACGAAGGTTTTTCCAATCAGTTCGTTTTAGAAACAAACGTAGGGTTCAACCTCTCCCACTCCCCACACAAACTGTATTTCTTTGTCTAACTCACCCAATGGCTTAATGCCATGACAATTTTGGTCGAAGTGGATTGACTACAATAAACATATTAAAAAAAGTCAATGTTCCTTCATGACTTAAACAGATATGCAATGTATAATCGACGTAACTTAAACAGTACCTTGTCACAAATACGAATTCTATTACGGCATTATTATTTGCAGTGGGTGAAGGACGAAAAGACCGCCAAGATAGACTGCAACCTGCTCTGTTCCCTGAGTTTACGTAAGTTATCACAAAAGTATGGGCACGGATGAATGTAATGTTTGTCTACGTATGACTATAGCGCAGCCTAAAACAAGAGGGGGCCTAATGACATGTCGGCCCTTCCCATGGACCACCTTTTCTAATAAATTATTTTATTTACATATTAAATACTTCACTAGACCGAAAATAGAGCATACTGCAAGGAGAATGAAATTATAACTTTTATAATGACACAATTAATTAATTAATTAATTGCTTTCATGCTGAATAATTTACAGGGTTGCCAAGTGGTTTGGAGAGCCTCTTCTCGAAAGCAGCAAGTCCCCTCATGTCAGTTTAAAAAGTGGAAACCGAGGAATTGATCATATTTCCGAAAATGTTTTATAACGTACGGTTGCGGAGTTTCTAAATTTTTCAGGGACACCAAGGCCTCTGCTGGATGCACGCCTAGATGAACGGCAATTTATTGTGTTACAAATCAGAAGAGGCGAAAATTTTGTAGCGACTTTTTTTTATTTAAAAATAGTGACTTGTGATAGATCATCAGCTGAATGCGGTTATCCAATCAGATGCTTCGCTGCCACATTAATTTTAGATGTCGAAGATCCCGACCACAATTCAGTGGAAGTAAGGTGAAGTGTTGTGCAGTGAAATTATACGCGTAGCATTTGTAAAGTATTTTGGTCAATGCAAGCTTGGTGTTAAGATATTCTTTCCACATTTAATTTCAGAATTAATTATTAATATATTCTAACACAAAATGATACTGCGCAGAAAGTACAAAGAGATGTAAGGGAAAACCATTGACCTAAAAGCTGATTCGGAATAATAAATGACACTTGCCTCAATAAGACTTGAATTGTGGTCCCATGTTGAGAGGCAGCAGAGGTTATGATAAGAGTTGCCTTATTTTTAATTGAACATTGTTATTGAAATTGGTTTCCCCACTTTTCCTTCTAAACACCATAAATAACATGTGTTCCTAATACTACATATATCCTTGTTAAACATAAATTGGAGTTAGCGCTACGAAAAAGGACAGATTAACCTTGAAAATTACATGCATCTGCCACCGATAAAATGTCAATGAGCCCCGGTAAATGCAGGATGCATACACGTGAGGTCGAAGTCGACCTATTCGCCGGCAATAAATAAAAAATAACACAAACCTAAGATTGAACATATGCTATCTCGTTATTAACGTATGCTTCAACAAAGTTCTAACGCCGCACGTTAGTGCCAAAATTAATTACAAACAAAATTTTACTAGTAATTTGAGAGTAGAAATAAATAAAAAAGATTTAATTACACAAGCACACAATTAAAAATTTTTTCTATTACCAAGATAATACTCATTATGTGTTTTTGGATAAGCAGTCTCAATCCGGGATTCAAAATACTTCAGAACCCTCAGATATTACAAATGTGGCATATCTCTTTCTATTCAGTCAGTGCGACTTTAGAAAGAGAAAGAGAATGCATTTTCTTCAGGTTTCTCGAGACACTAAGTTCAAATCCGGAATCAAAATTATTTAAATGTCCTCCTATTTTTCTTAGGAATGGAAAAACTTTACAAAATTCACGTAACCGAGAGACCGATGCTAACTGGAGACAAAGTTTTGAAGGAGTATTAATGGCATGTCTGAATATTCTTTGAATTTGATACCTGGTTGTTGGGGAGAAGATCTGAACATAGATCAAGAAACGTAAAGATATTGCACTGCGACATTCTATACATGGAGGAATTTGCCAAAGAATATTTTTTAAATTGAGTTACTAATGCAGAATACCTCCCAAATTAGAATGCGATGAAACATTGGCGTTTTCAGACTCAATAATTTCTCAAATGTAAAAAAAATTAATATAAATAATAATTATTAAAAAAACCAGAGGTTGCTTGCATTCAAAAGCTTGAAAACATCTACGCTACAACACACTAGGCCGAAATGATGTAGAACACTTCCAAATACTCAGTTACATCATTCGTTCATGATAATGAAGAAATATACACTAGCTTAGCCTATGCCTCCAACGGCGGGGACTTTCATTTTAACAATTTTTGCATATTATACAGTTCATATCATTAAGATATTTTAAAAACAATTACGCTGAATGGCTCGTCTATCGTCAGAAACAGAGTTACACGAAAAAGAATCGACAGAAGTACTAATTTTTAAAAAATCGTGTTTCCTTACATTAGAAGACTGAACTATCGTCAACATGATATCCTAATGTCCTCATGTCCTAAGGATTCACATTTGCCCATAAGGGCATTTTCATAATTCACAGCTCTCAGTAGGTGCCTTAAAAATTCCCCAAACATGTAATTTTCTGGAATTCTTCAGGAATAATTCTAAAGAGATCCGGCTAAAAGAAGAGAATCAATTCGTCCTGTTCAGAGCAATCCAAGGTGATCACCTCCGTAGATGGCTTTATACTCCCCAAAAGGTGCTTAACCCCCTCCCCCCCCAAAAAAAAAACGAAAATTCATTTCGATAATTCATAACAAAATTAGGTTTAATTATTTTCAAACTGACGAGTCAAGTAGTAACAATTTCGTACATATGCTCGAGAGATAGTTAAGTCATGTACAATATTTCACTCATGTTCTTGTAGGTGCATTAAAATCATCAAACACAAGTGTTTTTCTGGAATTTTTCAGATTATCGTAGAGTGAATCAGATAAGAATTGTGTCATCGACTTGTCGAGAAGAACCGAATGAGTTATTTAGCACCACTGTAGGTGAAATATGTCTCCCAAAACGACTTTTAGCTCCTGACAAAATTAAAAAACACGCTTTTGAGATACATTTTTAAAAATAGTTTGGATGGATCCATAAAAGAATCAGTTCCCACCAGGAGACGGAGACACATCGTATGACAGCCTCTCAGTGTCGAAAAATCACCATGCAAGAATTAGATAAATATTACTAGTAAATTACTTGTGACCTCTTTCAACTTCATAAAGAACTTGGTACGTTACAAACTAAAGGTAAAAACTGAAAGAACAACAAACAAAAACTCCTTCCTAACTTAAATTTTTTTTAATTTAAAGGAATATTGAAAATATTTTGATGGGAGAGGTCACCAAGAAAGTCGTTTCTCCATCTTGCGGGCAGATAATCAAACGATTACTAATAAAATGCCTTCGTCACCTAAGCATTTGCATTAATAAAATAACATGAATTCCATTCAATGCTTCAATATTTCAAATGATTGAAAGAAAAATATTTTTTATAATTAAATATTGTTTATTAAGACAAGATGCTTTTCCCACCAGTCATAATACGAACATCTAATGATCTTAAGGAGAGAAAAAAAGTAAACATTCCCTCAAGAAAAAAATCACTTAATATTTACGTTTCGTAGCAGGTGACGAAAACTGAGCAATCATCATTAGTAACCACTGCACACACCAGGGATGTCCAACTGGTGGTCAAGTCGCTACTGCCCAGTGATGTGCGTTTTGGGGCTCGCATCGACTAAGAAACGTAACAAAGAGTGTAATCAAACAACTTTTCATCCCCAAATTAAGGAAACAATGACTATTACAAAGAAATGTGGGCCTGCCCACCTATGTTTAATTTAACAATATTAAAATAAGGTGTTTTTTACTTTTTTGGTTAGTTTTATAATGTAATAATATATCAATTTGAAACTAATGCCAAAAAATAGTTCTTTTACTTTTTACAGCACACTCTGCTATTTGCATATTTATTAACTTCGTAAAAAAAAAATAGCCCTACAATTGTACATGGAAAGGTGTTTTTAAATACTTATATTCACCACCATTTACTGCACACTTAGATTATTTAATTAGGGCTATATTTTTCATTAACTTAATTACGATGAATTCACAAACTGAACAAAGAGGTTTCGTTAATAACTTGATATGATCAACAACAATTATAAAGTTTGTAATTTATAACCGAAAAAAAAACACGAGTGCATTCAGTGCAGCCCGATTTCATTTGTTAGAAATACGATCCCCGGCAGAGAGGACGTTGTCTGGAGCAGCCGACGAAAGTTAGTGGAGCGGCAAGAAGCCGTGTGGAGGGCGAGCGCGCACGGCGGGCTGGCATTGACGCAGGCGGGAGAGGCCAGGTCCGTTTTTCGCGGGGGTGCACACTTCCGACGCGCTGCCTCACGACAGACCGCTGCCAGTGTTGGGGCTACTTCTTCCTTCGCAGCACAAATACAGCGGGCCTCGATCACAACGTCTCTCCCGAAAACGCCTCGACCGCACAAGGTTCGACCCTGCTTTATTTAGCTGAGGGATACATCGCACAGGAAGCTAGTAGATAGATCGCACACCCCACGCTGTCAATCGCATTCCATGGATTCACTGATAGAACAAGCCATCGTCGATACAACAATGATGAGTATACTGTATCGTATAACAATGTATTGAAGCAAATAACGCCAAGGGAAGCTTCCCTCTTACCTGCCTGCCTCATCCGAATGCAGCGCTCGACAAGAGGAGGCGTATGGGGAAACAACGGCCACTCGTCGCCACGTCCTATTCGCCTACTGTGCGCCGCATAGGAGAGGCGGTGTGGGACTTGGGCTTACCCTGCGCTGTGGCTGCTGGACGCGCTGCCCGCCGCCCGCCGCACGCCACCCGCACCCGCGCTCGCGCTCGGCCGCCACTGGGCCCGCCGACAGCACAGCAGCCCGGGCTCAATGGCGCCGGCGCGGGGCGGGGCGGCGCGGGGCGGGGCGGGGA
This sequence comes from Acheta domesticus, assembly GCA_031308135.1. Taxonomy (NCBI): domain Eukaryota; kingdom Metazoa; phylum Arthropoda; class Insecta; order Orthoptera; family Gryllidae; genus Acheta; species Acheta domesticus. The sequence goes on along the minus strand of JAHLJT010002406.1, from coordinate 172,831,930 downwards.
CAGGACGGAGTGAGAGGCGGGGAGACGCGCGGGAAGAGGTCGGCCAGACGTGCGCGCACGCACACCCTCCACCGCGGTGTCGGGGGGGGAGGCGGAGTGGGGCGGGGCGGGGCGGGGCGGGGCGCTTGGGAGATCAGTGAGGCTGGATGGAGACAGGCGGAAGAGCCGAGGCGGGGAGCGGGAATGGCTTATCCATTGTAGAGGACTACTGGCGGGTGAGATGCGGCAATACAGAGAGAGAAAGAATGATAGAATAAGAAAGAGAGGCAGAAAAAAAACGACAGACAGAGAAAGAACGACAGCGCATTGGGATAGTGGGTGGAACAAGAAAGATGGGGAGAGCGATGAATGGTGAACAGAGGGCGAGGGAGGCCTGGCTGATTGACGACGGTGAACGAAGTTCTGGAAGTGGCGAATGGACGGTGGAAGAAAGGTGAGTGGAGAAGACTGCTTCAATTGCACGTGGCGCACACGAGTGGCCTTTGTCTTCAAGTTTTCTTTGTTCATTCATATCTAGAGAGGGTACAATTGGAAATAGAAATAAAAAGAACCGTACGGCTCACTTTGGGAATGTTTTTCATTGTCATTTCCATACATTATAACCCAAATACAGTTTTCGAGGATGTGGAGAGTCAAGATAAACTAGCAGGTTTTTAAAGCAGAGAAGGCCTCCAAGTAATGAACGTACAAAAATTGTGGGATAACTATACTCTTTCTTCTCATGTAACGCCTCCTTGGAGCACTAGAAATGCTTCACAAAAACGCTGTGCATACTAATGCCATCAAGCAACATCTTGTAAAAACTTGCATTGCAAGGGCCTTATTGCTCTAAACTCGATCTTGCAATCTTATGACGTTGAAACAAGAAAGCTGACTCTAGGCTTTGTTACACTTTCGGCACAGCTGTTTGCGTACCTAGCCAATATTTTGATATTTGGCGATAATGGTTAAGCGAAAAAAAAAAAATCTACGTAAAAGACGTGACATCAAAACACTGAATTACTGTCTATGACCCTCATGTGTAATATATGACCCATAAGACCTTTCAATTCTTATCGAGCAATTTGTTCATCACAAGTGACTAAAAGCACGCAATATTACATTTATAACCGTACTGTATTTACACCTAACGTGCCACTTGGATCGACGAGGCGCCCGTCTCGAAAGCCCACGGACTCTTGAAAAGCGAGTGCTAGCCCAAAGAAATGCTCAAAATCGGGAGATCTTCAGCTGCTGTAAAGAAGAAATTACATCATCGCCATCAACCCATCAAAACTGCCTCCGCTGCATGACTAGCAGCCTTGCAAAGCAATTCATAAATGAAAGAAAAAATACTGGAAAAGACAATGCCAGCTTCTCCGTTACTTCCCGACTCATTATCCACAGATTTTGTAGACATCCTTTTTGACATCGATGTAGGCTTCTGCGAACAGTCGAAGCAGTCTTGTATGTTCAAGAGAAATCGCGCGCAAGGCATTGTTACCATCGTTTAATTGACTGTTTTTAAAGAATATTACATTAGAGTATTCTTTTTGTTTTTCAGACAGTACAGATTAACCAGAGGTGTTGTAAAATGGTACAGACTTTCTCGCACTAATTAGCATTCTAATCTCCTTAGATTAGGCTAGATTTTTAGTACTGACCCACACTCGTTCCAGCTCTTACCTATCTTTGCCAGAAGATTTTTTTCACATTTTCTCAGTTTTCATTCCCTTAATAGAATTGAAATATGCCTTAAAGAGTATCATAGAAGAGTAAAACGTATCCCAGTTTGCACATTTTCATTGAATAATTTGGAGCCGTCCTTCAGCAATTGTCTTCTGAGCGTTCTGAAAACGCGGAATTTTGAGCTCATTATCACACAAAAGTTTTGAGTTTTCGAGAACATCGGAAATCTTATGCTATGGGACGAACATTAACTTCCTCTCTTGACATCCTCTGCACCAAAAGGGGAAAATGTTGGTTTTGTAGATAGGGCCATCAAATTATCGCACCAATCTTTTATATTCAATAGGAATTCAATAATCACCATGGAGTCAATTCTTTTGATCACAGTTTACGACGGTTTGATGAAAATGAAAAACAAACATGATTTTCTTCCACTAGATTTCTATTCTTCTCACTACGTTTTCAATGTAATTTGATTATATTGAAGAAGACCACCAATTGCTATACAGAATATTTTCGCGTTTATTCTACTTTTTGGCAAATAAGGTTTTTTTTTTCATTTATTTGTTAAGTGTTTTAATTAGTTTTATTTTTGTTGAACCAAGTATTCGATTTTGTTTTTGACCAAATAATATGTTACATATTGTCACTTTAAAGTTTTCGTAATAGCAATGTAAGTAGAATATTTTCTTGCATTATACATACATAGTATAAAGTATGAAATGCTGCGGCGAAAAAACGGTAATTTTCGGCGGAAAAATTGACACTGTAGATTCCTGACGACGAAATGGTGGATTATTCTTCTTCTTCCTATGTGTAGTAAATTACTTCATCTATCACGTTCTGTCGTCAGAATCTACGTTTTGTGCGTTCTTGAAACCCAAAAGTTAATTTTCAGCAAAATGTCTGCATGCCCGTCCGTCTCTGAACAACGCTACTGGTAAAACAGTAAACTCGATTTTCACAAAATTAATATTCCCCCATCTATCTGGCTAAGGAAGCGACTCTTTGAATACGAAATGTATATTTTGATTTTGGGGAATACTTTACACGAAGACTCAAGGACATTTTCAAATTTTTCTCAGTAAAGCGATTCTTTTGGATTCTTTTCTAACCTTAGAGCAAAGTAGTCTTATAATAAAGGTAGGTTCAACTCTGAATTTTCGAAAATAGTAAAAGTTTAAAATTCTGTCGGCGTCTTTGTACAATCACAACATAAAAAATTGAGACTTTATTCTGAATGAAATTTATTCTACAATAAATGTAATTTCACTATCTGTGTGTTTTCGAGAGTTCAGTGGGAAATAGTCATTCAAATTATCGTTCTCCATGTTCTCGTGGCAGTAAGGCAAAGGACATGATGAGGTGGTTAGGCGGAAAAGTGGGCCTGATGGCCCGAGTCTCGCCACATAAATAAGATCACTATTATTATTATTATTATTATTATTATTATTATTATTCTATTACATCACGACTAAAGATGTTATGAGTCGGCTGAATATAAAATCTACTCCAGGTTGAAAACCAGCTACCGAAGTAGCAGATCCGGTGACTGTCAGTGCCTCTACAATACTTTGCGCAAAATGTGGGCTGTTCCAAATAAAGCTATTTCTTGCACTTCCCAGACTTTTGAACTACCGGGGAGTTAAGACAAGTTCTTACTCAAATTTTGCGGAACAAATCCCAGAGCTCCGATAACAATCCTCTACAATACTTTGCGCAAAATGTGGGCTGTTCCAAATAAAGCAATTTCTTGCACTTCCCAGTCTTTTGAATTACCGGGGAGTTTAGACAAGTTCTTACTCAAATTTTGCGGAACAAATCCCAGAGCTCCGATAACAATCGGGACGACCTGTGCTTTTACGCCCCACATTCGGCTGATCTCGATTTCCAAACTCTTGTATTTAAGAAGTTTATCTGCCTCCTTGGTAACGACGTTTTTATTGCATGTCACAGCAACATCGACAAGTAAACATGATTTTTTCGCCAAATCCCGGATAACTATATACGTTTTGTTTGCCGCTATCGTGCGATCAGTTTGAATTTGTTGGTCGTACAATATCGTACACAATCCAACAAACGTCACCGGTTTTGGTGAGTGTTCGTACCACTTGGGGCATGTGTTTGGAACTTCGAGGGCGGTACGGATCTGCCAGTGGAGGTAGCTACACACCTTGTCATGTCTTTTCAGGTATTCAGTCTTTGTTAGGATTGGACAAGCTGAGACTATGATCAATGGTTTCTACTTGCTCCAGGCAAATGCGGCATTTGTCATCTTGGGAAATTCTGAGAACCGCTTTATCATAAAGTCGTGTTCTCAACGCCTGATCTTGAGCAGCTACTAGAACTGCTTCCGATTCTGGCTTCATTCTTCCCCTTTTAAGCCACATAAATGATTGATCTTTATTGATCTGCACTTTGTCCATTCTTTTTAGGTATTGTCTGTGGAGTGGTTTGTCTTGGAGTGATTTCTTTAACATTTTTTGTGTCTCACATTTCATGTTTAGCAGCATCAGAAGTTCAGTGTCTGTGTTATTCGACGTGTCTTGCCTAGTTTTCTTCGCAATGCTTCTTGCTACACTAACAATACCTCTGTTTCCCATTCTTCGGTCAGATTTCATGACCTGCCTCATTAGAGGGTCATCTTGACGGCTGACTACATACTTCCCCAACCCGACTATTGCGTTGTGCCAGGAGGCCTCAATTTGTCTGAGGCCTCTTCCTCCTTCCTTACGTGACACAAAGTCTATGTACATCAGCTCGAGGGTGGGAAACATGATGCATTGTTAGCAGTTTTCTGGTTTTTCGATCCATGGTGCGAATTTCTTGGTCAGTCCAGTACACTAGTCCAAAACTGTATTCGGCTACAGGTACCGCCAAACTACCTATTGCATATATTTTATTCCTGGAATTCAGAGCGGACTGCAGGACCAGTCTCACTCTCCTATAATACTCCCTACGAATTCTCTCTTTCATTGTGTCGTTCGAGATGGTTTCACATTCATCAATGCCCAGATATTTGTAAGTTTTACCTGGCTCAAGATCTTGAATCACAGTTCCCTCTTTTAAATTGATTTTTGCACACTTGTCAAGACCAAACTTCATGCAGATGTCATTGCTAAACTCATTCACGACAGACAGCATTTGGGAGAGAATCGCTTCATTCTTAGCAAACACTTTCAGATCATGTGTAAAACAAATGTGATACTGGCCTTTCATCACCATGGAGCTTGTAACCAAAGTCAGCTTACGACAACTGTCTAGATAGTGGAATCAAACTAATGCAAAACAGCAGAGGGGATAGTCAACCTCCTTGAAAAATATCCGTTAATCTGAATACTTCTGGTTTCTACTGCTTCCTTTCCGCAGTGTATTAGTAACTTGGTACTCCACGACTTCATACTAGCCTTGCAAAATTCAATAAGTCTAGGATGAAATCGATAGATCTCCAGGGTCTTCAAAATCCAATCGTGTGGTACACTATCAAAGGCATTTTGGTAGTCAATCCAAGCCATGCTCAAATTACGTTTGCGTTTCTTTACATAATTCAAAATGACTTTATTCAGTAGCAAGATTTCCTTACAGCCATAAGAGCCTTTACATCCTTTTTGTTCAGCTGGCATCAGATGATTCTTATCTAGATGTCTACATTTAGCTGCAGTTATAACTTTGTACAGTACTGGCAGACTAACTTTGTACAGTAATTGGCCTGTAGTTCTTCGCCAAAGAGCTGTCTCCCGCTTTGGGTAGCAAATACGTGATGCCGCGAGTGAGCTATTCCGGGAGTTTCTTTGGGTTTTCTAAAATTTTATTAACAGCCATTGCTAGATGAGAATGTATTGCTGTTAATTTCTTAATCCAACAAATCTGGATCTTATCAATCCCGGAGGACTTCCAGTTTCCCATGTTCCTAATTACTTGGAAGAGGTCCTATTCCGAGAATTGGTGAACATCTTCCACTGTTTCCACAAGTTCATCGGCAGCATCAACTTCAGATTGAATCCAAGATGCGTCTTTGTTGTAGGATCTGCTCTCCTCCCAGATTCCTGCCCAAAATGCCTCGACGTCATGTTTTGAAGGAGTGACAGCATTGCCATTCGGTTTTTGAATCAGATTGCGATAGAATCTCTTCGCGTCTGTTTCAAACAACCGGTTCTATACACGGAAATCTATTCTACGTTTGTAACATCTAATTCTTTGAGCCCATGCTTGAATTTTCTCTTTGAGCTTCTCAACTACCATTAGCCTGCTTATGTCATTTTCAATTCGGTATTTTTGTTCAACATTAAATATCTTTCGTTGAATTTTAGTGGTGTGCGTTGATTTAGAAGATGCCTCGGCTAAGAGTGATATTTCACGCCGAGTCTCGGCTATCCGTTTCATAATTCTCTTCGTCCATAGGGGTATTGAGCTGTTTACTCTGTTTTGCTGTCGGCCGTCGGTGTTCTTGGCTGGCCCCAGAATTATCTGAGATACCAGATATCCAGTTGCATACACGATGTGATTGATATCAGTAATATCTAGATCTCTACCTGGGGTCTGTACCACCTCATATAAGACAGAATTTGCTGTCTCTATCACTCTCTTAGCTTTGGCATTTTCGTATATTCACTTCAACGGTGCACGAGATTCAAATGAAAGTTGACGAACTCTATCTCGCATCGGAGGAGATTGCGCATCATGTCCTTCTCGTGTAATTCATTGCCAGATGAATTTTCACCACTGAAGTGTGTTTCATTGGAAAGAGATGAACCTTCATTGGACCATCGCTTTCATGTTCTACATTTTCATCATGTGAGTAGTTAGATCGAAGAACATACTCCGCATTTCTCTGAATGTCAGCAAGTTGTTCTGCTGTAAATTTTCCACTGCTGAGTATGTATCGACGTTGACTGGCAAGCTTCTTTGAGTCCAAGATGTGTCTCATATCTGGGTTCCGCTCACTCCATGCTTTGAAAACTTCTATTTCTGAGCCCCCATTTTTCGCTTTTGCATCGTAAAACCTCCTTCAATTCATCCCGGGTCCATCTCTGAAGATGACTTCGAGCTACTGCCGGCTCTGGATCCCTGGGACTAACATCCGTGGGATGGCCAGAAGTCGACAAGGTGACATTAGCTCGGTTTCTGAGCAGGTATGGGACATTGGTAGAACAAGACACGTTAGGATTCATTACATTTCTTGTTCTATCCATTTTGCTCATTGGTTTTAAGTGAAGATTCGCAGGACGCAAGTTCAAGTTTACAGATCACCCTTAACCCTTGGGTTGTTTCCTGCCATCAGTTACTGCGACCCAGAGTGGCCTCGGGGCATCCCCCCGCAGGGCCCAGCAAGGGGTCCCTCCCATCGCCAGTCGGTATTACTAAACCCTACGGGATTTTCACTGACAGCTGAAGGCAGCCTCCTTCGCTGGCTAATACAAGGTTGGGGCCTCCACTCTAATCAGTGGCCTGGTGTGCCAACCCAGTTTCTCTCCTGTACCCTCCATGGGCCGACAGCAGGAAGTCCAAAGTTTCATGACCCTTCCCTCTCTACTTACTTCCCACTCTCCTCAAAATGGAGTACTTCTTCGTCTGACCCCTCACTTCAACCTATTCAGCAAAGGAGGCCCTACCGGTAGCTAGGCTACCACTAACATAGCTCTCCGGCTCATGAGGGTACTCAAGCTCCACCACCAACTGCAAGGTCGTGTACTCCCTAGGTGGAGTTATTATTATTATTATTATTATTATTATTATTATTATTATTATTATTATTCCACTACATCACGACTAAAGATGTTATGAGTCGGCTCAAGATAAAATCTATTCCAAGTTGCAACCAGCTACCTGAGGAGCAGATCTAGGGACTGTCGGTGCCTCTACAATACTTTGCGCAAAATGTGGGCTGTTCGAAATAAAGCAATTTCTTGCACTTACCAGTCTTTTGCATTACCTGGGAATTAAGACAAGTTCTTACATAAATTTTGCGGAACAAATCCCAGAGCTCCGTTGATTATCGAGACGACCTGTGCTTTTACGCTCCACATTCGGTTGATCTCGATTTCCAAACTCTTGTATTTAAGACGTTTCTCTGCCTCCTTGGTAACGACGTTTTTATTGCATGCTACAGCACAGTCTACAAATTGACACGATTTTTTCTCCAAATCCCGGATAACAATATACGGTTTGTTTGCCTCTATTGTGTGATCAGTTTGAATTTGTTGGTCATACAATAACGTACAAAGTCCAACAGACGTCACCGGTTTTTGTGAGTGGCATGTGTTTGGAACTTCGAGGGCGGCACAGATCTGCCAGTGGAGGTAACTACACACCCTGCCGTGTCTTTTCAAATATTCTGTCTTTGATAGGATTGGACAAGCTGAGACAATATGATCAATGGTTTCTACTTGTTCCTGGCAAATGCGGCATTTATCATCTTGGGAAAATGTGACAACCGCTTTATCATAATGAGTTTTCAAGGCCTGATCTTGGGCAGCTTCCGATTCTCGCTTCATCCTTCCACTTTTGAGAGGATACATCAAAATGCCATTTTGATGTATCCTTTTGATTTTAAAAACTACATAAATGCAATTATTTGAAATCTCTCCCGCCATTAATATTTATATTACGGGAATTTTTATACATTATTGCATTTGCAAGCACCAGTGCTTCAAATGATTTCTTACGAAGTTTCGCGAAATCACAAAACTTATTTGTAAAAATGTACACAAAATTGGACAATTTCGGAAACTCGAAAAAGGGATTTTCTCAAAAACGGCTCCAATATTTTTAATGAAAATTTGTATGCAGAGCCATTCCTTTTTACACTTCTAAGATATTCTTAAAACAATATTTCACATCTACTGTTAGGAGACCGGAAAATTTACAAAATGTGGGGAAATTGTCTGTTAGGCGCTAGGAAGCAGTAGTGATGAGGGTGGGGCAATACCGTACTAGTGGTGCTACAGAATGGCACAGGCTTTCTCGTATTAGTTTTCTATTTCCTTGGGTCTAGGCTAGCTATTCGGAATTGCCACATACTCGTGCCAGCTGGCATCTATCGCCGCCCGATGTACATTTTTTTACCTTTTTCTTAATTTTTCGGTTTTTTAACGGTAGAACGGAAATATTAATTCTCGAATATTAAAGAACAGTAAAACTTCGTCCTAAGTGGCAATTTTCTTGGAAAAATTTGGAGCCATTTTTTTAATAAGAGCTTTTAAGTACTACTAAAAATGCGAAATTTGAAGCTCCTTTTCACAGAAAATTTTTGAGTTTTCGAAAAACTTCATTTGAAGTCATTTAAAGCACTTTAGCTTACAAATACAACAGTAATTACAAATTGCTGGTGATATGCATATTAAAGGTGTGAGAGATCTTTCAAAAAAATTACATTTATTAAACTTTCGCAAAAATAAGAAAATACCCTTAATTGTACTATACGTCATATTATAGAGTGCAATTCGCACTATCTGTTCGAAAAGTTTGAAGAAAAAATTTGGAATCATTTATGAGAAAATGGCGTTTGAGCGTTTCTGAAAATGCGGAATTTCGAGCGTTTTCACAGAAAACGGAGAAACTTTACTTGACGTTATTTAAAGCACGTGTACTCCTAAATATGTGAATAAATCGCCACTAATCTCAATATTAACGACGTGAGAGACAAGTAAAAAAAAAGTTAATTTTTGAAAAACCAAAAGAATACGGTAACATGAAGTTTATGTCATTTCATAGATTACGTTAGACACTCTCCCTACTAAAAGTGTAAAGAAGAAATTTGGAGCCGTTTTCGATAAAATCTTGTTTTTGTAACTTTTTAAAATTGCACATATTTCACGCAATATTGCCCCAAAACTACTCAAATTTTCAAAAAAAAATACATGACGTTAATGAAAGAACTCACTTTGGACAACAAATTTTATTTGAAGGAAAAATCTTGATATTCAATGTTGTAAGAAAATACCGTACAAAAATCAATTTTTGGAAATTTCGAAAATTCAGAGTTAACCGTGAAAATCCGACCTACGCCACCTTAATAAGTGTATTTTACTTTATTCTTACAAGAAATTTAAAGAAAAAATTTGGAGCCGTTGTTTAAAAAATTTCGAAAATGCCCGGGGGGGCTGCACGAAATACAATTCGTTAAATTCAAAATCACATATCAGAAAGTATAATTTTATACTCAAATTACAATTAAAATACTAACATATGACATCATTTTATTCCTCTGTTCATGATCTATCCATTGCTGGTGAATAAATATATCGTTCCATTTACAAAATCGAAGATGATTAAATTTTTCGAAAACTAAAAACATTATAGACAATTTCTCTACGGCATGTAACTTACCCCATGATTCCGCATTATTCAGCGAAAACTGTATTTCGATATCCCGAAACGTTTAGAAGTTATATGGGTGATCCATAGACGGTGGGATACTTTGTATTTATTTATTTACGTCAAAAACTATTAAAAACTGTGTGAATACGACACTCTGTATAAAGAAAGATGTGCGCTGACTTACAGCGCGATAATCTCTGAGTCTACTGAACCAATACCGATGAAACGTTTGTGCTTCTTTTAAAGGTCTGGAGTACTATAGGCTACGATTTATAACCATAATCCTTAATACATTTACAAAATAATTACTTTTCTGTACATTTTTCGCCTAGCTTTACATCACAGATTCAAGAGTGCACAATGTCAATAGTTTAGCTGCGAGCCAGCAAACAATGACATATGAGATATACTCGTGATTTCATCAATGTCTTGAATTATTACGAAATCCATTAGGATTTGAATAAGGCTACGTAATGTCCATGTGTAAACGTTGGTGGAACATTTGAAAGAAAGCCGTAACCAAAGTAATAAAGAATGTCAATGTACATGCATTGCCCTTAATCCATGTTCTCTCTCTCTCTCTCTCTCTCTCTCTCTCTATATATATATATATATATATATATATATATATATATATATATATATATATATTGGCAAGAAAACTTTGAGTTTGAAAGTATTTAAAAATTGAGGTAGGCTGAGGGAATAAAAAGTACAATAATATACAGTACAGATTATCAGTAATGTACAATGTGCAATAAATAGATATAAATCGATATCGTACACTTTTTAAACATCCACTTATTTACAGAATTGTTTGCAACAATGCATAAACGAAAGCCACAACTGTCGAAACAGACTACAAGTGTTAAGAGTTAGACAGTCTCTAAAAATTCTGAATCGGCAACTCAGAGAGAAGAGCAACTTGCTGAAGAACACATTTGCACCATTGACAATAATACTGCAAGGAGAGGAGAACATTGGTACAAATCTATTTTAAATTGCGTGCTTTAATTGAGTTACATGTGAGAACGAATAGATGATTTCGCTTTGCATAATATGTGAGACTGAAGAGTAATGTGCGTTAAAACAGTAGTTTTGATGAATATATAACAATATATTTAATTATTTTCATTTTCTTGCCAGGGTATCAACAATGCTAATTTGCAAAATGTATCCCATACGAATTAGTAGTCATTGTTGCATGTTGCAACACATTGTTGTAACGCCTCACTGACAAGGTGATGACGGCCACAGTTCGTTCGCTTTAATATAAACTAATAATTTTATTTACGTCTAAAATACGCATCGCGCGTCATTGGTAGATATATGTAGAACGAGGATACACTGAATTAAATGGCATAAAGCTGTTAATTAAAATATATAAGTATTTTTCACGTTTGTTTAAGAATTTTTCAAACGGTAATTGAAGTGTATGGGAGAAATTGTAGTTTATAATATTGCATAGCTATTAGCAATATCGCGAGAAAGTATGTGCGTTTTAGCACCACTAGTGTTCTATAAAAATAGGCATAAATTAATCTAAAAATATTTATGACTAAGCAAATAAAAAATTCTGGGAGTCCTTGGTTTCTATTATTCACATTTCAAGATCTATAGTATTTACCAATTCAGATCGAATAATGAAGTTAATATTGGTTTGTTATGTGGTTCAGTACATTGTCAATTTATTGTATACACAAAATGTACATGTTGATGGATCAGTATTCTTATGTTGCAATGGTATGAAGAACTGATTTACCTAAACAAATAAGTTTTATACTCCATTTTACCAGCACTCAGGACTTTAAACATACCGTCGTCAAAATAATTATAAATACCGGCAAGTGCGTTTCAGCATAGATATTTTCATTTACTTTTATGATTATGATTCATCAATTATGTTATGAAACCTATATCTATTGCTCCAGCTCTATTTACTAGCGTGCCCGTGCGGAAACTCGCATGTTATACTCAGCTTAAAACAGTAAGTCCTTTCAAGGCTACGAGTTGACAAGAGATACATTTTAAACGTTTCTTTATGAATACGATAGTATAAAAAAAGAGTTGGTTTTACAATTTGGAAATTTATTGAAAGTACTGATATAATATTAAAAAAACTTCACAAAAAGAATACAAGATATGTCCCAAAAGTAATGCGTTGCATTTTTTTTTTTAATTTAATAAACAGATAGGTACAGCAACTTAAGATGTTTCAAGGTATGACCCTTGTGAGTCGATTCATTTTTGCAAGCGTGATTTCCTGGCCTCGCACACTCCCAGGAAGTTCTCGGCGAAGAAGTCCTCGAACTTGTTTCGATGTCGAAAGTCTTGAATTTCTTTCGTTACCCTTTTCGGCAGAAAGAAAAAAAAATCGCTATGGCAAGGTCGGGACTATAGGGCGGCTGTAGAAGCGTTGCCACGTCGATACGGGTCAGGTAGTCCCCGAAGTGGGCCGGCGCTTTGTCGTCGCGATCAGTCTCGGCTCGTGGTTTTCTAAATGGGGAAGGCTGCAAATGTTTAATCGCTTGGGGGCGGGAGAGGTCCTTCAATTCGGAGGGCAGTACTAGGTTTTCATTCATAGGGACAGCAGGGGGACCTGTTCTTTGACAGTTTAATCTAAATATTTCATTAGGACTTCGCTTTTAAATAGTATTGTATTTCTAAGCACTATTTCTTCCGATACATAAGGGAGAAGCGCCCCTACCGCGATTTTGAACTAGTTGAAACGGTGCTACTCACTGAGCTGCATATTAATGCTATCTGGTGAGCACTCCCTTCAGACGCCAGGCCCCACGCTCTGCCCACGCTTGAAGGCTGCCAGGCGGCAGCCTTCGTTCGCCCATAAGCCCGTGCAGTGAATGCATAACGTCACTTCTCGTCGTTTTACACAGGCCTTATGACGGAACGAAGTGGGACCCTAAAGCTTTTCTCTTCCCTGTCAACAGCTTCAAATGCGTTACGGACGGCCGTTAACGAACCGACAAAGAAAATTTTTGATATGATTGTTATAAAATATAACAATTATTTAATTCCTGGAATCAACATTGATTGATCGTTTATGGTCAAAATACATATTCATTTGTATCATCTACGCATCTAATAATAAAATATAACCCAGAAATACATTATTAATAAATAAATTCATTTACAAATATATTTGTAAATTTCTTTTGGGCGGCGATTTTTGTAGGAGAGGCTCCGCCTTACACCCTTTAATGACGAGCCGTGCCTGGTCGTGATGCTTCCCAGAAGCGCTGATCTCCTTTCGGACGCAGGTGACCCCCGTCGTTCAGCCTCTGGAGCCCTTGTTTGTATTACAGGGCGTTTACGGAGTGTCCAGGAGGTATGAACTCACTGTGCATTATCCCCTTTGTGTTGAAAAGCAATGAGAAGGACTTTCACACGCTATTTGCTCATGCGATCCTTCTTGTAGTGCGAAGAGGCCGAGGTGTGACACTCCGCGCTCTGCCTCTTTGTTTCCGGGCCGTACTCAAAGATCCACTTCTCCTTCCAGATGATACGAGTGTCCAAAATGTAGGAAGGAAGTTCCGAATATTTCCATTGGCATCTTGTTCAGCTTCACGCAAAACGTATCTTTCGTCCAAAGATTTCTCCATTGCAAATATGACACACCTGCTACACAAGAGCTCAAAAAATTTTCGCCTTCTAACCTCTCCACGAACTAAATTAGGAACTGCTGTAAAGCTAAACCTCCCCTTAACCTATCAAAGTTAGTCTGACCGTTCTGGGACAAAGTGTAATCCAAAAAAATGCAACGCGTTGCTTTTGGGACTGACCTTGTATACGCGAGTCTACAAGTATTTTATTTTGTAATTTAGATTTGTTTATTGCTTTTAGTTATAAAGTGAGAAATGTTTGGGAACTGGAACTCCCAATAAGAAAAATGATAAACTTTTTTGGCGGGAAAGTGGGCGAGGTAGACAGGAAATTTCCGGAGTGAGGCAGACCGGAAGTCTTGGAATACCTCCTACTATCGTGTGGAACGTCCTTTTGTCCAGCGAAATGCAACAACTTGACGTGGTATGGATTCAAGTCGTTGGATGTACACCTGCAGAAATATTCAGCTATGCTGCCTCTATAGCCGTCCATAATTGCGAAATTGTTGCCGGTGAAGGATTTTGTGCACGAACTCGCCTATTGATGTCCCATGACCCACACATGTTCGATAGGATTCATGACGGGTGACCTGGAGGCCAAATCATGAAATCCAGAATGTTCTTCAAACCAATCGCGAACAATTGCGGCTTGGTGACGTGGTGCATAAAAATTTAATCGTTTGCAAATGTGAAGTCCAGCAAATAGTCTCCAAGAAGCTCAACATAAAAATTCCCACTCAAAGATCGCTTCAGTTGCACCAGTTCCATATAAAAACAGCCCACACCATTATGGAGACACCACCAGCTTGCACTGCCTCGTTGACAACTTGGATCCATGGCTTCATGGGGTCTGCGCCGCACTCGAACTCTACCATAAGCTCTTACGAACTGAAATAGGCACTCATTTGACAAAAGCCAGGGTTTTCCAGTCCTCTAGGGTCCAAGGGGTATGGTCACGATTCCAGGAGAGGCGCGGCAGGCGATGTGCGGTTAGTAAAGACATCCGAGTCGGTCTTCTGCTGCCATAATCCATTAAAGTCATATTTAGCCGAACTGTCCTATCAGATACGTACGTCGTACGTCTCACATTGATGTCTGCGATTATTTTACTTAGTGTTTTTTGTCTGTTAGCACCGACAACTTTATGCAAACGCTGCTGATCTTGGTCATTAAGTGAAGGCCGTCGGCCAATGCGTTGCCACAGTGAGAGGTAATGCCTGAAATGAGGTTTTCTCGGCCCAATCTTGACATTGAAGATCTCGGAATAGTGAATTCCATAACGATTTCCGAGTTGGAATGTCCCATGCATCTAGCTCCAACTATCATTCCGCGTTCAAAGTTTTAATTCCTGTCGTGCGGCGATAATCACGTCAAATCTTTTCACGTGAATCACTTGGCGTACAAATGAAAACTCTGCCAATGTGTTGCCTTTTCGCGCGCTTCTACTGCCATCTGATTATTTGTTATCCCATTACTTTTGCCACCTCAGTGTATTAACGATTATTTAATTTGCATTATGCGGAGAAACCAGCACATCACGTAAAATCAATACTAAACAACTTTGTCAGAAGTCACAATTAAGTTCCTGCCTTATTATTCAAAAGTAGTTTTGCTAACATTATGGAAGTTTTTAAATATTTTTTGGATGTACATGTATCTCATTTGGAACAAACACATTCTGAGTTACTTTTTTTTTCCTTGTAGGAGGTACTTATTTCTAGTTGTACTTTGTGGTTGCGAAAGAATGTTTCTTTGAATTTTTTATTTTCTCTCTTTAGTCGGCATTTGTCGACTTTCTCCTGGAAGATTAGTACAATAAGATCTTTGCAACGAACTCGACGCCAAGTTCATCGTATATTTAATCTTGAGGATGCAAGTATTGCTCGTCATTTCCTAAATAAATTTACTCTCCATTGATTGCAGCATAATTTTGAATATGAGAAAAAAAAAACACTTTTGTCATATTTTTGCATACCCAAAAGAAAATAAGTGTCATCCACAATGTTATCACATTCTTCTAAATTCTCTTTGGCTACTTCACTCCATAACTAAAATCACAGACTTTCCTTCAACATTATCTTCTAATTCACAATCGGAATTTTCTTTGAAATATTCATCTCCAATATAGTTTTCTAAATGACGGTCTCATAAATTTCCTACATCATTAGCCATTCACAATAAAAACGTTTACCCATGCTGAGAACAATATTATAAGGTGAATGTAGTATGTGATTCATCACCTGCAAACACAGGAAACATTCCTGTAAGCTAACGCGCACAAGACAGCTGCACACAACGCGTTTCCAAATCTTTCTGCGAACTGTATGTGAAGCCATTAGGCGCGCGGGGTCTGACAACCCCACTCGTGGCACTCCGCAGGAAAGAACTACGTGACCTATCGCCCTCCGGCGTATCTGGTGACAAACATGCCACTGGATGCAAAAACGTTCAACACGTTCGGATGTCACAAAATCTCGTAAACATACAACTAGAATTCAACGAGATATTAGGGAGTTATTGCCATCTCGAACGGTAAGTACTATCGATTTTCTGCTCATGCGCTGTTCAGATTTCGCATCATTTTAGTGCATCTGCGCATCCGCAGAAGATCGATAGTACTTACCGTTCCAGGAGGCAAAAACTCCCCATTAGGGAGTTTGTGCACACCTTAGCGGGCAGTAATTGACTGCAATCCCGATCTTTTGCGCATGCGCAGATGCACAAAGGTGATACGAAACGAATTGCGCATGCGCAGAAGATCAATAGTGCTTTCGATTTCTTTAACGTTCGAGGGTGCACAAACTCTCTATTGGGGAGTTATTGCACGGCATAGTCATATGTACAGCAATCGACTGCAATCTCTATCTTCTGCATAAGCGCAGAATCACGAAAGGGATGCGAAACTCGAAATGCGCATGCGCAGATCGATAATACTCTCGATCGTTAGAACGCTCCGCTGTGCACGACGTAACGTACTTCGCCTAATAGGGCAATTTTGCACGGCATTGCGTACAGCAATCGACTGAAATCTCGATTTTCTGCGCATGCGTAAATACACAAAGGTGATGCAAAACTCGAAATGCGCAGGCGCAGAAGGTCGATAAGTGCTGACGATTGCTATAATTCTTCACCGTACACAAAACTCTCTATTAGGAAGTTTTGGCACGACGAAGCGTCATACCAATCAACACACACAGTTCAATCTAACAGGGGAAGTCGGGTGAGAAGATTTGCACGAACTTTTACTTCAAATGGAAGAAGTTACGAACCTTGGCGACAGAGTGCGCTGAATCCCCATAATGCCACTTCCTCCTGATTCGCACTTGTTCGACTAGAGTTGCCCAGCAATCACTCATCTGCATATTGCAATGTACCTCGCTAAAGGCCCGATCACTGCGGGCGCTCATCAGCGCCATGTCCTCGACCCCGCGCACCCAGCCTCAGATCCCTTCAATTAGTCACTACGCAGCTTCCCTTTCTTGTGAGACGGGGGATGTCGTACATTCTTGTCCATGCCTCCATGTTGAGTCTTCCATCGGGGGGTCCATCTCACCCTTACAGAAATAGAGGGATCCTTGGCGCTGCTTTGTGAGAGCTGAAAAAGCCACGTTCGCGGCACATGACCCACATCTCAGCGACAGATATTTCGTTTACCGGGAAGCGCCGAGTGTGTAGATCCTCCCTAATCACGGCAGTGTTCAAATTTAGTGAATAGGAGGACAATTTGGCCACATGTGATCGGTCGACTGAGCGTTAGAGAGACAGAGAGACACTCAGAGAAAGGATGTTTCGAGAGGAAGCATTCGCACGCGGCGAAAAAAAGACACTTGATCACAACTCCAATGAGTGCGGACGAATTGCGATGAGTGAAAAATTGTGTAGTGTCATCGCATGTAGAGTGGGAGAAAAACCTTGCACCTCTCTTCGACTCACCACACCAGAGAGCTGTCCACCACAGAGATTCGCAAATGCCAGCACCTGAAGAAGCAGGTTTTTTAAAATTTATTTATTTAAGGTCGCTTTAAAAACATCTGTGGTCATTAGCGACCACTATTGATTTATACTAGATACATTTTTTTTCAAATTAGAGTAAACGGAAGTAATAACGATAAACTGAAATATGAAGTACAATAAATTTTGCACTTATTCATAACATATTATCTAAACTAGCAAAATTGAGATAAGTTAAAATTGTTTTGAAACCGTCTATTGAATTCAACATTTCATAAATTTCGTTCTTGATGCTAAAAGAGATTCGTAGATTTTGGAGACTGGAACACTCGGGGAGAATGTGAGTCGTTGATAATATTCCTCCACATTTTGGGCAGGAGGCAGGGTCGGTTTTTTCATTAGATGAGAATGGGTGACGGAAGAGTGGCCAATTCTCAATCTTGTGATAATAATTTGTTCTTTTCATCTTAATTTAGCGTTTGATATATTTAAATATGTTACAGATTTTCGTACATTATATAGTTTGGATATTGAAGCAGGTTTGTATCGCGCTTGGTGTTAGCACATTTTGGTCGGCGCGGACAAGTTCCTGCGACTTCCGCCCACCTGGGCACTCTTTTGTGGTACTTCCCGCTAAATTATGGGAGTTCCATGCTACACCAGGGTGTCATGGGGGCGCCAACTCCAAAGTTCGCGCGTCCCACTTAAAAAAAAATCCACAATCAATCAATCAATTAATGATTGAATTAAGACGTTAATTGATCATTGTTTCCCCGCCTCGATGCGTATGGCGGTTCTCCCGCCGCCCGGCCAGTTGCAACCAGCTACCCTCGGCGCCGACACCGATGACGTCACCGCCGCTACCACCACCATCACGCCGTCGCCGCCCGTATCTCCCCCCGCCTACGCCCGCCCCTCCGCCTGCTAGCCGGCTGCCCGCCCCTCCTGCGCCCTGCCCGGGGTCTGAACCCGGGGCGGGGCCAGAGCCGTGTGGACAGCGGGAGAGATGGCTGGTGGAGGGCTGGTGGAGTGTGGGTCAAGAGCAAGGGGCTATGGTGGGCCATGAGCGTGAAGCATCCACGGTGGTGAAAGGCATTTTCTTGATATCCAGCCATGTGTGCCTCGTAACCTTTCAATACATTCTGCAATGTTACATCAATTTGGTTTTCTTGCTGTGTTAGTCAGGTAGCATCGCGCGGTCAGTGTGTGCCTTTAATTTTGTATTTTCGCAACATTGCAAGAGTTTTGTGAAATTGTTAAAGTTTTTTTTTGTATTCTTTGACACTTGGTGCCCTAAAGAAATTTAGTGCATGCAAACTCCCAGCTGCATCAACGTGTGTGTGTGCGTTTGTGTAGGGCGCGCTTCACATTTGGCGCTCAACGTGTTCTCCCACGCGCGTTTCATTACAATATACAAATATATTATTACTGATTACATTAAGTTACATATAAAAAATATATTTTCGTATGAATAGCAGCAAGTTCATGTTGAATCATGGGAAAATAGTTCGCAGCACACATTGCTGCCAGAGTTGGGAAAATATAGCATTACTGTTATTGAGTTTTTGCAAGACAGCGAAAGGCAAACAAGCTGCAACCTCGATCGTCTGCACATGCGCAGATGCACAAAAGTAATGTAAAACTTGAATTGCGCGTGCGCGGATCGTTAGTGCTCTCAATTCCTATAAAGTTTGGACGTGCAAAATTACCCTAATGATAGTTTAATAAGCGATGTAAGTCGCCGACTAAATCAGGCGGAATAGAGGCACACTTAAAGAGTTCGATTTCGAGTTGGCGCATGCGCAGGGGCACAAAAATGCAGTCGATTGCTAAACACTATCCCATGCCAAAATCCCCTATTGCGTTTTGAAAACTCATGTATCTACTAGAACCGTGCAAATAAAAACACCCCCCTCTCGATAAAAACACCCACACTACGGACCGTGGATTGACGATCTAAGCCATTTCTCTTAACTAGTGAAGTGAAGTGGAGTGGACGTCAGTGTAATAAAAAGTCGTGTATTTATTGATGTAAAATATCTGTCGAAGACCACCATAAAATGAAGAATTAATGCGGTTATAGTTGTTAAAGCCTTTATTGTCATCACTGTTATCATATTATTATTAATATTACGGTCATCAAATTATTTTAAGTTACATTGTATTTAATTCTTAATTATAATATGTAATTTTTAATAATAATGTAAATTTTAGTGTTCTGCCACCAGGTTGCATAAACCTATTTGCGGAAATAAATATCTATCTATCTATCTAGAGGGCAGAACAATAATGATATTCTAACAAATGAAGGCTATGTCAACAAATAGTAAATATACATACATAAACGTCAACCGCGCACTCTATGGCTCGCATAAAATGCGCTGGGCAGACTCAAGGATGTCTTATGATAACGCGAGGGCCCAAGGCCCGAGCCTCGTCCCCAACTTGGAACTACGCAGCGAAGCGTCACTGTCGGCGGGAAAGTGCGTCGGCCGCGCGCAGCCGCTGCGCCATGAGCGACTCTAGGAATCGACAGCGCGCGTGAACGAATCTACCATATACTTTAATATATAATAATATAATAATCTACATATATACACACACATATATGTTTATACATAGGAAAGTGCGTCTTATACATATATATACACATGACGCAATATATATTTGTGTGTGTTTGTGGGGGAGGGGGTATGGATGTGTGTTGTTTTGCTCTCTAGTTTGAAATGTATTACTTATTTTTTACTGGCTTTATTTACTCTATAATCTGGAAGTTAATTATTTTTTAAATATTAATACAACAATTGTAGCCGTTTTTTACTCTACAATTGAGCGGCAAAATACACTTTTCGGAAGAACATACCTGCACGTTGGGAATCGTTAGAACATCGGAGAAAAAGGGCTCGACTTTGCGTAATGTATAAATCTTACACTGGTGGCCCTGCATGGCAGGAATACGGGGAAGGCTAGATAAACCGGATTATTTTAATAGATTTGGTCATAAATATAAAATTAGAACTAGAATTCAAAGAACGGACGTAGGCAAATTCTCCTTTGTAAACAGAACAATCGTAGATTGGAACGATTTGCCTGCGACAGTTTTTGAGCCCTTTCCTTGCTCAGCGAGTGGTTTTAGAAAAAAAGTATAGGAAATTAATCAATAGGGTGAAAAGTGCAGTGAAGTGAAGTGAAGTGAAAGGTGCGATTATGGGTAGTAAACTAAAAAGTATTGAGCTATTAGTATTTAGGTAAAGTGTTATGAGGTGCAGTGACGTGAAGTGAAGTGCAGTGAAGTGATTTCATTTCGTAGTTTATTTCGCTAATCTTAAGCGTCTTTTATAGGCTATTCTGACAAAAGTTCGTATTTATTGATTGATGTTAACGAGTGTTTTACGTGTTAGAAATGTAAAAATTATTATAAGTATTGTATATTATTATGTTGTAGGTAAAAGTGATTATCCATATTTGTCTGAATATGATTGTGAGTGAATACTTGTAGGATGGTGTGTATGCGAGTGTTCCTTTGTCTTTGTATGTAAGCGTGTATGTTTGTATGTATGAATGTTGGTGTGATATGTAAGTAAGTTTATTTACTTAAATGTTAGTATATATGTAGTTTCATTTGTTGTATATGTATAGGCATGTAAATGCAGTTGCATGTTCGTTTGTTTTTATATTGATTTTTTATATATTGTTTTTATAGTTAACTGTGTTTTGAACTTTTAATGTACTTTTGTTTTTCTGTATTCTGCCACCGGGCAACATCAGCCCAATTGTAGAATAAACCCTATCTATCTATCTATCTATCTATCTAATTATTGTACGATATAAGTAGTTTTGTAGTAGTTTTTTTGTTTTTGATTTCGAGTCAGCTGGCTTTATTCTAAAGCTAGCAGAAAATTGATTTTGAAGACAACTACCAAAGTATATAAAATGGCAGGTTATACAATTTAATTAGTCGCTGATTATGAGTTCTCTTTCTTTGTTCTGCTGTAGTGTGTCAGGTTGCTTTATGGAAATTCATCACACACTATATTAGATCACGAGGGACCATCCGCTTCGCTACATCGCACATTTTCCTGAACGCTCCAAGCCACTTAGCACCGAGATGGGAAGACTTCCATGATGAATAATGGTGAAAGCTGCGTGGGGCTCTACGCGATAATTTATTCATAGGGCTCTGCTCGCTTACGAAGTCACCTCGCTTCAAGAGTCGTGCATACACGCCTCATCGGGATGGTTCCTTAAAGGACCGAAGTATAACCGTTTCATGCCCCGAAAAGTATGGGATAGAAAGGCTATATTAGAATTTTCATATCTAGACAGGGCCCACACGTATTTTTCACATGCGATAATGTTTGGAAGTATTTCTAGAGATAACTTTTGAAAATATGAATAATTCATGTATCTGTTATAACAGGGAATTCGAATTTCGGAATTAAGTGTTAATTAGAACATTACCAACTGAAACACTTTTTCTGCAGTGATTATTAATAATATCGATCAGACCAAGAATAACAGAATTTTCAGATACTAAAGGATAAGTTAAGGTGGGCCTTTCGTTTTGATACCGCCAATGTGTCTTCCACTGAAAGTTCGCTTTGAGTTGTTTTTGTGGTCCTATCACTTTTTATTAGTAGACATTACAACTAATTGTTACGGATATTACTAAGGAATACAATAATTGATACTTTAAAATATGAAAGATAGCGGTAACACGTGGAACTCCTAACTTTTACTCTGTGGCATAATCCAGACAGTAAACTAAACTGCTTTCAATGCACGACTTTGTCCTCTTTTAATCGGTATATGTCACAAGTATGTACGTTGAAATTCGTGTTTTAGACTTTTGGCCGGCTTTTCGGGCTTTTTTCCCTCCGTGTTCGTTGCTTGTCTTTCGTAGGTTTCATCCAAAATTCTACGAAGAGCGGAATTTCTCCTTGTCTATCACGATCGATATCTTTTACATGCGATGTAAATAACAACACCTCCCTTTGGAACAGACTTCCACAGGTTGCCGAGGTGCATTCCGTATTTTACTCTCCGAGTTCTTCCACTAAACCAGTGGTGTCGTGTCTTCTACTGGTGGCAGTGGCACCGTAGCATGCCATGAGCTTCTCGGCGCAACTAGCGTCAGGAAAGGAAACTATTAGCAGTAACCCCGCCGTTTTACAACAGTGCGTTGTCTCTTGTGGCGGGGTGATGAACTGCGCGGAGGGGCGATTTCGTCGTGGCACTCGTGCCACGCACACCCGCTTGCGGCATCGACCTTGACAACACTGCGCTAAACCGTTCTCATTACCTACAAGCAATTCGGGCATCAGTACTCGCTCTTGTTTTTCTGTTAATAAACGTTGCCTAACAATATAGAATGATGTTAGAAAATCTTCACTGATTGCGGCAGCAATGCATCTTTAAATATGACATTTTATAATTAAAGAAAAATAACCAGAGCGAGAAGGGCGTGATACAAATATTTCCTGACTGAAATTGACGAGAGTGAGAGCAGATAAGCATTCTGTTTTGGTGGTTACTTACTCATAGGCACGGTGTAAGATATATCTTACACCGTGTCACAGGTAATCTCATATCTTTTAATAGAATAACATTATTAAGGTAGAACCAGAGTTTTAAAAATTCATTTAAATTTTTTTTTTCGCGAAGATCTCGGAAAGGAGGCCTCGGATCGCAAAAACGGGCAAAATCCGTGATCACAACATACGATCATGTTTTTCGCGATATTCTCGAAAATTAAAAGTCGGATCGAAAAACGGACCTCACCAGTGAATTCGCCATGAAATTCCGTGCTAGGACGCATAACACTGGGGTCAAATTCGAAAATCGAAAAATTTTTCCGTTTTTCGCGAATATCTCGGAAAGGAGGCCTCGAATCGCAAAAACGGGCAAAATCCGTGATCACAACATACGATCATGTTTTTCGGGATTTTCTCGAAAATTAAAAGTCGGATCGAAAAACGGACCTCACCAGTGAATTCGCCGTGAAATTCCGTACTATGAGTTTTAAAAATTCATTTTAAAAATATTGCATGTCCATTCGTCTCTTATAAACAGAAGCGCGTTGGATTATTGTCCATCTCGATCGTAAAAGCAGGTTCATTCATAAAAGGTAATGCGTGAATTTCTAAATTGATATATTACACTAGTCTGCATTTTTCTGCAGTCTAAACTTTTGTTAGATGATTTGTCACTTTTGGGTGTTTATGAATAATTTTTTAATGCTAATTCCGTTTTGTCCCATCACGTCAGGTATTTCCACAAAATAAGAAATTACATTTCAAAGAATTGAACTAATTTTATCCAAACGAATATTTTACAAAATGGCCATTTTTTCCTAAGGAACATTATTGAAACAATCCAAAAGCACAGTTTTTACAAATCTGTATTTGTTCTAACAAATGGTAAAGATAAGATGTCCATTAATTTTCAAACTGCCTCTTTTTTTACTCCTTTCATACCAACCGTCTTATCCGCCTTTACTATCCCTATTTAACATCCAGCAGTAGTCAGCTACCAGGTTTTCATTCCATATTCCCTGATATCTTTTCTCCATTTCCTTTACGTCCTCGTGGAAGCGTTCACCTTGCTCTTCACTATAATGTCCCAGATTATCCGGAAAATAGTCTATATGGAAGTGCAGAAAGTGAAGCATTACACTCATATTGAACCCAACTTCTGGACGTTTTCTAACATGGTTTCAACAATGCTCTTGTAATTTGGATTTTCGTATTTCCTAGAAATTTTTCAGTAACAGATCTGAAGGAAGCCCATGCATTCTTTTCTCTCTCATGTATTGTCTTTTCAAATTCTTCATCCCTCATCAATTTATGTATTTGAGGACCAACAAAAATTCCAGCGGTTACTTTTTCTCGTGTGATGAAGGGGAATTTTATTAAAAAGTACTTGAAGCAGCGCCCATCCATTGGTAGAGCCTTTACAAACTGCATCATCAAACCTAATTTGATATGTAGTGGTGGAAGCAAATCTTTCTTGGGATCACAAGCAGCCTGTGCAGGATATTTTTAGTTCCAGGAGTAAAATTCTTCCGCTCTGGCCAATTTCTCATACTCCAATGCCTCTGTTTTGCTCGGCTGTCCCACTCACAAAAAAAGGCATTTTCATATATCCGCCTGTAGTCCTATAATCATTCCTATGACTTTTAAATCACCACAGATTAACCACTCATGTTCCTCATATTTAATACTTCTCAACAGTATCTCAAGATTCTCAAACGTCCCTTTGCATTTGAACTGAATGAGCCACAAGAAGGGATCCATAAGTATTCCCATTATGAAGTAACACACCCTTGAGGATCCTCTGATGAGTCTATAAAAAGTCTCCACTGATTAGAATCATGAACAATTCCACAGAACTGTATGAACTTGTTAATATTATTGCAGTACACTAAATAGTTTTTATGTGAGAATTGAGGAGCTAGTTCTTTCTCTCTGTGTCTGTACGATGAAAACTTTGTTTTTGGTGCCAGAAGATTCTTACATTTTAGCCGAGACCCTAGTAATTCGACAGTTCCTTAGGAAAATTCAGATCTCGAACTAGATCGTTAAGTTCACTCTGTGAGAACTGTTGTGGTGTTACGTAGCGTGGAGGATTATAGCAATCATCATTACTACCAGTATCACCTTTCGCAGCCTCACTTTCAGAACCACCTGGTCCCGTGTCCTCTCAAAATCAACTGGGGGAGGTGGACCGGCAGGTCCCCTCCATGTGGAACGGGCCTAATGGCAGAAGAAATATTTGAGTACACAATGTGTTTCTTATTTTTCGCACTGCAGCCCTGAACGTAGCCTAGACAGAAGTAGCAGTCATTCATGTGGTCTTTCGGCTCCCTCCAAACCATAAGAATTGCAAATGGCATGCATGATTTCTTTCCCTTAGTCCATAACCTCAATCTCTCAATACAATACCTGCAAACTTTCTTTGGAGCCCATGCCTTGTCCTGGTTTCCAAGTTTAACTTCAAAATAAGCATAATATACTTTCTTCACAATATCTGTTATGTTCGTCCGTTGCTTTAAACCCTGTGAAGTTTCCACAAATGTAACAGAAAATATCAGGACTGTTCATGCATTTGCGAGTTGACATTATCACATATAGAACCTGTATTTCACAGAAGTAAAAGAAGATTAAGAACACCTCTTGAAGAAAAGTTCTACATGAAGTAAACGAAGATTAAGAACACCTCTTGAAGAAAAGTTCTATATGAAACTGCCTTCCCACGAGAAAAATCCACCAATCACTGCTCTGCAAGACAATCTAGTGCATTAATTTAACTTGCAAACAACAACAAAACAAACAGCTGGTCCAGTTGTGTCAACACAACGGCTTGCACGTCTGTAGAATAAAATTTCCCTATCCAAGTCCCTAAAATTCAACCGCTTTCATAGCGGAAAAACTGTACGTGTTAGACAAATACTAAGAACAGTTCTGGAATCAGGATAAGAAATGGAGTTAAAAACACATTAAATTTCAATCATCTGATACCTTGCAGACTAGTGTTATCCGCGAACGTTTTCTTGAGCCCTCGCTTCGCTACTTGCAAGAGGAGTGGGGAGTTTGGTTGTTTTGACAAAAGGGATTATACATCGAATTTGTAGATCGTTTTTCGGTGCAAAATAGTTTCTGTTACACGTGAGTGAACATTTCAGTTTATCAGATTTTGTCTACAACGCTCGTTACTATAATTTATTCTTAATTCAACGAATGTTCGCAAAGGAGTGCAGATAGGTATTCCGGGGCTCAAGAAAACGTGCGCGTATACTAGTGGAAACCCACACATATTTTATTTATTTATTTATTTGGTTAAAAAACAGTAAAAACTGTATATGACGTATGGGGGAAGAGATTATCTTTGCACATTTTCTTGAGGCCCAAAATGAAAAAAAGCGCCAAATTAGCAACATTTGAAAAACTAGAAAAGAATTTAGAAAAATAGAAATTAGAAAAAATTTGTTCTCGAGTTACAGAAAATCAATTTCAACGGTGAATGAACTGCACATACATCCTACCAGTGGCGGAGCGTCAGGGGACGCTAAGATGTTGAGCATCCCCATGTAAAATATTAATCAAAGAAACCTAAATATTGTATTGATAATCTTCCAAGTGAGTGAAACACATTGAGCGAAACACGTTTTGTATTAATTTTAAAGTGATTTTCAATGATTGAATTCCACGCGTTTATACAAGCTGACCGCTGATTGCTTGGTCGCTAAAATGCTTCTATACTGCGATTTTCGTAACCTTTTTCCTGACAGGAAAGAAACAGCTGCCTGTTTCGCTGCCATCCAATCAGAAGCTTATATTTCGCGACAGTGACGTCACTATGGTGAAACCGTGAACAGCTGATTTTTGTCAAGGACAAAGTTACGAAAATCGCAGTATAGCGTCTGCCGCGAGTTTGCGACGAGCAATGACGCATGCTCAGACGGCGAGTTTCTCCCCTCCCCTCTTCACCCCAGGCCCTCGATTTTCGAGTCCCGAAAAGCTAGAATACGGCTAAGAAAAGGCTTGCAAGTTGCTCGTTTGTGCACGAGAGCGCAGCACACTTGAGGTTGTCAGAGAAATATTTTTCTTTCTCACTCCTGATTCTGTGCTTGGTCATGGGCACAAACAGTAGATATAGTACTTGCCTACTAATTCTCAATTAATATCTAAGAAGTTGAATTCTTACTTACATATATTAAATTTTATTTTGGTTTGAAATATATAAATTCACAAGTGATCTCACTGTCAATCACGCATGAGAACTAAAGCTGAGCTATTTCATAATTTGCTTTCAAGAAGTCCCCTGACATAAATCTATTGAAGTAGTGTAACATTTGTTCCAATAACATAGATTCTAGAGAACATTAAGAATCATGATGTCTTGAGTTCGCGTTATTGTTGAGCTTCCCCAAACGCGCGAGTCACGCTACACCACTGCATCCTACACACGACTGTTTCAACTAATACGCAGGTTTCTCCGATCACTTCTTTCTCAAAGAAGGCCACCACTCCGTGTGACATTCCTACCATGTGGCAATAGTCAGTTGGACAGTGGCGGCCGTCTGAAATAGCCAGGCAGGCACGTGACTTGCATGGACTAAACACTCGGTAGTGGCTGGGCGCCAGTCCCAGATTGAGCGACTTGCCGCTGACAGGCTGAAAGGGATCATTACATTAGTTTTGAGGATCTGTTGTATTCGATTACTGTGAGACATTTTCCTATAAATAATTTCCGTGGATGTTACGAGTTCGAAACGACTTTTTTCTACTACAAACCCGGTTCCTTTCTTAGAAATTTCACGGAGGCAAACCTAACAACAGGATAACGTAGTCTAAAGATAGAACACTATGTAAGTATTGATTTGAGGTAATCAATACATCATTGTTATAGAAAGAGACGATAATATGTAAATACGAATGGTCGAGTAACTGAAACCTCCCTACTTGTGAAATTCATATCGTGGATCAAATTTTAAAAAAAACATGTATTTTATATGGAAAATATTTTGGAAATAAATTATAAACGAAAATTAAAAACAAAATGTTTCCTTAGCCAATCAAAAAACTGATTAAGGACGCTTTGAACAAAAAAAAACAGACGAATTGATACGTACAAACGAAAATGGCACAATACTAGGTTCGTGTCGCGCACAAGTATCAAGTGCTGTAAAGAACTCAGCTGTCTGGGACACGAGACCAATAAGCAGGGGCGCCCATCAAAACAATATGGAAGGTGTTTCTGGGAGGAAGAGGAAGACATAAATATTTTTTTGACGCGAATAAGACATCCCAAGTCGAAACTTTATAGAGGACGGACGGTGAACGCAGTATTTCCAAGAAACATCTCAATGAAAAGTCATGTATTATTAATAGGATCGTATGAATCTGAAACTAAGTGTGGTTTGGAAGAAGAAAGTCGGTCAAGTGAAATGGCGCGAGTTAGGAAAAGCGAAGTGAATTAAAAAACGGTCTATATGAAGATCAACTATTGTTGCGTAAAGACATTTTTGAAAAATTTTAAAGACCCGCAATTCACAAATTCAAAATAGACTAGCAAGCGTGACATGTATATAAAGTCATGCATGACTTCAATGAATGAAAATATAAGTTAAGTTTATTGGTATATAATGTATTAATGATTATATATTTAACATGGTTTTTATCTTTAACGTATGTTTGTCGAAGTGGTGAAGGTTTTCCCGCCTAACTCACTCAGGGATCTAGATTTTATTTGATTCTTGACTGAGTCGGCAACTGAAGGACTCGCATTCGAATCCATCTACTTTTTTCTTCCTTATTAACTGGAGACTATATTTTTATTTGTTCTATAAGATATGTAGTATTATTTTTATCACTAAAAGATAGTTCTATAACAATATTACACGCCTTTTTTGGGCTCATCAATACTTACACGGAATCCTACGACCCGAATTGTTGCTCCTAACTCGTTTCCCAGCAGATTTTCTTTTGATAGTAATACAGAATGCCATCTAAATTTAACAGATTAATAAAGAAAGGAGTCAAGAATCGTTTTTGAACCAGGTTGGAGAAACGTATGATTCATCCCACTTCGGGTTAAAAAAAACATTCCAACATCCCCAATCAAAAGAAACCAACTTAAAACGATGCTCGCGCCACACTAATGCAGCAGGAGCACTTGGTGCAAGCACACGAACCTTCGGCGAGGGAGAGGTGGGGCGGCGCCTCCGCCCCCACTTCCGCTTCCGCCCCAGGCGGCGATCGATGCTTCTCCGCACGGACCTCAATCAAATCCGCGCACGTCCGCCCCGCCTCGCCCCACCCCGCGCCGCGCTAGAGAGGCGGCCGGGAAGAAAGGGTGCACGGCGCCGCGCGTGGGCGGGGCGGGGCGGGGATGGACGGGGATGGGAGGCGCTGGGGGCGACGCGGGAAAACGCAAATGTTTGACTCCAGCGCGCTCACACCAAAACCACACTATATTATTACTTCATTATTATTATTATTATTATTATTATTATTATTATTATTATTATTATTTACATTCCTCTAATTCATGACTAAAGATGTTATGAATAGGTTGATTATAAAATCTAATCCAGGTTGAAACCAGTTACGTAAGGAGCCGCTCTAGGGACTATCGCTGCCTCTACAATGCTTTGCGCAAAATGTGGGTTATTTCAAATAAAACAATTTCTTGCACTTCCTAGTGTTTTGAATGACCTGGGAGTTCAGCCAAGTTCTTACACAAATTTTGCGGAACCAATCCCAGAGCTCCGATAACTATCGGGACGACCTATGCTTTGACGCCCCACGTTCGGCTGATCTCGATTTCCAAACGCTTGTATTTCAGATGTTTCTCTCCCTCCCTGGTTACGACCTTTTGATCGCACGGCAAGT
Organism: Acheta domesticus; assembly: GCA_031308135.1. Taxonomy (NCBI): domain Eukaryota; kingdom Metazoa; phylum Arthropoda; class Insecta; order Orthoptera; family Gryllidae; genus Acheta; species Acheta domesticus. The sequence goes on along the minus strand of JAHLJT010002406.1, from coordinate 172,801,977 downwards.
ACACACTTTTCCCCCTTGAAATCCTGGATAACAATATCCGATTTTTTTTCACAATCGTGCGATCCGTTTGAATTTGTTGGTTGTAATGTTTGGTACAGTGTCCAATACACGTCACCGGTTCTGGTGAGTGTTCGTACCATTTGGAGCACGTGTTTGGAACTTCGAGGGCGGTACAGATCTGCCAGTGGAGGTAACTACACACCCTGTCGTGTGTTTTCAAGAACTCGGTCTTTGCTAGGATTGGACAAGCTGAGACAATATGATCAATGGTTTCTACTTGTTCCTGGAAAATGCGGCATTTATCATCGGGAAATTGTGAGAAACGCTTTAGCGTAATGTCGTGTTCTCAACGCCTGATCTTAAGCAGCTATTATAACTGTTTCCGATTCTGACTTCACTCTTTCCCATTTTAGCCACGTAAATAATTGATCTTTATTGATCTGCACCTGGTCCTTTCTTTTTAGTCCATGGAGTGTTTTGTTTCCCCACGATTTCTTTAACATTTTTTTCTGTCTCACGTTTCTTGTTTGTCAGAAGTTCTGTGTCTGTGTTCCGTGGAGCATCAGCTGGAGGGTGGGCAGCATTATGCATTATAAGCAATTTTCTTGTTTTTCGATCTATGATTCAAATTTCTTGCTCATTCCAGTCCATTAGTCCGAAACTGTACTCGACTACAGGCACCGCCAAACTCCAAAATGCAGATATTTTATTCCTGGAGTTCAGAGCGGACTGTAAGACAAGTATCACTCTTCCGTAATAGTCCATGAGAATTCTCTTTCAATATGTCGCTCGAGATGTTCTTACATTCTTCAATACCTAGATATTTAGGTTTTGCCTGGCTCAAGATCTTGAATCACAGTGTGCTTTCAACTTCAATGCTCTCTGACGTCACTTTGCCTCTTTTTAAATTGATTTTTTGCACATTTGTCAAGATGTCATTGCTAAAGTCATTGACGACAGCATTTGGGAGAGAATCGCTTCGTACTTGGAAAACACTAAGATTATCCATGTAAAACAAATGAGATACTGGTCTTTCATCTCCACATGGAGTTTATAACCGAAGTCAAGTTTGCGACAACTGTCTAGATCAGTGCTTGCCAAGTCAATGCTCTGTGACGTCACAAAAACCTGCTCTCCAGTTTGGAACCGAGCCGCGGAGCAAAGCAAAGTGCCCGGAGGCGGCGGCAGGCGTACAGTGTTTCAATGTTTGTACGGAGTGGGGGGGGAGGTTCGCTTGATAATTACATTTTTAAATAGTAAGTATTATTTAAATGTTAGGATTCAATAAAAATGTGAAAAATTTAAAAAGAGAACATATATTATTACACAACTCAAAGCAATATCCGATTCTATTTATCGTAACCAGTATTGTAATTACATTCTAATAAATAAATAAATAAATAACATTTTTGGAGAACACAGTTTTAACATTCTAATACAATAATATTTTATACAATGTTAAATAATTTAACATTTTTTCGTCGCGAACCAATAATTAATGTTAACAAATAATTACAAATATATACCCGGGAGTGGTCACGTGGGAGTATTTAGACTCATGGTTTATTTCATGTAAGGTTTTGAGCAAGTTGTAAATCTTCGTGATTTTTAGTACCTCTTCCATAATCTATCTGAAAAATCCTTTACTCATCTCATAATTGCACGCTATCTGTCAATTCTCAGAAATTATGTTCATCTCGCGGATTTCTCTGGGCTGCAAAGCTGTTTAATGCCTCCGTACGTCGAACTTTTAACATACCGCAGTTCTTTCGAACACACTAAACACTTCGACATTGTTACGATATCTACAAAAAGAAACATTCTTCCCAAATCGAAAGAAAATTAACGGGCGTAAATGGGCTGTCATGTTGCCTGAAACACAAGCAATGGCCCACTGCCAAGGCCCACTGCCCTTCCCCCCCCACTTCGCTCGCAGTGCTTCTCCTAGCGTTATCTCGCGGACGGGTACGGTGCACCTACGTCATTTTCCCTCCAGTTGGCAAACGCTGATTTAGATAGTGGGATAGATAGATAGATTTATTTAAACTGCAAATGGGTATAACCCGGTGGCAGCTAATTACAAAAACAAAAACTCACGCAAACTCAAACTAACGCAAAACCCAGCAGAGGGGATAGCGAATCTCATTGAAAAATTCCCCTGTTAATCTTAAAACTTCTTGTTTCTACTACTTCTTTTCCGTTGTGTTAGTAACCTAGTACTCCACAACTTCATACTAGCCTTGCAAAACTCAAGTCTAGGATGAAATCGATAGATCTCCAGGGTCTTCAAAATACAATCGTGTGGTGCACTCTCAAAGGCCTTCTGTTCGTCAATCAAAGCCATGTTTAAATTACATTTTCGTTTCCTAACGTCATTCAAAATGGCTATTTGGAAGCAAGATTCCCTTTCAGGCATAAGTACATTTACGACCCCCTTTTTGTTCAGCTGGCATCAGATGCTTCTTCTCTAGATGTACATTTTGTTAGCTACGGCTGCAGTTATAACTTTGTACAGTACTGGTAGACAAGTAATTGGCCTGTAGTTCTTCGCCAAAGTTCTGTCTCCCACTTTGGGCAGCAAATTTTATTAACAGCCATTGCTAAATTTGATTTTATGCTATTAATTTTTTAATCCAATAATTCTGGATCTTAACAATCCCGGGTGATTTCCAGTTTCCCATGTTCTGAATTGCTTATAAGAGTTCCGTGTTCCGAGAATTCGCGAATATGTTCCACTGTTTCCATTAGTTCATCGGCAGCATCAACTGCAAATTGAAGCCAAGATGCGTCTTTGTAGTAGAATCTGTTTTCCTCACAGATTTCTGTCCAAAATGTTTCGACGTCACCCTCTGAAGGGGTGACTGCATTGCCATTCGGTTTTAAGAGTCAGACTGCGATAGACTCTTCGCGTCTGTTTCAAACAATAGATTCTGCACACGGAAATCTACTCTGGTTTGTAATGTTTAATGAGTTCAGGCCATTCTTGGATTTTCTCATTTCATCATCTCAGCTATCAATAGCTTGCTTGTGCCATTTTCAATTAGGTATTTTTTTCAACATGGTGTGTGTTGATATGAAGATGCCTCGGCCTTTTCACGTTGAGTGTCGGCTATCCATTCCATAATTCATTTCGCCCATGGTGGTACTGGGCTGTTTACTCTGTTGGGTGACGGCCGTCAGTGTTCTTGGCTAGCCCCAAAATTATCTGAGATATCAAAGATCCATTTGGGTACGAAATGAGATTGATTTCAGTAATATCTAGATCTCTACCTGGGGTATGTACCAACTCATTTAAGATAAGAGTTCGATGTCTCTATCACTCTCGTAGCTTTAGCATTTCGTACATTCTCCTCAACAGTGTACGAGGTTCGAATGGACGTTGAACTTTTTCTATATCGCTTCGAAGATTTCGCATCATGACCTTACCATGAGATTCAATGACAGATGAATTTTCACCACTGACGTATGTTTCATTGGAAAGAGATGGACTTTCAACAGGACCGTCGTGTTCATGTTCTTTATGTTTGTCCTGTAGATAGTTCGATCGAAGAACATACTCCGCATTTCCCTGAATATCAGCAAGTATTTCTGCTATAAATTTTCCTCTGCTGAGTAAGTTTCGTCGTTGACTGGCAAGCTTTTTGAATCTAGGGTAGATCTCGTATCTGGGTTCTGCTCTCTCCATATACTGAAAACTTCTACTTCTGAACCCCCATATTTCGCTTTTACATAGTAAAAGCACATCACCTCCTTTAATTCATCCCATGTCCATATGTGACGATGGCTTCGGACTACTGCCGGCTTTGTGTCCCTGGGACTGACATCCGTTGGATAGTCAGACGTCGACAAGATGCCATTAGCCCGGTTTCTGAGCATTTATGGGACACTGGTAGAACAAGGCACGTTAAGATTCATTACATTTCTTGTTCTATCCACTTTGCTCATTGGTTTTGTTGTGAAGATTCGCAGGACGCTAGTTCGAGTTCACATATCACATTTAACCCACGGGTTAAACCATTTAACCCATGCATGGGTCCTTCCATCCCGGCCCATTGGCCTCGGGACATCCCCCCTCAGGGCCCAGCAAGGGTTCCCTCCGATCGCCAGTCGGCATTGCTAAACCCTACGGGACTTTCACTGACTGCTGAAGGCAGCTTCCTTCACCGGCTAATGCAACCAGGGGCGGATCCAGCCGATCATTTCGGGGAGGGGGCATCGTAAATTTTTTTTCAATAATAAACATTTGTCATTATATTGTATTATTTATGTACTGTAGATGCACTATACAATAGTTTAAATAATTATATAATTCGAACATAAATATGAGTTAGTTCCACAAAATAAAGGAAGGTAGATGAAAACTCGAGGCCTTTGGGGGGGGGGGCAAGGCCCCCATGGCGCCCCCCCCCCGTATCCGTCCGAGTGAATGCAAGGTTCGGGTCTCCACTCTAATCTGTAGTCTGGTGTGCCAACACGGTTCCTCTCCAGTACCCTCAATGGGCCGATAATAGGAAGTCCAAAGGTTCATGACCCTCCCCTTTCTACTTACTTCCCGCTGTGGATGCAGCCGCTCCTAACATGGAGTCAGACGCTGCACCCGCCCGCTGCGGTTCAGATGCTGCTGTTTTGTTCGAGGTGCTTCTTCCGTCATCTTCATCAATCCTCCCTTCTTCAAAGATGCCGTTGAGGCTTTCCTCTGGGGTACTTCGTCTGATCCCTCACCTTCAACCTATTCAGCATGGGAGGCCCTACCAGTTTTTAGGCTTCCGCCGACATAGCTGTCAGGCTCATGGGGGTACTCAAGCTCCACCACTACAAGGTCGTATACTCTAGATGGAGTTGTTGCTGTTGTAGTTGTTATTGTTGTTATTATTATTATTATTATTATATTCCTGTAATTCAAGGGTAAAGAAGTTATAAGTCAATTGAATATAAAATCTACTCCAGGTCGCCACTAGCTTCCTAAGGAGCAGATCTAAGGACTGTCGGTGCCTCTACAATAATTTGGGCAAAACGTGCGTTGTTCCAAATAAAGCAATGTCTTGCTCGTCCCTATCTTTTGAATGACCTGAAAGTTTAGCCACGTTCGTATACAAATTTTGCGGACCAAATCAGAGCTTCGATAACTATGGACGACCTGTGCTTTTACATTCCACATTCAATTTTAAAACTCTTGTATTGTTCAAGATGTTTCACTGCCTCCTTGGTTATGTTATAGATAAAAGCTTTATTCCACAATTGTGCAGATGTTACCCGGTGGCAGAATGCAGAAACATGAAATGTGTATGTAATGTTTGTAGTAAAGTTTTATGTAATGAAATTCTCTTGTTTCTCTTACATTATTGGATAAAAAATGCACGTATGGCTTGGGAATAGGAATTTTATCATTAAGCTCATATTATGAGCGTGCTATTCAGCTGTTAGCGCAAGTTGTAGATAAATTAATAATAATTTTGATAGAAGTGTCAAGTATTGTGTCTTGCCAGAAGAATATACCTGAAGATGCTTCCCCTTTGCATTATTCTAATCTGAATTCTGTAAACGTATGTGTATGGAAATCATCTCTGGAGATGTCAAAACGTTGCAATTGTCACAAAATATGCGAGTTGATATTTATAATTTAGCAGCAGGTACATTTTATGATGTTTTATTAAATAATGGGGAAAGAAAATGTGAAGTTGATAGTGACACCAGGATCTCGTTTGCACAGTTTTTTGTACAAAATTTGAATCTTCTAAATGGCTACGGGAACAAACAATTTTGGTTCCAACAAAGGAGGATGTGGATCCTATAAATTTGAAGATCATGTATATATTGCTTCAGGAAATTGAAATATATTTTTCAATACATATTGTGCTTTATCATGTTCAAGTCTTGTACTCTCTTGTTGGATTTTTTAATTCTCTTGAAACACTTGGGGTGCCATTCTTTATACTACAGTTAACGGTAGGATTCTCTGCTCTTTCTAAGAAATCTCGATTCACCAAGGTTCCAGACACAACTGAAAGTGAAGAAACTAAAAAAGTATTGTTGAATGTGAAAAAAGCAATCTGTTTTAATACCAAGAATTCCCATTACAACAACTGTATAACCATTTCAATTTAAAAGACCATATCAGCTTCATTTTTATCAGCTTTTATCACCTTTATCAGCTTCATTTGGAATCACAATAAATATACAAACAAATAAATAACAAGGGAAACTTGGAAGTGGGAATTTATCTTGACAGACAGTGCTTAACACATGGAAAAATGAATGTAGCCTACTTAAGTGTCTCCGGTAGTGATAATTTATTACTATTTCAGGAGGAAAAGCTGTTAGTATTGTATAAAAATATATTAAGCAACATGGATTAAGGAATGCTTTATTCCTGTACATTAATTTGTGTTAATATTAGTGTTTATTATTATTTATTTTTATTATAAAAGAAACTCTGTAAAGAAAACATTTTTTCCAATAAACTAAAATACTAGATAACGAAAAATTCTATGGTAGATTTTGGCCAAAAATTATATATAAACATCTAAGCAGCCTGTACACCTACAATTTTTTCACATGTAAATACTGTTAAATTTTGGCAGACACTGCAGTAATAGAGTAATTTCTTGTATAATACTTATATACAGTACATACAGTTATTTCTTATAGTTTATGTTATTGTTGGTTAACTGATTTTTAACCACATTTTGCCTTTTCAACCGATGTTTAGTTTGAATTGGCATATGAATATTTGCTCCACAGCCTTAAGCCTTCCAAATGTATCCACAAAATGCATGCATGCTGAGATTCAGAAAAATACATTCATACTCATTCACAAGTACAATTAGCAGAATGAAGAAGAATTAATAACCCAAACTTGCAGATCTGAACCAGCATTAGCAGTAGTGGTGGCAGTTTTGTGGTTGAAATGAAAAGAAAACTTACACACTGAAGTTCGAATGCAAAAACAGAAAAACATTTTTGCAGGTTGAGAACATTCACAGAGGCATAGGTTCAGTCAATGAGGCTATCCCTGAGCAAGGTAATCCATCATAGGCCAATACAATATATCTAATCCAGCTTCAAATGTGTGAAATTTTGGCAGGTTCAGGTAGTACACTACACAAGTTTATGAAAATTTCGAATTAAATAGGTATTTGATGAACAACTGACTGCTTAAGATCATTAACATGAAAAAAGTCATCCACTGTGGCCCTGAAATATTCTGTTTGAACAACTAGATAGAGCAGCTGTACGTTATAACTGTTCATTTTATTTGTACAAAACAGCTATGTTATGACCAGACTTCACTTTTTGACAATTGGAAGAAAAAACCTTGTTACTTGTGCAAAGCCACTAAGTGTGTAAAGCCTTCAGCAAATGCTTTGGCATGACTTTTGGCAAAAAAAGGTCTCAATCAAAACACCAACTTATAATTGTACTGCTTAGAAAAATATACAGTATGGACACTGGCCAACACAATTGCTATTAATATTTTCAATGATAATGCATGACATTGCCTGTAACAATAATCATACTATTGTTTCGACTTGATGCTCTGTAACGCAGCAAGCGGAAAGTCAATGTCTAAATACTGAAAAGGGAAGAATTGCTCCAACCTAAACATTACCTTCAAGTATGCACCACGTATGGATGAATGGATGAGGAAATGGTGAGAATTCAAATTTCATGTAGCACCTAGTCACAGTTTAGTGCAGGTTGAAGACTTTAGTTGTGAGTGTCACAGGTATGTTCAGAATCCATTAGTATGTGAGTGCAGAGAGCACTAGTGCTACCAACCCTCGTGCTTGGAAAGGGAAGAGGGGAGGGAACTCACTGGTTGGTCAAATGACCAATAGCTCAAAATGTTTTGAGCGGTTTCCAAGCAGATGGAGCATTTATTGTCACATATGAGTCAAATAAAGGCATTCGCACATGAGAAGAATGTTCTGATTGAAGGCTGTCGGCAAAAAACCAATATAGGATTTTTTCTGCATCTGCAGCGGATGCTTAATACAGCGTCTCAGAATAAATGTTACAAATTTTAGAGGCATATGGACAGGTCGAAAATGATCACTTTTGGCCAAGGAACACGTCGTGAGATGCTTCATTACCAAGTTACGTATTGACATTCGTTTTATCTTTTAAGGCAACTCCTCACGCTCTGGTGTTCGGGAGGCAGCGATCTGACGCAATCACAGGTACTTTGTTTACCTGTCGAACATAAGTGTATGTTTCCAACATAACCGGAAATATCACATGTGTAACTTGTGATACGAAATTTTCAACCACGTGTTCCTTGGCCAAAAGTGATTCTCTTCGACCTCTCTACAAGCCCTAGAAGTTTGTAACGTTTATTCTGAGACATGCCGTATACATGCCCGGTTCGTCGCGACAGTCGTCAGCAGAATGAATGCTGCTATGAACACGTCGAAACCACTAGGACAGGTCTGCCCTAGGCCAGCGCGGGAACACGAGGTCGCGCAAAACTTGAGGTAGGTTCTGGCAGAACTAGCGTCTAAGATGAAGCGCATGCCTTGCTACTCTCCGCCTTCCAGGCAAAGAACCACTTGTTTTCCATATTACTAATTACAGTATAATGTACGCGAGATGATTAAAGTTTCTAATCAACAAAGATGTCTTTCTTGTAGCGTTTCTTTGCAAGTTGATTAGTACAATCTCTCTGATTGTTGCCAGTTCACTTGGCGAACGCTCCTCGAAAGGCAACAGAAATCGCGATGGCGGCAGGCCACTCGCGGAGGCTGACGAGGAAGTGGCCTCACGATGGAGCGGCCATTTTCAAGGCAACAATGCCCTGAATCCAACTCATTTAGCAGGCCTGCACTATACCGCGACTCATTCAGACCTGCGTCTCACAGGTCATCAGTTGTTACGGTGCCATCCACCTTAACGTCACTATAGTGGCGTTCACCCTTCCGATTGGATGACACCGTAACAGCTTATTTATGCCAGAGGCAGCTCTGAATGAATCCAACCAGACAGTTTTCTGGAGCGCTTTGCAACTAGATCTGCACGACCTGGAGCGGCGGACAGTGCACTGCGCCGACCTATCACCTATTTTTAGACAGCACTGAAGGCTTTCACGGCCGGAGTCAATATTAATTACAGTTCCCGAGCTGATTCGCCGTGATTCAACTGCCGCAAAAGGGAACGTTTCATACACGTCTGCGGTGGACATCTTCAGTGACGGCGGGTTCAGTCGTCGTCTCGGACTCTTCGCCAGAGAATCCACCTCCCACCCCCCCATAGATGTCCACCGCAGCCGTGTACGACACGTTGGGCCCTTCAATGCCAATTGGACCGCGACCTATACTGCGATTTTTCTAAGAAGAGCTCTCAAGATAACTCAAATCCCATCTTCGCGATGGAATATGTCACGGCATTTCGCGTCTTTTCTCGGTCTTGCCGGTAGAAGTCGCATGATCGCAAGCACTGCTTCATACGGTCGCGATTGTGCGAAATCTAGCGGAACGACTGAGAAAGACGCGAAATGCCGTGACATATTCCATCGCGAAGATGGGATTTGAGTTATCTTGAGAGCTCTTCTTAGAAAAATCGCAGTATATCAGCCCGAAAACAATAATATCACCTATGGTCTGTTCAATCTTGTAGGTGGATTCTTTGACCCAATGATGTCAAGCAAAATAGGGAGAAGGGGGAGTCGCTGAGTAAAACTTAGAAATTATTCGTTTTCCTTTCGCAAACTTTTGCTAGCTTGTTCTGGGGGCTGTTGACCTCCCAGTTATTTCTGACATTCCGCCAACTGCAGATTGATCGCAAGATATAGATGTTTTCATACTGCCAGAATGCAAGAAAAGTACACTTCAAAACTTCTATTTTAAGAAAATATCGCCATGGTCTCCTTGCTCCGAAGTACAACAGGAGCCCTGAGCCACAGAAGGACGATGCACAAGAAGTTCATCAGCGACAATAGTGTGGGCGTACCGTGACGTCCCTGCACTGTTAGTCCATGTTTATACTGCGATTTCCGTAACTCGGCCCCTGAACAGGAATCAGCTGTTTCGCTTCCATCCAATCGGGAGCTCACATGCCGCCAGTGACGTCACAATGGTGACGTTCAAGCTCCTGATTGGATAAAACCGTCAACAGCTGTTTCCTATCAGGGACAGAGTTACGAAAATCGCAGTATATTATTGGGTATTTTATAATGGAGGAATTGTAACGCGGCCAGGAGCTTTGTTTAAGAATTTGGCAGTATGGCACTTGGTGTACTCTACTGACTGAATAAAGAATGGTATTTGTGATTTACTTATTTTCACATCCACGCATAGATACTATACTTCGATTTATTCAGTGTCCTTTGACAGGTCATCAGCTGGTACGGTGTCATCCAATTGGGAGAATAAACGTCACCGTAGTGACGTTCAAGCTCTCGACTGGATGACACCGTACTAGCTAAATTACGTCGAAAGTTTAAATCGAAGTACAGTCGTCCACTTTTCCTCGACTCTCGGGCTTATGTCACGATGTATTCAACACCATAAGTGACAGTTCCCGACACATGCGCAATAAATAAACGTTACACGAAGTAAAATGCATCAGAGGAACTTTCAAAGATAAATGGAAGAAAGACAGGAATGCCTACTGAAAACTACCTCAAAATAAATTATTAAAATTTCAATTCTGAATTCGATAGGTGAAAGGAGAAATATTCCAGTCTTCACTATTAATCGTTCTCAACTGGGAACAAAAATTTATCAAAGGCTGACATTTCTTGTACGTTTAAAATGCAAACATTTTTAACAAGAAAAGAACTGAAAATCTGGAAATGAAAATATTTATTTTTCTCTATACCAAAATCCAGACACTGAGAAGAGAGCAAAATAAAATTTAGAGGAATATTCCAGTCCTTTAAAATAAAGCCCATCAATTTTAAAAGTCAATAGTCTCATCACATTTCCTCAGGGTATTGGGTAGCTAAGTTTTGAACTTGCTTCTCCTAAGCTTGGAAATACAACTACACTGTGCAGCTGTATCTCTTCTGTTCTTAAACACTGCACTACTTAATTTGTAACTTTTTTTTTGTTTCACAATAAACCTCACATCCAATTAAAATTTCTCAAGTCAAAAGATTGTACACGACATCATCATACTGACATACATTCACGTTGGCCTTAGATCACCTCCTTAATCTTGAAGAAGAGGAAGGCAATATTAATAGACTAGGAACAGAAAACATGGAAAATAAAATCTACCAGTAACACTCAATCACTAATTACACAAGAATAAAGGATGGCGTACCCTACTCAACAGTGAGTGAAGACTGTGGAGGCATGGAAGGGGGAGCGCGCCAAACCCAGCGGCGAGCGACTTGTTCCCATCGCACTCTGAGCGCACGGCCTAGAAGGAAGTAACACAAGAACCTCATTTTCAGAAAAAAGAAACATGCAGACACTTTACCATAAGGAATAAAAAATTCCAACATTTATCCATCACCCATTAAAGATATTATAAATGTACAAATATTTTATTGTGAATTTGATAATTTCACACAAGAAACATGACATGCTATTATAGGAAAATTAGAACCCAAGATTTAAGTGAAATACCTGAAATTAATATCAGTATGTATGAATCATTCTAGAGTAACAAGTGACTAACAACACAAAAGTAATACTTCAAAAGAGCAGTTTCGACAAACAACCTGTTAAAATAATACAATTATTTTACCTAATTTGCACAAGAAAATTACGTTTACATTCTGTATTTAGAGTAAACAGGGATTCACTTAACATGAGTGTAAGTACAAAATTGAAATAACTGAAAATTATTACACATGCATAAATATAAATAATGCAACACATAATTAAACTTAAGGAAATGTGTTTATCTCAATTAGTCATTTGTAATAATTACTTGAATTCTGTATCAATATAATCACTAAGCAATTGCATACAGTTTTGAAATCCGCAGAGCACATTTGAAATTGATTTTAACTCAGTCTTTCACAAATCTCTCATTATTTGAAAAAATATGAATGAAAATAATTATTTTTATTGAATTTCACATCATATATTCAACTGTAGTAGAATTCAATAGAACAAAATATCAATTTTAAATACAAATATAAGTTCAATTCATTAATTGGATTTTATTCCACAGTGCCTACTCATTTCCTGGAACTATTTTCTCAGTTTTCCAAAGCATTTCCCCCCCCCCCCCTCTGATATGATTTATAGAGCATTTCACACTATTTTTTGGAGCAAATATTAAAGCAAGCCTGATACTAATTTGTCAGGTCTCTGATTTCATCTCAATAAAGTACAAATTAAAACAAAGTTCTCAACAAATAAAAATTGAGTCAGTATTTTTATTGGATAAATTTGTTTAAGGAATAATATTTAGTTATAAAACTGTTTCAAAACTTTCTCTGACTTCTGAAGATTCTTTTACAAATTCCTTGACTTCCATAATAAAGAAATCCCAGATTTTTCCCAGTTTACCACATTTTCCAGGTTGCCACCCTGTTACTTAGAAAATATTAACAGAAATAACCTACAACCTCACATTTCTGGTGATTTTAAGACTGTGTTATGAGATCTCACACTCAAGTTCTTATCAAGTGACAAAAAAATTAAATTCAAAAGTGTTTCATGAAAGTAATGTAATTTGTGATAACAAATTGACACCTTTATTTAAATTAATTCATCATTTTGTAAATATAAAATGTATAAATGGAGAATTTCATATGCTTGTATTTTGAATTGTAACAAAATGCATTACTACTTCACAGAATTTTTGTTTTTAGCCAATACGACATACACATTAATTTGTTTCTGAACTTTCAAATTCACTTTCAAAAAACTATTTCTATGGAAGATTTGATTATAGATTTGTAAAATTGAGAGCTGCACAACAAAACATTATTATTTTACTACACAGCAAGTGTAATGACTGATGCTTAAGACATTGGCCTTTTGGCTTATTTTATTCCACTGAATGGAAATGAAGGTCATTTACTCCAGAATCTCTTTTGTCAAAATGTCATTCTGCCTGAACTTCATTTTGCCTAAAAATGTCTTTTACAATCAAGTGCCTCAAAATACCTCTTTTAAAAATATAGTTTTTAATGTTTTTTTAAATTTTTTCTTGCATTTAATTAAAGTTAAATTTGGTACTTAAAAACCTTACTCAGTAGTGTTCATGGACTTTACATATATGAATTGTCAATAACTCTTAATTTTTGTCAATAAATGTACTAATTATCAATTATTCATTGTCAATACACAATATTATCAGTTACAATATTAAAATCCAATGAACCTTCACACAACTGATATAAAAATATGTAGCTCACATCTACAAGAAATATTATGTACAAACTATTAGCAACTGTAGATAGTTTTTCAGTCACATTTTACTTTTTACAGTTTACTAAATATCCTCCTGAACAGTCAACAACTAACCTTCGAGATAGGTTGTATATCAACAATTCTCATTTACTTCTTCTTAATTTCACTGAGTGAATTGAGAATTTGTCTTAGAGGAATGGGATGGGAAGAAAGTAAGGACGACTTCACACAAGATTAAAGCCCCATATCGGACTTAGATTTACCCATATAGAATGTGCATACGAGAAGAATTTATTCTTCAGGATTTAAGGCAAATTTGTTGATTTCTCGTTTCTTCAACTCCATCTACAGACTTTTGATGTCATGTTATTGATTCATAAGTGTGCAGTATACAATGGTTTGTATTGTATAAAATATGATACTCTACAGCTGAGTTCCAGAGAACAGGTGCTCTAAATGCCATTTATAATTTTATTCAAATTATTCAAAACAACTGTCACATATTGAGAGCAACACATTCCAAAGTGTATTTCCCACTACGCCCAAGTGGACGTCATTTCAAATAATGTTACAAATTCTGTATTTTTCCTTAAGAAATTGACGGACATCATGAACTGGAATTGGTTCCTCTCTTGAAACAATTTTCTGGATCTGCCAGTGTTACAGAAGGAACTTTTTACATTTTCCCCACCAGCACGAACAACCGTACTCACAGTAGGGGTAGGTAGACAATTGTCCAAAATGTTTCATTTTCTGCACCGTTAAGTAAAAAAAAATGGTGTACTTAGTATTTCATTCTCTTGGGAATAATATTTACTTGAAAACAGATTTAAATCTAGAAATATCCAGTAACTCACACAACTTAATTTAACAATAAAATAATAAATACTTTGTAAATACTAACTCTGTTAATAATGAGGATGAAAATTGAAATATCCTTCATCCCTGGGCTGGAACAAAGCCTTATACTTTCTCGCCTACTACATGCTTACATAACAAAGAGAAAGTTTTGAAATGTTGCAGCACAAAGTGGTGACTTTTGGTCATAATAACTTGTACTGTGGAGCTTAATATCGCAAAACTGAATACATCTAGTTCCCATATTAAGTAACTGAATTCCTCTAATACTGTATAGTCGTAATTGGGATCCTAGTCACAGAAAAGTTGACTGACAGCAAAATGACTGCAACTCAATACCTCATAATAACTGACAATGAGAGGCAAAAATAGAAGGGAGTGGAGTCTCAGTATGCATGTAACGGAGGGTTAATGATGGCATATGTCCTATGTCTGATTTTCACTGTTACTCCTGACTTTCAAAAATTGGAAAAGTTTCAAATTTGTTCAACATCCTCCTACAGAAAGCATATGTTACTTAAAATAGAGATTTTTTTCTTCAAATAAAAATTTGTTTTCCCATCACAAGTTCTTTTATTAAGGTCATGTTTTTTTTTCCTTCAAAATATTGTTAGTTTCCACACCATGATGTTTCTGGTATGCAGGTTTTTACACTTTCATAATATTCTTGAAGTCATATTTCCATTCTACTATTATGAGACCGAAAAATTGAGAAAATGTGAAAAGATTTGTGTTTTTATTAAACCCAATTTTCTCAATACATATATTACATGAGACTAAACTAAATGTTTCCTGTAAAGTTAGTTAATTTGAAGAATATTGTCCACTACTGAGTTCGATGTTGATATATTTTGATGTTAAAGTAATTTTTTGACATTGCCGTTATGAAAACGAACAGCTTTAAAGTTATTCAGATATATTTATTAAATGTTAAAAATCACAAATGTAAAATGTAAAAATCACAATGTAAAAATTAAAAGCTGCATATTCATAAAAAGGTCAGCCTTAATTATATTACTGGTTTTCTCAAATTATTACATTGCAAAGCCATAAAACATTTCCAATTATCAGCATCTAGTGATCTGGAGAGATAGGGGCTTGGGGCAGGTGATCCAAAGAACGTGGACTGTAAGAAGGTGGGCTCGAAACCCAAATAAGGCATGAAGTCCTATTTGCCTAGAAGGGGGCATTCTGAATGCCTCATGTATCACATCTACACCACAAACCTTCCACTCTCTCATGGCGTGACAAGCAAATGCATGCAACCTGTGTGTTTAAATGAGGACCTAGATCCCACACTCGGAGCAATGGCCACTGTATACCATCTATAATTATGTAAAAATACACGACCTACTTAGGTCCATGCAATGTTCAAGGTGCACGAAAATGCTCTTCATGTCAACCCAAAAACAATGGTATGTATCGTGAGAAGTCATGGTAGTTGTTTAGATGCTGAAGAGAATAGGTAACTAATTAGTACTAGAGAAATTGTGCCATTCTGTAACTTCACTAGCTTACTTCTCTCGCTGTCTTTGGGCTTTGCAGCTAGCATAGAGGCACCTGAAGAAAAGTCGAGGATAAATTATGACATTAGTGAAAGAAGACTATGTGTAAGTTGCATTTTGTAATTTAAAATAAATTAAAAAATGTTGAAAAAACTATTACATGTCAATTTGTAATATTACACTTGATGTATGTTTTCTGAAACCTTATAACCTTCATGAAGCGACCGTCTGTATTTTCGCCAATATTCACCGGAACCATCGGTGACTGTTTACAACAGGATTCACTGAACATATTTTCTAAATTTTAGGTTGTGAAAATCCATCATTTAGTAAAAACTGTTTTGAATCTTTAGTTTTAAAATCACTTACGTGACAGAGTATGTGCATTAGCAAGAGGAAACTGTGACAGCTTTTTACTCAATCTAAGACGCTGGATTGACCGAGTGATAATTTCGTGCTTGCGGACGCATCAACTGCTAAGGTCATTGGTCCTGTAAGAGTACTGCATGTTCTTTTTTCCTTGGTAAAGGTGATCTTCCCCCGCTGGATGGTGAGAACCAGCACCAGCCTATACATCAGCTTGTGGGGTTTTCCCCAATCAGGTATCTCCCATCAGCGGACCACCATTCCAGTTGGGTCAGTCCCAACTGGACTCTCGGCTTGTATGGTAGTGTAGTGTATATAAGTAAGTGTGAGTAAGACTGGGATGAGGGTAGGTCGTAGAAGGGAAAGGAAGATTGCGTGTGGTCCGTGGCCCATTTAATAGGGTATGGCAATAACCTGCTGTTGATCAGAGAAATCCCGATTAGAGCAGCCAAACACTCGAATTCTCCTCCTGACACCAGCAGAATTCAACAGAGCTATCTAGCTAGTGTTTATTTAATAATGCATGGACAAAGGTACTTTTTAAAATAAAATAATATAAATGTAACACCAGCTGAGTAGTGCACAATGTAGGACACAGAACATAATTATCTAAACTTTAATATCACATACTTCAATTGAACAGTAAATTTTGCAGCATTCACTAATACTACATCTATGTTATGTTCATTAGCATAGCCACACATTCTGGTTAATGTATTATTTAATGTATACAATGTTGAGAATCTATCAATTGCAAAAACTGGAGTTTGTATAGTAGTTACTGTTGATATTTTAAATTTTACTTTACTTAATAAATGAGAACAATCAGTCGCTCCATTAACCAGACTGTGTAAAAACTTCATATCATTAAATGTTCTCAATGATCTCTGTGTAGGTACATTTAACACATTTGATTTAGCAGAATAATCACATTCAATGCAAGGGTCTGGTAATCCCATTCTCAAAGAAACAATTCGAAAAAATGTATGTTGAACTGTTTCGAGTCTCTTTATGTGAGTTTCAAAGTAAGGTGACCAAATTATGGATGATTACATCAACATGGATCTAACCAGTGACAAACATAGAGTTTTAAGAGTATACAAACTGATTTAAGGTCCTTGCAGGTTCTTTTAATAAACCCTGATAGTTGTATAGATTTACCGATTATTCAATCAAGGTGTAAAGAGCATCTTGTCATCGAAGATTACACCAAGATCCATAACATACATCACCCTCACCAACAACGTACCATCCACATAATAGGCATTGCCCATAATCTGCTTTGCTCTTGAAAATGTGATTGTTTTACATTTAGAATGATCGAGACAAATACAATTTTTTCTACATCAGTTGACAAATGAATTTAAACTGTTTTGCAAATTTATCACATCCTGAAATGATATACTCTTAATTAGCTTTTTAGGTCATCTGCAAAACAAAGGAATTCTACGTTTTTCTGAGTAAGTAATCTGCTTTGCTCTTGAAAATGTGATTGTTTTACATTTAGAATGATCGAGACAAATACAATTTTTTCTACATCAGTTGACAAATGAATTTAAACTGTTTTGCAAATTTATCACATCCTGAAATGATATACTCTTAATTAGCTTTTTAGGTCATCTGCAAAACAAAGGAATTCTACGTTTTTCTGAGTAAGGGCAATGTTGTTAATGATGAAGAGAAACGGTCGAAAATGAGAGCCCTGGGGAACTCTCAACAAAATGTCAATCTTTTTCAAAACAAAGTTTTTATATTTAACAAATTGATTTCTATCAGAAAAATAACTCATGAAACAATCTGAAAGAGTGCCTGTAAATCCAAATGATTTTAGCTTCAGCATCAAAAGGCCATGATTTACAGAATCAAAATCTTTAATGAAATCAGTGTAGATTCTTTTGTGTTGAAAATCCTGCCATTGTTGGGA
Organism: Acheta domesticus; assembly: GCA_031308135.1. Classification (NCBI taxonomy): domain Eukaryota; kingdom Metazoa; phylum Arthropoda; class Insecta; order Orthoptera; family Gryllidae; genus Acheta; species Acheta domesticus. The sequence goes on along the minus strand of JAHLJT010002406.1, from coordinate 172,784,011 downwards.
CTCAAGCCTTTAGGACCTCCCAATCACAAGCACTGCAGTAAGATCAGTTGATGCACTGGGCCACCTACGCCAGTTTTTAAGTTGCCTCCACAACGCATGGACAACATTCACGGGTGATGCATGCTCAATTTATAGTGAAATAATTGAAGTTTCAAACTGTTGTAATATCAAAATTATAAGCAAAAAATTATATGCACAGTATCCAAACCAGAGTAACAGAAAATGGAGTTTTTTTCGAACAAGATTATGAATCTTGAGTCTGACAAACTAATTTCTTGACAATTTCTCATGTTCTCCCTTCACAAAACAAAAAACAAAGAGAAAGGAAGAAAGAACGAATGAAGAAAAAACAACAATAATATCATGAGTGGGGATGAGTTAATTAAACCCATTCAAGGCCAAATTTTTTTTTAAAACTTTTGTGACCCCTGGGGCCAAATTTATTTCAGAGGCACACCAGTGCATTAAATAACATTTAATAATAATAATAATAATAATAATAATAATAATAATAATAATAATAATAATAATAATAATAATAAATATATAAAATAATTATTATATTGGCTTTCAGAAATTATGTTTATCTCAATTTTCCAGGGTACTATTTTCAATGTGTTTGTAATTAATTAATTTTTATGAAAAATTATTACAATATGGAAATACATTAAAAAAATACAGGATAGGCACTGACTGTCTTTGGACAGAACAACATGGGAAGGCTGAAAACGGGTAGTGCCTGCCTTTGGCCTCGACTGGGTTAAACAAGTCTGACAACAATCGAACCCAATTTTTTATATAACATAAGGACTCAATGAAACATTTTTACTGACAGCTAAACCAATGGCAGCAGCTGTTCTCAAAGAGGAAACCATCTCAGCAATCAATGCATATTACGATTAATTGCACATTAAAGCATGAGAACTGCAGGAGACTGTGCCCAAAAACAATTCACGTTTCAAATATACCACATTTAATTTACATATGAAATTAAACAAGAAATGAAACCACTGAAGGAAAAGGGAAAAGTGTATTTAAGAAAAGATAGTAATAAATGTCAAGGGGTGACTGATAGTTGATTCTTCAAATTTCTCCAGAACAAAAGCTTAATAGTTAATAGAGTCACATTCAATATCATTGGAATGGCCTCTTTACAATCTAAAAACACGGTAAACGCCAATTATAGTAACCTCAGATATTGTGAACTCACAGTTATAGTGAACTTAAGTTACTGGCCCCATTTCACTTACATTACAAACAAGCGAAAGAAAATTCGGTTCCATTGAATATAGGCAAATAGCTTTATCTGGTTCTGTAAGGAAACAAAATGAACAAGATAAAGACCTTCCTTGATACAAATATAGTAGGCTCAATATAGTTCTTTTCAAAAGTCAGTGCTTCTCAGGGTGTAGTAAGAGAAATGAGGAAAGACAACCAGTAAGAATCAAGTAAACATATCCTAAGAATTTGTTGACTAAGAGAGTTCAAAGAATTAGGCACTTTCATACAGTTATAGAAAAGGCCAAATGTAAGGCACTTTAATACAGTTATAGAATCACAAGTCAGTGTTCGCAAATCATACATCTTTATGTTGTATTATTTTCAACCTTTTCCAGAAACTAAAAAAATGTCACACTTTCTGTAAGGTCGCCCATAAATTACGTAACGTTAAAGAGGGGGGAGGGGGTCTGTTATGCAGCGTTAGGCAGTGTTATGTTGTATTACATAGAGGTAGGGGAGGTATTACTTAAATGTTACGTAACATTGATATTTATTTTTTTAACATTTTTCAACATTTGCCAAAATAATTCCTTTTTGAGTCATGTATTAAAACATTAAAATATTAATTAATTTGTTTTAAAAACATAAACTTAAGTTGTTAATTGTAAATTGTTACAATAAATGGATTTTTTCCCATTCTTTCTTTCTTCTTTATCTGTGAGATTACAAAGAAAATATTCAAAACTGATATGAAATATATTCGAGAATCCATTTAAATTGGTGTGGTAGACTCTCGTTCTTGTGTCATCCATGACGGCATGTGCGTAGCTTGTGATTAATCATTTCTTGCCCAAGTATTCTTCCTTCACGCACAACTTGGCCCAATCTTATTGTTAGATGCAGCCAGCATCACCAAATAATTTGTTTTATCATTAATTTTAATATACAACTCAAATAAAATAAATACAAATTGTTTTTACTATACTATAATTTATTTTCAATTCTTGCATTAAGGGGGGGGGGGGGTCGCAAGCTTTAATTAGCGTTTTAGGGAGGGTTCAAGCATGCGTTAAGGGTGCATTACAAGGGGGAGAGAGGTATTGAATATACTTCAAATTTGCGTTATGTAATTTATGGATGGCCCCTAATCTAATCCCATACATTCCATTACTTTTCTGAGAAACCGTCCATTTTTAATTGGTTAGTTGACTGGTATTTCCTTTTCAAAAGAAATTCAATTATTCAACCATTATTTATAAAAAGCACTTCAATCTCAATACGTCAAATTTTTCTATTTTCAACTGCCAATGTAAAAATTTAGGGAATTAAAATTTAATTTAGTGATTATTTTATTGGCGAAAAGGGTAATCAAGGCAAAATCTTTTTATTCAACAAGGGTAAAGATAAAAAAATAATCTTGAATAAGCAACACATCTATCTTTTATATAAGTAAATAAAACTGTTTTAATTTTAAATATCCAATACAGATTAAAATTTATATCATTAATTGACTTAAATAATAAAATAATTCTGCTTAACTCAAAAAATTTGTTAAACCACAATGGGTTTCTACCCAATTATTTCAGATGAGAAAGACCACTGTAACTGGTTAACACAAATAAATTACCAAATTTGCAAGTAAAACAGGGTTTCCCAAAGCAAGATTATTGGTTGCAGACACCTTTTGTTAACATTATTACAGCATTTGATCCCTACCAGTAATTACCTTAATTCAAGGGAATATCCCATAAGCAAATAAATAAAAAAACTTTACCAACTGAAACATGAACTATATTACTCAATTTTAAACATTTTACTTAATTTTATTTCTTAATTATTGAGAGGTTGTATAAATATACACAATAATTAACATGATTTATCCATGTGTCAGTGTCACTACTTCACAAAGTAATAAACCTGTATATGGAACCTGAAAGAATCATAGTTACTTAAAAACTAATATTGAGTTTTTTATATCTTTTTTTTATATATATAAATTTACATGTGGAAGACCATTAAATAAGAAAAAAATAATTAATTACATAAAAAAATATAAAATGCTTAACAAAATGCCTAATTAATACAAGAAAATGTTATGTGAAGTAAAAATTATTACAGTAAAAAAGAAAAAAATATATTTTATATTTTGATTAAATTAATTATTGAAGTGATTATTCTAACTTCTAAATTTAGAAGCCACATTCACAGGTTTTTTTTATGCTTTAGTCTATCAATATCACAACCTTTCAATTCAGTTCTCAACAAATTAAACACTTTTCAACCCATCCATTTATGGTTTGTTCTCGATATTATTACCAACTATGCGGTTTATTGAATCGCATAGTTAGTAAAAAAAAGCACTGTTTTTGGTTGGCAAGTTGTCGAAATTCATTTTGGTAATATTGAAGTAAAATATTATCACCTTTTCTACAATATTTTTTTACTAGTAACTACATTTTTCTCTTTGAAGAGTATTTCAGTCAACTGAGATTTACGTTTTTTGCATATGACTTTTACTATTTTCCTTTGAAAATCAAATAAGGGTTTGAATGTGAAATTGTATGTTCCTCCACAAGTTATTATACCAAACGTTGCAATAGACCAAAATAACATACAATACATAGAAGTTACTTTTGAGTTAAGAAGTTCCCTAACTTATAAAACATTTACATTAGATACCTGACTCTTTTGACTATATATAAAATTTGCCCTTTCCATTTGAGGTAGGGGTCAACGTATATTCCCAGGTACATTGTGGATGTCACTAGTTATTTCTAAACAATTACAATGCATTTGATTACAGTAGTTTGCATGTATTTTAATATCACTGGAGTGCTGTCAACATAGCTGCCATGGGTAATAAACATAGTTTTTGCAATGTTCAGACTGAGAAAATTTTTGTTTAACAACTCAAGAATTATAGTCACTTTGTTGTGAGCATTTAATCTAGCTTCTGCCTAAGTCTTGCCTTTCACTATGAGACACATGTTATCCGCAAAAGAAACCAGTTTGTCAGTATAGAAAAAAGGCATTTATATATAAAAGAAACATAATTGGTCCTCATACAGTTCCTTGAGGGACACCATATTTAACTCTTCTTTTTTTTCTTCTTCTTTTTTCCCCCCATATCCAACTTAGTCCATTTTGACAATTAGCTTCCTGAATATATAGAATATAAAAAATAATTTGATTTACTTATTAATATACATATAACAGTGTTTTGGCAAATGGCAATATATACATAGTACACACATAACTGGTACCAATTATAAACAATTTTATTTAAATTTTATGAATGATCCACATTATTTGTTGAGGCTGAGTGTTTATTGAAAAAGTTCAATTGTATATTGAAAGATAAAGTGTGTTGACACAATATTACCACGATAAAGTAATACTCTTGAATAAATCAGGTATTCCAAATTTAATTATTTCATTTTCATTTCTCAACGTAAACATTAAATACACAGCAAATAATTTGTATGCCAATTATTACTACAGAGAGAGAAAGTGACATACTCAGAACCTCAGAATCACCCCCTTTTTGGTGTACCCTCTAAATCAGTGGTTGTGAAACTTGTGAAGCTTCAAAGTTAAAAGAAACATTTTTAAACCTTAAAGTGAGCTACCCATAAAGAATCCATGGTAGAAAAAAGAAGCTGAATGCCTGCTGTACACACGTTTAACATAACGGATATAACCTCAAGCTCACACAATCAACTATGAGACAAAGAGAGAGTTGTGGGAGAAAATGCAAGCAGCTGTTTTCACAAGTAATCTGTCTGAGATCAGTTAGGTTAGACAACCTGAGCGTGACACAGCGATCTACCAAAAATTTCCCCTTGAGCTATTAGTTCACGATCAACAATCTCTATTCTCACATTGCACACAGAGTGTTCTTCTTAATATTATAATTTATGAAAGACTTAAGAAGTTCCGCCTCTGAAAACTTTTGGGTATGTGAAACATTCTGGGGGAAATAATCTAGTGTACATGGTATTAATTAGATAAATTTACATTTGCTAATAAATGTTGTTTTTATTATGGAATTAAATGAGTTTGTACAAGGATGTGTCAATTTCTAAGAAATGGAAACTATTTTATACCCTCCAGAAATAAACAGACTTAAAAGGTATTTAATAATTCAGAGCAGCCAAGGTATTGATATAGAAAACCAATCCTTAGAGATGATGGAATTTTCTCAATGGAATGCTGCAATTGGGTGTTTTGTAGATGTCAACCACCCTCTCATTTTAATTGGAGAACAAAGTACTTTTGAATGCCTTAGGCATATGACAGTATATGAACTGTCAACTGGCAGATAATGTCAGTTATACAAAACATAAAGCAAACACCGCTTAAAGTTGAATGATAACAATGTGAAATGGAATAAATAGCGCTCATCCATAGAAGAAACTAATGGAAGTGTCATGACGAGTTACAAGAGTTCCTGAGCCATATTATTGTGGCAATTAATAGTAGGGAATAGCGCACTAGTGTGCATCAGTTTATTGTGCAAATTGAGGATGCATATTGAGCAACTACCAGCTAAACTACCAACTAGTAAAGGAGCATGAGAAGTTGTCCAAAGCTGTCCACAATCTGCAGACAACCTCAAGGTCATTTTGTAATATCACTTACAGTAGTACCAACTCATTTCAACTACTCAGTGGGTTTTACCTAATTTTTCAATGAACAATATTACAACTTCTTACTTTTTTATAACTTTTCTTAATGTGGATTCCAGAGTCCACACTTCATCACAGGATGGAATTTAATTGTACTTACAACAGAATGGACAATATTTTCACACATTTAGAAAGAATAAAATAGTTGTCAACACTTATAAAAAGCCCTCTTCAGTCAAAATATTTGAATATGGCATAAAAAAAACTGCAATCCCCATTTTGAATCCAATTCTGTTTACAATAAAACATTTATCAAGAATAAAAAAAAATAATAATTTTTAATGTTGAATTGTCGATGGGAATACTACTTACCTCACCATCACTGTCGTAGTATATCAGGAAGTGTTTTGTGAGGACAAACCAACGATGTTTGAAGTTCACACGAGTAATTCTCTTTTTATTTTGTGACCTCTTGACCATTAATCCTTGTTTCAGGACTTCATCTTCTTTACCTGCCATTATGCAGATCCTGTTGACAAACTGTAACATAAAAAAGTGTGAATGACAAATTGTTTTCAGTTACTCTTGAAAGTATCTTCAGTTCAAAAAATATTTTTAAATTATTTCTCACACTATCATAACGGTGTCTTTCAAAATGAATATCCTCTCTTATAACAATAGGAATTTTTGTTTTGTCTTTAAATTGAATACTTTCTTTATTCAAGTTCTGTTTGAAAAGCTCAAGCTTCAAAATGTGGTCTCTTAAGAAATTTAATAAAGAATGCCAAATTCATCACCAAATGATGTATTTTATTTTCTCGCAGAGTTGATAAACATAGGTAGTTATAAATGAAAGGTCACATTCAGAGAAACAATACCAAATGAAACTGAAATACTATTTTCTTATGGGAAAAAAATAAATAAATAAATAAATAAAAAGCACTGTTTATTTTTCGACCAAGACTGAATGCAGTTTTATTTCAAGAATGCTGAACAGTGTCACTATATATTACTACGAAACGAAATTAAACAGTTTTTCTCAGACTCTTGCATTAAAAAAAACACAAACTAACAAATGCCAAACCGGTTAGACAATTCACCGATTCCTTCATTCTATGGACAAAATTTTGGGGAAACTTCAATGATTAAAGTTCACTTTTAATACAGCGCCTTACCCTGAGATGTAACCGCATGAACCTCGATCCTGTCACATCGCATTTCATGGAACTTGGTCACAAAATTCAACCGTCAGAACAATATAACGTGCACGTCTCGTTTACAGTCACCACTTTTAGTCACTCTGCCATTCTAAAACATTGGTTTGACACACAAAGCGGAAGTGACTGAAGTGACAAAAGAAAAAAATTTCTAGCGTTGAACGTGGAGTACGCTCCCAAATCCATACGATCTTTCCTTATTATCATCGCATTTTGCACAGCATTGGCAATCGTAAATCCAAACAATCCGGGCCTTAATCAACAGGTACATCGGAAAACAGCAGGTACAGCGTTGTTTAATTCCACAATTTCTCACCACTCAGCGCTGGAATCGCATTCATTGCTCTTGTAATCATTTCGTAATGGATCTGACATCCCGAAACATCAAGCTTCTCATCCCGCCACTTGCATCTTGTTTCTAAGGAAATGCGCCAAACGCACTTTTCAGAGAATGTCTCATTGGCTTTGTAGAAATGGATGAAGTTTGGTCCCAGACTCCGCTGAATCACACGCACGCTTATTACGCTACTCTCTCAAATGAACTAAATCTATTCATATTTTACTGTGTGGCTCCTAACAGGATGTCACATTCAGTTCAGAAAACATGAAGACATACTACTTTAAAATCCCAAATGTCTCTGACACTCGCCGTTCTTCATTAGTAGCATACATACGATAGTATATCAGCTTTAACTGAATGCGGCAAATTTCCTTTTTTAAAAACCGCTTCTAGTTTGAACTCAGGTTGACAGCACAGCACAGGAAACATTTTTTATAATTTTGATTAAATTATCTTAGTAATACATTTAAACTGTTTATCACTTTCATGAGTTTTACATTTATTGGCACCGGTTTTAACAAGGACCCCGCAAAATAACTTCCAAGTTTATTTCGGACATTATTTCTTCTGTTAACCGCTTTTCAGATCACATTTTAACATCCCATTGTATACCCAATTTCGACATTTAAAAATGACATGGATAGGTACTAAATACTTCCATACTATTACTGAACCAGACTTGGATCCACGGGGAGGGAAATCCTGCCCCTTAAAATTTTTCAGTAACTATTAATTTCAACTTGTCACCAGACTTTCAAACAAAAATATTTTCGGATAAGCATTAATACGAATAAAATCGTAGCGCAGCATGAGCTGAGTGTAGCCTGCGACATTTTACAAAATCTGTAATGATACACTCGACCAAAACATTTTTAATTTCCCCTGCCAAAAGTTGTTTCTGGATCCGCCCCGGCTGAAACGGACGTCTTTAAAGGACAGTCTCCCCTACCATTTCTAAGTAACTACAGACTATAATTTCATTTAACATTTTTGTGTCGAAACTTTATAATGACGGCACATTATACTGTGATGACGGTACGGTATGTACTAGTATTCTTCACATGCTATAACCATAGAAGAAGTTTGTTCTATGCTCAACATTCAAGAACAAATAAAATATTCTCGTATAATATTGGAATAAATTAACAATTTTAACAAAAATAGTCTTCAAGAATACTGAAAACATAGTATAGTATATACATACACAGATACAAGTACAAACGTTCTTTATTTATAAAGAATATCAAACGTAGGGTTCACATGATTTTTTAACAAAAATTCAGGGCATCAACATTTCTGTTCTGAAGGTGTTGAAAAATCAGAAAAGGCATGCGTCAAGTGATACCGTTGGAGCCATTTTTACTTTCCCGTATACGTACGTATACACGGAGTGATATACGTAGTATAGAGAAAGTTATGTAATGCTGCGCGAAAAAATGGCCAATTTTCGGCGGAAAAACATTAATTGCCGGGCCGTGAAAACGAATAAGTGGATAAAACCAGTTGCTAAATTAAGGGAAAAAAATCCTCTATCTCGTGGTGTGGTCAAAATCCATGATTTGTTGCTTCTTTACACTTAAAAATCGATTGACGGCATTCCGTCCGTCTGTCCGTCTGTGGTCAACGCTAGCGCCTAAACCGTTCGGTCGATTTTCTTCAAAATTGATATTCCCCAGTCGATCTGATTCTAGTCGAAGCTTTGTGATTTTGAAAAAGATTCTTTAAAATTTGGGGGTACTTTATATGAAGCCCCCGGGGATTTTCAACATTTTCTCAAAAACGGCTCCAAATTTTTTCTTTCAATTTCTTGTATGAATAGAGGAAAATACACTTTTTAACATGGCATAGGTCCGATTTTCACGTACAGCTCTGAATTTTCGAAAATTGTGAAAGTTTGAATTTTTTTCGGCGTCTTTCTCCAACTACAAAATTGAAAATAGAGATTTTTTCTTCAAATAAAATTTGTTCTGCTTATTGAGTTCTTTAATAAAGGTCATGTAAATGTTTTTCACAATTTTGGTAGTTTTCGTGCAATATTGCGTGCAATATGTGCAATTTTAAAAAATTACAAAAACAAAATTTTCTCAAAAACGGCTCCAAATTTTTTCTTTAAACTTTTGGTAGGGATAGTGGTCAATGTACTCTATCAATGACATAAAAGCCATTTTGGTCTATCGGTTGGTTTTTTCAAAAATTACCAAAATGTAAATTTTTTACTTGTCTCTCACGTCGTTAATATTTTCATTATCGGCGATTTTTTTACATTATTATATTTACGAGTATATATGCTTTAAATAATGTCAAGTAAAGTTTCTCGAAAACACTACCGTTTTCTGTGAAAAGTAGCTCGAATTTCGGCATTTTCAGAAATGCTCAAACGTCATTTTCTCGTATAAGGCTGCAATTTTTTTCTTGAAACTTTTGTAACGGATAGTGCTAATTACACTCATTAGTATAGCGTGAAGTTTATTTTGAGTTTTTTTTTTGTTTTTTCAAAAATTATATAAATGTAAATTTTTTGAAAGATCTCTCACATCTTTAATATGCACATTATCCGCAATTTGTAAAGATGATTATATTTGTGAGTGTAAGTGCTTCAAATAACTTCAAATAAAGTATTTTGAAAACTCAAAAATTAGCTGTGAAAATGAGCTTCAAATTTCGCATTTTTAGTAGTGCTAAAACGCCATTTTCTCTTAAACGGCACATAATTTTTAAAAGAAAATTGCCATTTACGGCTAGGTTTTAATATTCTAAAATTAATGTTTCTGTTCTACCAATAGGAAACCGAAAAATTAAGAAAATGACAAAAAAATGTACTTTTGGCGATGATAGAAGGTAGCTGGCAAGAAAGAGTATGTGGCAATTCCGAATAGCTAGCGAAGACCCAGGAAAATAGAAAACTAATACGGGAAAGTCTGTGCCATTCTGTAGCACCACTAGTTTAGAATAAATTAATGTTTACAAGGCTCATACACATTAAACCTCAGCTTTATTAGTATTAATTTGTTTTGTATAAACGTTATTTATTACTAATCTTAAATATACAAGTAACAGAATTCACAAACGTCTGCATCAAAACAAATCCGATCACGCACTGGCATTGCATTGCCTCTACAGACGACTCGCCCTCCTCTCAGTTCAATGAAGAGTTCTCTGAAACATACACAGATGGCGTTGCTGTCTGCACTTTTCTTTTCATACTAACACTTCATCCAAAAGAAAAGATCAAATGAACACAAACTACACAAAATAAACTATATTTAACAGTCTGTGGACGCAATCTTTTGTATCCCAATCCTCTCACGTAGCATCTCAAATCTAACCCTCTCCAGAGGTTTAGTCAGTAGATCAGCAAGCTGATTGGTTCCGTCTATGTGCTCCAATTCCAGATCTCCATCCAATAATCTCTCCCTTAAATAGAAGTGGCGTACTTCGATGTGCTTTGATCTGCGATGATATTCTGGATTATTAGCTAATTTTAGAGCACCAACATTATCAATGTAGAGCGTAAGAGATTTTTCCACAGTTTCCAGCAATTCAGATAGTAATCGTTTTAGCCAGATTAAAACCTTAGCTCATTCACTTGCTGCTATTATTTCAGCTTCTGTAACTGACTGGTGCCACTGACTTCTGTAACTGACTGGTCCACGAAACTGCTCCATCAATGAAGGTTGCAATGACACCTGTCGTTGAACGTCTTGTCTTGTCACCGGCGTAATCAGCATCACTGTAGACCTTCAGACCTTGACCGTTGCTGAAGACGATTCCATAGTTTACAGTGCTCTTCAAATATCGAAATATTCTTTTCATTTGATTCCAATCATGATTTGTAGGATTTTCCATGGCCCGATCTGCTTTATTAACTACGAAAGCAACATCAGGACGTGTAGCTGTAGTCAGGTACATTATAGAACCTACTGCCTCACGATAAGGTACGTTGGCTGTGACCTTTTCTCCTTCATCGTTGTCCTCACGTCCAATTGGAGTAGACACTCCGTTCGACTCGGTCATTCCAAATCTTTCCAAAACCTTTCGTGTGTAGTCTTCTTGATTAATTGTTATTGATCCTTCTTCATTTTGCTGTATTCTCATGCCCAAGAAGTTTCTGAGAGATCCTCTTGTATGAAATTCCTGTTGTAACATTTCCATGAATTCCTCAAGTTCTTCTATATCAGTTGCAACAACCACACCGTCATCAACGAAAATTGCAACATACACATGTTTCCCATCTCTCTTGCGGTAGAACAGACGTGGATCAGCATTACTGTTTTTAAATCCAGCATTTTTCATAAACTTCTCAAATCGTTTGTTCCAGCAGCGCGGCGCTTGTTTTAAGCCATACAAACTTTTCTTCACGTAACACACTCGTTCAGTATTGTCCTCAAAACCTTCCGGTTGTTCCATATACACGTCTTCTTCAAGCACGCCGTTCAAAAAAGCGGTTTTGACATCAAAATGAGCAAGCTTCATTCCAAATGCAGCAGCCACCGCCAACAAGATCCGAATGGTTTCATATCGTGCAACAGGGCTGAATGTCTGTTCATAATCAATTCCCTGTCTTTGTACGAAACCTTTTGCGACCAATCGAGCCTTGAAGCGGATTTTTCCGTTGTCCAATAGTTTCTGGCAGAAGACCCAGCGATTCTTCAGGATTTGCACATCTTTTGGACGTTCGACCAACACCCAGGTGTCATTTTTCTCTAAAGAATCCAATTCTTCTTTAAGAGCCTTCAACCACTCTTCTCTGTCAGGAGACTGCAGCACTTCAATGTAGGAATTTGGATTATTGTTTTCAGTGTTCGACGATCCGGCCATGTAGACAAAATCTCCGCTGGTCATCCACCATGGTTTCTTTGATTCACGATTGTTTTTCCTTGTTGTCTCTTCTTTGACATCTTCTTCAGCTGGAACATCACTTCCTCCGGAGCTGGACACTGGTACAAATTCTTCAGCTTCACTCCATTCTTCCTTTTCATCGTCGTTGACTTCTTCTGGCTTTTGTACTTCGGATGATGCATGTTTTTCACATGAATTTTCAAGCTTGTAGGTATTGACGCGCACATTGCAGACAACTTCAGGCTTGAATCTCACATCGTGGCTCAGGACTATCTTCCTTTGTGTCGGAATCCAGACCTTGAATCCATCCCTGTCGTTCACGTATCCAACCTTATGTCCATGAACAGCTTTATCGTAAAACTTAGAGCGGAAGTTCTTGTTGATGTGCACGTAGCATTCTGTTCCGAAAATTTTCAAATGATTGAGACTTCCTACTGGTCGTCCATGCCACAATTCATAAGGAGACTTAGTTTCAATGGAAGACCTTCCAGTGCGATTCAGGAGGTATGTGGCAGTATTGCATGCTTCTGCCCACAGTTCTTTTGGCAACTTGCTTGGATTCAACATGGAACGCGCGCACTCGACCATAGTTCGATTTTCACGCTCCGCAACACCATTTTACTGCGGTGTATACGGCGCAGTAATACAGTGTTCTATGCCTCTGCTTGCTAGCAGTTCAGAGACCTTCTTGTTGTCAAATTCTTTTCCTCCATCACACCTCAGTTGCTTGATAACATGTCCATTTATCTTGGCTTCATTCAAAAACTGCTCCAAAACGGTGCATACTTCACTTTTCTGTTTCAAAAAGAAAATTTTACGATATTTGCTAAAGTCATCTTTAAAATACACATAGTAGCGCGCATTTCCGAGAGATTCAGTCGACATGGGTCCGTTTACATCGGCGTGGATTTGTTCACCAGTTACCATTGGTCGATTCATTCGTTTATTGAATGGCAACCTATGCATTTTTTCCTGTGCACATCCATCGCAGAATTCTTCCTTGCCTTCGTCCACGTTAATGTTCATCTGCTTCAGGACGCTCTTTACATGTTGTTTATGTTGATGGCCAAACCTTTCATAGTAAACTTGCAATGTCTCCGATGTCATTATATTCACTTGAACTTGTTGTGTCGGCTTCACAACGCGCATGTTCAATACATACAGACCATGACTAACATATCCAGTCATCTTTTTTCCAGTGACACTATCTTCAATGCTGACGCTTCAATCATCAAGTCCCGTAGAAAACCTTTTCTCGCAGCTGTTTTCACGGAAAATAAACGGGCACTTGCTTCAGGAACATACAAAACGTTTTTCAGTACGGCATTCCACCAAGCATTATTCAGACGTACTGGAATATTCACACTTCCTTCTCCATGAGCCAGCATATTTACACCTTGTTTCCCGAGCAAAATCTTTTCAGGAACGGCAAACTTCTCATACGATGTAAAATACTGTTTATTCGAGGTGATATGATTTGTGGCGCCACTGTCGCAGTACCACTTGTCGGCTTCAATAAAGTTATCGACTGAGGCACCCATGACATGCGTCATAAACGCTACACTTGCATCAGACTGACTTCTGTTTCCAACAGCGCCATCTGTCTTCTTCTCCGGACACTCTGCTCCCCAATGACCCAACTGCTTACATTTGTGACATGGAAACTTCTGCTTTGCTCGTTGAACATTCTTCTTTGATTTTCCCCGGTGTCATTTTTATGGCAAGGCTTCTTGTTAGGAACACCGCGTGCAACAAACGCAGTCGATTCGACATTCCCTTGATCACGCAATTCAATCGCGCACAATTTTTCAATCAACAAATTCACAGTTTGATTTTCCGACGAAATCGTGTCTCTCAAGTCTTTAAAATTGTCATATTCTTTTCCCAGCGTAGATCAGATATGGTCATTCAAAATTCTCTCGGACAAAGTATTTTCTTTATTCTTCGTCAATTCATCATTCAAATCCACGAACAACTTCTACAGTTTCGCGACATGCGTACTAATGTCTTCTTTGTCGTCACGCGTCACGCGGAAAAATGACTCGATCAGCATATTCAGTCGTTGCGTACTGCTGCGTTCAAACCGCGCAATCAGTTTAGTCCAAATCTCTGCAGCACTGGTGCAAGTCAACACGAGCTCGGCAATAGTTTTTCCTAGCGCACTTGCTAACAAACTTGCCGCTTTTGCGTCGTTCTTTTTCCATTGCTGATAAGTTGCTTTTTGTGCCGCAGTTGCATAAACTCCCAAATCAGGACACGCTCGCGAACCGTTAACAATGTCTTCAAGTTCATACGCACCCAACACCATCGAAATATGCCACTTTCACTTTGCCCAGTCTTCAGGTCCTTCAAGCTTATCCACTTGTATTTTGTAGTCACTCCCGGTAGCTATGTTTGCTGTTTACACACAAAGTTCCAGTTCAAACGTATATAAAAAAAATCCAGCACGTTTTCTTCGGACATTCAATTTCGGCTCCACTCACTAGAGAATACGATTCACACGTGGCCTGGGGCCATAACCTATTAATTTGTTTTGTATAAACGTTATTTATTACTAATCTTAAATATACAAGTAACAGAATTGACAAACGTCTGCATCAAAACAAGTCTGATCACGCACTGGCATTGTATTGCCTCTACAGACGACTCGCCCTCCTCTCAGTTCAAAGAGTTCACTGAAACATACACAGATGGCGTTGCTGTTTGCATTTTTCTTTTCATACTAACAATTAGTGTGCTTAAATGTGTTACATAGACTCTAAAAGGTCATAATAAAGTCCACAATTGCAAATTATACTGATAAAAATTAAATCTCACAATAAATTCGAAGTATATATTGTATACGTTAATTCTCATATAAATCACACAGAAATTGTCCCCCCCTAATAGGAAGTGCATTTTTTATGCCACCACTCTTAAGACGAATCACATTGGATCCAGTCTTCAGCTGGAGGGTCCTCAATTTCCTTGTCGCAAGTAGGACATAACTCTATCGAAATATTTTCAGTGGCAACAGGTTTATTATTCTTTCCCTTTCCTCCATTATTTGTGGAGTTGCAAGTAAGTTCTGTTTGCGATTTCTTATTGACATTTCCGATCTGCTTATTCTCCAGTGCAGTCTTGTGAGTTGACGAAGTCGGTATTGGGAACGCCTTCCTCACCGCTTTCATTTTCTATTCAATCCTGTCTTTTGGATGTCCAATGACGAGTAATGTGTGTGTGTGTGTGTGTGTGTGTGTTTTACCGCGATTATCTGAAGGTTTACAATTTGGAGAATCGCGTTCCTTCGGGGTTGTTATGACCTTTCTCAATACAGATGACGATTGCTCCGGCGAGTGACGTATGGTTTGATCACATTGCTACCTACTTCAATATCTTCATTTAAATGCCAACTCATCTGTCAGTGTAGCGGAAGAAAGTCTGTGAAGGAAGGCTTTATCCTCAAATTTGAATTTGTCAATGAGTACGATACCACAGACTTCAAAATATTTCGCAGCCTTTTCAGTCGTACAATTTCTTCATCAACGATCAAACAGTTCCGCTACCTGGAATTGAGTGATGACACTTTCTGGGTAAATTTCAACATGCCTTATAATTGGTGGGCCAGAGGTCCGCACCAGTACTCATTGCAAAGACATGGATGCGGACCTTTGCCCCGTCCGTCAAAATAAAATATTTTAATTTGTGCTGCCTTCTGTCAGGCATCAACGAAACTATTTACCAAATTAAATTCTCCTCACTGAACATCATCTATGATACCTTCCAATTTATATTGCAAAAGTGCCAACTTCTAGAAAACAGAAATTAAGCGAATCGGACTCTTGCCCCATGTTGCTCTCTAAATTTTGGAGAAAATCGGCTGAACGGTTTAGCCACTAGCGTTGTTCCCATACAGACAGAAGGACGAACATACGTTTTGCCGTCAGTCGACTTTTCGGCATCAAGGACCCACAAAATGTGGTTTCTGGGTACACCACGTGTTAGAAGATTTTTTTCCTAAATTTAGCATGTGGATTTATCCCTTTTTTGCGTTGCCAGGGCCATGTAAGAAGAATTTTTCTCCGACCGAAAATTCGCCGTTTTTTCGCGCAGCATTACATAATTTTCTCTCTATAAACTTTTGGTAGGGATAGTGTGAATGTACACTATGAGATGACATAAACGCCATTTGATTCAGTCTTTTGTTTTTGCAAAAATTACAAAAAAATTATTTTTTTACTAGCCTCTCACGTCATTAATATTTACATGAGCGGTGATTTGTTCATATTACTCCATTTACGTGTACATGTGTTATAAGTGACGTCTATTAAAGTTTCTTAAAAACTCAATAGTTTTCTGTGAAAACGAGCTCAAAATTTCGCATTTTCAGAAGCGCTCAAAAGCCATTTTCTCAAAAACTGTTTCAAATTTTTTCTTTAAACTTTTCATACGGGTAGAGCTTATTGCACAGTTTAAGATATCGTAGAATTAATTTTGCCGTATTCTTTTGTTTTGTTTTCTTCTTCAAAAATTATGCAAACGAAAGTTGTTTTTTTTAATATCTTACACGCCGTAACTCCTGTAATGGGCTGTGAGCACAATTTTAATTTTGCGTGACCATATGGTTACGCTAGGCCTTGGGAGGCATATAATTTTACATCAGGTCATTCCAAAGTGAAAGTGAACATATTTTTGACAAGCCAGCAGCAGTGTTTGTAAATAAGATATATGAACTCTCTGCAAAAATTGACATATCAGTTTCATTTTGATAGTTTATATACCAATTTCAATTTATTTGTACATTAGAAAGAGCGGGGATATGAAGGAACTAGAACAATGAGACCAAACGGGATTCCGAAAGATAGATGTGAAAAGATACAGCCTTTATTGGTTCCAAAATAAACAAAGATGATGGATTGATTTTCGTAGCCGAGAAAGATAATTCTATCATGTTTGCTCTGTCAACATGTTATTGGGTACAACCTTTGAACAATGTCAAGATACAGTGTTGCAGTGGGAAGAAAATTATAATAACAACCAGATAAAACATCATACGTGCAATAAATATACGGAAGGCATGGATAGATTGGATAAAGACATTTCCGCAGGAGGGAAAACTGGCATTGGTCTGTTTTCTCCTGGCTCTTAGATGCTGTAATGCACAATGTACGGGTATTGCGCAAAACATCTTTAGGGTAATCAACACCAAATGTTCACTTCAGAAGACAGTCACTACTTATCTAACTAAATAACAATTTTTTAATTTCCTTTAAACAATTTTTTCTTAAAAACGCACGTTTTTTTAATATTAAATTGGGAAATATAGCATAAAGGAAGCTTAAGGGAATGGTGCAGATTTAGTGTTCGTTAAAATGCCTGATTTTGCATAAGAAAAAAAAACTGAAAAAAAATTCGGCGTCTTTCTACAATTGTTTTTCATAATGAAATATGCTCATCAAAAACATATCTCCAAATAAGGTCATGTTGAATTTTTGAAAATATGAGTAGTATTTCTTTAATTTCCTGACAAACATAATAGCCCGCTCGGAATTCACTACGCTTCGTTTTCGGCGTCTTCTTACAACTACAATTATAACAATACATTTTTACTTTCCCGTATACGTACGTATACACGGAGTGATATACGTAGTATAGGGAAAGTTATGTAATGCTGCGCGAAAAAATGGCCAATTTTCGGCGGAAAAAAATTAATTGCCGGGCCGTGAAAACGAATAAGTGGATAAAACCAGTTGCTAAATTAAGGGAAAAAAATCCTCTATCTCGTGGTGTAGTCAAAATCCATGATTTGTTGCTTCTTTACACTTAAAAATCGATTGACGGCATTCCGTTCGTCTGTCCGTCTGTGGTCAACGCTAGCGCCTAAACCATTCGGTCGATTTTCTTCAAAATTGATATTCCCCAGTCGATCTGATTCTAGTCGAAGCTTTGTGATTTTGAAAAAGATTCTTTAAAATTTGGGGGTACTTTATATGAAGCGCCCGGGGATTTTCAACATTTTCTCAAAAACGGCTCCAAATTTTTTCTTTCAATTTCTTGTATGAATAGAGGAAAATACACTTTTTAACATGGCATAGGTCCGATTTTCACGTACAACTCTGAATTTTCGAAAATTGTGAAAGTTTGAATTTTTTTCGGCGTCTTTCTCCAACTACAAAATTGAAAATAGAGATTTTTTCTTCAAATAAAATTTGTTCTGCTTATTGAGTTCTTTAATAAAGGTCATGTAAATGTTTTTCACAATTTTGGTAGTTTTCGTGCAATATTGCGTGCAATATGTGCAATTTTAAAAAATTACAAAAACAAAATTTTCTCAAAAACGGCTCCAAATTTTTTCTTTAAACTTTTGGTAGGGATAGTGGTCAATGTACTCTATCAATGACATAAAAGCCATTTTGGTCTATCGGTTGGTTTTTTCAAAAATTACCAAAATGTAAATTTTTTTACTTGTCTCTCACGTCGTTAATATTTACATTATCGGCGATTTTTTTACATTATTATATTTACGAGTATATATGCTTTAAATAATGTCAAGTAAAGTTTCTCGAAAACACTACCGTTTTCTGTGAAAAGTAGCTCGAATTTCGGCATTTTCAGAAATGCTCAAACGTTATTTTCTCGTATAAGGCTGCAATTTTTTTCTTGAAACTTTTGTAACGGATAGTGCTAATTACACTCATTAGTATAGCGTGAAGTTTATTTTGAGTTTTTTTGTTTTTTTCAAAAATTATATAAATGTAAATTTTTTGAATGATCTCTCACATCTTTAATATGCACATTATCCGCAATTTGTAAAGATGATTATATTTGTGAGTGTAAGTGCTTCAAATAACTTCAAATAAAGTATTTTGAAAACTCAAAAATTTTCTGTGAAAATGGGCTTCAAATTTCGCATTTTTAGTAGTGCTAAAACGCCATTTCTCTTAAACGGCACATAATTTTTAAAAGAAAATTGCCATTTACGGCTAGGTTTTTGTGTTCTTTAATATTCTAAAATTAATGTTTCTGTTCTACCAATAGGAAACCGAAAAATTAAGAAAATGACAAAAAAATGTACTTTTGGCGATGATAGATGGTAGCTGGCAAGAAAGAGTATGTGGCAATTCCGAATAGCTAGCGAAGACCCAGGAAAATAGAAAACTAATACGGGAAGGTCTGTGCCATTCTGTAGCACCTGTTTTTCTTAATGAAATATGCTTATCAAAAACAGATCTTCAAATAAGGTCATGATACATTTTTTGAAAATATCGGTAGTTTTTCTATGATTTCCTGACAAACATAATAGCCGGAATAGACTGCGATTCGTTTTCGTCGTTTTCTTACAACTACAATTTTAAAAATACAATTTTTTCTCAATTACATGTATTTATCGAAACCACATCTTCACATAAGGTCATGATTAATTTTTCTAAATACGAGTAGTTTTTGTATAATTTTATGACAAACATAATAGCCCGGTGTAAAGTTACTGCAATTCGGACAGCTGGGTGCGTCGTAAATTACAATGTGCAATTTTGTATATTATTTCTTTCTTCGTTTCTTACATTCGACGTTTGTTATACACTTACACATTAATAGTTTGGAAATTGTTTATTTTGAAATAAGTAAAAAGAATTTATAGTTTTCAGAATAGCGACAATGCAGGGTCTGCAACAATGGAATTTATTCTGCACTCGCGAATATCTGTGAATTACGGGCCATTGTTGTGACATGATTGAGCTGTATGAAAAGGAGTTATAATTGTCTGATTTATGTTGATATTTGCATGAAAATATTTAGTTTTCGCACCAAATGCTGTACCATTTGTAGTGAGTAGAGAATTTGTTTCATGGTTTTAAAATACTCTTCTCTAATCATGGCTCTATGGAATGCATTTCTATATTGTCCAGGGTATCAGACTTCTTTTTCCAATACAGATTTACAAAACTTTTGTATTCTGTTTTTGTGCAGTTGTAGAATTCACATAGTTCTGACAACATTGCGATGGAAACAGTGAGTTGTAAACTCAGATGATAGTAGCGCATAAAGTGCAATATTTCAGTACTACGTGGCTGTTTCCTCTAATACGGGAAAGTAAGTGCTGTTGGAGCACCACTAGTTTTCAATGAAATGTATTTATCAAAACTACTTAAAATAAGCTTAATTTTTTGAAAATACCAGTAGTTTTTCTATAATTTCGTGACAAACAAAATAACCTGCTGAACATTTACTGCGCTTCAGACAGCTGGATGCTTCCTAAATTAGAAATTGCAATTTTGTATATTATTTCTTTGTTCGTTTCATATATTCGATCTTTTGCTATATATTTACACATTGATCTGTTAGAAATTATTTATTTTGAAATAAAAATTACTAGCTCTCAGAGAGTATCGACAATGCAGGGAATGCAACAATAAAATTCCGTTTCGCGCTCGCGAATTTATGTGAATTACGTGGCATTGTTGTGACTTGATGTAGCTGTATGAAAAGCAGTTATAATTGTCAAATTTATGTTAATATTTGCTTGAAAATATTTAGCTTTTGCACCAAATGCTGTACCATTTGTAGTGAGTAGAGACTTTTTGCAAGGTTTTAGAATACTCTTCTCTAATTATGGCTCTATGAAATGCATTTCTATATTGTCCGGGCCCTATGAAATGTATTTCTATATCAGGCTTCTTTTTCCAATACAAGTTTACAAAATTCTTGTATTCTATTTTTATGCAGTTGCAGAATTCACATACTTTTGACAAGACTGCGATGGAAATAGTGAGTTGTTCGCTTCTTGGTTTATTTATTTATTTACGTCAAAACAGTTTAAAACTGTGTGTGACGAGATATGGGGAGAAATGAAATTTGTGCACGTTTTCATAATACCGTGATGTATATCCTAAATCATATTGTAGTCGAATTTTGAATACAGAAAAATAACGGTTATTCACGTTTTGTTCACAAAAATATTCGCTCCTATATAATAAAATATATTTTCAAAGGTAAATTAGCTATGAATTTGTGCCCTTAACCCTCATCATGTTCTTCATGAAAGAACAATACTTTTTGCCGCGACAATATGGGAAACAATAATGTCAATAACTATATTTCCCACTGAAATTCAGAAGACGTGCACAAATAATGAAGTTACATTTATGTCCAGAAGCAAAACACGGGACCATCTCAGCATTTGTTCCAAGGATCAGGGAAACTGAACTAAAATCCTGATTGAGATGGGGGCCATCAACCCAGAAGCTGTGGTACAGTACTTGTTACAGGTTCTTTAGTATACAGTCCAAATGATAAATAATTACATTAACTATCATTGTTAAAATTAATGTTACTTTCCTTTTGATACTTAGTATAATCTCGAATTGTATAGAAACAGTTATGCAGCAGAAAAGATTTTACTTGGAAAACTTTTCTATCGAATTTAATCGTTTAATGTCATCTGGCAAAGTGTTGTAGAGTAATTTACATGAATTGTATGTGAATTTTTTGTAGTAAGCTATTGATACTGCCACCTGATGAATATGATTACTACGTCGTGTGTTATACGTATAGATATCGGCGTTTGCTGAAAATATATTTCCGCCCTTAAGGAAGTCATTTTTGACAAAAACTACTGATTCGTAAATCAGGAGACAAGGTAATGGTAAAATTCCTAGATTAATGAAGAGAGACTTACAAGAATCACGTGGGTGGGGCTGTGTCAAGCTGGCACAACCCCTATAGCACAATCGCACCAAACCAAATGGATTATTTAGTACTCATTTATTACTAATTTATTACATAAAAATTAAATTTATTACTCTTGCCAGTTTTGAAAAACATGTGGTTGTGCTGGCCTGACTGTCGAGCTAGCACAACCATTTTTAAAAAAATAGCAAAATCAATTCAAAATAATACAAATATTTAGTACTCATTTATTTCTAATTTATTACCCCAAAACTAAGTTAATTACTCTCCCCGTTTATGAAAAATAAATTGTTAAACACATTGTAGATATGCAATCCGCATGACACCATGCCAAATTTACAAATAGTTTATAGAGAGATCCGACGATCACAATCGAACGAATTCGATTCTTTCGAAATGAAATCGCAAAGTCAAATATCTAAATGAAATATCTATATGAAATATTGAAATGAAATATTGATATTAAATATCGAAATGGAATATCGAATGAAATATCGAAATGAAATATAGGAATGAAATAACGGAATAAAATATCGCAATAAAATATCGAAATGAAATATAAAAATGATAATCGAAATTAAATATCGAAATTAATTTCAGAATTAAATATCAAAATTAATAATAGATGTGAAATATCGAAATGAAATATCGATGCGAAATATCGATTCCAAATATCAAATTGAAATATGGAAAACAAATATCAAAATGTAATATCGAAATAAAAATTGAAATGAAAAAGAAAGTGAAATATCGAAAGAAAAAACCGAACTGAAATACCGAAACGAAATATCAAATAAAATATCGAAATTGAATATCAAAATTAAATACCGAAATGAAATACTGAAACGAAATATCGAAATGAAATACCGAAACTTCAAAATGAAATATCGAAATGAAATATCCAAATGAATTATCGAAATGAAATATCGAAATGAAATCTCAAACTAAAATATCTAAATGAAATATCGAAATGAAATATCCAATTGAAATATTGATATTAAACTGAAATAATAAAATGATTTATAGAAAAAAATATCTATATTAAATATCGGAATGAAATATCGATTTGAAATACCGAAATTAAATATCGAAAAGAAATAGAGAAATAAAAAATCGAAATGAAATATCGGAATAAAAAATCAAAATCAAACATCGAATTTAAATATCGGAATGAAAAATAGATATTAAATATCGAAATGATATATCGAAAAAAATATAAATGCGGATTCGATGGTGTAACGGTTAGCGTACCGGACTGTAATTATCGGACTGTAGGAATGAAATATCGAAATAAAATATCGCAATAAAATATCGAAATGAAATATCAAAATTAATTTCAGAATTAAATATCAAAATGAATAATAGATGTTAAATATCGAAATGAAATATCGATGCGAAATATCGATTCCAAATATCAAATTGAAATATGGGAAACAAACATCAAAATGTAATATCGAAATAAAAATTGAAATGAAAAAGCACAGTGAAATACCGAAAGAAAAAACAGAATTGAAATACCGAAACGAAATATCGAAATTAAATATCAAAATGAAATACCGAAACGAATTACCGAAACGAAATACTGAAACGAAATATCGAAATGAAATACCGAAACGTCAAAATGAAATATCGCAATGAAATATCGTAATAAAAAATGTAATATCGAAATAATATCTCAAAGTCAAATATCTAAATGAAATATCTATATGAGATATTGAAATGAAATAATGATATTAAATATCGAAATGAAATGGCGATATGAAATATTTAAATTAAATATCGAAATAAAATATACAAATGAAATGATATATGAAACTGAAATATTAAAATGATTTATCGAAAAAACATCTAAATTAAATATCGAAGTGAAATATCGATTTGAAATAAGGAAATTACATATCGAAAAGAAATATAAAAGTAAAAAATCGAAATGAAATATCAAAATGAAATATCGTAATGAAAAATAAAAATGAAATACCGAAATTAAATATCGGAATGAATAATAGATATTAAATATTGAAATGATATATCGAAATGAAATATAAATGCGGATTCGATGGTGTAACGGTTAGCGTACCGGACTGTCATACACAAGTTTCTGGGTCAAACCTGATCGAAGCCGGGGATTTTTAAGGGCAAAAAATAATATCAAAATTAAATTTCGAAACGAAATATCGAAACGAAATATTAGAACAAAATATCAAATTGAAATATCAAAATCAAATATCGAAAAGAATAATTGAAATGAAATATGGAAATGAAATACCGAAATTTAATATCAAAATGAAATATCGATATGAAATATCAAAATGAAATATCGAAATAAATAATAAATATTAAAATGATATATCGAAATAAAACATCTATGCGGATTCAATGGTGTAACAGTTAGGGTACCGGACTGTCATACCCAAGTTCGCGGGTTCAAACCCGATCGAAGCCGGGAAATTTTAAGGGCAAAAATTAATATCAAAATTAAATTCCAAAATGAAATATCGAATTGAAATATCGAAACAAAATATCGAAATAATATATCAAAGTGAAATATCGAAAAGAATAACTGAAATATCGAATTGTAACATCAAAATTAAATATGGAAATGAAACATCGAAATGAAATATCAAAATGAAATTTAGATATAAAAATTCAAAAGGAATATGCAAATGAAATGTCATTTGAAATTTCGAAATGAAATATCGAAATGACCTAAGGACATTAAAAAGAGAAATTAAATAACGATATTAAATATCGGAATCAAATATCGAAAAGAATAATTGAAATGAAATATAGAAATGAAATATGGAATTGGAATATCGAAATGAAATTAATATCGAAATAAAATATCGAAATGAATTATCGAAATGAAATATCGAAGTGAAACATCAAAGTAAAATATCTAAATGAAATATGGAAATGAAATATTGATATTAAACATCAAAATGAAATATCGATTTGAAGTATTTAAATTAAATATCGAAATAATATCGATTTTAAATATCCAAATGAAATATCGATGTGAAATATCAAAGTCAAATATCGAAAAAAATAATTGAAATGAAATATCGGAATCAAATATCGAAATGAAATATCGAAACGACATAACGTAATGAAATATGGAAATGAAATACCGAAATGAAATATCGAAATTCAACATCAAAATGAAATATCGAATATCGATACAATATCAAAATCAAAAATCGAAATGAAATATCGAAATGAAATATCAAAATGAAATTTCGAAATGAATAATTTATATTAATTACGAAATGATTATTGAAATAAATGATCTATGCGGATTCGATAGTGTAACGGTTAGCGTACCGGACTGTCGTACCCAAGATTGTGGGTTCAAACCCGATTGACGCCGGAAATTTTTTAGGGCAGAGAACAATAACAAAATGAAATTCCGAAATGAAATTTCGAAACGAAATGTGAGAACAAAGTATCGAAATAAAAAATGAAAGTGAAATATAGAA
Organism: Acheta domesticus; assembly: GCA_031308135.1. Taxonomy (NCBI): domain Eukaryota; kingdom Metazoa; phylum Arthropoda; class Insecta; order Orthoptera; family Gryllidae; genus Acheta; species Acheta domesticus. The sequence goes on along the minus strand of JAHLJT010002406.1, from coordinate 172,758,624 downwards.
AAGAATAATTGAAATGAAATATCGAATTGAAATATCGAAATTAAACAATGAAATAAAACATCGAAATTAAATATCAAAGTGAAATTTCGATATAAAAATTCAAAAGAAATATGGAAATGGAATGTCATTTGAAATTTCGAAATGAAATATCGAAATGAACTAAGGACAATTTCGAAATTAAATATCGATATGTATTACAGAAAAAAATATTAAAATAAATTATCGAAATGAATAATTATAATTAAATATCGAAATGATATATCGAAATCAAATATCGAAATAAAATATCAAAATGATATATTGAAATGAAATATCGAAAAATAATTTCAGAATGAAATATCAAAATGAATAATGGAAATGAAATATCGAAATAAAATATCGATGCAAAATATCCATTCAAAATATCAAATTCAAATATGCAAAAGAAATATAAAAATGTAATATCGAAATAAAAATTGAAATGAAAAAGCAAAGTGAAATATCGAAAGAAAAAACCGAACTGAAATACCGAAATGAAATATCGAAATTAAATATCAAAATGAAATACCAAAACGAAATACAGAAAAGAAATATCGAAATGAAATACTGAAACTTCAAAATGAAATATCGAAATGAAATATTGATATTAAATATCGAAAAGAATTACCGAATTGAAATATTCAAATTAAATATCGAAATAAAATATAGAAATGAAATATGGAAATGAAATACCGAAATGAAATACTGAAATGATATATGAAAATGAAATATTAAAATGATTTATCGAAAAAATATCTAAATTAAATATCGAAGTGAAATATCGATTTGAAATACCGAAAATATATATCGAAAAGAAATATAGAAATAAAAAATCGAAATGAAAAATCAAAATGAAATATCGAATTTAAATATCGGAATGAATAATAAATAATAAATATTAAAATGATATATCGAAATCTAATATAAATACGGATGGGATGGTATAACGGTTAGCGTACCGAACTGTCATACACAAGTTTGCGGGTTCAAACCCGATCGAAGCCGGGAATTTTTAAGGGCAAAAAATAATATCTAAATTTAATTTCGAAATGAAAAATCGAAACGAAATATTGGAAAAAAATATCGAAAAGAAATATCAAAATGAAATATCGAATTAAAATACCGAAACGAAGTATCAAAATGAAATATCGAAATGAAGTAACGACATTAAAAAGAGAAAATAAATATCGATATTAATTATAGAAATTCATATTCGAAAGAAATATCGATATGTATTACAGAAAGGAAATATCGAAATGAAATGTAGATATAAAATATCAATATGAATTAAGATATAAAATATCGAAATGAAATGTGGATCAGAAATATCGAAATGATATATCGAAATGAAATACCAAAATCAAATATCGAAATTATTATCTAAATTAAATATCAAAATGAAATAACGATATGAAATATCAAAAGAAAATATCGAAATGAAATTTGGAAATAAATTATTGATATGAAATTTTAAAGTGAAATATTGAAATTAAATATCGAAATGAAATATTGAAATCAATATCTAAATTAAATATCAAAATGAAAAATCGAAATGAAATATTGAAATGAAATATCGAAATAAAAAATGTAATATCAAAATGAAATATCGAAATGAAATATCAAGATGGAATATCAAAATTGAATATCGAAAATAAATATCGAAAAGGAATATCGAAATGTAATTTAAAAATCACAAATCAAAATGAAATATGGAAATGAAATACCGAAATGTAATATCGAAGTGAAATATCGAAATTTATTATCGAAATGATGTATGGAACTGAACTATGAAAATGCTGTATCGAAATGAAATATCGAAATTAAATATCTAAAATAAATATCGAAATGAAATATCCAAATGAATGATCGATATTAAATATTTAAATGATATAGAGAAATGAAATATATATGCGGATTGAATGGTTTAACGGTTAGCGTACCGGCGCTGTGTCATGCTGGCACAACCAGTATAGCACAATCGCACCAAACCAAATGGAATATTTAGTACTAATTCATTACCCAAAATGGAAATTTATTACTCTTGCCATTTTTGAAAAACATGTGCTGGCGTGACTGTCAAGCTAGCACAACCATTTTTTAAAAAAATGCAAAATCGATTCAAACTATTACAAATATTTAGTACTCATTTATTACTAATTTATTACCCAAAAATAAGTTAACTACTCTTGCTGTTTATGAAAAATAAATTGTTAAACACATCATAGATATGCAACCCACATGACACCATGCCAAAATTACAAATACGATTATAGAGTGCACCGATGAACACAATCGAATTTTTTCGAGTTTCTTTTCCATATTTCAATCTGATACTTCGAATCGATATTTGTGCATCGATATTTCATTTCGATATTTCGTTTCCATTATTCATTTTGATATTTCATCCTGAAATTAATTTCGATATTTCATTTCGACATATCATTTTGATATTTTATTCGATATTCCATTTCGATACTTCATTTGGATATTTCATTTCGATATTTCATTTCGATATTTCATTTCCATATTTCATTTTGATATTTCATAACGATATTTCATTTCAATTATTCATTTCGATATTTGATTTTAAAATTTCCTTTCTGTAATACATGTCGATATTTAATTTTGATATTTTATTTCGATATTTCGTTTCGGTATTTGTGTTCGGTTTTTTCTTTTGATATTTCACTTTGCTTTTTCATTTTAATTTTTATTTCGATATTACATTTTGATATTTCTTTTCCATATATCATTGTGATCTTTCGAATCGACATTTCGCATCAATATTTGATTTGTATATTTCATATCCATTATTCATTTGGATATTTCATTCCGATATTTTATTTCGATATATCATTTTGATATTTCATTTCGATATTTCATTCTATGTTCCATTTCGATATTTCTTTTGGATATTTCATTTCGATATTTGATTTCGATATTTTCTTTCTGTAATACATGATATTAAATTTGAAATGGAATTTCGATGTTTAAAATCGAAATTTAATTTCTCTTTTTAATGTCCTTAGTTCATTTCGATATTTCATTTCGAAATTTCCAATGACATTCTATTTCCATATTTATTTTGAATTTTTCTATCGAAATTTCATTTTGATATTTCATTTCGATGTTTTATTTCGTTGTTTAATTTCGATATTTCATTTCGATATTACAAATCGATTTTTCATAATTATTCTTTTCGATATTTCACTTTGGTTTTTTATTTCGATGTTTTGTTCTGATTTTTTGTTTCGATATTTCATTTCGGAATTTAATTTTGTTATTTTTCTCTGCTCTTCAAATTTTCCGGCTTCGACCGGGTTTGAACCCGCAAACTTGGGTATGACATCCCAAGCACTAACCGTAACACCTTCGAATCCGCATATATCTTTCATTTCGATATATCATTTCAATATTTATTATCAATTATTGATTTCGAAATTTTATTTTGATATTTCATTTCGATATTTCATTTCGATATTTCATATCGATATTGAATTTCGGAATTTCATTTCCAAATTTCATTAGGTTATGTTGTTCCGATATTTCATTTCAATTATTTTTTCGATATTTGATTTTGATATTTCATTTTGATATTTTCTTTCGATATTGTGTTCTGATATTTCGTTTCAATATTTCATTTCGGAATATAATTTTGATATAATTTTTTGCCCTTAAAATTTCCCGGCTTCGATTGGATTTGAACCCGCAAACTTGGGTATGACAGTCCGGTACACTAATCGTTACGATATATCGAAATGTTTCATTTCGATATATCATTTTAATATTTCATATCTCTAGTTTTTTTTGGATATTTCATTTTGATATTTCATTTCGATACTTCATATCGATATTTCATTTTGATATTAAATTTCGATATTTCATTTCGGTATTTCATTTCCATATTTGATTTCAATTATTCTTCCCGATATTTGATTTTGATATTTTATTTCGATATTGTGTTCTAATATTTCGTTTCGAAATTTAATTTTGATATTTTTTTGCCCTTAAAACTTCCCGGCTTCGATCGGGTTTGAACCCGCAAACTTGGGTATGACAGTGCGGTACGCTAACCGTTACACCATCGAATCCGCATTTGTATTTCATTTCGATATATCATTTCAATATTTAATATCTATTGTTTATTCCGATATTGATATTCGATATTTCATTTTGATTTTTTATTTCGATATTTATTTAGATATTTTTCCGATAAATCATTTTAATATTTCAGTTTCATATATCATTTCAATATTTCATTTCGATATTTCATTTCTATATTTTATTTCGATATTTAATTTAAATATTTCAATTCGATATTCCATTTCGATGTTTAATATCAATATTTCCTTTCGATATTTCATTTTTTTATTTCGATATTTCATTTTGATATTTCGTTTCGGTATTTTATTTCGATATATCATTTCTATACTTCGTTTCGGTATTTCATTTCGGTATTTCATTTCGATATTTCATTTCGATTTATCATTTCGATATTTGAGTTTCATATATTATTTCGATATATCATTTCGGTAATTTATTTCGATATTTCATATGGATTTTTAAGTTTAATATTTCATTACGGTATTCCATTTTGAGATTTGATTTCAGTAATTCATTTCGATATTTCATTTCGATTATTTATTTCGTTATTTCATTTCGATATATCATTTCGGTATGCTAATTCGATATTTCATTTTGATATTTCAATGCGATATTTAATTTCGGTATTTCATTTCGATATATCATCGATATTTTAGATAAATATTTCATTTCGATATTTCGGTTCGATATTTCATTTTGTTTGACTTTGATATTACATGTCTATATTTAATTTTGATATTTCATGTCGATATTTCATTTTGATATTTCAATTCTAAATTTATTTTCGATATTTCCTTTCGATATTTCTTTTGATTTTTCATTTCGATATTTCATTTCGACACTTCTTTTCGTTATTTCATTTCGATATTTCAATTGGATACTTTATTTCGATAATTTATTGCAATATTTCATTTCGATATTTCATATCATTTCGATATTCCATTTTGATATTTCGTTTTGGTATTTTATTTCGATAATTATTTACGGTGTTTAATTTCGATATTTCAGTTCTAACTTTCTTTTCGATATTTGCTTTCGTAATTTTCTTTCGATTTTTCATTTCGATGTTTCTTTTCAATTTTTTATTTCGATATTTCATTTTCATTTTTAATTTAGATATAAATTTTGGTATTAAATTTCGGTATTTGATTTTGATATGTCATTTCGATATATCTGTTCCATATTTCATTTTGATATTTCATTTCTATATTCAATGTTGTTTTTTCATTTCTATATTTTATTTATATATTTCATGTTCATATTTCATTTCGATATTTCTTATTGTTATTTAATTTCAATAATTCTTTTCGATATTTTATTTCGATATTTCTTTTTGATATTTTATTTTAATATTACATGTCGATGTTTTATCTCTATTCCACTTTGATATTTCATTTCGATATTTCTTTTCTGTATTTAACCTCGATTTTTATTTTGATATTTCATTTCGATTTTTTATATCGATTTTTAATTATATTTAATTTCGATATTTCATTTTGATATATCATTTCCATGTTTCAGTTTCATATATCAATTCGATATTCCATTTCAATGATTTATTTTGATATTTCATATCGATATTTGATTTCGATATTTCATTTCGTAATTTATTTCGATATTTCATTTCTATATTATATTTAGATATAATTTCGATATTAAATTTCGGTATTTGATTTCGATATATCATTTCGATATTTAGTTTCTTAATTTCATTTGGATATTTCATATCGATATTTCATTTTGATAAATTATTTCTTCTTTCTATTAAGTTTAACTTCGGTATTTCATATTGTTATTTAATTTCGATATTTCTTTTCGATATTTTTTTCGAATTTTTTCTATAGTTCTTCTCGATATTTAATTTCGAAATTTTATTTCGAAATTTAATTTGGACATTATTTTTTGCCCTTAAATTATATTCATTGTTCGATCGGGTTTGAACCCGCAAATTTGGGTATGACTGTCAGGTACACGGTTGTGTCAAGCTGGCAAAACCAGTATAGCACAATCGCACCAAACCAAATGGATTATTTAGTACTCATTTACTACTAATTTATTACTTTTGCCAGTTTTGAATAACATGTGGTTGTGGTGGCGTGACTGTCATGCTAGCACAACCGTTATTTAAAAAATAGCAAAATCGATACAGACTAATACAAATATTTAGTACTTATTTATTTCTAAAATTTTACCCAAAAATTAAGTTAATTACTCTCCCCGTTTATTAAAAATAAATTGTCAAACATATCGTAGATATGCAACACGCATGACACCATCCAAAAATTACATATACTACTATAGAGAGAACCGACGATCACAATCGAACGAAACCAAAAACATGATTAAATATACATTATATTCTACTTTATTACTTAAAAAAGAAACTTGATACTGTTACCGTTTATAAAAACCATATTGTTTAAATCCAAATCATAGTTATTCAACCATTCCAAAAATTCAAAAACGAATATAGAGAAAACCTACGAGCACTATCACACCAAACAAAGCTCATAATTACACGCAACTCATAAGTCCACCTTACATACTAATTTATTACTCTAAACAGACATTTATTACTGTTGCCATTTATTGAGCAAAAATTGTTAGAAAAAATCATGTACAACCATTCCAGAAATTCAAATACGATTACAGGGAGAACCAACGAGCACAATCGCACCAAACGAAGATCATTATTAAACACACATTATATACTAATTTAATACTTTAAACTGACATTTATTACTGTTGCCGTTATTGAAAAAATTGTTAAAAAACTGAATCATATTCAACCATTCCAGAAATTAAAATACGATTACAGAGAGGACCAACGAGCACAATCAAACCAAACCAAGCCTATAATTAAATACACATTCCATACTAATTTATTATTCTAAACATATATTTATTACTGTTGCCATTTATGAAGAAAAAATTGTTAAAACAATCATATTCAACCATGCCAGAAATGCAAATACGATTACAGGGAGAACCAACGAGCACAATCAAACCAAACGAGAATCATAATTAAACATAGATTACATATTAATCTATCACTCTAAACAGACATATATTACTGTTGCCGTTATTAATAAAAGTTAAAAACTACATCTTATTCAACCATTCCAGAAATTCAAATACGGTTACAGAGAGAACCAACGAGCACAATCAAACCAAGCCAAGCTCATAATTAAATACACATTAGAAACTTATTTATTACTCTAAACAGACATTTATTACTGTTGTCGTTATTGAAAAAAATGGTTAAAATCTGAATCATATTAACCATTCTAGAAATTAAAATACTATTACAGAGAGAACGAACGAGTACAATCAAACCAAACCAGGCTCATAATTAAATACACATTACATATATATTTATTACTCTACACAGACATTTATTACTGTTGCTATTTATGAAAAAATGTTAAAAATTAATCATATTCAACCATGTCAGAAATTCAAATACGATTACAGTAAGAACCAACAAGCACAATCGAGCCAAACAAAGATCATAATTAAGTCCACAATTTATACTTATTTATTACTCTAAACAGACATTTATTAAATTAATTATTAGAATAATTTATTCTGAATCATTTTATGAAATTCAAATTGAGATTTTTTGTAGAAAAATAGATGTAGAACAAAATTATTTATTAGTGAAATTTTAAAATTTTGGTGCAAAAACTAATTATGAGTAATTAACTACCCTTATTGTAATGCATTAATAATCAAAAAAAAACAATCGTTGGTTTAGATATTCACTATAGTTAAACAAACTGTAAGCGTTAAGTCCGGTGTTAAGTCTGAAGTGAAAATAGAAGAGAAAATCAAGTTCCTTTTTAATTATAGTTATCAACATTTTGCATAAATGACTAAATCTAATTTTCTAATTCAATGGTAATAAAAGTAGTCATTTATTTTAACTAAAAAACGCTTTGCACATGCCTGTAATATCGAATGAAATCAGAGTTAAATGTTTTATATTGTTTGCTAAATATGTCATTGTAATGTTTGTTTATGTAATTGTAATAATTTATTATGTAAAACTGTAAAGTAGATATTGATCGCTTATGACCAAGACTTTTCACAGCGATCTGAAATAAATTAAAAATAAAAAACGGTTGCGTGCAATAAAAATATTAATTAAATACTTTTGTTTAAATTCACTGAAATACATAATTTTTATTACAGAACTGAACAAATCAATTTATTTTATTGGGCCAGAATCCTACATACCTGAAAAAAAATTAATGTCTTAATCGAGGATTCAAAAGAGGGTCTCTCCCAGTGAAAACAGGATCGACGAAATTTTGAAGGTTGTCAGTGCTGATCATGGGGTCCATTTGGCCCGTTGAATCTGATTATGCATATTAATTTTTTTGTGTCACAGATCGAACTCTCTAATGTGCACGTCATGTCAAACAAATGACTCCATATTTAAAAAAAATTTATTCAATAACGGCAACAGTAATACATTGATGTTAAGAATGATAAATTAGTATTCAAAATGCAATTAATTATCCACTTGGTTTAGGATGATAATGCCTCTTATTATCCAAAGATGGCAGGTTTGGATAATTATTTCTTTTTTCACAATACAGAAATATAAATAAAATTATCTCTGAAGAAATTAGTATTGAATATTTACTCACCTATTACGTTTTAGTTATTCCTCCGCCTTCGTATTCTACAATTAATACTTAAGTCTCAAGCATGGTTGCATAGTTATACAGTATTTAACAACATACAATAACAATATTTTATTACACGGCAACAGTAATAAATGTCTCTTTAGAATAAATTAGTATATATTGTGCATTTCATTACGATCTTGGTTTCGTTCGATTGTGCTACTTGGTTCTCTCTATAATCGTATTTAAATTTCTGGCATGGTTGGAGATGATTCAGATTTTAACAATATTTTCTCCATAAATAGCAACAGTATAAATGTCGGTTTAAAGTAATAAATTAGTATATAATGTGCATTTCATTACGATCTTGGCTTGGTTCGATTGTGCTCCTTAGTTCTCTCTAATCGTATTTGAATTTCTGGCATGGTTGAATATGTTTCAGTTTCTAACATTTTTTCTTTATTAACGGCAACAGTAATAAATGTCTGTTTAGAATAATAAATTATTATATAATGTGCATTTTATTACGATCTTGGTTGGGTTCGATTGTGTTCGTTGTTTCTCTCTATAATAGGTTTTGAAAATCTGGCATGGTTGAATGATTCAGAATTTAACATTTTATTCATAAATGGCAACAGTAATAAGTGTCTGTTTAGAATAATAAATTAGTATATGACATTTAATTTTGATCTTGGTTAGGTTGGATTGTGCTTGTTTGCTCTCTTTAACCGTATTTGAAATTCTGGCATGGTTGAGTATGATTGTTTTTAACATTTTTTCTTAACAAATGGCAACAGTTATAATTGTCTGTTTAGAGTAATAAATTAGACTGTAATATGTATTTAATTAGTTTCTTCGTTTGGTTCGATTGTGCTCCTTGGTTCTCTCGATTATCATATTTGAATTTCTGGCATGGTTGAATCTGATTCAGTGTTTAACAATATATTCTTTATAAATGACAACAGCAATAAATGTATGTTTAGAGTAATAAATTAGTATGTAGTGTGCACTTAATGAGCATTGTTTGCATCGATTGTGCTCGTTGGTTCTCTCTGTAATCGTATTTGAATTTATGGAAGGGTTGAATACGATTCAGTTTTTAACAATTTTTTAATAATTGCAACAGTAATAAATGTCTGATTAAAGTAATAAATTAGTATGTAGTGTGGACTTAATTATGATCTTTGTTTGGTTCGATTGTGCTCGTTGGTTCTCTATATCCGTATTTGAATTTCTGGGATGGGTGAGTAATGATTCAGGTTGTAGCATTATTTTCGTAATAAATGGCAAATGTAAAACATGTCTGTTTAGAGTAATAAATTTGTATGTAGTGTTTATTTAATTGTTTTCTTGGTTTGGTTTGATTGTGCTTGTTGGTTCTCTCTATATTCGTATTTGAATTACTGGAATGGTTGAATATGATTCACTTATTAACAATTTGTTATTCATTAATGGCAACAGTAAAAATATGTTTAGAGTAATACATTAGTATGCAATGTGGACTTAATTATGAGCTTGGTTTTGTTTGATTGTGCTCGTTGGTTCTCTCTATATTCGTATTTGAATTTTTTGATGGTTGAATAACTATGATTCGGATTTAAACAATTTTTTTTTCGTAAACGACAACCGTATTAAGTTTATTTTTTGGGGTAATAAAGTACTATTTAAAGTGTATTTAATGTTTTTGGTTTCGTTCGATTGTGATCGTCGGTGCTCTCTTTAATCGTATTTGTAATTTTGGCAGGGTGTCATGCGGGTTGCATATCTACGTGTTTAACAATTTCTTTTTCGAAAACGGGGAGAGTAATTAACTTATTTTTGGGTAATAAATGAGTACTAAATATTTCTAATAGTTCGAATCGATTTTGCTATTTTTTTTTAAAAAATGGTTGTGCTAGCTTGATAGTCACGCCACCACAACCACGTTTTTCAAAAATGGTAAGAGTAATAACTTCAGTTTTTGGGGAATGAATTAGTAATAAATGAGTACTAAATATTCCATTTGGTTTGGTGCGATTGTGCTATACTGGTTGTGCCAGCTTGACACAGCCCGTGGGTGGGATTTGCTTATTATTCGTACAATTCTTTTTTGTAATCTAAGAGGCTGGGAGCTATAAAATGTGTTTCTCCAGAATATTATGACGAATCTCAAGCGAGAATGAACATTCACAAAATATACACTACGAGCAGTATGAAGGCTGATGGAATTTGAAAGAATTCTGAATGCGTAGCATAATGAACTTAATTTTGTGTTCAATTCATTTGTGGGCATTCCATTTGAGGTTTGACTGAATTGATAAACCTAAACATTTTGTTACTTTAACATCAGTCAATGGCACACCGTTCATTTTCAATGGAGTACTGAATCGTTTATTTCAAATGGAAAACTGCATTGAAACAGTTTTCTTTTCATTTACTATTAATTTTTTACTACCGAACCAATTTGAAACATCTGATATTGTACTATTTACGGTTTCTTTATTGCAAAGAATATTTGTATCATCCGCAAAGAAAACTGTTCTTCCGCTTCGAATCGCTTGTTGCATTGGACGTTTTCAAATAATAGCTAAGATGTTAGTAGCGCAGAAAGTGCAATATTTCAATACTACGTAGCTGATTCCAATAATGCGGGAAAATGCTGTTGTAACACCACTAGTTTTTCTTTAAAACTAGCGGAACCCGGCAGACGTTGTTCTGCCCTTTTACTCCGTCTCTCTCTCATTCACACTTAGTTGCAAATTCTGCACGTCTCTGCACGTGGGGTACCAGCAAAAATCCTCTTTCTCCTTCCCTCTCCCCGCCACTGCCTCTCTGTCCCTCTTTCACATTTACTTGCTGATTCTGCGGAGCAGGTAGGATAGTATCGAAAAGCATCAAACCAGCAAAAAATATAATAGAATGTTCAACAAGATCTCATCTTAAAGATTTGTGAGAAACGTTTCTTTAAGGTCTTTGACCTCAAAAATTTAGTTTTTAATGTCCTAGAAAGCATCGTTTAAGAGTTACTTAACGATTTAGATTCAAAATTCATACCGTGTGTCGCGGGTTGCATTTGCATGAAAAGTTAGTTTTTTATTGTACAGCGACATCTAGCGCCATTTTTTCGATATTTTAATAGTTATTCTGCTATTCGGGGCGGAGATGAATCCAACAAAACAGAGATAATTGAAACTGGTCCAGCTGTTCTTGAGTTATAAATGGTGTAACTAACACAACTTTGTTTTATATATAGAGATATCTCTCATGCCATTAATATGCTCTCTTCCAGTGATTTGTATACATTAGTGCATTATTTTATGAGTGGAAATGCTTCAAATGACTTTCAATGAAGTTTTTTGGAAACTCAAAATGTTTCTGGAGAAAAAAAAAGCTTCACATTTCACTTTTAGAATAGGATCTACACCACATTTTCATAAAGGTAGCTCCAAATTTCCATATAGGGCGAGGTATACATTTTATATACACACATATCTATACTGGGCCTATTTTCTTCCACGCAATGGCGTAGCTAGGGGGAGGCGGTAGGGGGAGTGGCACGCACCGGGTGACACCATTCTGGGGGTGACACCAATTAAATTATTTTATAATTGGAATTATATAATTTAAATCATTTACTTAAAAATTTTATATATTAATAGTTAGTTTTCTTAGTTTTAGTAGTTCGAAAATTTTATTGTTGGAATTGTATAATTTTAACGGTTTAGTTAAAAATTATTCATACTAATTTAATAAGTATACACTTAAATCATAAGCATGATTTAATTACAATTATATTGCAATTATTCTTAATTACATAGAATTTTAAAATATATTGTAAATAACTATCATGTGCAAATATATTTGTATTTTTAATAAAACAATGTACAATCAATGCAGCAATAAATATTTTTATAATTAATTTAAGAGGAGGGGTGACACCATTAGCTTCGCCATTATATACTCTCTGGGTGACACCATTAGCTTCGCCTCAGGTGACACCAACTGAAGCTACGCCACTGCTTCCATGATATAATATCAAAAAACCGTTATAATTTGTTGAGATGTGTAAACATCCTTAGCCTGTTGTGAAACCAAGTTCTGAAATGCCCAGGTGCAAAAATCAAAATAGGGCCCTTGTCTCAATAACTATGAAATTATGAGATTTAAATCTGATTGACCCAACAAAATGGCTGGTGTAATGGAGAAAATAAGCATGGATTGCATTTTGTTTTATTTTTTTCCAATATCCCCCTTCCGGGGCCATAACTGAAAGTCCTCTACTTCTGAGAATGGGTGTGGTGCTCCAGTTGCACTAGCCTTCCGACACCCCTCATCCTAAGACTCAAGAACAGATACAACGAAAAGATGAGTGAATTTAAAATTTATTATTATATGTTTTGTTGCTTTTTATCAGAAAATAATAAATTATTAAGTTCATTTAATATTTACTTGTAATCTATGGGAATTTTCACAGTTCTCCCCCACAGGTCACATAATTTTTATTGTTCTTTGATAAAATAAATATGATTCAAGATAATGAAATGCCTTACAGGATAATTTCCATCTTATATTCAAAAACACAAGACAAACATAATCTTCACCATCCACTATATACAATCACATTTTACCAAAAATACAGGAATTAAATTCTTGAACTGAAACCTCTATAGACACTAGAATATTAAACAGCTTAAAAAATAAACTTAAACCTTCCTCCTGTAAAATCTTTTCTCTACTGTTCAGGAATTTATCAATGACTAATATGCACAATCTGATTTACAGGTGCTGTAGTTCAGAGTAGAAGTAGAAAACTAGGCAAAAATCCTCCTTTCTCCTAAGAGTGAATAAGCATGCTGATTGCAAGATCCTTATCACTATCCGTTAGATGTTTGTTATTATCATTATTATTGTTCTTGTTACCAAAAGAGATTGTAACATATATCCCTACTCAGATTCTGCATACACACATGTAATTGTAAATGCAACTCACAAAAATAGTATTATAAATTATTAAAAATATTATGATTATTATTCCACTACATCAAGACTAAAGATGTTATGAGTCAGCTGAAAATGAAATCTATTCCAGGTTGGAACCAGCTACCTAAGGAGCAGATCTAGGGACTGTCGGTGCCTCCACAATACTTTGTGCAAAATGTGGGCTGTTCCAAACAAAGCAATTTCTTGCGCTTCCCATTCTTTTAAATCACCTGAGAGTTTAGCCAAATTCTTACACAAATTTTGCGGAACAAATCCCACAGCTCATATGATTATCGGTATGACCTGTGCTTTGACACCCCACATTCAGCTGACTTCAATTTCCAAACTCTTGTATTTAAGATGTTTCTCTGCCTCCTTGGTAACAATGTTTTGATCGCAAGGTACAGCAACATCGACAAGTGGACACGATTTTTTTCTCCAAATCCCGGATAACTATAACCGATTTGTTTATTATTATTATTACAAAGAGTACAGAACAAAAACGTGTAAAATTATTCTGCCAGGTTTGCATGCCACTGAATACATTAAAGAACTCTCATTTTCAAATTAGCCTCAGATACAAGCGAATCTTGGAACTAGATTCTTAAGAATCCTGCTCACAAGACTCAAGCTTTCTGATTCATCATGGGCACAATGTGGATCTCAGATTGAAAACTTGTCCATCTTGAGTGTAAAAACACCATTCAGTTGTACATGATCATCATAGATCCCACTTTCAAGTCTCTTTCAAAATCAATAAATAAAAAAAAAAATTATATATAATTAGTATATTAATATAATTATTTAGTATTTGTTATGTAATTTAAAAACATGCTAGGTGAAGTTGCTTATGCATGTTTTTTGCAATGAGCCAATCCCAAGATTTTCCGGAGACATAATTTGAACATTTTTTTAAACATCTTGTTTGGTGAATTCATGACATATTGTAGGAGTTTACCTGTTTTTTTAAAGGGTGAATATTTTGGGAGCACTGTCAGTTTTTCCTTTACTACATTCAAGGTAGCACATTTTTCAATGTCAAAATGCATCTGGATGTCATTACCCAACATACCAGTTAATTCTAATTCATTGCTGGTGTATAATTTCAGGTCCTCCATATAAATCAGATGGTTGATGGAATAAACAAGTTTTCTCTTATTCATCATTTGGAAACCCAGGTCTGATTAATTCGATATATTAGTCAGAGGATTAATGACAAGGCAAAAACACAATGGGCTCCATGAATCACCTTGAAATATGCCAGTAAGATGGGAAGAAACTTTGCTCTCAGTGTCTTTGGGGCCGCCCATAAATTACTTAATGCAAAGATATCCCAATTTTGAATAAACCCCCTCCGCTTAATAATTATGTAATGGTTGCGAACCTCATTACTATTTACAAAAAGTAAACATTACTTATACTAGGAAAACCTGGCAGACGTTGTTCTGCTTTTCATCTCCCTCTTTCCCCTCCCATCTCACTGTCTCTCTCTCTCTTTCTCCCTCACCCTGTCCGTCTCTGTCCCTCTCATTCACATTTACTTGCAGATTCTGCATGTCTCTGAGCAGGTGAGGTAATATCGTGAAGCACCGCACCAGCAAAAATGTAATAGAATGTTCAGGAAGAGTTCATTCTGTAGATTATAGTGTGAGAAATGTTTCTTTGAGCCCTTTGGTCTCAAATTGTGAATGTAGTGAATATGTAGTGCCATGTAGTGGAGTTACAACAGAATTAACAACAAATAAACCTTCTCAGTGAAAAAACATGTAGAAGTGCCAACATTCATGGAGATTGGTCCAACAGTGTTGGAGTTTTGCTCTTATATACATACCATATATATATATATATATATATATATATATATATATATATATATATATATATATATATATATATATATATATATATATATAAAACAATGTATTAATTTAGTTGTGTATTAAAATTAATGACAATTAAAGTGAGAATTAATTGACAATGCTGACTGCATGTAAAAATAAGACGGACAACTTTTACATGAAGGAAGAAAGTTTTGGTGAGTAAATTTGTTACTAGTGCAGGTTTTGCCATGGAGGATGCATGAGTAAGAACTTACTGTGTAAATTTGATTATGTTCTAGAATACACTGCAGATCAGTTTCAAATATTTTCTCCGTAATCAAAGATTTAATCAACATGCTATTGATGAAAATATATTTTCAATTATTGTACACATTTATAACTTTTTAATTTAATTTGTAAATACTTTTTTTAGTGTAAGACTCAATGAAAGGAATTATTTCAGCAATATTGAAAAATAGTACAAACTATCAACACAATGTAACACTACACTAACACAGTTCCCCATTCCCATGTAATGCAGTGTAATTTTTCCTCACCCCCCCCCCTAGCTTTATGAAAGTTATGGATGAGGCCTTTTGACTGTTGCAAAGTACTACCACTCTGGACCACAAGTCAATTTTGGAAATTAAAAAATCAATAGCCAAAAAACTACAAGACAAGATGGTATGAATATGTATTAACAAAAATCCATTTGCATAGATCTGCAGGAGGTGATATACGTTTACTATAGTCATGGTAAGAGCTGATAATTTAACATGTTTCTTAGATTATTGCAGCCTTATTGTCATAACTTATTTCACAGGAATTTGATAATATTAGCCATGTCTACCTAGTGTCCTTCCCACTATGGACAACCACAGAATGAACTCTTGACATAGAACTTACACACTTAATTGAAATAAAAGGTACCTTCTGTTTTCGTAACTTTTGCTCTTTTGTGATATGTAACAATCTTCAAAAAATTCACCTTGATATTAGCAGTTATGGTCAACCGTTAGCAGATAATGAGAGAGGCTCTGTGAAATGAGAGAGCTGATTCATATAAATGACAGTGCATATGTGGTTGAATAAGGTTGTGGCATGTGTCAAAAAAAAATTATTGATTAGCTGAAATAAAGCAGCAACAAAATTTGCACATAACTTTCACATAATATTATGTACAAGCTAGTGCAACATAGATTATTGCATAAATTCTTTCAATCACAAATATTCTCAAAGATGATTTTATTTTATTTATTTAGTCAAAGAACAGTAAAAGCTGTATGTGACATAAGGGAGCGACATATCATCAACACACTTTTCTTGAGTTCCAGAATCCTTTCCTAACATTTTAACTATAAATACTTGAATGATGAATAAAACTTTTCAAAAATAATATAAATAAAAACTAATAATAATAATAATAATAATAATACAATAAAATTAAAAAAGCATGAAATTAATATTTGAAGGAAAAAATTGACATTTTTGCTCCAGAGTTATAGAAAACTTATTTGCATTGGTAAACCAATTGCAGATTTGATTGTTTTGCATTGCTAACAACATAGTAACATACTATTACAAGTGATAGGAGTGTGTAACAAAACAAGCGCATAGTGAAACTTCATATATATCAAGAAGCAAAACAAGGGGCCATCTCACCATTTGCTCAATGAATCAGGGAAACTTGATAGAAACCTGATCAAGATGGCTATTCTGGCTATCAAATCTAGGTTAAATCAACTAAATAATAATAATATCATTTAGTGCAGGATAAAAAGCATCATTCCTTTTAACCGGTATGTTTATAAAAGATATTGATATTGATTGAAAACTAAAAATTACTCCTAAATAACTGATTAACATTACTGAATACAAGAAACTGAAAGACCAGTAGAAAGTAACTTATTTTTCCTTTTCAGATATCACTCACGTTTAATAAGTTTGAAAATAGTACCATCTAGGCATCTAATTATACCAGAATCAACAGGAAGAATCTACATCAATTTCAATATTCTACATAACAGAAAACCAGCACTATTGAAAGAACAGAAAAACGCTTGGAAGAATTCTCTACTTAATTTTAAGCAATATCATACGGAATGGTTCTTTGTTTTCATACAAATGAACACCAGCACAATGCAGTAACAAGCCACACTGGCCACAAGTGAGTGTAACCAGGTACAGTAGCAGACTGTGTGTGTGAGGAGTGTGAGAGAGTGTGAGTGAGTGTGTGAGCGTGTGCGTGTGTGTGTGTGTGTGTGTGTGTGTGTGTGGGCGTGCGCGTGTGGGTGCTGAAATAATTTTTATGATCACATTCGGTCTTCCTATTTTTTGAAGTGCAAATTTCCTAATGAGAGCTGCTAATTGAAACATTAGTACACATACATAAATGATTAATTTTTAAACACTAAACATACTTTCAACAAATTCATCTAATTCCCTCACTTCCTTAGCAAACAGTACTTTAGTGTCAGCAGCCTAGAGTTGACTGTCAACAGAATAAATTGAAATTACTTTTCACTGTAATGTTTTTTTTACATTTTATAATTAATTCATAACTAGAAATGAGTAGCTTAATTTCATTTGCAATAAGTTTATTACAATGTTTTAATCCTCTTGAGTATGGTAGACAACACAAGGTTATGCCATTCCCATCATTGCACCATAAAGAAAATAGGTTAAAGCAAAGAATCCAGTACAATCCTCCTATAACAGTGATAGGGGGTATTGGAGAGGGAAAGGAAGATGGGAGGTAATGCTTGTCCCATGATGTAATTGATGTAAAATTACGAAAAACATTAATGTAAAATAATGAGGTTTACATATCTGTGCTTTGAGAATTTGAGACATCTCCAATAAATTAACTTGCGGTTCCATATTGCACAAATAAAATATCTACAAGATAGTATATATTTCATTCGCTTCACACAGAATTTCACTTGCATTTTTATGCCAAATTAATTCTTTTATTGCTGAACTAATGTTTCACTACACATTTCAAAGTTGAAAAGAAGGCTTGGGCTTTCGATTAACAAAACATTTTAGCGTGTCTGCAACACAAATACATTTTATGTCAAAATCTGTTGGATGGTTATTATTGACTTCTTTTATTAGTTTCTGGAAAGCACTTGCTTTGTCACATTAAAAATCCAAATCCTTGTTCAGTCAAATTTCACTGAAAAAAGCCCATTTAAAACGTACATAACACACACACACACACAGAACACAGCAAATGCAGCTCTCCCACCTGACCATTGAAAGCATTCCCTCAAATCCTACAGACTTCCTTTCCACCAGGTTTCCCCTTTGCCTGAGCCACCCAAACTGGTAGTGTAAACAACTTCCTGAAGTTATTCTGGACTCTCTACTTCAACAAGAAAATGCTAACAAAAAACATAGTAACAACATTAAACAGCTGAAAAGTACATTATCCTCACATGAACAGTAACTAAAATTAAGGGCAAGAAAAGTGACTGACCCTTGCCTCTGAAATTGAGTAAAAGTAACTCATTTTTCATTGACGATTGTAAATTTTTTATTCTGGATTAACTGGAGGCGTACTATAATCCATTTACACAAAAATTACAAGTGCAAATAGTAACTATTGAAACTGTTGAAAACAACGTTATATTCTTTTGGATATATGTAAATAGCATGTTACATTTTTTCTATCCCTTGGGTTTCCTATCCCATGGACAAGTGTGCTAGCTTTCCATGGTGCAATCCAGGGTTTGATTTCCAATCGGGGCAAAAACAAAGCTGTAGCTTTCCATTTCAATTGTCTCGGTTCCTAAAAGTTTGAGACAAGCTCAAGCAGGCTAAATATGCTAGATACGGTGAAGAGAATACACCACATGCACCATATGTCTCCCTGGAATATTTACTCTTTGCGGTTCTTTCACTTTTCAATCTTCTTTGTCTGGCGTTCAGTGACCTGGGTCACGGAACTTAAATTTAACTGTGTGTTATTTCACTAAGGGAGAAGGCCCTGGTTACCATTACAACTAATTCTCTTCACAAGAGATTAGGCAGTATTTCCCTTCATTGTAGAGAGACTTCACCCAATTTTTGGTTGATCGAAATGAGTTTGGTTTCGAGGTTGCTGTGGTACTCATGATGGCATCGAGAAGTAAGTGTTTGCGATTGTCACAGCCTAAACCGAGTGATTCAATAAACAATTCTGGGGGTGAACAATCTTGAGGAAAATAAGAATTTGAAAACTTTTTGTCGAGTGATTCCTAGATGTATGAAGAAAGTGGCAATAATAGTAACTCAGACTCTGTTGATACAATGCAACCTACAGGCATTATTGGTAATTGAGTGAAGAGCTTCACTCAATTACTCATTAACTTACAAAATTATGTATTATGAATTAGGCAAATAAATTAAATTGCTTTGTTTGTAACAAAAAAAAAATAATAATTGGAACCCAAGGGCAGTTTCTTACACCGCGGCATGACAGACTGGTGCAACCAGGTACCTGGGGATTTAAAGGGTCTGCAATGAGGAAAACATTGTGTCCTGCCACGCAGGACAAATAGTTACCCCGCTGGCATGGATTATAGATAAAAGGGGGGGCCCATGGCTAAGAACATCGCCAGCTGGCAAAAGCTGGATTAATTCAACCCTAAAATAGTAAATACATACATACATATTTTTTGTACCAACAATATTATTCTAGCTCAATAACTCAGAAAAAACACTTCACTACTCATGACTCATGTGCGAAAAGCAGAAGGTTTCCTGCAACCGGGAGGCTTGTCTACTCAGCCACAAATGCAGACAGGAAAGGGGACAGTCTAGCCTGGCCCAATGCGATGCTTCCCAGGGGTGTCACAGGCTATGAAATTGTGAGAACAATAACCATCTCTGACTATCCTTCATATCTTTTGTCAATTATTCTTATGAAAATTAGGGTATGAATCAGCTTTCACAGTCATGTTCCTTGAGGGGGACCTAATGCACCATCCAGGCAGTAATGGGGAACAGTTTTACAATGCCTCCTAAGGTACGCCAAGTCCACTGGCATTTTTCAAGTTATTAGTATAAATGCTTAGTACTGGAACAAAATAATATATATTTCCATTTTCTTATTCATTCAATAATTCTTTAAAACAAAAATGTCTATTAAAGACTAAAAACAAACGTATCTTGATAAATACCTAGTGTGACCCACATTACTGTACTTGTGAGACGAGTGAAAATTTAAGATATAGACACATACGTACAGGCAGCCCCCCCCCCCTCAAACACACACACCACACATGTATAAAAGAGGTGTAATTCATAATTTAAAAATCAAGTAGCTCTATTTACAACACGTAAGGCTATTTCACACCACCTTAGAATTCTTTAAAGAATGTTATGGTTTTGGAATAGATTTACACAATCAAAATTATTCAGATAATCATAATCTCTATTTTAGTTTTAAAATTGAAATTATCATTTAAGCACCTCCTGCCAAGTACTTTGTGCAACAGAAATATCTTACTGTAAAAATCAAACGTCAGAAACCATCTCAGTTGAACAACATACATTTTCAAAAATCAACCTCAAAAAATTTCTTTGGTCTTGTATTTATTTTCTACAACATGAAACTGCCATAAAAAAATACCTTTATCAGAAGTGTGGTTGAATGACTGACAGCTGAAGAGAAAATACATCAATACCTGAAACTAATCGCAGAAATAAATAATTCAAACAATCAACAATACAAAAAACTTGTGAATTGTGGCAATTCTTTACATCATTACTCATGGCTCAAATCTTTCAATTAAAAAGTTTGTACACTTTATCAAATTGTTTGTCACTTAATTTATAATCTACAAACAAATTCCATTGCAACAACACAATGTCATTAAAGATCCTTGATCATTATCAAGTAAAAAAAGCAGTCTTATTCATTCAAAACAGAATACATCCCGTATGTACCTGATAAACATAACTCAGTCCAAACATTTGGAATATTATAATAATAAAGTTATTAAAGAACATCATGATTCATGACACACTAACTAGTAAGCATTTACACTAAAGTTCATTTACAACGTGCACACATCATCTACTCCACAACAAGTTAAGTGTTTTGTTTAGTTAAAGCACTGTTACAGAACACTATCAAGTCAAAATTCTCTCTTCTTATAGAAATGAGAATTTCCAATATATTGTGCTTGATTTCCCAAGTCTACATTCTACTTTCTCTGTGCTCTGCCAACCGATCACGGTTGATCTTCATGGATATTGAAAAGCTTTGCTACTTCATTTAAGTCGTCGTATTTCCTCTCATCTCTCAGTACCTAAAATAAAAGCAACAAAAGATATTAATTGTTAAAAAACACAGTCAAGTACTACCCACATTACAACGAAAACACAATAGTATACATGTTTTGAAATTTTTATCCACCCAAAAGTTAAATGGTAGAGAAATTACAGCAATTACTTACTTGTCGAGCCACTGACATTCGATTGAACACATTCCACAACACAATTCCAACAACAATGTCATCTCGAAGGTAAAATATAACACCTTTCCCATAATCTTCACCATCTTGTGGAGGTGAAGGAGATGATGTTGCAGGAGTCACAGGCTTTGCTTTCTGGCAAATCAAAATATTTGATATTATTATAGATTAACTTATGCCATATATACAAATTTTATGACCTATGAACGTAACAGACATCTTATAGAAATTTTATAATGTTATGTACAACTTTTACAAAATCATAAACTAATATGAGTCAACTCGTGTTGTGCCAGGTATGTAGGAAGATCAAGTTATGTTTCATGTAGAAATAAGGATAGTTTATAAGAAAGAATCAAAACAGGATCTTATCCATGAGAAGTGAGAGGGAGGGAGTGAATGTGTTTGTAAATTCCACAGCAGAGCTGCAGAATTTGTAAGTTAATAGGTAGAAAGAAAAATTATAATGTTTTTGGAAAGATGAACACATTTTCATTATTTATATAGTTTAATTCAATAAACAAAATTCCCCATGTAAATTTTTCATGCTTGAAATCCTGGATGGGCAACATATGAACAATTCCATTTCTGAAACTAACATAAGCAAAATAAATTAATTAATAAACATAAATACTGAGCAAGCTAGGGCAGACAAAAATTAGATTTTAGTATTTTAAAATAAATTATTGTTAGTTTACAAGAGGGATTTCAGCTGGTTGTATAATGATATGTATCATGAAGTATTTGATGATTAACATTATCAAATACCTTGGTCAAATCCAAAAATATTGTTAGTCATGGTTTATTAGTAGGGAAAGGACTTTTATGCCCTAAAAATTCTAAAATATGCACTTTAATATACAATAAATATTTTGTTTCCTGTATAATCTTACTTATTAAAATTTAGGAAAAGCATGCTCAGAATCAAAAGATTTTGTGCAAGATTTTAACTTGTGTCTACCTTACTTCGCAGGAGAAATAATTAAAGTAAATATTCACCATAGTGAAGAACATTTTATGCCTTGTTGCATTTCTTCTACACGGCTTAAAAATATGATATCACGAATTATCCTATATTTGCAAAAGTATTTTAATATCTACATAAAAAAACTGTAACAAGCTCACTCTAAACAATAAACGCTCACAAATAAATATTAGATTCTATGAAAAGAAAAAACATTTCAGAGATAAATCTCGATTTTAATAAAATATGCAAAATATACGCCTATTATTACACAAAAAATCAGCTAAATATGAACAAATATGCACCAACATATAAGTTTACATAGCAAAGCTTCAATACTAACCAAATGTCAAAAAATTTCATTTAGCTATACCCTGAAGCAATGGATAAAAATATGCAAAATCATAATCACTTTCTATTTTTTAGTATTAATTGCATTATAGATTTGATCTGTTACCATTTTCAATGCATCTGTATTAGTGTTACTTTGAAATCCAAATTGATTGGATTTATTAAATTATGTTTAGTAAAAAAATTATCCATTTTAAGTTTTAGAAGTTTTTTCAAATATTTTAACAAAGTTAGAAATAAGAGCTATAGATTTATAATTTTGCAAGTATGGAGTCTGCTGTTTTAACCCATTTATGCCCAGAACTTTTTTCAGACTAATTTCTTTCAAAACTTGATATCAGGCTTCTTTTAGTATTGTGAATGTGTATGACAAGAACATTTTGACAGAAAATAATTCGAAAGTGTTTTCTTTGGGATGGGTTGTCAACGACCCAGTGGGCACATAAGACATCATTAGAGAGAAAAATATTTTATTTCTTTATATATAGTATTTTTGTATTTCTTTGTATAGTCTGTTAATATACACCTATAATACGAAAAATCTTATTTAGGAGTGTAATTAAAAAAAAATTGTAAAGAGGAACTTTGCAATTTACATGTGAACCCCTTTAGTTTTTTGTTTCTACACACCACCCACTGGCGTCATGATTGTCCAACAATCAACAAATGTCCTGCTGTTTTGCGTGTTGAATGTGAGATAGTATTACTGATGTTTATTTGACGTGCCGACCCTGGAGATAAATGTGAAACACTATAGTTTTGCAGCAGAATCTTTGCAATTTTTCTTTGAAACTGTAAGTTATCTAAAGACCTGCTTTTGCTAGACGCCACATATTGTTCATAGCCACATCAATCATTCAGAAAACTACCGAAATGTATCATTTCCCTCCTCTAATGCCAATTCTGTAACAAGCTATGTTTTGATCCATTTGGTCCACCCCACCCCACAATACCCTTGCATATAACACAGATATCTGTCACCACAGATCATCACAAAATAGTTAAAAATCAATTGGTAGATCATATATTGCAAGAGGCTTTTGTTGATGGTTTATTCAGCCACTGCGTTCTGAGAAGCAAATTTAGAACAATTGGTTGAGTACATTTTGATTATTGAATGGATGGAAGCATTGACCCATAGGAAATTTGAAAACTGTCAGTTTCCTCTCTGTACAACTGAATACTATGCGAGTCTTCCCTATAGTTATGTTCCATCAAGCCTATCTTTCCTCCTCTACCAGAGCTTGAAGCATATTTTTGCGGAGACCATCAGAATCGTTGCACATTTCATCTCCGGAGTCATCACCAGAGGCGTTTTCAACGACTGAGGATGTAATTGCTACTTCCAAATCTATCTGCTCATCCTCGAGATCTGTAGTTTGCAACAATGCAAGAATTACACGGGTTATTAATCCTTTATACGGCCTAAATGTGTAAAATATAATAACGCCAACCACAATGTATGTAATGCACATGTATTCCCAAACGTAAGGTGAGTTATGACAAAGAGTCTTATTTGCCCAATGGGTCGTTAACGACCCACCATGATTTCATTGAAGTACAACTGCACAATTATCAGAGATACGTAAATAGTTCATACATAATTCAAAAGACATACATTTTAGGATTGCAGAAATGCAAAATCACCGCACCTAAGTCTCTTGCCTCCATTCCTGCTTATTTACAGATATTCATTTTGTAAATAATGTTAAGTATTTCTTCTTTATTGGCTGGACTCAAAAAACGTTAGTTTTAAATCCTAATAGTGTTCACTTTTGTAAATGTTGCACATAATGTTTTAATATTACTATGAGAAGTCCTCATATCATGTCTGCTACATTCTTAGATCATAGAATTTGTACATATTTGATCCTTAATGTAATGTCAATACTTACCAACTTAAGGCACATTTCAGCAAAGCAATTTATTTCCAACAAATCAGCACACAAGCAGTGGGAAAGAGATATTACAAGTCAGATACATGTTAAGATTTCACTACTCTCTTATACAAAACAATGAAAGGATAAAACTTCATCCAATGATTCTTCAAATAGGAAAGAAAAAAAGGAGATAAAAAACTTCCTTAAATTGACTGGGTTATACTTGTTATCTGTTGTTACATGGATATACATTTTGAAAATATACATCATATTGCTTTACCCAAGATTTCTGTTACATTCAATACAATAATAAAAATATCAGTTACATTGAATCATTGGGTTTTTATCAATTCATGCAAAAAGTTACAGGTATTGTCTCTAATCAAAACAACATAAAAATTGAGAACACAATTTGTTATTCACAAAACCCACCCCTCAAGTCAATTTGAACACAAGTAATGCAAAAAGGTTTGAACTTACTGCTTCACTGGCTGCACGATTTCCCTCATCTGTTTCTGAAACAACAGACTTTGGAGTATCTTTATCAGTGGCCTTGGCAAACACACCCACTGTAGGCAAAGATGAATCCACAATCCCAATTGCTTCGTAGCCCACCTCCGGCCCAAGATCAGACCAAAACATCGACTGATGTACATATGGCTTCCCTACAAGAAAGGAGGAAATGGTTCTGTTGAAATTTTGAAATATGAAATTTCTGTAATTGGAGATATTTCTGTAAATACAAGCAACACAATGGAGAATACAAAAGTTTCCATTTCTCAATTGATAGGCTTCTAATACATATGTTACAAAATATTTATACAATCTCAGTCATATTTAAAAAGAATAGCTGATTAAGTACTCTTGATTATTTCTATACAGAAATGTCTTTCACTGTCCAGTGATAAAGCATGAAAAAATCAAACGAGTAGACAGAAACCAAAAGCACAAATTCTTTTAAGTGAGATCTCCAAAACATAGAAGGACTGCCTCTCAATATTTCCAGCTTTGTTGAATTCTCATAATGAATTGGAACACATAAGTGCATACTAATGAAAAACGTGACAAAAATTTCAAAATAATTGTATTACTTGAATTAATTATAAACCAGGAGAAATCTATAAAAAGTTAAAAGAGACTAATATGAAAGATCTCCCTATGTAGTTTCTTTTGTACTGAAGTCTTAAGTTAGCAGAATATTACATTAGTTACAAAGGGATCAATAATAATAATAATAATCATAATAACAATAATACAGAGGGATAAATGATATTATAATGTAATTACACTATGTTCCTTCTCCCTTTACTTATTAATTATGTACTAGGAAGTGTCTGACAGTACTGTCCTAGGGCCTCTCCTTTATTATGTACCAGTGACCTGGGAAACAAGTTATTCCAAACTTGGACTTGGAATGTTGACCACACAAAACTTTATGCCAATCCCTTGACAGCATTAAGAGATTTGCAGAAAGATCTTTCATTATACTGTGAGTAACTGTTGTCAAACTTCGTTGCTTCCTCTCAATACAGACAAGTATAGAGTTCTGAATGCTGGTTAATGTAACCCCAAAGTACCCTCTCCCATCAATGATCACATCCCACCAGACAATCAAACAAACTAAATTGGGAGTTACTATAAATGGAAAACTAAATTGGGAGTCAGGTAAATGCTGTAACTAAGTGAGCAAACAACATATTCCTGGGAAGATTTACATTTTCAATCTTACATCCCTCTGCAGTAACAACGAAGGTAAATTATGACGTAAACGAATAAAACAAGAGGAAATTTTATGTACAAAACAAAAATATTGAACCAGAGAATCAAATTATATTGGAGCATTGGTACCTAAAATAGGTATTTTAATTAATTCATTGTATTATTCTAAATTAAAAGAAACATGTTTTGTGTGTTTTGCAATCTGAAACATTCAAATTTATTCTGAAGGAAATTATACAATGTAATGAAATTAACAAATACTATATCATTTTCTCTTTGGAGTCTCAAATTTTAGAAGTCCCAGATGAAAGGACATATTGATTTTGTAGACATACACATTTTGTAGAACATTTCGACAGCTTTAATTTTGTAAATAGTTGTTGACATGATAAATCAATAAAAAGAGTTGCTGACCTGCGGTAGACAAGATCATTAAAGGCAGTAGTGTCATATTGATCTCTGACCCAAAGATCGTGGGTTCAAGTCCCGCCTCGGGCATGGCTGTAATTGTGTTTGTCCTTTCACCCCCTGTCATCACCCTATCATTACATAACATTAAGCCCACATCTTCAACATCTTCTTGTGGTACATTTTGCGCACCATTAGTGAAACACAAGGAAGGTTCAGGTTGCATGCCTACTATTCGATAAGTACTATATCACCCATACTCTAACAATCTACAATCCATTAGGAGATGATCTTTGATATAAAACCAATCATTCATGAGTAACAGTATTAGTAACTGAGCAAAAGAACAATCACAAAGAATGAAGACTATTTGCAAAACAAGTTCCCATTTTGTAGTGAAGAGATGCCTTAATTTTAATGATAGATGGATGGATTTCCTCAATTTTATTATTTTAATTAAAAAACAAAGAAGTATTTACATTACATGTTTCAGCTTGACCATCTCTCAGAATATAGGTTTTACAAAGTTGTGATCAAGTAGAAACATCTTTAATTCAACTGAAATAAATGGAGATCCACAATTGGTATGAATACAAGGTGTTTCAAATATTGTACAGGCAAGGAAAAGCAAAAATAAATTAAGAATACGTCATCATTGATTATAGTAAGTAAATTCTTATTTCTGGTTTGTGAAGTAACGGGTCCTTTAAAAAAAATTCTTATTTCACGGTTCAAATGAGGTAAGCTTTTATTAAAAATGTACCATCATGGTGGAAAATTTGCACCTAGCTTTATTCAAAGTTAAGTGATATTTGGAAACAGTTGAAAATAGAATACACATTTATATAAAATTGTTTTTGAATGATGTACATAACAGAATATTAAATATTAATCTTCCTCATAAGATGAAATTAAATGGTAAAGTTGCCTGCCACTAACGGAACTGACTTTGTAAATATGACTGCTGACCCTTTTACCTTATGATGTTGATTACATGTTCATAGTTTGAACAAAAGCTGATAATTTGCTTATTGAAAACTCCAGTGAAAATTGTATTATCATTATTAACAATTTAGCTGAAACTCCAGACCAATGAGTAATTACATATCTGGAAATAATGGTATCTCTTATGTTCTGCACTCATCCAAATGTAGGGTGACTGAATACAAGCCTGATTTTGAAGATGCTCCCTGAGAATGTTTTTTTCTTTTTATACTAATCCTTATCAGTGGCGTGCGGTGATAATTTTGGTAGGGGAAGCACTTTTGAAGTCCAAGGTATAAAAAACATAAAACAGTTAAAGATGATATGAATTTTTGCAAAGTGTGAATATTAACCTGGGCGTCTTGCATATGCACATAACAGGTCGCTCGGGAGTAAACAGACCCCAGGAAAAATTTTGTTGCCTAAATGCCTTCTAACATTATAAACAAATATTATTCGGTATTTATGTGACTTACAACTTAATCTTATTTATCGAGTACTTAGTTATTTAAAATTATTAACAAATTTTTAAAATCCATTAATGCATTAAAGCATTTTTTTCTTCCATAAAATGAAAAATAAGTCCGTAAACTGCAATACATGGTGAATGTTAATTTGAAAATGTATCTACAGAGTTCAGTAATAATGTTTTTCATGACCTATACATACAAACAATGGTTGTGATGTCCGTTCTAATGTTTTCTTACACTTTTCACATTCTCTGGATGCTCTGCGGTTTAAATTCTTTGGACAAATTTCACATCCTGTTAGTTCTTTTTCTTGCATCTTGTGTTTCTTGTTTTTGCTCTGAATGCAAATATTGTATTATTTTTGGTATCAACACTCGCGACAATCCTGGTAGAATTTATCTCATAATAGACCAAGGGCGAATACAATCCTAACTTCCGTCGGCAATTCTTATGAGTGGTGATTTCTTGAAATATCAGTAATGTTTTATTCTTCTGAAAGTTGACTGTGCCTACTTCGAATGTACCACTGGAAAAGGAGATTATCGTAAGAGTTCCGTGGGCGTTGCACCACGTGGTCGGCTCTGCCTGTCTGCCTGTCACTGGTTGTTCCCACTTTCCTCACTAGATGCCATGACTAACGCGGAATGATTTCCCTGATGCATTCCCTTCCTGCAACGAAGAACTGCAGAACGGTATGCAAAGAATTAGTTTGTTTAGAATACTTTCTTTAACTCACTATAAACGTTCTCGGTATTATTAGGTGCTTTATACTTTCATTGGATTATAATGTAGTTAGCACGTACGTAAAACACTCTCAAAAAGCCAAAATAATAAATTCTTTCGAACTTGAAATTGCTACCAGTCAATCACGAGGGAACGGATTCTCATACTCATTATCCTTGCGCACTCCTGGACCGACCTGACTTTTCAAGAGGCATGACGCAAACGAGCGCCTGCACCTTCGAAAAACGAAGCTTCACTGACGTCACAAGACTAATTTACACACCGTTTTGAAAACATCAATTGTTACAGTTCAACCACTAGTACATAGTTCAGAATCTGAGTTGAGTAAACAGTTTTTCTCTGGCCATAAGCAATGAATATT
Source organism: Acheta domesticus (assembly GCA_031308135.1). NCBI lineage: Eukaryota > Metazoa > Arthropoda > Insecta > Orthoptera > Gryllidae > Acheta > Acheta domesticus. The sequence goes on along the minus strand of JAHLJT010002406.1, from coordinate 172,728,744 downwards.
TTAAATATAGAAAGGATTTTTCTGTGCTTTGCTTAGGGGAATGACTCATTCCCTTCATTCCATGGAATGCACGCCACTGATCCTTATTACTCAGTCAATACAAAATCTCAAATTGTCTTCCTCATTAGAAATTTCTTTCTGATGAAAAGGTTAAGTTTGCCTTATCAATCACTATTTTCTTCTCTTTAAAATCAACATCATTAGGACATCAGTTTTTGACACCACTACCTTTCACCACATGTCTCATTTATTCTTTCTTGTCCTTCTTCCCTACTAGGTCAACTTTCTAGACCCCTCCCCCTCAAACTTTTTTGTACTGAACTTGCATTCTTTGTCTTTCATCTCAAGCCATCTAACGACATTCCCGTCAGTGTCACCAGATTTTTCCTTTCTTGCATCCTGCTTACGCAGTATTGAGAAAGTATTATAATGCTGTAGGAACAAACAGCAACAGAAACACTCTCTCCTGTCAAACTTTGGTAATGAAAAAGGGAATAAATCATTTTCCTATAAGTAGTAAAATTACAATGAAACTCAGTTTATGTTTTGCACTTATATGTTTCTCATGTTTATATGTTGTTTTCTGTAAAAATTCCTATACTTCACCATGCTGAATAATTTCAGATACATGTTTTATGTTTATACATTTTTCTTGTTTATATATTCATAATGAATGTCCCTTTAAGACCGTATAACGTGAAAATTACATAGGTGACCAATAAGTGAGAACATGTAAGTTATCACAGGAAAGGCACCCACAGAATTTTTGCAGAATTCAGGTTATTTAATTTCGTCGCAATGCAGGTAGTTTCAACTGGTTGCAACTCCATTTTGGAATTTTGGACAAAACTGCAGAATGAATAAATAGGTGTTATCCGGTGCAGCGTTGCATAATGTTCACCAATATTAGACAATAAAAATTCAATGCATTTAAAAGAAAGAGGGAATCGAAGACTTGTAACGACAATTTGGCCACTGTCACATGGGAATTGCGTTGATGCGCATCACCTAACGGTGATGACATCAGCTGCGTCAATGCCTGGGCACACGCGACACGTAACGCCCTTCGTAGATTAATTAACACTATCTTATGCGAAGCAGCACACGAGCGTTCTTGCCAACGTATGTTGTCTAGCGGTCGTCACAGCTTACTACAACTTACCAATCTTAGTACATTACATATGAGTTTGGAGTGATGAATGTGACGAAGTATTAGTTTAAGTTTTTGAACATGCTCACATTTAACACAATCAATTTTTTCTTTTTCGTTGGGCTCTTATCCATTCAACAGTTCCTTACCCTTTACATCGCAATGGGATGCATATTCGACCATATACCAGACACCAACACACTCGCGGGCTCCTCTGAACTGGGGTCAACAGAATGCGAGGCCCTCCATGACAACATACACAAGAGACACAAAAAAAAACAACCATGCCTAAGGCAGAACTCGAATCCATGACCCTTCTGACCAAAGCACTGAGTAGGTACATGCTCTTAGCTACCTCTGCCATCCAGGTTGGCATCAAACATTTTTAATAGTAATTTTTGAAACCAACATTACACTCTACCTGCTCCAGTCATATTTTCACCAGCCAGGCGACCAGATACAACAGCATGATCATGATGCTCTACTCTTCGACGTCCAAGTTTAGTATCATAAAAACAAGTACAGTCTCCAGCCTGATAACAATGAAAAATTTATACATAAACTCGTATTTTAAAATACTCACACAATGCATTCAATAATTACAAAGATTCCACTTACAATCCAGAGATTAGAGCGTGCCATTAACTCAGCATTCACAAGATATCCTCCAAATTCATCATCTGTTTCAAGTTCTGATGGTTCAGCTAACTGAGTATTTGGTTCCACACCAACTGCTACAATCACATGTTCTGCAGAAACCTGCACAAATTACATTCTATTAAAAACTAACTGATCATAGTCGAATTGAGAAGTACACTACCCAAGAAGTAGAGGGGAAAAAGAAAAAAATGAAGGAAAACCAGAAAGAAAAAGAGGAAAGAAGAAAAAATAAGATTAAAGGTTTAAATGCTCTCTCCCTCCCGGCTCACCCACCACAATCCAGGATTTTTAATATCTTCTGAGGTAGGCCAAATTTCAAAAACTTCATTTTTTTCAGTTGATTCGTCTATTTTCACTAATTTGGCTAATTGTGAACTTTTACTATCGTGGGGATGCTGGCAATGAATATCTGGTGAAGTGTTCCCATCGCAATTCCAATTCAAGAATTTCAATTGTGGTGGTTTCAACAAGGAATTTAAGACGAAACTACAGTATGACACATCACAAGTTGAGTACAGCAAAAATTTAAGAAAATCTTAGGTGGAGATATTGTGATGTATCACGTCTGAAATAAAGATGATGCAAAGAAATAGCAGTGAATAGAAATATTCTGTGATATATGTGCGATAATGGAGAGCCATCGGACAAAGACGCTCCTTGAGCGAATCTGTGGTGAATTGAAGAAGGTAGGGCATCAAAGAGCTCAGGGCAATAAACTACTCAAGTGGGGAAGTTGGGTAAGCCGCGGAGCAGACGGATTTATGGCACTGTGATGGTGAGATGGGTAGGATGACAGCTAAGGGCAGAGCACAATGCCCGCCAATCATGACCAAACAAAGACCGGGTACATGGGACAGCTATTGGTAAATGATGAGGAGAGTAAAAAGCAGTGTGATGGGGGAGTGCGGCGATGCGCACAGACAATTTTGATAATCGTAATGAAAGGCGTATCAGTGGCTGGTATTCAGACCCTCAACGAGGCTTAAATCGATAAATGAATAGAACCAGCGACAACTTAGGAATGCAATTGCCTCCACAGGAAAATTAGATATGCTGCATGTGCAAGTGTAGGGGTTAGTACTGCAAAGGAAAGATGAGGGGATGACCTCAATTTCGTCCAGCCAATAAGACCTATTCCCAATCTCAATGGAATGAAAAATAATTATTGGTGAAGTGAGTAAAGGGGCAGGGATTCACCAAACTAAACGGAGAGGGGAGGGGAAGCTTCCCACTGAACAGGCCGTATTAGAGACATTTCGATTCCTGACAGAGGTCGAAGCAAGTTGAATGAATTTAGCTTAAATCGTAGCGACTTGGTAAGATCTACTCTGCGTCAAGTACGTAGTATGATATGTCAGATGGGCGACCGATACGGCGGCAACTGAGGAGATACAGAGTATGCTGATAAGAGTAGTTGGGTTGCTGGTGAATAGCTATCTGGATGATAGAAACCGCGAATGAGATCTCCAAACTTTCCCCGGTTGGGATTTGGACCAATACCATCATCGTGGTATGAAAGACTGGGGAGAGGCGCCAATGTCACTAGGCAGAACGTCGGGGAAACGGAGGTCAATGGGCTTGCCAAGCAACTGGGGCTGATCCATTGTGTGTAGGTGTATGAGCGATATGCAGCAGGGTGATAACAGAGAGGGCATAATGAAGGCCGCTCTTGCTCTCCTTGCTGGCTGGCAGACAACCAAATGCACTTGGAGGAGGAAGCGAAAATGTCAGGTATGTTAAAAACAAAGACATTTATTTAAAGACATTTTTCAAGAACCAAGAGAAAGAGAAGACTTGGTGTAATTTGGTGTAGTTGTAGCAGTAATAGTAATTAGAAAATTGTATTAGCATCATTGTGCAATGCGACTTTTGACAAATCTGTATCAAACATTTCACACAGAGGAGTAAAATGATCTATTTATCAATCTAGTTCATCTCTTTTCAATTACCACCTTCACAAATCCAGTAATTGTAGTACTTGCATGTGTAATCAAAGTGTTAAAATAAGCAAATATTTAATAATCATGAGATTGTTTGCCATAGAGCTGATCACGCGGCAGAAATTTACTAAACACTAGTAGAGTACATGTGAGTAAAATTCAACAACATAGCACAGAGACGAACCCACAGGCCCAATGTTAACTAAATGCCCTGGTTAAAATCCACCAAGGGTGGTTACCATCACAATATAAGAACCTGCATTAGCATTTCCTTCTTAAAAGTTCCCATCTATTAAAACACACACACACACACACATTAAGATATCTGTTATATGAGCTTCTTCTGTAATATGAGTATCATATAAAAAAAAAGTTGAAATTGAATAGAAATAACAGTTAATACATAATTTCCACCAAATATACTGTAACTCACCTTTTCTCCTGAGTTTAGATGAAGGACAACAGCATTTGAGTCCAAACTCACATCTTCCACTTCACTGTTGGGAATGACTTCTACACCTTCTTTTTGTACTTTATGAGTTGTCCAAAAACTCAAGTATTCAGGAAGAACTTTCCCCATATTTCCAGACTCTCTGAATATTTGAGTGATCTTATAGCCTTGATTTTGTCCTAAAAATTTATTTCATCATGATTTAACATTCAAAATATTAAATATTGTAATGATTCAGGATCATTAAGGGAATGATAGTAAGAATCCCGATGAGTTTTTAGCATATGTTTAAAGAAAATTAGCTTCAACGGACTATAGTAAAGCGGCAACGATATGCATGAACAGGGTATGTATATATGTATGTATGTGTGTGTGTGTGTCTATATATATATATATATAGACTATATATATATATATAGACACACACACATAGTCTCGGTAGGACATGTTAGTAATTATTTGCCAAATGCAATAAAAACAATATTGATCTTTTGCGTGGAAAACATTACGTGTTTAGAAATTTGGATTGTGGAAGACATAGTAATGCATGTTGAAGTGGATAGAGCGCGAAGACACTGAATATTGCTCGCGAGCAGATCAGCATCTAAGGGGAGCGTGTGAAGATTCGGAGCCCAGGAGGCATGGTGTTACTTCAAAACCTGAAGCAGAACAGCAACGAACACGGGAAGTGCACACAGTTTTATTGTTTCCAGTATAAGGGTTGCACAAGACCAATATACTGTAGTGACAATTAGTAATGGACGCCTATAGTAGTACTCAGATGTTAAATTTTGCAGTAAAAAAATCAAAGATCTTTCAAATGTCATACATAATGTTTAAATAACAGGCAAATTTCATGGGTTATGAGAGAATGTAGAGATATTAAGTTGAACTTGAGAAAGTACATCCCTAGTGAATAGAGAAAGGAATTCCTAGTAGGGGAAAAAAAAAAAGTTATTATTATTTATGTGCTTTGAGTGTTAGTATTTTTGTTGTGTTTATAGGTTATTGCGATTTCTGTGTGGGATGATTTCTTTGTGTAATGCATGCTGATGAGGAGTTGTTGAGTTTACCACCATACGTAGTTCAAGGGATCTATATATATTTTAATAAATTAAACGACGGAAGGCAAGACTGCCAACCGAGTTTGTGCTCTCTCACACAAATATGTTTTATTGTTTTGTAGTTAGGAACCTGGCTGTCCTGCAAAGTTGAATTATAGTTTATGGGTTTTCCGTATGGAACCGGCCACGACCCGCTTGATATAAATTTTTCTGTAACATAATATTTTGGGGCGAAAGTATAAGTATGGGAAGGAATCAGCACTAAATAAATAAATAAGAATACAGTTACAGTTCAAATAAGGTTACAATGGCACCACAACATGGGGCCAAATTAAACGAATGAAAATAAAGAGAAATAAGAAAAAAAACATTACAATATTATTAACAAGTTATTACTAAGAACCATGTAAAAATACAAAGTGATTGAAAACAAATCAATACCTGGTCCTTAATAATAATTGTGTATGTGAGTATCAACATGCACGATGCACAAAAGCTTTTGAAAACTAATCCAAAACGACTGAATATTGACATTCCCATATTCCAGGAGAGAGAGAGCGAGAACATATGAGAAAGAAAGAAAGAAAGAGAGCAAGACAAAGAAAGAGAGTGAGAGAGAGAGAACAAGAGAAAGACAAAGAGTGAGAAAGAACGAGAGCAAGAGAAAGAGAGAATGAGAAAGAACAAGAGCAAGAGAATGAGAGCAAGAGATAGAAAGAGTAACCAAAAAACACGAGAAAGAATGAGAAAACGAGGAAAAAAGAGTGAGTGAAAAAAGAGGGCAAGAGAAAGAATGAAAGAGAGTGGAGAAAGAAACAGCATGGGAATGAAAGGTGTGAAAATGCCAAAAGATAGGAAAGAAGAGAGAAAAAAGAAAAGAAAGAAAAAAAACTTCTCGCAAAAAAAATAATCTTCATCACTGATAAAATATATTGCCCAGAAAAAGTGTATTCAGAATATATACACTTATAAGTTCATTTAAGAGAATTAAAGATCCAATAAATTAAAAACTTATAACAAACAAAAAATAATTGTACATATTTCGAATTTACCTCTACGAGCCAAGGCACATGCTAATTCACTCCCTAGGAACCCGCCTCCAATTATGGCAATTTTTTTCACACCTCCCTTAAGAATTTCCTCCAGCTCCTCATAATCAAAGATATCTCTGAACAGTGAAACTCTCTCTTGAATCTCCTGGGTTGCTTCTTTAAATACAGGTAAATTTTTTGGAGAAGAACCTAAAAAATAAAGAAAATCAATTGCATAAATACAGAACTAATTTCTTAGCCAAGAATTTGTTGTTTTTTCCTTCTTTATACCCAATGACAACTAAGAACTGGTAAAAATGCTCAGCATACCAAAACTTTTCCTCCATAGAATGTTACTATCCAACAACTATTTATTTTTAAAAGTGCATGACATAATTTAAAAATCTGAAATTGACAGATAAATTGCATTGGGAAATAAATTTCAGGCTCTAATACTGGAGGGGAAGAACAGGTTTGAAAATAATTTTTTATACACACAATTTTCCAAATTTAATAGATTTTAATGAAACTCAGAACTACACCATATTTACATATCCTTTTTCTTCTATTCAAGCAAAAAATATTAAGAAAAAATTGTAGACATTTTCAAGAAAATTTTGAATGTCACAGGGGCTTCATTTAAAATATCCCCAAAATTAAAATATCTTGATTATCTTCGAACGGCACCACTAGATCCTACTCCTGATGTATTTACCACATTTCAGCTCAAAAGCTTCTAATCTGACACAATTATTTGCGGCACATACTGCTTTACTTCTGTCTATTCATCCATTAAGACATTCTAATTTTCAGATACAAAATTGCATCTCCTTGCCCCCCGATCCAATCTCAGCAAACTATGAATTTTATGGCCCAAAATTCGATTTTGTAATATTATTGTCAATCCAAGACCTTTCATCCCCCATATTATAGGACATAGGATCATTCCTATATTATAGGATATAGGAAGGGAAAGTAAAAATGATGAATAAGAAATTGGAAAATTATATACACACCCTCAAACCAACCACATATTCAAAGATAGATATACATGAACTTTCATGTATATGAAAAGTTATAGAAAATAGAGAGGTACAAGAGACTTTCATGTACATGATGAGTTATAGAAGAGAGAGATAGAGAAGGAGGAGGATAGGTAATAATTAGTACCACAGAAATTAAGAGACATCTCACGATTCTCTTACTTTACAGGAGGAAAGAGACACTATCAGCATCCTAATTTGTAATACAAGGAATAACCAGAATGAGGGAAAATATATTGACATACCTGTAGCAATAAGGCATTTGTCATATTCAATAACATGATCATCTTCCAAGTATGCTTTCCTTCCAAAAACATCTATTTTCTTCACTGACCAGCCACGAGCAACACTCACGCCTCCATTTGGCTCATCCCGTAGACGTTTGCAATCAACATAAAAATCTTCTGGCTCATAAAATAGGCTGAATAAGTCAAAGCCATTTAAATAAGTCCAATGAAAATATGCACCCACAATCAATTTTGCAGTACAATGTTACATACCTTCTCTCAGTTCCATTCCACTGTCTGAATACAAGTGGTTTAGAATGCGGTCCTTCATTAAACCACATTTCTTTGGATAACGGTGGCCTCATATATGGGTAAAATGATTCATTTGATATAACAAGGACCTGTGACAATTAGAGCAATAATAAGAAATTAGTTGTGTTACAATACCACAAACTTTCTTGAATTATTTGCAAATTTTGAAAATTCAGAGAGATCAACACACAAGAGACTTGTGTCTTTTTTAAGTATCTTTTAATTTATCAGAGGGGAACAGAATTAACACTACTTCAAGGAAAATTAGGTGAAAAATATTTGTCTTTTCAAAAGAGTGTACTGGCTTTATTTAAAGATTATTTTTTTATGACAGCTTTCATTGAGGAAAAAACTTCTATTGTCAGTATTATATTTTTGCAATGTTAATTTTCTCCTATTTTAGAAAACAGTGTTTGCCAATAATGGATTTTGCACTATTTTTCAAGGGTCCTTTGCTCCATCTGAGGGCAAAAATTTGGTGCCATTTCAGAAAAAATTTTTTTTAAAAAAAAGCACATTTTTTTATGCAAAATAACAAGAAAACTACTCATACATTAAAAAAATTATACATGACCTCACTGAGCCTTGCATATGTATAAGGACACTATCTCAAAACAGTTTTTCTGCACCTATCCTTGAACGTTAGCAAAGACACTTCGTTGTACACACAGTTTTGGAGAATAAATCCTACTATGGAAAAAATGTCCAACTTCAATATTGTAGTTGTTTGCAAAACAGCACATACTTACTCACATTATTTCTAAATTTCTCAATTTTAAAAAATTCAGTGTTCAACAAAAATGAGATTTGAGCTTTTCTTTTAAGTGTCCCATATTTTATCTTCCCAAATTACGCAAAAATCACTTGTTTTTGCAAAAAAAATTGTAAATTTTTTAACATGTTGATTTTTTAGAAGAGATTTTGTTTAAGGCAAAATCTCTCTTCAACTTTGTAGTTTTGAAATGTTAACTTTTTGCAACTCACAAAAATACAGAGTTTGACGGATATGACACTGGTACCAATTTTTTTTACTGTTCTCTGATACACTCAAAGAGAAAATTTAAAGAAAAATTTGGAGCCATTTTTGAGAAAATAATCTTACTTATTTCTTTTATTTTAATCACAATAAATCTAAGAGTATAAAACCAATTACAGGATTTAATAATTATAAATCATACTGTGCTAAGCAGACTGATGAGAAAAAGAAGGGAGGGGAAAATTAATGCACACTTAACATTAATGACAATTAGTAACAGCTTGCAATAACTTTTACTACCACATAATTTCTATTAATGTTTCTAAATGAACGAATAACCAAAGCGGATGAATATCTCTGGTTTGTTTACATCAGCTTTCTTCTAAGGCAAATCAGAATACAATTTTGTACAAATTTGTTGCTCAGATCCTATACCACAAACATATGATGTACTTCTAGCAGATCCCATGATCACACTGCTTTTCAAGCTCTCAGCAGCTGGGAAACACAAAATTATGCAAGACTACAAGTCTCAACATATGTTCATGAAGACAGCCTGGTATTGTACCAAATGCACTTGAAGACCTGCAGAAACTTTGGACCTCTTAGAAAATAGATGTGAGGAATACTACTTCAAAATGAAAGCAGATAAAACAGAAATAACGTCTTTCAGATAAGGAAGAAGAAAATCACATGCATAAAAGGAAGCAAAATTCAATCTGTTTCAGATTTTAAATACCTCTGAATCAATCTTCAATCAAATGGCGGTACCTTTTTCACAATGCATACATAACGAAAATCTGCACAAGCAATGCAGAAAAGTGAACTCACATGGCAAAAACTAAGAGATCCTGGCTAGTACCCGCAAAATAACCTTTTCTTTGAGACATGAAAATACACAACCTTCTACAATACACAGAGGCTCAAATGGGGTTCCTTTCAAAACTACAACAGAAAAGAAAGATCTGATCAGAATTCTTGATAAAAGGTGCAATGATAGACACAATGTGGGCCGGACCAAATTTTAAGAAGAGATACATTCTTACGAGATCAGTAATACATGGTTTTCATCACCTCTTTTGCAAGGTATTCCATAATCTAACAAACATGAGCATTTAACAGCACAGTAAGTGATTGATATCATTTTAACAGTGGGAAAAGAAACAAATTTCATGAATCAAAATGCAAAAATTGACATAAGAAATCAATTTTTTGTGAAGAAACTTCATCACATCATTGATTAAATATTATATGCTTGTTAGTACACATGTCAAATTATATTGTTAATTCACACAATTTTATTTCTTCTGTGAAGTTCCAAAAAATGGGAAATGTAAAGGAATACAAATTAATGAATATAAAAATGATCAAAATGCCAAATTTTGGAAAAATAATTATTTTCTTATATATTCGTGGGATTGGCATATAAAGTGAGATTTAATGTAAATATAAAGAAATACCTATTATACTAATTTTCAATTCAAATGATGAAAAAATGAGACTACTGGATGTTTTCTTTAAATTATCATACCTAAAGTGTAAGTACAGAAGAATGGAAACATTCATAACATATCAGTTTCAGTGCGTTGGTACAATACAAAATAGCAACACAAACCTAAGACCAGGACACTGTTGAAGTACGAATATCATATAATTTGAGCCAATATTAGGAAGTATTCATAAATGTAAAGGAAATTCAAACATTCATCAAACTTTCCTGAAAATGTTATGATTTTATTTAAAATTAATGAGTTAACATGCCAAGTAAAATATTTCTTAAACTTTATTATTTAAAACCCTTCACACTCCCAAAAGAGGTGCAACAAACCTTGGCTTTTGGATCCAGTGACTTTATAGAACGAAATGCAGAAAACGAAGCAGTACCGCCACCAATAAGAAGGTAGCGTATTTTACTAGGGATTTCCTTAGATGATGCTGGATATTTCACAGGAATCTTCTCTTTTCCTGTTGGTTTAAAAGTTCACAATCAGGTGCACTTAAAGAAACAAAAGAAACAAAAAATGCAAGAACTTACGCCTTTTCTCCTGCTTTTTTACTACATCCTTTTTTGTTGTATCCATTCCATATTTGTAAAACTAAAAGAAAAAATAATCATAAATTACAATGTCAAAACATTACTAATACTTAGGCTTGCAATCAATTCACATTTAAACTTAATGTACAATAAGTAACATACCGCAAAAAGACTCAGTGCAGTGAGAAGAATTCCAATGGCAAGATGTTTTCCATATTTGCGTTGCTTTGGTTCTCCATCCCACGGACATTCTGGTTGGGGAACTTCTTTCATAACATTTGGTTTTCCACATTCTGAAGGACTCATTATAGGTTTGCAAGTACCAGCAATCACATGAGGAGGTGTTGAAGGTCTTATTGTCGTGTCTCTAGCAATATTGTCCGAGGATTTTTTGGTGCCTGACTGCTTGCCAGCATTTCCTTTATTAGCATATAATCTGGTTCCACTTGCAGTAACTGCAAAGACATCAATACTTCATAAGCAAATATTGTTACATCAGAAATACACCAACCAAAGGGTTGTATTTCACACAGCAGCAACTGGAATAAACTTGATATTAATCTAGGAGCAACTGTTTATTAAGCAATGGTACATGCACATAATAAAATTCAATATTTTGCTTCCAGAATAGACCAAACCTATTTTTCAAAAGAAAGAAGAAAAATTAATTATGAATTCACCTCTTCATAAGTCATCATTTTTTCTACGCATACAAACAAGGCGGCGCGTTTACCTGCTGACTTAATCGGTGAGATGAACTTATAAGATCGAAGAATATTTGAAACATGAGATGCACACCGTATTGTTCCATACATTCTGAACCAGTTCCGAACGCCGGTATTACAACAATATGGCGACAATCAATTTGAATGAATCGCGTCTTCGCCTACGTACACATGCAATTACACATCCTATTCATCAGATTCGAAAAATATAGTCGTCTTAATTCAGCTTCGCATAATTATTAGCATACACACAAAACATACGAGCTAAGCCACAACAAATAAGGGTAAAGATACACCAAAATCAGAGCAACACATAACCAAATAATATAAGAAGTCACAGCATTTGTGTTCAACTTTCAATTGTTCCTAAAAACATAATTCAGTAACAATTGACAGACGAACCGCGTGTATGCCTGAGAAAACAACACAGCTGTTGCCGCTAGAGGTGCTACTATCGCCTATACTGCGATTTTTCTCTGCCTACGAAGGCCATGTTACAATATTACGCATCTCAGTCGCGCCACTAGTAGTTTAAACTCAAAAACATAAACAAAATGCTGAATTTATTTATTTCTTATGTTTTATAAATAATTTTTGTTTTAGCCGGTTCAGCTTTTCAAATCAAGATGATCATATTTTCAATGACAAACGTACATGTCAAGTCGCAAGTTTGTTTTAAAGTAAAGTATACATAATATTGAAAATTAAATATTGTGCCACTGTTATGTTTATTAATTATAATTAATTTTCAGTTTGAAATAACTTCAAAATAATGTGATTACTACTTGGCACAACGTATCCTCAACGTGGAAATGAAGGGTTTTTTTTTTTCGTAAGTTTTCAATTTAAAAAAATATTTCGAGTTAAATCTAAAAGTTGTAATTTTTACTGAAGTTAAGTATGATAGCGGTCTAACGTGTGTGCAATTTTCAGATTTTTATTTGGTCTCCCAACAGAGATATTACAATTCAAAATTTGGAAAAATTCCAAATTTCCAATTGTCAAAAGAATGTAACAGGAAGTCTACAACGACTTCGTAGAATGTAATTTTCAAGGGGTATACTGCGATTTTTGTAGGAAGAGCTCTCAAGATAACTCAAATCCCATCTTCGCGATGGAATATGTCACGGCATTTCGTATCATTCACAGTCGTTCCGCTAGATTTCGCACGATCGCGACCGTATGAAGCAGTGCTTGCGATCACGCGACTTCTACCGGCAAGACCGAGAAAAGACGTGAAATGCCGTGACATATTCCATCGCGAAGATGGGATTTGAGTTATCTTCAGAGCTCTTCCTACAAAAATCGCAGTATAAGTATTCAAACTCGGCATACCACATGATAAACTAGAAATCATCAACAAGGCAGAAGCTTGGCCAACGGGTGTTCTGGTGAAGAAATACATTTTTCGTAGGTTCGGACGAGAAGGCTCAAGACTTTAAAAGAACAAAATCGTGGAACATCTTCCTGTGGAATGTAGAAGGTTTGGAAAGCATAAAAAGAAACTCACCTCTCAACATACCAACTCACGACATATTAATACTAACCGAAACATTTGCCACCAAAGAAATAGATTTACAAGGATACTATGGTACTCACAGCCTAGCAACGCAAGGAGAAGCAGGAAGACCCAGCGGTGGAGTATCCTGTTACTTCAAGCCCACATTAGCGCCAATAAGAATACTACAAAAGACCACAAACACCATAACAGTCCAAACTAAACTATTCACAGTGATAGCAAGCTACTATCAACCAGGATTTCAAATAGAAAATATAATAGAAGAACTAAACGAAGCTCTAGCGAAAGCAGAAGACAACCCAATTTTACTTGCAGGAGATTGTAACTGCCGCACCGATAAAAGATCACACAAAACGGAGCTACTATTAGAGTACTTACAAGAAGAAGGTTTTAAACTAATAAACAATCCTAAACACCCAACGTACATATGCCACAACGGAAGCAGCACAATAGACCCAGTATTCCCGAACTCAAGAATGAAAGCAATGACTAACTCTATGCAATCAACCATCATACAACTCCCGTACAGAAAACACCTACCAGTACTCACAACGATAGAAACAAAAACTATTACAAAGCCAAACCCAAAACAACCACAAGGGAAAATAGGAAGACAACTGGATCTGTCAAAAGTAGAGAATTCCAAAACGGAAATAAGGAATATAAAAGAAATAATTAACGAAGGGAAAATCGAAGAAGCAACAACGCGGATAGAACGAATAATGAAATCAGCCCAAGTACGACACACACAAAAGAAAAGAAGATCCAAACCATGGTTCGATGCCGAATGTTACAAGGAGAGGCAGAAGGTCCTACAACATCTACACAGATTACAAAACATGGAAACCGCTCTAGACACTCGTATCTACACTCAAGCAAGACGGAAATACAAAACGCTTCTGAGAAGAAAACAAGAAAATCACACAGAACAAGAGGCTCAGAAAATCATAAATTTAGCGGAAACCAACCCATTCGCACCTCTCCAGCCACGGAAGACGTTTTTCACTCAGGCAATTCAAATGAAGGAATGGGAAGAACATTTCAAAGCCATTCTCAACACGGAAAACACAGAGCAAGCATACAACACAATCGAAAAAAGTCCAGAAAACTTCTACCCAATAACAAAGGACGAGGGTAACAGAAACAATACAAGGATTAAAAACCGGGAAAGCGGCCGGACCAGACGAAACGTACAACGAACATCTAAAAGAAGCCATACACGTACTAGCAGACACGTGGAGGGAACTATTCAATAAATGCACAGAAACAAATCAAATCCCCAGCAGCTGGAGAACATCTATCATCAAATTAATTTACAAAGGGAAAGGGAATGCACAATCCCCTGACTCGTACAGAGGAATAGCCCTGAGTAACACCATCGCCAAAGTTTTCACAAAAATAATCACTAAAAGAATGACTAAAGAAGTTGACCACCTAATACCAGAAGAACAATTTGGATTCCGGAAAGGAAGATCAACACTACAAGCCATCTCCATTCTGCAAGCAGACATACAAGATGCCCTCAGGACACCCAAAGGAAAACTTTATACAGCTTTCATCGATTACAGCAAGGCATTTGACTCCATAGTTCGTGAAAATATAAAAGGAAACTGGAAGAAATGCTTGGACCAGAAAACTATCTCGCAACCACCACAATAAACATGCTAAAATACAACACCATAACCATAAACAATAACATTGAAAGATCTAAAGCAGTCACTCAAACTAACAGGGTACTACAAGGAGACCCCCTGAGCCCCCTATTGTACAACATCGCAACAGCTGATATAATACAAGCGGTAACCACAGAAAGTACCAAAGCTTACCTCTATGCCGACGACATGGCCTTATCCTCCAAAAACCACGAAGATCTACAAAATAGCTTAAGGCTAAATGTACCGACACTAGTTCAATTTGTCGCCACCACGTGGCAGCACCAAGTTTAGTGAATTTTACTTTACCGATTACGTCTGAACAAATGGTCCGATTTTTGATCTGTAAGCGGCATTTGACTCCTGTTTATAATAGAATTTACGCTACGAAGCCCTTTTTCCAAAAAAACTAGCAGAAACTCGATTTTTAAAATTTTTCTCGTACTTCCGGGAACAATTTCAAAAATGTGGACTTATAGCGCGATGGCGACACGCTTCCAGAATCCAACGCCGTGTCAAACATGCAAATCGGATAAATAGGAGCGACGGTAAGTGAAATTTCGAAAAACACCTCACCCCACTGCCCCTTCCCCTTCCACGCCGCCGGGACATTGTTGGCCGGCGGCGCGGTCAAGCCGGCACGGGCGAGCCGGGCGGCGGCCGCCGCGGCGCGGCGACGGGCAAGAAGGCTGAACATTCGGGGGCAGCAAGCCAGACACCCCGTCACTTCGTTGATGCTTCCGTCACTTCGCATCTCAAGATATTTTTTCCCCACATATGAAACTAGTGATGCTGTAATAGGGGTAAACGGTCTCGTATCATCTTTAATAGTAGTATAAAACTATTACCTTATTCACATATTCCATCTTCCTTCGAATACCATCATAAGAATGTCTGAGGTATCACTCAAAACACCGATCCCGCTTTGGTGCTGATTTCAAAAGAAAAAATCGAACTAATTGCGTAAATATCACCCATATTCCATCTCCTCACATCGTATTTTAGATATATTGTACTTCTAAGATCTTCCATTACCATTTCACTACCGGAAAAAAACAAGCGGAGATAACGCAAGAGCTCTTTTATCCTACGATTCGATTTATCATTTCAAAACGGCGTTTGTCACCTTGATAGAATTCACCTGGTTAATCGTTTTTTCCAGTAAAATAACCGAATCGAATTTTTAAAATGTTTTTATACTTGCGGACATATTTGAAAAAGTGGTAAAATAGCGCGCTGGCAAGATGCACCCTGAATCTAACGCCATATCATACACTGAAATCGGGTAAATAGACTTCTCTAGTCATGTAAAAAAATGATCTTCAGTAACGTCAAAATTCTGTTTCGCGGTACTGCTTGTCGATCTCATGGCTAAAGTCCGGGTCTAATGTAATTACATATGTTTTGTCTACTGTTCTCATTTTGTAATTTAGGCGAACTGTTGCAATCCTAACAAAATATTTAAATTTTTCGTTACAAATTTTGTACTGTATTACGTATTTTACATATTTTGCTGATCATTTAATATCTGCTTAACAGTATATTTATTATTTGCTAATTATTAAGATATTTTCACAAATTACCAAATTTTCTTGAAATTATTTCCGGAAATATATTTAATTAATTTTGAAAAATAGTTTTTATTTAAATGTGTTTATATTTTTGCAATGAGCATATTTTGTCTAATACTAATTCAGAATTGCTGACATTCCTATGTGCTGCACGTAAAGATTTCGAACAGAGTGCTTCAAAGATTCTCTGTTCGTGTCTGCGTTTTCTACGTGCATCTCTTTGTTTTCATTGCTGATAGAAATAAATAAAAAAAACAGTAGGCAGAAAAAGTAGTTACTTTTAAATTCGATATAATTAATATTTTATTAATGGAATTTCAAATTGTGAACATTTATTTTACTTTATCTCTCTTCTCAATCTTCATACGAAGAGAAAGTTATATCGTGCGCAGGAAAACTCTCAAAGCCGAGTCCTGATAATGAAAATGTGGATAAATCGTGTTGTTGTATAGTAAATTACTTCCTGTAACTTGTGGTGTAGCCAGAATCCATGTTTTGTGGGTCCTTAATACCGAAAAATTGATTGACGGAAAAACGTCCATCAGTGTCTCTGGTGTATGTGAACAACACTAGCGTTTACACTGCGTACAAATTTTTCCAAACTGGAAAAAACAACAACAAAAAACAGCTGTCGATCTACTGTCATTCGAAGCTCTGCAATTTTCAAAAACGTGCATTACTTTTTGGAGATACATTACACGAACCCCCCCCGGATATTTTAAAAATTTGCTCAAATATGGCTCCAAATTTTTTCTTTATATTTCTCGTAAAAATTGAATAAAATACACATGGCTTAGGTCCGATTTCACTGATAACTGAATTTTCGAAAATTGCAAAAGATTGAATTTTTTCGGCGTTTCCTACAACTACAATATTGACGACAGAGACTTTTCCTTTCTAAGAAATTTGTTGTACATAATTAGTTCTTTCATTAAGATCATGAATTTTTTTTAAAACAGTTTTTGTAGTTATGGCGCAATCTTGTGTGCAATATATGCAACTTTAAAAGATAACAAAGCAAGATTTTTTCAAAATCGGCTCCATTTTTTCCCTTTAAACTATTGGTAGGGATATTGCGAAATGTACTTTAAGAGATGACATAAACACTATTTTGCTCTATTCTTTTGTTTTTGCGAAAATAACACAAATGAAACTTTTTGAATAGCCTGTCAGGTCGTTTATATTTACATTATCGGCGATTTGTTCACATTATTAGATTTATGAGCACACGTACTTTAAATTATATCATTTAAAGTTTTTCGAAAACTAAAAATTTTTTTTGGAAATGAACTCGAAATTTCGCATTTTCAGAAACGCTCAAACGCCAATTTTTCTGAAAAGGTTCCAAATTTTTTGTTCAAAGTTTTTGTACGTATAGTGCGAAATGCACTGTCTAAGGAAACAAAAAAGTTTTGTTGTATTATTTTGTTGTTTTTCTTCAAAATTTACACAAATGTATTTTTTAAATATTTCGCATGCCTTGTATGCACATTTGCAGCGATTTGTAAACATTATTGCATTTGTGAATGGAAGAGCTTAAAATATCTTAAAATAAATTTTAAAAAAACCTCTCAAGATTCCTGTGAAAAAGGGCTTCATATTTCACATTGCCACAGACGCTTAAACACCCTTTTCTTAAAAACGGTATCAAGTTTATGAATGAAAATTGTCGTAAAGGACAAGGTTTCAGTCTTCTCTAAAAGCAATATTTTGAATCTACCATTAGGAAACCGAATAATTGAGAAAACCTGAAAAATAAGTTGGGTGCATTAAATGGCAGGTGGCAAGATGGGCAAGGCCATAAATCTAGCCCATGCCAACAAAATAGTAAATTTTACTACGACAAAGTCCGAATAGCTGGCTGAGACTATAGGCAATGCATCAACTGATGTCACTGCAATGCCTCTGACCGAGAGGTGCAGGTTCGAGTCCCGACGGTGGCAGGATTTTTCAACACTAGCTTGTCAGTTAGATGTAGAATTCAACCGATGTCTGGAGGAAAATTCTAGCGACCGGCTGCTCTGATTGGAAGTTTTCCGTAGTTTCTCCGATCAACATCAAACGAATGCCGGAGCAATACCCTAACAAACGGACCTCGCGCGATATTTCCTTCCTCTTCCTTGTCCTATCTTCACACACACACACACACACACACACACTAACTTGCACAACACTACCATATATGCTGGGAGACCAGTGGGAGGATTGGAACTTGTCCCGGCTGTGGGCCGTGCACTGCTGGTGGGAGATACCTTGTTAAGAAAGAACCCGGCAAGCCGACAGGTAAATCGGTCGGTGATTTTAGAGCTTGTCCCGGCTGGGGTGGTGCCCCGCTGGTGGCAGATACCTGGTTGGGAAGCCCCGCTAGTGGACGGAAGGTCAGCGCCGGATCTCGCCATCGGCATAGCGGGCAACATCTCTTCCACCTCACGATGAAATAAACATGCATTGCACTTACGGGACTAATGACCAAAGCAGTTGACGCGCCCAAAATCACTAACAATCAATCAAAAATTACTCCAAATACTTTCCTTAAATTAATTGTAAGAATAAAGTAAAATACACTCAAGGTGGCATAGCTCTTATTTTCATTGCTGACTGATTTTGGGAAAATTGCAAAAGTTCGAATTTTTTTTCGGCGTCTTCCTACAACTACAAAATTGAAGATAGAGATTTTCCCTTAAAATTATATTTGTTCTCCATACTTAGTTCTTTCAATAAGGTCATGCACATTTTTTTGAAATTTTTAGTAGTTTTCGCGCAATATTGAGGGCAATTTGTGCAATTTTTAAAAATTACAAGGACAAGATTTTCTCAAAATCGACTTCAACTTTTTTCCTTAAACTTTTGGAAAGGATAGTACCTAATGTACTCTGAGATGACATAAACGCCATATTGCTCTATTCCTTTGTTTTTTCAAAACTTACAAAAATGTAATTCTTTGACTAGCCTTTCATTTAGTAAATATTTTCTTTAACGGCGATTTGTTCATATTAGGGAACTTTTGCCACCTAGAACGTTAAGTACTATCGATCTTTTGCGCATGCGCAGATGCACCAAAGTGATGCGAAACTTGCACTGCGAATGAGCAGAAGATCGATAGTACGTAACGTTCGAGGGTGTAAAAACTCCCTACTATTACATTTACGAGTACATGTGCTTTACATTATGTCTTAAAAGTTCCTCGACAACTCAGATGTTTTCTGTGAAAATGAACTGAAACTTCCGAATTTGCACAAATGTTCAAACGCCATTTTCTCAAATTGCTTCTTCAAACTTTTCGTACGAATGCTATTTGCATTCTTTAAGTTAACATAAAATTAATTTGGCTGTATTTTTTTGATTTTTCAAAAAATAAATAAATGTATTTTTAAGTGTCTCTCACGCCATTAATATTCACTTTTCCAGAAATTTTATACATTATTACATTTGTGAGTAGAAGTGCTTTAAATGTCACCAAATGAAGTTGTTCGAAAACTCGAAAGATTCTTGTGAAAATTCCGAAGCTTCCATTTTCGCATTTACAGTAACGCTTAAACGCCATTTTATTAAGAGCGGCTCCAAATTTATCAATGAAAATTCCTATACAGGACGAAGTTTTACTCTTCTTTAATATCCTAAAAGTAATATTTCGTATCTACCATTAAGAAGCTGAAAAATAAGAAAAGTTCAAAAAATGTATTTTGGGCGGCGATAGATGTCAGCAAGATGTCAGAAGATGGGGAAAGATGGTAAAACTGGCCCAGACCAAAGATATTAGATTACTATGAGAAAGTATGTGCAATTTGTCCTAAAGTACGAAAACGTTTTAAAAATTCGATTCGGTTATTTTACTGGAAAACGATTAACCAGGTGAATTCTATCAAGGTGACAAACGCCGTTTTGAAATGATAAATCGAATCGTAGGATAAAAGAGCTCTTGCGTTATCTCCGCTTGTTTTTTCCGGTAGTGAAATGGTAATGGAAGATCTTAGAAGTACAATATATCTAAAATACGATGTGAGGAGATGGAATATGGGTGATATTTACGCAATTAGTTCGATTTTTTCTTTTTGAAATCAGCACCAAAGCGGGATCGGTGTTTTGAGTGATACCTCAGACATTCTTATGATGGTATTCGAAGGAAGATGGAATATGTGAATAAGGTAATAGTTTTATACTACTATTAAAGATGATACGAGACCGTTTACCCCTATTACAGCATCACTAGTTTCATATGTGGGGAAAAAATATCTTGAGTTGCGAAGTGACGGAAGCATCAACGAAGTGACGGGGTGTCTGCCTTGCTGCCCCCGAAAGTTCAGCCTTCTTGCCCGTCGCCGCGCCGCGGCGGCCGCCGCCCGGCTCGCCCGTGCCGGCTTGACCGCGCCGCCGGCCAACAATGTCCCGGCGGCGTGGAAGGGGAAGGGGCAGTGGGGTGAGGTGTTTTTCGAAATTTCACTTACCGTCGCTCCTATTTATCCGATTTGCATGTTTGACACGGCGTTGGATTCTGGAAGCGTGTCGCCATCGCGCTATAAGCCCACATTTTTGAAATTGTTCCCGGAAGTACGAGAAAAATTTTAAAAATCGAGTTTCTGCTAGTTTTTTTGGAAAAAAGGCTTCGTAGCGTAAATTCTATTATAAACAGGAGTCAAATGCCGTTTACAGATCGAAAATCGGACCATTTGTTCAGACGTTATCGGTAAAGTAAATTCCTGCTGATGGTGCTGCGATCTATTGAATTTTCCTATAAGTTTTTTTCGGTACATTTAGCCTTAAACAAACTCGCAACATGGGCCGAGGAAAACGGACTGAAAATCAACATCAGCAAAAGCGCACTAATGATCTTCAAAAGAGGGAGAAAGGTAGCGGAGAAAGAAAAGCTTAAGATTGGATCCGAAAAAATCGAAGTAGTTAATGACTACAAATATTTAGGAATTACCATGCAAACATCAAGAACCACCTTCAACAAGCATGTAAAACAAAAAGCAATCGCCGCCATAGCTGCAATGAGAGATATCAGACAAATTCGAGAAATATCCCTAGAAATGGCAATGAAAATTTTCAAAACAAAGATAATACCTATATTAACATATGGAATCCACATAATAGGAGAATACCTGAAACTAAGAGATCTAAAAGTACTAGAAAACATCAAGGCACTGTACCTGAAGAAAGTACTAGGCGTATGAAAATACACACCATCCAGATACGTGTATCTACTAACCAGAGAGCCCTTCCTAATTGAGGACCTAAGATATAATCTACTGCTACCATCTACCACAGCATACAACAAACTGCTAGCGGAAAGACAACAGAAGAGAGAAGAGGTGGAGGAACTTTTCTACTGCACGAGTGCCATGATTGACAGGAGTTGGACAAAACCAAACCAGGAAATGAGAAGTGTAGTAAACAGATTAGCGGTGCATGGATTCCACCATAAACTCTGCAAGACAACCACATATCACACCGCCAGTGATCTATGCGTGTGCAAACTGTGCAACGAAAAGTGTACCAAGTATCATGTGCTTTCATGCAAGGAAAACAAGAAAACAATTACGGAGCTCAGCTCCGAAGACTGAACTGTAAACTCCATGCACACTTGTGCGCATTTCTTAATTAAGGGGTAAATTATATTCCAATGATATTTTACAAAAGGAAATATACCACAGTATAACCACCGGTAAATCCCATTGAAAAGTTTTTCGATCACGTGACGTCCGCCATGTTCTTGGTATAACACCCAGCGCGCGAAATACGTAAGTACTATGTTTAAAATCATTTTCTTACATTAATTTGATTCTCTACTTCAATTCATTTTATTATTCTATCAATTTTATTCAAATTTCACATACTCTGAAGCACATTAAACACACACACACTTACCTCCACATCCTTTGGAAATCGGAAGAATACACTTTTTGGTATTAGTTTTGCATGTCCTTACAGTACATGACAAATAACCACGTTTTGAAATTATTTTAATCAGAGTACATAATACGACTTGAAGGAAATATTGAAACACAAGCACTGAACTCAACAGATTCTAGTTGCCGCACTTTTAGTAACAAATGATATGGCATCTTATGCACGCCTATTTTCTGTCCCCGCGCTTTTCCCGTTATTCCACGTAGTCTAGAAATTTACTTTCTTTTCGCAAGCGATAAAATTGAGACTGAAAAGGCAATCATAACCATGTTAATTGTCGTTAAAGCAACTCGTAAGTTTCTTTGAGAATGTCAGTTCTCATATCACATGGCGTATATGCCTTCGAATATATCTGCTGAAATTCTATTGGC
Source organism: Acheta domesticus (assembly GCA_031308135.1). Lineage (NCBI taxonomy): Eukaryota > Metazoa > Arthropoda > Insecta > Orthoptera > Gryllidae > Acheta > Acheta domesticus. The sequence goes on along the minus strand of JAHLJT010002406.1, from coordinate 172,706,107 downwards.
TGACAACCAAGAACATGGCCGAGGGTTTACCCGGCGCAAAACTAAATTTTGGAGCAAGTGAACATATTGATTATACTGTGACTATACTAATGTGTGTAAAATCACAGAAATAATTAAGATTGAGATTCTATTCTTTCTTTGAAAAATTACTCTGAAAATCGAATTTCGTTCATTCGCGTTTCATAGATTTGGTTGCAAATATTTCCCAAATAAAAACATAGAAAATATGTAAATAATATTTCGATTTGCAGGCCAGAGTATGCTGAATCGAATGCTTTTCATTGTAGAATGTTAGAACAATCTGGAGCTGAGTAATTTAGAAAAGAGTAAATGTCTTCAAACGCGCAAAATGGCGCACGGAGCGGAACAAGAATGGCCGCCATTTGTAAACCAGGCATACAATAAAAAAAGTTAAAGATGTTTTTGAACAGCCAAAACATAAGGAAATTTATGTACAAAATATGATTTTTTTCGAGATGGTCGAGCGATCAATTTATTAAATTCTGGACCACTTAAAATGGATTGACCCTTGTCTATGATCAACACTACTGCAGCTATCGTTTAGTAAACATATTAAATATTTGCGCGTGAAACAGGATGGACGAGTCGAATAACACCGAGCTTTGTGAATTGGCAACACAGCTTGCCATAGAAAGAGAGAGTCATGTAAAATTGTGTTTTTGTGAACGTATGTATAAGTGAATGTGATTTATAATTGAGAGTTTTTGGTTATTGTTAAGAAATTTAAGACAGTCTATTAGTAATTTATTGTAATTGACAGTTACAATATATTGTTGTAATAAAAAGTTATTATGCAAAATTATTGCATTTATTCTATTTTGAGTATTTTAAATACGTATGTATTTAGCAATTCAGAACATAATGTATTTTGAGTATGCATTTAAATACTTATTTGCAAAGTATTTAAATACTAAATTGAAAGTATTTTGCCCAACCCTGAGCATGAATGATTGACATTTGGTTCCTGTGATTATTTGGTATAGATGATTCCGGGCACGTCAACTGGCGAGGTCATTAGTCCCGTAAGTGTAGTGGATGTTTTTATCGTGGGATGCGGCGATGTTCCCCCACCCAATGGATGTCGAGATCCGGCGCCGACCTCTACACATCAGCTAGCAGGGATTTCCCCAAACAGATATCTCCCACCAGTGCGCCACCGCCACAGAACAGGCTTCTGTAAGCTCTCATGTTCTTTTCAGGTATTTAAAAAATGTAACTTGTTCTTTATGTTTTGTTGAATTGATTCTGCGCCATGCTGGTGTGTATTCGTGTATTATTTCCAGGGTTTTCTTTGAAGTGTTATTCATGACGTGTAATATATATACAGGATGAGTCACGTAACTTTAGCACCTCCTGTAACTTTTGAACGGTTGAAGATATTGCAATGCAGTTTTCACGGAAGTGAATGAGGGAATGGGGCTAATTGATATGTGTTTTGATTTCTCTTTTATCACTTTTATTTTACGAGATATTTGAGGCAACTTTGTTTTTTCAAATGGAACTATACATATTTTTTCAGTCTACCATGACAAGCGTAAAAAGACAAATCCAAGGATATAAATATTGTCATATGTTAGATAAGCATTTTTTTGAGTAATTGTGATTTTTTTGCGACTAGTGTTTAACGGATATTTTCATTGTAACTGTCAGCCCCACAAGGTCACGCAGCGCTCCCCCAGCAAACGCGGGGTCTGGGAAAGGAAGGGATTTAAGTACTTGAGGATATGAAAAATATTCACAAAACTGTTGCATTTTTTCCTGAACTCTCCTTTTCATCTTAATCCATTTTCAGTAATTTGGGTTTCTTGGGGATTGAAAATACGGATTTGTCTTAAGTAGTATTTATTGAAATAAGATTATTTCTATCCCTAAGTTATTATTATATTCGTATTAACATTGAAATTGTTTGCTCAAAATATACAATATATTTTTGTACAGTTTTAATTATTTATTCTTATTGTGCTTTGTTTCAAGATCCCATTACTACGTATCTTATGAAATCCCATTAAATGGAGTTGAAGTTATAAACAATTTTATTACAATACAAACTTATGACAAATCCTTATTTTCCATCCTTTAATTCCTTCAATCAAAGAATGACGAAAATCTGAAAATGCGGAAGGATGGAAAGCACAGTTCAGGAAAAAACTGCAATGGTTTTGTGAATATTTGGAATACTATGTTTCGTATTTTCAAATAAGATCCCTCCCCTTCCCTTCCCTTCGCCGGGCGCACGTGTGCTGGTGGAGCGCTGCCGTGACCTTGTGTGGTGGACTATTCAAAACGTCCGTTAAACCCCGGTCGCAAAACTCAAAATTAATCAAAAAAATGCTTATCTAACATATGACAATATGTACATCATTGGATTTGTCTTTTTACGCTCGTCATGGTGGACTGAAAAAATATGTATAGTTCCATTAGAAAAAACAAAGTTACCTAAAAAATCTCGTAAAATAGAAGTGATAAAATAGAAATTAATGCACGTATCAATTAGCCCCTTACCTTCATGCACTTCCGTGAAAACTGCATTGAAATAACTTCAACCGTTCAAAAGTTACAGAAGGTGCTAAAGTTACGTGACTCACCCTGTATATATATATATATATATATATATATATATATATATATATATATATATATATATATATATATATATATATGTTGATTTTTTGTCCTTCAGCCTAGTATTTTATTACTGACGAAGAAACATCTTCATATCCAATGTTCACTTTAATTAATAGGAGCTAAAATTACTAAAACATAAATAAAATTTAAAGATAAATAATTTATCGACCGGTCTCCCGACGTGTAGTTTTAGTGTAGTGCACATAAGTGTGTAAGGGGTGGGGATAGGGCACGAAAGAAAAGATCGCGCGCCGTCCGTGGCCCGTTTGTTAGGATACTGCTCCGGCATTCGCCTGGTGTTGATCGGAGACGCCATGGAAAACTACACATCAGAGCAGCTGGATGTTTAGAATTCTCGTCCAGAAAGCGGCTGAATTCGACTTAGTTTTGTAGCTAGTGTCTAAAATCCTGCAACTCTAAGGACTCAAACCCTATGATCTCCCTGTCACAGGCAGTGCAGTAACATCAATTGAAACCCTGAACCACCTAAGCCGGTTGCTTTGTCTGCATCTACGATGTCCGCCCAAGAACACCAGGCTTATTCTGTTAACAGATCTGAACTTGCATTGCTTGTTTGTATTATTATGCTCTTGTTGCACAGCGTTTATTTTTGTTTTACTCTAAAGGACTTGAATATACATAAAATGCAAGGAATGTTCAAGGAAAGATAATTACCTCATGTATGTTATACATTCTATATGAACATTTTTCGTTCTGAAATTATAAGTTGTTCAAATTTCTATATAATGTAGCAACAACTGACTGGAAACAAAGTTGCTTTTCCAGTACAGGAATGTTTGTAACTGGAGTACAATTGTAACATGGTTCTTAAAAACTCCCAATCACAAGCAGAAATTCCCAAAGACTGGATTCATGTCTTTAAATCTGCGTAGGTGCAGGTCTTATTCTTGGAAATGATGGTGTGGTATTCAGCGTATTTACATTTGATATTTTGCACTATTATAAAATCTAATTTATTTTAGTGTATTCTAGTTGGATTTGTTTGTCCTTTGAGTATATATTCAGTAATAATGTATGAAAGAAGATACTACACCATTAATCATTAAAATGCGTATTGTAGCAGAAATGTCTATGCTTTTTAAAATTTATTTCACACAAACGTGTATCTCTGTGACATCCATCATTATAGTTACAGGACTCTCCACATTGTTTTGTCATCTTGTTCAGAACATAATCACAACACTAACATGATACTCAGACACAAACAAAAACTGAGCCCTGGGATCTGAGGGTTTTTAAAATCAACTGCTGGTCACACTTCGTACCACACATATTGATTTCAGTTCATGAAATACAAATTTACTGTTATTATAAACAGGTAAGAAAAATTGATACCGCAAACTGTAGTGCAGAATTCTCAATGGCACTGACATTAGAGGTACACTAATCTACACGTTCCCTCTTCAAATTACCCTACAACTTTAATCTATAATCAATCTTTACTTAACTACTGCAGAAGGAACTACAAGGAAATGAATCTCAAAGCAGTACAAATATGTAAATTTATTTGTTCACAACATTCACTCGATTACAAACATCATAACGCAACTAAATTAGGGAATTCCACCCTCTATAGGATTGGAATTGTTAGTAATATGCAACAATGGAAGATACTGATAGGATATCTCACAAATAATGCACAAAAAATTGTATTTATCATCATACTTCACTGCTGTTCTCATAGTACTAAATATAAAACACATCTTCCCAACTTTTCAAACTTGAAAGTCCAATATTCTCAACTAACGGGAAAACATGAAAATCAGGTTTAGCAAGTACTGTGACATTTCATGAATATATGAACTAAATGTTCTATCTGTACACGAACAAGTTAATGTTTTACAAAGGCTTCAAACAATAAATACTATTTTACGACAATCTTATAATTTTAATATTTGTGAGAGCCTTTCAATTTTTTAAAGTATTTAATATTATCACAACTATTTGTACACATTTATTTCACCTCTAGAGTATGTACAAGTAAAAAATGTTTGCGTGGGTGCAGCCCACTAACAGGCCAGCAGCTCAGCACCAGGGCATGGCTGCAGGAAGCCCAGGGGCTACCTGGGCTGACGCCGTCCACCTGTGTCACCCGCACCAACTGCAAAGCATACAAAAGAACGTTAAAACCACGAAACAACAACATTCCAGGTGATGGGAACCAATGTGGAATATGTCAAATTTATCTCCTCTTTTTAAAAAATAAATAATTCAAAAAAATATTATTTATGCAAAAATTCACATATTCACACTACATGTAAATACATATTCTAGGAGACCACCTCCTGACAATAAAATATGTTGAGAAACAGAAGAGTAACCACGTTGGGCACATCTGGCAAACCAATATTTGATGCAAAAGTCAGACTGTAATAGACATCAAGAGAGAAAAACATTTAGTATTATCCTTGAGGGCAAGCAATTATTATAATGAGTGGAAATGGAGAGAATACAAAAATATTTCTTGGTTTCAAAATACTGTGTACTTTTACACAAATCTTGTTGCAGTAAAAAACACATGTCAAACTGTTTTCCAATTATTTTGGTAATTTTATAGGAAGAAATTTTGGAAATCTGGAAGCAGTTTCAAACATTGTGTCAAAAATCATTGTGGAAATGTTTCATGTTGAATAGTGAGATCAGCCGCAATTCTTGAAAAAATATTAGTAGAAGAGATTAGCCATTGTTGTGGTAATGATCACTTCTCTATCATAAAATCAGATCATGTTTAATGATTTTAACTTGCCATATTGGCTTTTCAAATAATAATGTAATAAATTAATTAAAAATAAAATACAATAAACAATTAAGAAAATTCTCATAGTCGTAGTTATACAATATAATTCAACTCATATAAGGGTACAAATTCCAGAACTATAGAAAACATCCACAGATGGCATGTAATGCTTCTCACACTCACACAGTTTTTAATAGTTTTTTTCTACTCCCATTGTATATTGTGGTCATTTCACGGCTGCAAGCAGTTGCATAATGATACTCATTATGATACAGATTTCATTATGATACATGTTCTTGACAGAGAAGTTTACAAACCAAGTATTGACAATTAATCATTGAGAATCATTATAGTAAATGTTTTGTTCGATTGTGTGCACTAAAATTACATTTGATATTATATTGTGCTTATCAGTTTTAATTTCTTTTATGAGTAGTATTTTTTTTCATGGAATATTATTTAAAAATAAATTGGATTGGAATTTCACTTTGATCCTATTTGACCAATGCAGTACTCCCTCGCATGTGGACTGGTAGCCTCAGCCACCTGCGACAGCATGCGAGGGAAGGATTAGGGAGCTGTCTGGTAGGTGGCCTTAGATGAATCCTGAATGCCAACTGCTACGAAACAATTAAATTTAAAAGTTTAACTTATAAAAGTCATAGAAAAAGTATCGTATGAAACTCCATGTAATGGGTATTAATACACTCGTGTGAAGTAGACGATACTTGCTTGTATCGTAATATCACACTCGTGTATTAATAACATTCATTACATCATCGTTTCATAATGTACTATTAGATGTTAAGATAAATTAAAACATGCAAGGCCTTTACCTGAGGAGGAGTCTGCGTTGGCGCTGGCGCGGCGGGCGGGGCGGGTGAGGCCCAGGCGGCGGCCGCGGGGCGCCTTGGGGCGAGCGCGTGCGCTGGCGGAGCCGGCGGCGGTGGAAGTGGTGGTGGAGGTGGAGGTGGAGGTGGGGGCGGGAGGAGACTCGGGAACGGGGACCGGCGCGGGCGCAGGGACGGGGGCGCTGGGCCCCAAGTTGAGCCCGCTCTCGACCATGAGGTCGCGCAACGCCGAGGAGATGAGCTCGGAGGACAGCACGTCCTCGCCGGGCGCCTTCTCGTCGTCGGAGCTGCTCTTGTCCACGTTGTTCTCCTTGGGCGGCGAGGGCTCGTCCACGTCCAGCACCTTCACCTCCACGATCTCCTTGGGGATGTAGCCCAGCAGCGCTTTGGCCGAGGACGGCTTGCGCAGCCCCAGGGTGGGCGAGGGGCGGCCGAGGACGGTGACGGAGGACAGCGGCACGCCCTCGCGGCTCCGCTCCTCTATCACGAGTCCCGGCACCACGGTGGGGTCCGGGTCGTGCTCCGGCGCGGGGGCGGGGGCAGGGGCAGGGGCGGGGGTGGGGGCGGGGCGCGCGCGCTTGGGCTCGTCCGCCGGCGGGGGCGTGGCCGGGGCGGCGGCCCGGCGCTTGGGGGGCCGGCCGCGGAGCACGGGGGGCGGGGTGGGAGCGGAGGCCGGCGTCGGGGCCGGGGCGGGGGCCGGCGCTGGAGCCGGCACCAGGGGCGAGACAGGGGTCGCCGGGGCCGGCGCGGGGGTCGGAGCAGGGGCTGGGGCAGGAGCAGGAGCAGGGGCTGGAGCGAGGGCTGGGACGGGGGCTGGCCGTCGTGCGGGGGGGCAAGGCCGGCGGGCCGCCGTCGTCGGGCGCCCTGGGTCGCGCGTCGCGCCGCCTGGCCTCGGCTAGCGCAGGGCCCGCCGCCGCCGCCTCGGGCTCCGCCTCCGCCTGCGGGCTGGGCTCGTCCTCGTCGTCCGAGTGGCGGAGCTCGTGCAGCGTGCGGCTGCTCTCGAGGCTGCGCACGAAGTCGAGGAAGGCGTGGTCGGGGCGCGCCTCCGCGTCGGAGAAGAAGCGCAGCTCTTCGCCGTCGCTGCCCGAGGCGGCGTCCGCGGTGGCCGGGGCAGGAGCGGGAGCTGGGGTCGGGTTGTGGTTGGGGGTGGGGACCGGGGTTGGGGCGGAGGGCCTGGGGGCCGGGGCGGAGGTGGAGGACGGGTGCTCCGAGGCGGAGGCAGAGGAGGATGCGTGCTCGGCGTCGCGCTGCTTCTTGCGCTCCACCATGGCCTCCTCCCGCTTGGCCATGGACTTGCGCAGGTGCATGATCTTGCGCACCTCGAAGATGTTGGCTGCGATCTTGGGCTTCTTGAGCTTGAGCAGCAGCTTGCCTCCGGCGCCGTCGTCGGGCTGGCTGTTGACGCACGAGTACTCGTCGTCCGAGTCGGGCGAGTGCACGGGCCGTTTCTTGAAGGGCAGCGGGGTGTGCGGGGCGCTGTCGCCCTCCTCCTCGTCGTCCTCGTCGTCCGCGTCGCCCGCGGCGGTGGTGGCGGCGGCGGGGATGGGGCCGCTGCGCCGCTCTTGCTTGCGCGAGGAGCCGTGCGCGTCGCCGGCCCCGCCCCCCGAGCCGCCCCCGCCGCTGGGGGCGTGCGCCGGCGCCTGCGTGGAGGGCGCGCCGGCGGGCGGGGCGGGTGGCGCGGGCGCGGCGGGTGGGGCGCCGCCGCCGCTGCTGCTGCTGTCCCGGTCGGCCGAGCGTCGGTCGTCGGAGGGCCGGCGCTCGCGGTGCGCCCAGTGGTCGTCCTGCCCCTGGCCCTGCTGCGCCTGCTGCTGCTGCTGCTGCTGCTTGCTCTCCCGCCGGCTGTCCTTGCCCGTCCGCTCGCGGTCCCTCTTCGCCGCCTCGCTCGACGACCGCCCGCGCTCCCGGTCCCGCGACCGCTCCTTGTCGTCCCTCGATCGCGTCCGCTCTTTCTCCTCCTTGCCCTTGTCCTTGTCCTTCTCCTCTTTGCTCTTGTCTTTCGGTTTCTCTTTGTCGCTCTTCTCCTCTTTAGTCCTTTCCTCCCGCTGCTTGTCCTTTTCAGATCTGTCTTCCGATTTCGTTCGATCGCCTTTCTCGTCCCTGGATTTATCTCTCGAGCGATCTTCTTTCTTGGACTCTCGCTTCTCGGCCCTATCGTCCCTCTCTTTGCTCTCGACCTTGCCTTTACTTTTGGAGTCTTTGCTCGATGATTTTTCGTTTGAGCTTTTAGCTTCGTGTTTCGACGAATCCTTGCTGCTGTCTGATTTTTCGTCTCTTATCTTTTCTTCGTTCTTGTTTTTCTCGTGCTTGCTTTTTTCAAGGTGTCTGGAGGATTTTTCTTTACTAGATTTATCTTTATCTTTCTTGGGTTCACTCTTGTCTTTATTTTTCTTTTCATCAGTTTCATCCTTTGTTCTTTCTGACGTCCCTTTCTTCGCCTTTTCCTTGCTACTATCTCTATCACTTCGTTTATTCTTTTCGTCAACTTTTGATTTGTCGTCCTTCTTGTCTTTTGCTTTATCGTCATGCCTTGATCGACCTCTTTCTTGCTTTCCGTCGTGCCGGGACCTCTCCCGACTGCTGTCTCTCTCGCTCTTGTCATGTTTTGCTTTATCCTTATTAAGATCCTTCTTGTTTTTATCATCAGATTTTGATTTTTCTTTATGAGCATCTTTATCCTTCTCGTCTTTCTGTTTATCCTTGACACTTTCTTTCTCCGAACTTCTGATTTTTTCTTTACTCGTTTCTTTACCCTTGTCATCGTGTCGTTTGTCTTTAATCCCATCCTTTTCAGTCCTTTCCTTCACAGCGTCCTTGTCTTCCGTTTTGTTTCTGTCTTTTGCATGTTCTTTATTTTTATCCTCACTCTGGGATTTCTTCGGAGTCTCTTTATCAGACTTTTCATCGCTCTTCGTTTTGTCTTTACTAGATTCACGACTTCCTTTATCACTTTTGGGTCTGTCAGTTTTCTCTTCGGTTTTAGATTTCTCTCTGACGGCCTCGACGTCGTCATGCTTTTCTTCGAGCGCGTCTTTGTCTTTGGGTTTGTCCCCGTCGTCCGCTCTGGCCGTTTCCTCGGCGGCGTCGGCCTTGCTCTTGGCGTCCTTCTTGGAGGGCTTGGAGGCCTTGTCCTTGTCGCTGCGCCTGGCGTCGCGGCTGTCGGTGCTGGCGCCGCTGCGCTTCCTGCCCTCCTTCCGCTCGCGCTCCCTCTCCCTGTCGCGCTCCTCGCCCTCCGCGCCCGCCGCTCCTCCGTCGCCCTCCGGGGGCGCGTCGTCGGGCGCGCAGAAGGGCCCGTCGTCGGCGGTGGCGGCGGGCGGGGAGGCCGGGGTGGGGGTGGCGGCGGGCGGCGAGGCCGGGGTGCTGGCCGGTGCGGCGGGGAGGCCGGGGGCGGGTGGCGAGGCGGGGCGAGCCTCGAGGCTCTCCTCCTCGGGGACGGGCGAGGCGGCGGCGGGCGGCGGGGGCTGCGGCGGGGGCTGTGGCGGGGGCTGCGCGGGCGGGGGCGGCGGCGGCGGGGGCGGCGGAGGCGGAGAGGTGGGCGCCGGCGGGGGTTCCGCCGGCTCCGAGGGCAGCGCGCCGCCGCCGCCGCCGAGGACCTCCGAGGCCTGGCTGTCGTCGTTCTGCAGGTCCATGTCGGAGGTGGTGAGCGGCGAGGAGCGCAGGTCGTCGCCGCCCTTGTCCTGGTCGTCGGAGAAGACGATGGAGAGGCGGCTGCCGGAGGACACCTTGGACAGCTGGCTGTCCTGGCTGGCGAGGTCGAAGGGCGTGACGGGCGGGCGGGGCGGGGGCTCGCCGTGCGGGGGCGGGGCCGCGGGCGCGGGCGCGGGGGCGCCTGCCGCGGGGCGCCGCTCCGCGCCGAACGACAGGTCGGAGGCCTGGCTGCCGTGGCTGGTGAGGCCGGAGATGCCCGACAGGTGGCTGTCCATGGAGCTCTCGTCGTGGGCGTCGTCGTGGGCGGGGGCCGAGGCGGGCGCGTCGATGGGCTCGAAGGGCGGCGACGAGTCCTCCTCGTCCGCCTCCACCTCCTCGCCCTCCCGCTCCCGGTCCCGCTCCCGCTCGCGCTCCGCCGCCGGGTGGTCGTGGTCGTCGTGGTCGTCGTCGTCGTCGCTGGCCACGCCCACGCTGCCGGGCGAGATGGGATCCAGGTCCTTGGGCAGCAGGTCCTCCAGCGTCTCCATCTTGAGCGGCTTGAACGCCTTCGCCGACTGCAGCTGCAGCGACGCCACTGCGCAGCACAAACACCCTCACAATTCTCTCCCCTTCCGGACCTCCAACGCCCGTTTGCCACGAAGCTTTTTAAAGACGGAACTGTCACTTTGTTTCACACCAAAAATTTAGAAATAACTATACGTTTGATTTGTTATTTTATTTAAAAAACTACAGACTGTTTAAGTTTATTCTTTAAACAATGAAATTTCTGTTTAAGCCATCAGATTTTAGCGGCAAACACTGCTAGGACACTGAAATTGGAAAATTTTACATTTCCAATACAACACATTGATGGAATTTACAAGAGCGAATTAAACCGTTGAAATTGCGCAACACATTAAGACAATTTAAAACTAAAAAACTTAATTATATGATTATTTTTCTGGTGTTTAATGCTTTATATATGCCGACTGTACATATATCGTATCATTAAATAAGTAAAATTCCCTGGCTTTTTCCACCAGAATAACAACTTGACACTTCCGGATTTTCTATCCATCCAAGAGCCTTGAATAAAGAACAGCAGACAATCACGAAAATAACACCGAGAGCTGTCCCTTTGAGAAAACCCGAATCTATTATTCATTTAAAAAGTGAATAAAAACAAATAACAACTAAGCAGACACATTTGAAACCTGCCTCTTCCAACAATACAAGCTGAGATTGAAAAATAATTGTTGTTCATAAGGATAACTTTAAACTAACCTAAAGAGCAAGTCAATAATAAACAAAAGGTCTGTTCTTCTACAAATAATAATAATATTAACATGTGCAACCTTTGATGTTAGTCTGTACACCTGCCAAAGGACATTGAATCTTGATTTCTCAAACACATCCTTGAAAATACAACAAAGAAAAATTGCAAAACACTTCTTGGGACAAATCAAAGCATGGTTTATCAATATATACTATACAAGAATTATCAAGTATAATTTCCAGAAAATCTACTACAACCATTCAAAAAATCTGTTCTGTTCCTTGAAGATTGGCTTAGCGGAAATTTATCGATGGCATTAAAAATGAAATAATTATAGGCATTACCATTGCGAATAACATTATTTATTGTTGGGAATGACAACAATAAATGCTTATAATTGTTTCATTCCCTAAAGATACTGAAAACTGAATGCCCCTACAGGCAGAGAGCATTTCAAGAATCACACAAAAAGAACACAAGAATGAAGTGCCAATTAATGTTCTAAATTGGAATATGAATGCTCGATAGAAGACTGATTGAAGCCATTGTTAGCATAAATGACTAATATGAGTATATACATATATTAAAAAGATTTCCACAATTACAATATATATATAACCCATACAGAAGGGAGAGAATAAATCCATCTTGAAAGCACAATAGCAAAAAAAAAATTGCAGAATTCAATAAATCTCAGCCACACCAAAAACACTAGTGTACAAGAGTTAAGGTTACAAAGAGAAATTCAATTCAATTCAATTCAATGATGCCCTATTTTCATGTCGAGGCATTGGCCAACAGGCCTGCTCTTCTGCCTGACCACACAAATTCTCCTATGCTTCTTTCACTGTCTGGGCAGAGGGCATAACTCTGGTGATGAAACAGGCATTTTGAATTTAGCTCAGAGGCTTCTTTTAGGCTTGAGGATCTTTTACATGCAGTAAATCTACATAGGACAGCCGGCTTAACTTGACATCAACTGTTCTTCTTGAAATGTAATGGTTGCTGTCTTTAGCAACTGTTACCTGAATGATTACCCCTCTATCATTATTCTTTAGAACGACTGAGACCTCACAGCAGGAGATAAATTTAAAGAAAAAAAATAGTAAGGAAAAATATGTAGTAAGTTAATGTGTAGCACAGCATTATTACAAAGAAATGAATAATTGAATTTCATTGTTCAAAGAAATAATACAAAGTACCGAAGAATGTTACAGATATGATAGGACTACTTCTACAGATACTATGGGACTGCCTTGGCTTTGAAATCTTCTCATACAACACCCCAGGTTTTTTAAAAGTGTGCAAAACTCATGTTAATGTTTTCTACTAAAAATTGAAGATAGTATCAAATCATTCATCCACAATTTATATTCAAACTTTCCCAATACATTAAGTATTGTAAATCCCAAGTAATTTCAGAAAGTGATAATGCTGAACAAATAAAGTAGGGACATCAAAGTTGTCCCAGTCATAGGGCTTTTCAACAGGGGGCCCGCAGGCTGCATGCGGTCCACTGAATCTTTTTGTGTGGCCCGCGACTGCTTGAAAAATTTTATCATATCAACCAAATATAATACAATAATTGAACAATTCATTTAATTATTATCTAATGATATATTCACTTTCTCGTTGTATGTAAATTAATCATTAAGTATGTTGAATAAAAGTCATATCTAATATACATTTGTTTCAGTATAATCTCAGTAGTTAGGGAAAACCATCTTAAATTACGGTGCGGCCCAGGTCTTAACTAGAATTTGATATGTGGCCTACACACCCTTCAAAGTTGGGCAGCCCTGCTTCAAACAGTTACTTCAAACTCAGCAATCTCCAAATTTCAAATGCCAATTACACGATCCCAACACAATTCGCTCGTATTTGGGCAAAAGGGTATATGTCAGAAAAATTTAGTATTAAGTTAAGTGAAGTACTTTTTCTTTTATTTCAAAACTATTTACTTTAATTGTTTGAAAGTAACTTTAAACAAACCTAATACTATTTACCAATGTGTATCTTTGTATCTGAAAATTAATTATTCAACAATACCTACACTAAATGCATGTCTGTTTTGCTCTCGTTTAAAATTGTGAAACAGGACCTTATACCCTTTTGCCCAAACACAAGCGAATTTACTGAATAAATTGTTAAAAGAAATGTGAATGTATTTATCCAAATAATCTTTGAAAATAATAATAATTATATCACCAAAGTTTAATTGAATCTGACCAAAACCTTGAAAACTGGAGATTGATGGGTTTTAAACCCCCTCATATCATATTCAGTTACAATTATTCCATATTTTTCCTTTGGAGAGAGAAAAAAAGAAAAAAAATTGAAAAAAATGAAGAAATCCATGAAGATTTACTTGTACTGAAGATACATTCCAAACTGGAACCAGCATGGCATATATAATGTGAATTTGGTGCTTTCTGATGGGAGGGGAGCAGCATAGGAAGAGATATGAATGTGGCACTGAAAGATCTAAGCAGAAGTTCCATGACTTCTATTAATGGGAACCCACTACTATCGGGGGAACATATAGGCTATCAACATCTGACACCCAGCCATGAGAATCTGATTTCAAACGCTTCCAAAAAATTAATATGTACAATCTGCAGATAACATTTATTATTTTTGAAAATTTCAATTTTTCCACAATCAGACTACACATTGAGCTATCCCACACATGGAAATTGAAAGAGAACTTATCAAACACTAAATGGACTCAAATCTTACTAAGGTTCTACTAGATCAAAAGTAAATCAAACTCCTACGATTCTAGATTTAGTAATGATTACGACAACATTACACCCCCGGTCCTGTGGCCAAAAATTGGTCAAAATGTCATAATTTATGGCATTACAACATCATTATGTTTAAGATAATAGTATTTCTTATTATTACTTCTTATATTATTTTTTATTATATAAATAAGTTTATTTGTTTTTTATGCAAATCTTTAAATTTATTCCAATGTTAATAAAATTTTGTGTACATGACCATCCAAACACTAAAAAAGTCACTATCTTCACGAGATAATCTTAAAACTACTACCATCTCCTTTCCTACCCTTTAAAACCAAATTTTAGTGTGCATTCTCCCAGTTTTTTGGAAATAGTTTGAAAACAGTCAGAATACCTATCAAAAGATAATTAAACAAGTCTGAAAGCCCAAAAATGTCCCTTCTTAAATGCTTTTTAATTCATTCTAATAGTGCAATAGAATGCTTTGAGTAATGCATCTTTTAACTGCTGCCCATAGCAATGATTGTTGTAGTAGCAATGATCTAGCAAACATAATAGATCACGGCAAAGAGGGACAAAGTAGGGATCTGGCTGGGCATGGCAGTGCTGGTGAGGGCAGTGTAGGGCGGGGATACACCATACATAGAATTCACGCCTCCTTTCCAATATTTGATTGTGAATAAATGCCCTGGTAATGCAAGTTACTTCAGCAAGTATGTATTATGAAGGTTTTAAAAGAACACAATTTTTCAAGAAGCATTCAAATAGCATGGCACGTTCTTAATTCAATACTTTCTTTTGTCACGTTAAATGGACAATGAGATTGCATGAGGAAGTGTCAAGCCATATAAAAGTGAGCCAACTGCAAAGGGATGATTGAAGGAAGGAGCACCAAGTGACATCATTGATGTGTACAAGGACAGAACCTTCAATTATGTTGCCAGCACTGTCTATCACTTTGGTCCCTTCTTAGGCTGACTTCCCTATATCATTTATGTACTTGGTTAGTAGACATTAATAACCAAGCTCTTCATTTCCTCCCTAATATCTTTAAAAAATTGTACAGAAACACAATGATGCAAAGAGCAAATGAAAATAAGTAATGTTTCTCTAGAAATAGCAGTTAATAAGAAATTCAACAGATCTGCTTCTTGCGTGTATTACCAAAAAGCTGTTATACAATTAGCAATGAATTGGTACAATAAGTAAATAATGTCCTTCATTCTAGTAAGGAACTTCTACCCTCCTAAATGTTTTGCCATGCATGCAGCAATGCAATGAATCCATGAGAAAGAAATTTTGAAAGTACAATCTTAGGAGTAATGATGTCAAATGCTTTTGAAAAATCTAAGAATATTCCAATAGGTGCTTCATTTTGATCCACTGATAAAGCAACATCTTTAAAAAAACAAAATAAGGTATGTAAAATTTGATTTTCTAAATCCACAATGGCAGTTTCAAAACTCTTTGCATTTCCTGAGCAAGTTTTCATTCCTGTGGTGTAGCCAGAATATGTTTTGTGGGTCCATGATAACGTAAAATCAAATGATGGCAAAACGTCTGTCCGGCTGTGAACAATGATAGCAGGTTACCAGTTAAGCCGATTTTTTCCAAAATTGATATTCTCCAATCAATCTGGCTGATGTCACGGGGCCTAGAATTTGAAACCGATATGTTAATTTTGGTGGATACTTTACATGAAACCTCTGAGACATTTTCAAAATTTTCAAAAAAATGGCTCCATCGTTTTTGATTAAATTTTGTAGTTGGATAGTGTAAAGGACGTTTAAGAGAACGGTGCAAGTCTCATGTTCATTGAAAACACTGATTTTTCGATAATTGCAAAAGTTGAACATTTTTTCGGTGTCATTCCACAACTTCAATTATGAAGACAGATTTTTTCCTTAATGAAATCTGTTCCTTAAAGGCAAATTTTGAAATACGGTTATGTACACTTTTCCAAAAATTTGAGTACTTTTTGTGTAATTTTGTGTGAAAATATGTGTGAGAAAATATATGCTGTTTTGGCACCACTACTTTTCTAGTAAATTCAGACATTCAAAATCATTCCATGCATTTCCCTGCATTATGCGTGGTTCCATTCTCTCCCCCCCCATTTTAGAGCAGGCTAGGCAAAAATATGCACAATATGTGGAAGTCCGACATGAATCGCCCGAGTAATGAAAATATGGCCCGCAACCGTAATCAAGGTTTTAGCAGTGGCCCTTGAGGCCTAGCAAGTTGGAAATGCCTGATTTAAAAGAGTAAATTCATCTAGAAAGAAATGAACAGCACTGAGAATCGTGATACTAATGCCAATAAGATAAAACAAACAAGTTTAACATCCGGTTTCTTCAAAACGCAGGATGATGGAAACGATCAAACAAAATTTGATGATGTGGAATAACAAAATTCGTTGTTAATGGAATGAGACCCTTATAAATTACAAGTACAAGAAGAAACATTAGTGATACAATGTTTGAAAAACTAGTAGTGTTCTGCCCAACTCTGGCCATTATTATGTATTTTGCCCAACTCTGGCCATTAACCAGTTGGGAGGGATAATTTGTTGGACTGAAAAATACAGTGGCAATTTTCAAAGTGATTCAGCCACAAATTTTGATAGCTTTTTTACCCAATAAAATTTATGAAGAAGCACAAAAAACTTGAATCAAAATACCCTGCTGAAGTTATGAAAAACTTGACATCTTAGTTATAGTCTATGCATTTGTTTAAAGAGTCAAATTTCAAAACTAAGATCTGTTAAAGATCTTGCAAATATTTTAGTAATTGAACATTGTTAATTATTAAGAAGTTCTTCTAATGTGTGTACAGTATTGACATTATTTTTGACATTTCCTGTCATGGTCACCAGTACTTCCCCTCCCCGCAAAAAAAAGGTTTTCAAAATTAAAGCTGATTAAAAATTATTTACAAAGTACAATGACACAAGAATGTCTAAGTAACTTCAGAATTTTTATCAACTGAGCATTAAAAAACAAAATGGATGAAAAATAATATTTCTACTGTCATTGATATACGAAGAAAATACCAAAATTTCAGTTTGAAAATGTATTAAGCAATTACAAAACTGATAATTTATTTTCTGTAATAATTTATTAAAATAAATGATTTTATGTACGTTTTTCATGTAAATATGCACTAAAAGATGAATGAACAATTGAACAATATTCCACCACTAACACATTTTCTAGATTTTGGTGTTTGAAGGGTTTCTGAAAGAAGTGGTTCAACTGCATCCTGTTGGCTGAAGCAGGATAAATTCTTAAATCTTATCAGTAGTAAAAACAGGGTTTTGGGGTGGAGGAGGGAATGGTGGAGGAGGAAAGCAATATCTAACCCTGACACACCACTTTGAATTGAACTAAACAATAAAAATAATCTTCCAAGAAGCATTTTGAAAGACCATAACATGGATCATACGGCAAATAAAATGTGTTTAATATGCAAAGACAAACAAATTTTCCATTTTTATGAAAATATGTTCTATATCTGGTAATATTGACGAACGTACAGTTAAGGTTAAAAGCGAAGGGACACCTGTTCTCTTCGCTCAATAACTACTCTGATTCAAGTTCTGGCTTCAGAAAATTAAGAGCAAAAAATAAATTTATTGTAACTTGATTGCTCTCTTCACTTACCAGAAACATTTTTTAAAATCTCAAAATAGGGATGTGTGTAATAGAAAGAGTTAATGAGAATGGAGCAGGTAGCAGGCGTAAAAAGTCTTTGGACACTAAAAGAAAATGTTAATAAGACTATATTTCAAAACGTGTTCCTGCATGGCTTTTCCAAAACGTGTTCCTGCACAGCTTTCATCTGTCACTCCACTTTTTCCTTGATTCCAGTAATAGTTGCAGCTTTGCAACAACAACATAAGACTGTGAAAAAGAGGCCCAGAAGGAAGGAACTCACACACACAAGCAACAGCTAACAATACGGTTGCTCAATCAATGCAAATCCATATGGGACGTTTCTAGTCTGACCGGAGTTCCAAAATCTACAATTCACATGATCGTAGATAGTTTTGGACAAAGAAGGACCTTGGAAAACAAAGCACCAAGTGGTCGTCCTAGAGTGTTGTTGCTTCAAGATGAACGGCATCTGCTGGGGGTAGTTAAGAGAAACCCAAGAGTAGGTGCTTTGGCAGCGGACCACCTGACGATTGGAGAATGCTTCAAGCACTGTATGGAGCATGTTGTGATGAAATGCATATCACGGGTGAGCAGGATGAAGAAATTTCGGGTAAGTTCAACCAATAGGAAAAAGGGTCTGAAGTTTGCCAAGAAACAAGTACATTTTGGAGCTGAATTTTGGTGGAGGGTCATCTTTTTGGATGTGAACCAATTTTCCATTTTTGGAACGAATGGTTGGCTTCTAGTGCGGAGGAAAAAGAACACAGAGTTCGAGCTACAATATTTTATTCTGACTGTAAAACATGGATGTGGTTCGATGTTAATATGGGGGTGTATGAGTTCTAATGGAGTCGGGAATTTGCACTTCGTGGATGTTCTCATGAACTAAGATGACCACATTGACATTTTACGAAATAATTTGAGAGCCAGTGTTGCTGCAATTAATTTAGGACACGTCTACATTTTCAACAGGACAATGATCCTTAGAACACTACTTTCAATATGAAACTTTGGTTATTGAACAACCCACCAAAACAACTGCACTCTCCCCCTCAGTACCTGGAACATTCCCTGGCAGTCCCTGAATAGAAATTTATGGAGTTTTCTGGACGGAAAAATAATTAGAAATAGAAAAATTACAAACAAAACAGAATTGACGTCACTGTTACGAGAAGAATGGAGTAATATTTCTCCTCAAATCGTGCAAAATCTTGTGAATTCCATGCCGTAGAGACTTAGGGCTGTTATTGGGGCAAGAAAAAGCCCACAAAATATAAACATGTCTTTTTTAAAGCAAATGTGTTTATTAGAGCTATAAATGTCCAAAGATTATTGGGCCCCATTTCAGCACAGTGTTTCTTGTTCACATCAGTATCAAGGTATGTGTTTGACTTTGTGAAACTGTTTTTGTGGAAATTTAGAAAGAACTTATTTGTTGCCAAGATTGTTTAATATTATTCATGTAAAATCCTTTTGAAAGTTTCCACACACCCAAAACAAAAAGATTCATAAGTGTCCACTAACTTTTTACACTAACTGTAGATAATCAATTAGGTCTCAAATCACCTCAAATAGCCTTCTTTGTAAACATATGAAAAACATTGAATTAAAAAAATATGTAATTGCATAAAAATCCAGCATTTATCCTTTATCATGCATACCATTGAGGAATTGAACGACTTAAGCTACTTTTAAAAACAAGTAAAAATTATATTTGTGAATATCTGTCATCAGCTGCTGGAGGTGGGGCCTAAATTCACATTGGGTGTATCATCGAATCTTATCAATTCACATTCCACAATTGATAGAATCACATCTATTCAACTGAATTCACAGGTGAATATTAATTACTGTTAATACAAATAAAGAATTTTCAGCCACTGATGTTTCAGCAAAAGTATAGAACAAGTAACAACTTAAGGAAGTTGTTTAAACCAGCACTTTGTGGCGCTCTGGCAAGGGAGAAATCCACACTAGAGGGTTCCGGGGTTTATGGGGGAAAATCTTTCAGTAAGGAGGAGTAGTGAGCAATATACATAATTTAGTACATACGTATAATAAATAAAGCATGGGCAATATAAATAAATTGTAAAAATTACAATACTGAAATGATTTTAATGTTTCATAGTTAATCACGAACATGATGTCATAAGTCAGAAGGTGATTTCACTCTAGTATTTTGTCAGAACTCCATTATCAAATAGTGCTGTGATCACGGTGGTGTGATTTTGTGGGTTGGAGTAGCTGTCAAAGTAGTTAGCTAAGTTGCTGTCATATTGTTACGTTTCTTCCACTCTTCTTTGCGATTTGTGTTTTTGAGTGTCAAGTGTTTGTGCTAAGATGGTGAGAATAATGCGGGTTCTTTTTAAGCGTTGTGCAGAAAAGGGTGTTTGGCTATGATTGGGTGGGTGCAAGAACGTGGATTGATTGCTGCAAGATTTACATGTCCTGAGTGTACGTGTACAATGAGATTGGCCAAGCGAAAGGAGTTGTGTGATTGTTTCAAGTGGAAGTGCAGTAAGAAAGGGGCCACTCCTATACGTGTAAGTGTTCTGTGTGGAAGGGATCAACTGAGAAATTTCTGTTGTTCCTTGAGGGCGTCTCCAAACTTTACAACATGTGAAAGTTGCCCATCAATAAGTTTTATTCATTTCTTTCAGAGAACTTAGCATACTTTGAGGGAGGGCTTAATCGCGACTCCCCTCGATCTCCAATGTACAACTCTCTCTCACCCTTCACCTGCCCAAACCTCCTTCGCTGCTTCTCTATTTTAACTGATGGTTCTTACCATTTTGAGAAAACTTCTTTTTTGGCTTTTCAAGACCTAGGAAATTATAAACCACATCTTCAATTTGTGGAAGCAAAACAGTTAATATCTTTGGATTAACAACTTGGTCCACAATCCTTTCAACACCAAGATCTAGGAATCCAGACCTAAACAAAACAACATAAAATGTTTTTTAAGTTATGTGATTAATATGTTTATAGACACATCACACATTTATAAGCACGAAACATGTAAATATTTATTGCAGACATTTACTCATTATTTATTCTTTTCTGCACCAAAAACCAATTTTTTTTCTAGAGTGTATTGCCTAAGTACCTCTAAATGAGAGTTCAGTTTCACTCACTCATGTATATGTTTCCTCAGGCTATCTCGCAATTGGTTCTTGTTCATTTCCTGACGCCATTCCTGAGTAGCAAGAAAACTGGCAACTGTTCCTTCAACTCTTTGATGCAGGTTTTGATATGCAGGCTGTACAACAAACATATAAAGGAATCAAAAACACGCAAACCATAAACAAATTAATTTTCACCATCATGTGTACAAGAGTATTTTGACATAATTCATGACAAATACCCCATTTCTGTTAGATACAAATGCAAATTTCCTTCAGCCAACTGATATTGGTAAGCAAAATATTATTACATTTAACGTTTGTGATTTTTAGGCACTAAGCATATCTCGTATAATCCACAATTCCAAAATGGAAAAAATGTTATGGTCATCTGAAAAAAGAATATACGGACCTGTCTCACAATGAAAAAGTTTTGGAGTGAATAATGTAAACAAGAAAGGCAGCAATGAAATATTAAAGTGTAAGCTACAACTGACATGAATTCGTGAATTATTCATCAATTCAAAATGAAATTTCTTATAATTCTTCAACAGATTTCCTCAATAAATCAGTATTTCTTTTAGATAGCTTTTGTAAATTTCCTCATGCAAAATATCCAAAAGATAGATTTAGACCCCTTTTCAAAGTATTATTCTAACAAATTATACATAAATAATTGAATACAATATTTCCAATAATATATTTTGATTTTTAATAAATTAATCTGAGTTTTAGTTAATAAATTAAATTAAGTTTTTCACACAACACTGCTCCAGTCTTTACTGACAGTTTGGCATAAGTCTAATGTTATTTCATTAGCAAAGATTAAAACCCATTAAAAAGGAAGACAGTACAGAAAAGTTAGAAAACTTTTTTAAAAATTCAACAAATATTTCAATTTTAAAAGAATAGCATTTATGTGTATTTCATTCTATTTCCCCACAAATCCCTTCCTTTCTTATAACAACAGAAAAAGCATTCAAATAATTGACAAAACATGTTTTAAACATCACATAAAACTGAAATGTTATTAAAAGCTATAAAATAATATTCAATAATCTATTTAACAAATATGTATTAACATTGGGTCAAAATGATAAACAAAGAAAGGTAAGAAGTTTGTTTACAGATAGCAGATGAGGTACATTTTCATGTACTAAATTATTAAAAATTGTGTTTCTTGCAGTCATAATTACCTTTGTGTCAACATCTGCGATACATTCCTTTCGAAATCTGTCAAAAATCCCTTGCGATTTCAATTGACAAACTATTTTGTCCACCAGTCTGGGATCGCCGGGGGGAAAATTCATCATTGAACTATCCATCTTACAGTCAACACTAGTAACATCGAATGCTACTCATCAATAACAAAGCTGATAAATGTTCACTTCATTAAATCAAATAACGTGATATACAATTCCATACCATCACTGGACAGGTATCAACAATAAACACAGCATCAATCAAGAACATACACGAATCGCTCTTCAAAAACGCTTCACAAGACCTGGAACCACACCATGGTGTATCGTTCAAGGCATCCACATAAGAATCGTTCAGAATGACTCACAAATGTGAACGACCACATCACGACATGCGGATATCTCGCGCGCAACTTTCAATTCTTGATTAAGTATAAAGTATTGGTTTTGAGGGATATTACTTTAGATTGCACAACCTGTGTGACCATCTGATCAAATATCTTGTGCCATTAGATATTTCTAAGGATCAAACCACAGTGTAAGACATATCTTATAAACGGTAGTACTTTTACTTTCTCGCTACTGCTTAGAGTATGGAGAAAGTATCGTAATGCTTGGGGGGGGAGGACAGATTTTCGACAAAACAACTCTTATTGCCGGGCCCTGGCTACGAAAAACTGTATAAACTTTGTTCCTGACCGTAGTAAATTATTTCCTTCAACGGGGTGTGTAGTCAGAATTTACCTTTGGTGTGTCCAAGATAACGAAAATTCGATTGACGGCAGAAAGTCTGTCCGTCTGGCTGCTTGCAAACAACGCCAGCGGCTAAAGCGCAAGCAGAATTTTCGCCAAAACTGATATTCCCCGATCGATCTGACTGACGTCACAGTCACTTGAATTTGAAAAATATATAGAGCAAAAAACGCATAAAGAAATGGCTTAGGTAGCATTTTCCTTGCACTCCATGAATTTTCGAAAACTACAAACATTCAATATTTTCGGTGTTTTCCTACAACAACAATTATGAAGACAATTATGAATACACGTTCTAGGTACCCCTGAGACCGAAAAAGTGTTATCGTTTTTCAAAACGTCCGTCCTTCTGCCTGTCCGGTGCATATGAACAACACTAGCGTCTAAACCATACATAGGATTTTTTCCAAACTGAAGAAACCCCTGTCCTGAGTCGAAGCTCTGGGATTTTGAAAAACATTCATTAATTTTTGGGGGTAACTTACACGAAGACCCAGGGAAATTTTCTCAAAAATGGCTCAATTTATTGTTGTTGTTTTTTTTCATTTCTTGTAAGAATACAGTAAAATACACTTATGAAGGTACTTATATAGAGTAAAGTATATTTATATTAGAAAAAAATTGGAGCCGTTTTTGAGAAAATTTTGAAAATGTCCGGGGGGCTTCGTGTCAAATACCCTAAAATTTTATAGAATCTTTTTCGAAATTTCAAAGCTTCGACTGGAGCCAGATCGACAGAGGTTTCTTCAATTTGAAAAATATCCTACGTATGGTTTAGGCGCTAGTGGTGTTCACAGACGGATGTTTTGCTTTCTAATGGTTTTTCGGTATCAAGGAGGCACAAAACATTGATTCTGGCTACACCACGTGTTAGGGGATTTTTTTCTTAAACTAGCAACTGGTTTTATCCACTTTTTCGTTATTAGGACCAGGCAATGTTTTTTTTCTGCCTGTTTGTTTTTACGAAAATTAGACAAATGAAATTTTCTTCAAAGATCTTTCACACCATTAATATGCACGCTTCCGGCATTTTGGAAATACTACTATACACTCATCGTCATAAAAAAAAGCTGCACCCCGAAAAACCCTACTGATCCGCTGCAAACTCGGTGGGTATTTTGCAAACCATTCGCTAAGCCAACTATTTCGTTTTCACGGTCGACCGCGCACTGGGGGGGGGGTCGGTGGTAGATGCGTGACGTCACGCCCACCGATCTAGATAAGAGAGCTTCAAACGGCCGCGCTAACCATTGCGACATCGGATATAGTCGCCAGGTCGCCTGCACGTACACTATGCCTATCGACGCATTCGACAGCCAGTTGTCCAGTTAGACGCTTTCGAGAAGGGCCGCATCGTGGGTGTATGGGAGGCTGGTTTGTCGCCGTACTGCGCGCCACACCGGTCGTACGGACACCGCCATCGTTAGCAGTTGGCGGCAATGGATTGAGAAAGGCATGCACATACGACATGCAGGATCTGGAAGTCCGCCATGCATCAAGAGGAGGGAGGACCGACGTATTGTCCGCCACGGGCGAACAGATCCAACGGCAACGATAGGTGCTATTCAGCGGGCTGCGCAGCCTGCACTGTCACATCCTGTAAGTGCCATTACCATTCGCGGGCAGTTGAACAACGCAGGGCTCGCCGCACCCCGACCATTTTTAATAAAATAATTTAATTGGTATCACTTCTAGAATTATGTCACCCGGGGCGAGCCGCCCCCTGCCCCCCCCCCCCCAGCTATGCCACTGGGTGGTAGCGTTGACCATAGACAAATTTTGGCGTCAATCGATATCTCGGTATCAAGGACCCACAAAACATGGATTCTGTCCACATGATATGTTAGTAATCTAGTGACGAAGTAATATAAGTATTGTAACGTATTGGCAAGCGAACCTCGTGGTAGCTATTTGGGTATGAGCGGAAAGGGATTACCAACAGGAAATCGCCTCGCCAAGCAGGAAGAGAAAGGTGCCCCAGAGAAAGCACCCAAAGACTGAACAAAGGGCAGACCATTCTAGAGGCAGGGCGGGGGAGGCGGCGTGACGTAGGTCACGTGAGCCGCCAGTATATACGAGAGCAGACGAAGGGAATGGGTGGGTTCTAGAGAAGTAGTGAGGACCTCGTGCTCCTGCACAAATTTGCGCCAGGGCGGTGCAGCGGCGAGCAGGGCTCGCGAGGCAAGTCATGTGTTGACGCGCTTGCGGGGACTTTGTGTCCCAGATGTGACTGCGGTTATGAAAACTGTGCGGTTATGCGGTTATGAAAACTGTGTCATACCTGTGTTATGTGTCATACGTAGGAGTGATGCTGTGTGCGAGCTCCGAGTGAGGTGTGGTTGAGATCCACCACTCACACATCAATCAGTTAAGCTCGCTCCTGCGATCAAGGCAATCACGGAATGATGTGCCTGTAAGGACTTTGTGTCCGAGTGTGACATCCGGTCACGGAAGCTGGGCTTTGTGCGCGCTTCGAATTAACGAGTGGCGAGTGCCACTAGTTAAACCGATTCTCAATCGGATTTGAGATCGCTCCGTGATCAGGGGATAGTAGAAGGTCTATCAGAGCGATTGTATAAAATGTAACCATTTCATTGTACATATTTGTTTGTAAATATAACTGTATACATGCAAGCTCTGTGTCTGTGTTCGCTGTGAGTACCCATGACGTCACAGTATGTATACTGCGATTTTTCTAGGAAGAGCTCTCAAGATAACTCAAATCCCATCTTCGCGATGGAATATGTCACGGCATTTCGCGTCTTTTCTCGGTCTTGCCGGTAGAAGTCGCATGACCGCAAGCACTGCTTCATACGGTCGCGATCGTGCGAAATCTAGCGGAACGACTGTGAATGATACGAAATGCCGTGACATATTCCATCGCGAAGATGGGATTTGAGTTATCTTGAGAGCTCTTCCTACAAAAATCGCAGTATAGGAACAAGATTTATCTACTTTTTATAACCAGAACCTGGCAATCAGAAGAGTTTTTCTGAAGAAAAATCGCCGTTTTTTGTCCCCACAGCATTACGATACGTTTTCAACACTACGTAAGCAGTTCGCGTACAAGGGTCAACACAACCATGCACGTATAAAAAAAGTAGTATACTTATTTCCAGAAGCAAACCAATTTGCCCAATGGTAAAGTGGACGAAAAGCCTAATCGGGATTGGGGTCATTGATCCAGAAGCAGTACAATATTTGTCGTAAGCATATTTAGTCTTCTAGAATTAAACAAAACCAAAGGTAATTAACGCATATTTAATATTAAAGTAATGTTCGTTTTTTATGGTCAGTATAGTTTCTAATCGTATAGAAACTATTTTATTGCAGAAAGATTTTTCGGAGATAACAAACCTGTTTCCTGCAACGGCATAAAAGGTGATGAAAACATTTTTATCCTGCACATCGTGATTATTTACGGCGTAGTACCTGCGCCATCGACTGAACACTGCCGACACGAATATAGTAACGTACGTATTATACGTACGTACCATATCTACCTATCGGTGTACACTTTAAACATTTTCACCCGAAATGCACATCGCATCTGCTGAACGAACATCGGTGGCACATCGAAAGGGCACTGGCAGCATCGTATTTCTCAGATCAAGCGATAGGGTGCGCTTGTCATTGTCGCTTTCTATAATCTGACGCATTTCGTCCTGAAGTTATTGAATTGCGGCGCGCTGCAAGGTGCCAACTGTTTCATTTCCACAATAGTGAACGTTAATGAAGCAGATGGCCACTATTATAGAAAGAGAAACTACTTCTTGAAGGTTATTTATTCAGAAAAAGTGGAAAAGTATATTTTTTGTTTTGTTGTTCCCTCCATGAGCTGAGAAAATATGTGTAAATGTGAAAATAAAAAACGATATTTAGCATCTCAAAATTTGTATGTACATTATAACCTAATTAATACACTTAATTTTTAATAAAATAATAAATTGAAATATTTCAGTTACCTCTGATGCAAAACAATACACACCACTCTAGTTTATCACTTTTGATTTCATCCTAAATCCTTTGTTTCTCCATGTACCTAATTTCGTATCTCTTGAAGCAATTGTTTCAAAGCAAAACTTTTTCTTAAAAATTATTAATATATAATTTAATAAATAAATGACATGTTTTGTATTTATTTGAATATAATGTTAACTTTTTCATTATACTTTTAACGTATTATATTGGGAAGGAAAAAAAGAAAAGTAATACTTTGGATAATATTTATTTACTTTAGTCATTTCTGCAATGGCTTGAATGACCCATTCTCACTGCCCTATCTCGTCCCCATCACTTTCTACTGCTATAATAATAATTTATCATTGTATTCCTATCCATGAATGACAAGAACTGTACAACCAACATTTCTCATGAAAATAATTTATTTTATTACAAAAAACAGTTCTTCAGCTTTATTAACCTGTAACTGTATTTTAATGGCCATTTTTATTTTTAATAAAATGCAAAATTTTATTGTATTTCTTAAAAACTAGCATGTCTTAATCCATAATTACTCTGAATCTAATAGCCCTGAAAGTAATGAAAGCTCAGGTTTCTGACTGTGGAATTTACAGATAAATTTGAAATAATATTTTTTCTGAAACAATCATCCATGAAATATGGAATCACAGGAAAATCTTCAGATTAAAATTCTTTATTATTATAATATATCTTGTAAGCAAAACATTAAGATTAAGTTACTGATTGTAGAAGTGTCAAATTTAACTAATGAAAATGTAATTAATTTTTTCATTTAAATGTTTACTTTCAGTTTGAAATTAGTTCCTTCATTTTAATGTATGGTCTTTTCACATTGATTGCAAAATGTATGGTTACATACTGCAGTATGTCTAACCCACAGTCCCTGGTCCACACGCACATTTTTTGTCATCCTTGTACTTGCTTTTTAATAAGTAACACATAAGCATAATCTCAAGATAAGTATGTTAAAGAATTTTTGGCAACTTGTTTCCAAACTTCACAAATCCTATTCAACAACACACAAGTACTGTTTAAAATTGATTTTTTCAGGACTTAATTCAAAACAAAGAATTGCATTGAAAGAGCTGCATTGGAATCAAGCTTGAGACTGCAGATCTCTAACTGAACATACTGTGTATCTCCTGAAACTTGTACCAGAAAAATAAACCCAATTTTCCTATTTATATATTTATCTTAAATGTGGAGGTATAAGGTAAAAATATGATGATTTTGAGTTGTAATTTATATTATGTAATTTAAAATATATTGCATAGATTTTTTTGTGTATTCAACTAGAAAAGTAGTTTTATAAATAAGACTATGATGGTAATAACAGCTCCAGCCTGTTCAGAGGTGTTGTAAATTTGCTCTCAGGTAGCAGTACTTTGAACTGTCCTACTGTTTAATACTTTGGACTACATGTCTTACTGTATAATTCTTCCATTTGTACTGAGTAGCAAGCATACAGTTTTATTATTTTTTGAATAGACACAAACTTTGTTGTCTCTGTAAATTGAACTTGATCAAATATCTTTGTACACTATGTCCATAGTTTTGTCGAGAAAAAAGTCTTACCTATCTTGAGAAAAAAAAACTAAACTTTTGTATTTAGAGAACCTCACGAATATGTTTCATTATTTTGTCATTCTAACACACCTAAAAATAAATTGTCATGAATACAAAAGAAATGAATTTGAATGTCATTATTCTTAAATGACTGTAGAAATGCTGATATTGATTCTGCTTCTGGGAAATTACTTTCAACTAACTGAATTGTTAACCTTTGAGAAGTCAGTCTAGGAGATGACACCACACAACAAAAAATCTAAAATTGTGTTTTAAACAGTTAATAAAAATTATATGAAAGGCCATCTTGAAAATACCATTTGCATTAGGACATTGATATGAAACAGACAATCCATTTGTTTCTTGTTTACTCTTTCCCTTTACCATTTACATATTGGGAACAGATTTGCTTTTAGAAATCAAGACTATCATACTTTCTGAACATTACAAAATTATCAATCATATTAGTAACAAGTAAATTAAACAAGTTCAGTCTTTTTAATCAAATAATCAAAATAATTGTGCTTTGCTTATGGAGTCCTATACCAAGAAATAAATGGCAATTCATAAAGGATTCCATTCATGTACAAATACTAATAATGAACACCTGAATCCTCAAGGGTTAACACAAAACCTTGATTTTCAAAAACAGTTGTGAGGTATAAAGGGTAAAAAGAAGTTTTTAATAAAACTTCTCCAAAAAATAAAATAAAAAAACATGTACTCAATATAATTTTATATAACAGATAATTGACATAATTACTCATTTGCTCATTCTAAATTATAATACATCACATTAAACTGCAATACTTTCTAATCAATTTCCTTTCTGCACGTATAATTGTTGAAATTTTTTAGAACAATGATAAAGTCTAACAATCTTTTTCAATACTTTCACTAAACAAACTTTCATAGCTCATCATTCACACCAAGAATGTATTCCCTAGGAACAAACTGTACATGTGGTTTGTGTCTGCATCCATTCACAAGTTTCAATTAAAACCTGATTTCCTTCAGAAATAAAACCTTGCTACACAAAACCAGAACCAATAAAGATCTTTCTTACGTAATACTTCCTACTGATTAAAGCTAGAATTCACTTCTAATGTCTGGTAACATCAAATAATAATTGTTAAGCTTTACTGAAATAATTTGAAATACAAAATATTTTGATAGACACATTATTTCTTTTGTTCTAATAATGCATTGAAATTGTATATTTTGTGAAATGCTGAAATAAGACTATCATTTACACTTTCCATTTGTATTCACTCAGTACAGAGGGAAAGACACAAAAAATCTGTAAACTTCCAAGAAATAATATTTCAAGATATCTCCAAGAGATAGTTATAATTCATACCACAATACCTCACACAATTTAAAGAGTCGAGTATTAATAAACAAAAAATTAAAAACAAATGTAATTGTTCTTTTGCAACTAATTTAATCTAATCAATTTATTTATAAAGAAAATATTTTATTAATACTCTCTCAATTAAGTAATTTGAGCATTCCCTCTATTTGTGTTGCTTTTCCATTATTATCAATAGTCAGTTGATTCTAAGATGTGTAGATAGAATCAAATTAATGAAAGATCTTTGTTAGAAATAATTTTGCTTAGAAAGATTGGATCTAAATAGACTTCAGGTTGAAACTTGTAGATGCCCATTCAAGTCATCAATTCACTCTTCTAATGATGCAGTTAACATATGTTTGTTAGTCTTTTAGTTTTAATAATATTCTTCATTATTCTCTTTATGTATATTGAAAATCTATGAGGAATTTACTACGTAACTATTCAATGAATTGTTTATACTTCTTTAACATTTTGCTTGTGAGCAAATAAACTGAAATATATATATAATATATATATTTATATACAAGAGGTATACATTTCAATTAGGTATTTCCAGCATGGCACCATTTTAATCCCATACCTATATAAGGATATTTCAATAAGACCTGTTGTTGCCCAATTATACAATTATTTAATCTTTTATGTTATTATTTATAATAATATATATACACATAATATTCTACTTTCCTTTATATATAGTATTAAATTAATAAATCTTATTTATAAAACAAAATGGGTTGTATGCATTTCCACCAAGGTTATATTCAAAAGGAATATTACAAATTGTTTATAATGCACAATAATAGTATATTATATTTCAATATACACATACAACCAAAGTAACTGTTAAAATTAAACAACATTATATCACGTATAAATATTTTGTTATATTCTGAGTAAAAGTTAGTTCTGGGCTGTACCGTTTGGTGAACAGGTCTAGCAATCACACTTAAAACTACCCATTAACAATTCCAGTGTATTATTTGAACACTTTTGAAAATTGAACTGAAACCTCACATTTCTCTACAACTTGAAAATACAGTGTTATATAAAAACATAACAGGTTATTATATCATCTAAAACTGCTTATATATTTACTTCATGGACGATTATGTCATAGCACACACTGTATTTCTGTATAAGGTATTTTACATTTTATACTTCTAGCAAATGTAGCTTAGTACAAAAATATATTTTATTTCTTCAACTTTTTTTTTCAGGGTTGTAACTATCTTTTACCTAAAATTGTCAAGACATCATTACATCTCTTTATCCATTAAGACATCCTACAGCAATTCATATCATAACCCTGTTAATTTTTTAACCCCCGTTTTCATTTCAGAATATTAATATGTACTTAAGACATAAGCAAGAAATAAGAAAACATTTTAACCTTTGCAATTGTTGATCTAAACAAATCATTGACAGATAAATTAGGCTACTGTGCAGAAATTAGGCCACAATTTATTCAAAGGGATCTCTGAAATTTGGTGTTTTCAAGACCGTATTATTTGGCAATGTTGCAAAGTGTCTGAAAAGTCTGAAATTTATGGAAATATAATGTATATACTTATGCTTATTGTACAAATTCTAAACATTCATTTCTACCTTGAGAGAGATTTGTTCCTTTCTTTTTCTGATTGCTTTCTCACATTTATGCATATTATTCTTTAAAAGCATCAATATCAGAACTGTTGTTCATTATTTTATGATGGTAATAAATGTCTTGGACTTAATGAGCAAATACTTCATTTTCAAGTACGCTAAATGTGTGTGATTTGCTCATATTGTGAACAACTAAAAAATATTCTCCATAGTTTCAGAGTTTCAAACACCTGCCATTTGTGGTAAAAAAATCATCATTCTTTTCTCCTTTGAGCTTTGTGAGGTATTTATTATAATACAATACAATCTAAAAAATGTAGAATAATTTATATGAATGTAAAAGTTTCAACTGCTTTCATCCAGGAGCAGTTTAATATTTTAAGGAAACATTGAGATTAAACATTGTGGCTAAAAAGAAGAAAATGCAGTTAGCAAGGGCAACTAATTTGTCACAGGAATTTGTAATTTACACAAGGTCTTTATTTTTTAAGTATTTCCATTCAAGAATCTTTTTTCTTTACCAAACAAATGATAATTTTTTAAAAAAATATCTTCATTTTAAGAACATTACAATGTGCATTGAAATTTCTATATGCAATATATCAAATTCAAAATTAGTATCAAGATTATTGTAAATATAAATCCACATTCACATCAAAAAGTTTCATCCACGTAACATGCTCTGAGCCATGAAGAAACAGAAGTCCATATCTAATGAAGCAAGGAAGATAAGAAAACATTTCTGAAATTGGTGGATCCTGTATGTATAAGAGAAATGTGATGATATTTGGCTTCAAACCACAACTATTTTTATACTATACCTATGATTGTACTTTTTTGTCCTTCTCCTTTCCAACTAGAAGACAAAACTTGGAAAATTCTGTTATTGCTCATGAGTATATGATTAAATACTACATAAAATTACTCTAAGACCCTCCTATTACTTCTTAATGTAGTACAATGGATTTCAATATCAGAGAGCAATTATGAGAGTAAACTGTTAACAGCAATGTTTGAAGAGATGCTTACAGTAGTTTTTAAAATGTTATTTGTATGTATTGTAATGTATGTAATCTTATGTATCTTATCTTATTTCGAGCTGTGTTTAGGAAAGAGAAAATTTCCATAATCCAGTATCTTCAAACTATGGTAAATAAGGTTAATTTAATGGGAAATAATGTTCATTTAATGTGTACTTAAAATTTAATTGTGTACAAACATGTAGTTTTAAAGCAATAAGATAAATCTTATTTTTAATTATATGATATGATGTAAACACATTGAACTACACAATTTATGGTACTTATTAAGAAAAGAAATTGAAAAAAAAGAACTATCTGAAGTTTTTTTTAGCAGGTGTAACACAAAAGAAGCTTGATAAATAGAATGTGAAATACTTTTTAAAACGTAAAGACCTTATGTAAAGTAAAAGAGCGACTTGGCACAGTCCATAATTTTATAGAATTCTTGAATAAACTACATGTACTTCTATTCTAACAATAAAAACATTTAAAAAATCACAGCAATAAAATATATGCAGTGATTAACAAGGTAGTGATGTACACCTCAAGAAGGAATTGCAAGTCCCTGGATGAACAGTGAATTACATTGTTATGTAAAAGCTGAAGATGCTAGGGACAAGAGATGCAACAAAACTGGAGCACTCATAGTGCTGTACAGACTGAGTAAGAATATTTCTCAAGTCATGAATTTTTAAATGCCAAATAATCTATCATTGCTCTAATGAGCAACACTTGAGTTGAGCAGTAGTTGCCTGCATACCATTTACATTACATTTTCTAATGTATTGCTGCTTAAAGCTCAACAACTGTATGCAGACCTTTGAGCCATCTTCAAGGAGAGACTGTTCACTGCTTTAACTATGGTTTTCCTCTTACACTGTCCTTTTTGTCATTCTCCAGTATTGTGTGTGTTTGCACTTCTCTTGTCAGGGACACTTCTTTGTTGAGTAGCACTTTTAAACATAAAACAAAACATTTAAATCTATGATATAAAAATACTGTACCTATACTATATACTGATTGAACAAATAAAGCCAGCATTGGTGTCAAGTATTCATTGGCACCAGATAAAAATCTGAATACTATAGAAAACTGAACATATAAAAATCATTTATAGTAATCACAATTATTTTTCAGAAGCGCAATATTATTATGTAGATGAATACATAGGCCTAAAGGAAGATATTATCACTGGGATCTGTCATCCCCAATAGCCATTATTATACGAATATTATTATTACTATTAAAATTATTATTGTTGTATGATTTTGTGCATACTGCAAAGTTTGTCTTAACCATTTTATCAGCTATCTACATCTATTAATGGTAAATTTACCATATATTTACAAGTTAATGCCGGCAAATCTCTTGGAACAGATATTTCCAAAGTCAATTTTCACTATTGCACAACCGGCAATAAAGTGGAAGGCAATTAATCATGTGTTTCAAAACTGTTTTTCATGAAATCTTCAGCCTCTTGATTGCACTTGCTAGCAAATTGTCATTAATGACAGTATTTGTCAGAGCACCAACACTTTTCTCCTGCTTTATTAGTTTTGTGCATCCATAGTATGCAGGACATGTAATTATCTTGACAGTACACAATGGAATGAATTTTTCCCCATTTCAAAACATCACTAAGAGAAATAATTTTCTCTTTGTTGAAACAAAGGAAGTGGTTGAATAGGTGATGACAGATCATCTTCATCAAAACTTGGTTCAGCTTTTAATGGTAAAGTGGCCAATGCTTTAACTGGAAAACAAAAATATGAAGATTTTATTTTCTATTTGGGAATGAAAGTGTACAGAGTTAAGAGAAAACACTAAAACAGGTACATAAAAGCTTCTAATGAACAAGGCTGGCTAATATAACAATCTTTCAATAAGAATCACAAATTAATTTAGTGTCTTTTCATCAAAATCACTTTCTTAAACAAGAAAAATCCCATTGAAAATTTATACAAATTAAGAACTGATAAAATTAATCTGAAAATGTAATTGATTTGTTTGTAATATTAAACAAGAAAAAACAACAACAAAAAACACAAAATTAATTTGTATGCTTTATGTTTGTTACCTTCCTATTAAGCATTTAACTGCCCATAATTTATCAGTTACAAGGTCTAATCGTTCATGCTAGCACTCTTCCATTTGCAAGGCATGGCAAAGTTCACATTTTTTTCCCTTTCTTTCCTTATATTTTCACATTTTCTCTATAGTCTAACAACTATTATTGTATCTTAGTTCTCTGAGACTTTTTGGATACTTTTAAATCAAGGGGAATTGACCAAATGCCAACAGAGAGTTCTGCCCATTTCCTGATTTTAAGGATGAGACTGAGTAGGGAATAAAGGATCAACAAGTGATCAGCGGCCCAAGGTACATTTCCAGCATCAACCTAGAATTGATCACAAGAAATCATGGTAACAACTGATCAGAGAAGCAGACCTCTACGATTCTTATTTGGGCAGTGGTCAGCTTTGACTCATCTATGTTGGTGACAAAAATTCACTTTGTTGTTATTCAAACTTAGAACCTCCTAGTTGTGAAAGTGTCAGTTGCAGACTCACAAATATATGGGTCACAGAATAAATGTTACAAACTTCTAGAGCATGCAGAGGGGTTGAAAATGATTACTTTCTGCCAATGAACTTGTAGTGAAAAATTCCATATAATGGAGTTATATGCATTTATACATGTAGCATTGCCCTTGGTTTTTAGGCAACCCCTTATGCACAGATGTTTGGCAGGTCATATTCTAAAACAGTCAAAAATATTTCATACACCTGCCAAACATCTGGGCATATAAAGTTACCTACAAACAAGGAGCAAATACCACACGTATAAATGCATGTAACTTAACTATACAAAATTTCCTATTATATGTTCATTGGCAAAACGTTTGTTTTCGACTCGCCTAGATGTCCTAGAAGTTTGTAACATATATTCTAAGATATTTGTACATATGGTATTGCACTTGGTGAAGTTCATTTCTGTGATAAAATTATATTTATGAACAACTCACTGAAAAATGTTTTCAAAGGTCAACCAAAGTTCAGTGAAGTGAAAGTTATGTTTTGGTGAAGTTAAATTAACTCATTACTCGCAAATTACAAATGTGCAGATACAATTTCATGTAATACCATTTCCCATGGAAAGTTACATAATTGTGAACTGACCAGCAAATAGGCTTTTGAGCCTGTTTCTATTGGTGGTTTCTAATGGAAAGTTGAAATAATCAAAAGAATCAAGTGTATTAAAAAAGGGGCAAATACTTTGCAATTTTTGGTGTATATGTACTTTTTTGTTGAAGAAACTTAAATCATGATTAAAAAACATAAAATTTAAATATAATTACTGAAAAATAGGGCGTCAATGAATTAACAACTTCAGAACACGTACTGACTTCAGCAACTAAGTAACATTCTACAAGTTTTCCAATTATATATTCCACACAATACGGCAATAATATTTAGTCAAACACACCAATATGGTAACAATATATGGATAGACTATTGCACCCATCCATTAATGATAATCACCATCAATTTTCAAATGTATTTATGCATTTTATACAAATGTTTATCAGGAACACACTTACTGAAATAAAACATTTTATATGTAAGGCTACAGGACACATTTCAAAATTTTCAATGGGGCCACTGCCCCCCATTTCAAATGTTGCTTCTTCTCAATTGACTTCTGCAGTTATAAGGATAAAGGGAAAGGAAATACGCACAGTGGCGCATCCAGCCGATCACTGGGGGGGGGTCTTAAATTTTTATAAATAATAAATACATTTGTTATTATAGTGTATATTATTTTCATAGTGGATATATGATACTACACAATATTATTATTTAAATAATTCTAACATAAATAAATATTGAAATCAATTTTGGCAAGTAAAGGAAGGTAACAAAGGAAAACCTAGACCTTAGCTCCCATGGCCCCCCTGGATCTGCCACTGCATACACACACAGTATCCTAGTGTGGATCGAGAAAGATTGTGTGTGGATGAGAAGGAAAGGAAAGGGGAAGGGAAAATAGTACACAGTTCATGATCTGTTTGTAAATGGTTCTACTCTGGAATTCATCTGGAAGTGATCAGAGAAACCACAGAAACCACCAAACAGAACAGCCAACCTATAAATTAAGTTTTGACAGGTGCCATAAACATGCTGATGTTCAACACATCAAGCAAATTTCCAGCATTATCATTTTAATGGCTTAGTGAAAAAAATGTTAGTTTTCAATGTAAGAACAATATCTGCACCAAAGAAACAGAATTTAAAAGGAGTTTAGGGTACCACAAATCCCATAAACACCCAGTTTTTATGCATTTTTTCGTTACTTTTCATAAACTTAGGAGTAGATATTATTGAATGGTAGGTATTTTTGAATGGATTTTTATGTGAGATAGTGCTCTCTATATCCTACTATAGTTTCCTGGTCACAAAACATTACTTATTTGACTCAAACTGAAGGCCACATTACTTGGAATATACATAAACTCATTATGTCTTTATACATTTTTTGACTCAAGAACCAATTCAATTTGGGGATACATTTTTCAAAATGTAAATTTTGCCATGCTGCAATATAAGAAACACTGACATCCAATATTAAACATTCAACATCCAACATCCAATCTAAGAAATGCATTAATTGTAGAGTAGTGCAACATAACAATTCATTTTCAAACAATAAAGCAAACTACATATCAAACAAAAACATGTATAATTTCTTTCAAATCTTTCATTTCATATTTGAGTCAATTGATTTATGAATTTTGAACATTTTAATTTCATACTCATCAATGTATTTTTAACTATCTAAAAACGGAATCTCCAAACATTTCAAAGGGCAAGGTAATATAGAATCTTTGAAAATATATATGTAAACAAACAGACTTTCTGAATATGCAAGTGATGATTTCAATTTTAACATACAATAAATGTTAATCACAAAACAACTATTACATACATGAAAGCTCAAATATTTTTGAAGGAAGAAATTTTTCTTCTCGTTGTATTTCTCCAATATATGAAAATTCTATGTGCAGTGAAATAGTAAATAAAGTATTGAGCATCTCAGTTTGATACTAGTAACATGATATGATTAAATTTCATTAGAAAGGACTAAACATTTTTTCATATTAAAAATTTTGTAAGGAACTTGTGAAGTTTAAGTTACCCATCCATGACCTCTCAAAGTCTGTGGGTTTATGTACATCTCGGGAAGTATAAATACCTTCCATTGGTTAAAGGAATTAATCATTAATTATTTGATAGATAAAAGGAAAAAGGAACACCAGCCTGCCAGATCACATGATAATCTTTCCTTTAACTGAATTTAATTTATGAAGAGAAGTTTGGAGATTCCTGTACTAAAAGTAAAAGCAGGTTATAAAAGGAACCAACCTGACTTGGGATAAACCAGCTACAAATGGACTTAAATCATTCTTGCGGATGCACTGAGGAGGTGGAACCTAAGATCACAACAATCCACTACATATTACAACAGCTATACTACAAAACTGAAAGTAAAACAATATTACAATGCAAAAAAAGTTCATGCAGGAGAAAAAAAGTGTTTAACCACCAGCACTCATAAATGTAAAAATTATTCTGGAGCAAAAAAATGTCCTGCAATTGCTAAGGACAGTGTAAATATATCCTGTATGTTTCAATACTGAAAATACCACCAAAAATAGGTAATGCTTTTCAAAACAGGTAATTTTTTACAATACGACCAAATTGGACTTTTGTGCACATAGAATTTTTAATTAACTACACTTGGCTTGCAAAGAGAATACATTGTTATTTAAAATTATTTGATTTTAGGTCCTATTCTCTTCCTATATACGCTTGATGATTTGAAATGGAAGAACTCTTTGTAGATGATATGGATATGATACCAATATTCTTTGCAAAAGTAAATTGTACATGGTAAATAAATAAATTATTGAAAGAAGCTATTTCTTGTTTTAAAAAAGAAAATGATTAAAATATTATCGAAAGGCACAAGGCTAAGTGTTACTATCATATGTCTGAACATCAGAGAAGCTACTGTTTTATTTAAATAATTCTGTCAATGATTAAACCTAATGTTTATTTCAGTTCAAGTTTTTGGAGGTTTTGTTGAACCAATGGCTTACAGTTAACTCTATAACTGTAAGTTACATTGTAATTATGAATTATTTTAAAGTAAGTTTGTTCTGCTTAACGTGTTTAATTTTTGAAAATTCATAAAATGCTGCAAGATATTTTTGAGGTTATAAAATTACTCATTGTAAATAAGTAGTATTATCACATATTGAAACTTGATATTTAAACATTTATGAAGAATAAGCAGCATTGGCAACAAACATTCTTTAATCACATGTGAATTTGGACTCGTGTAGTACACATGAAAAAATTAAATGAAAATGATCTGTGAAGAAAAGGAACCAAAAATAAAGGGAAAAAACAACACCAACAAATCATACAACAA
Organism: Acheta domesticus; assembly: GCA_031308135.1. NCBI lineage: Eukaryota > Metazoa > Arthropoda > Insecta > Orthoptera > Gryllidae > Acheta > Acheta domesticus. The sequence continues at coordinate 172,667,443 of JAHLJT010002406.1, read as the reverse complement.
TAAAAAAATCTTAAGAGTTTAAATAATATGATTGAACAGCAAACAATGTACTTTTTAAGTTTGGGATTCCTGGGTTCTCATCTCTGATGGAAATCCAGAAAATCTTTCCCACCAGCCCACTTGTGACTACTCCACTAATTAGAACTTCTACCTCAAACAATCTTTCACATTCTAATATCATGTCCTATTATATTCATTAGCAAATGAGTGTTCAAACAAACGTCTAACCCAAGAGATACATCCTTAGTTAAAATCATCTGACCAGCTATTTGGGCCACTAAAGCAAATTAATTATCAACATCATAAAAAAATGGTGCCATTCAAAACTGGGTTTAAAATATTAAAATTGTTTGAAAGAGGTTTGATACAACTAATACCTTTTCGGTATTTCAAAAAAATGTTAATTTTTTAACTTCATCTTTTGTATCCAGAAACACAAATATATTGTGAAAAGTTTCACTTTTTATCAATCCCTCTCTCTGTCCATTGGTTTTCATGTCTGTTGAGGGACTGCACTCTCCCCTCTCATTAGAGGAAAAAAAGTTTTTGAATGATCCCTAAAGAGATAACATATCAATGGTTGAAGGAGACTGACAGTTACTTTTACTGCATGAGAATTTACCACTTTTAATTAAATATTTCCAGTGAATTGAAAGAGAGAAAATGGGAAGAGAATCCTTTCAGACTAATTTATATCTATAATAGTTTGTAATTTGACTAAAGCAAAAGCGATTATTTTTCATTGTTTATCATTGAGTATGGAAGTTTGCATTAGAAAGATAATAGCAGCCTGAAATTTAGATTTGATTACTTCGAAAAATTCTTCCTTACTATTTGATTACTTTGAAAAAGTTTTTCAATTGAGATATAATGCACTGAGAAACTAAGTTTTTCACTGAAAATCACAACAAAAGCTTATGAGATTTTATATTTTATGTAAAGTTTCCTTACAATTAAAAACAATTACAATAGATTGCCCTTAACTATAAGGAAACTTGACAAAAATTATTTGGACAATCAATTCATAAGAAGTGCTTTATGAAATTTCTAAGAGAAGACACTTATCTTCATCTTTGTTGTACTACAATGTTTGCATCAACAATACTCAAGTACTGTACTCCTTAAAATGATAGAAACGCAATACAAAACTTTAATTCATTTTCCATTCATCCTTATTAATTTCTTCATGTGCACTATTACGGCTTTCCAAGACATGGTAAACATTAGTTCACTTGTGCTTTCATAAATGAAAGATAAATACTTTATATTAAGTGCCGCTGGAAAGACATGCATGTTAGTGCCTCTATGCAAGGAAACACAAAACTCAGCATCATGCAATACTATATTTCAGAGTTTCTTAAACTTCTTTCACCTGTGACTTCCTTTTAGATATCCACGTGCATAATTTTACCCTTATGATACTATAATAATAATTGACAAATAAAAACAAAATTTCTCAATTTCAACTGAATTATCCTGTTTATTGATTATTCTTGTTTACATTTTAAATTTAATAGTTTGAAAATAAAATAGGTACACATTTCAATTTTACTCTTGAATTTTGTTGTACTATAGGTTAATTAACAATGGAATAGAAATGAACACAGAATTGAAGAACTTATTATTTCATTAAAATGCATTTATGTTGTTAGCTTAGTTTTATTACATCTTTCTTTTCTTCTTTCTTTTATTGATTTACCTCTTAGTTTAAGAAGCCCTGTAATAGTTTATAACTGACCTGCCACAATTTTACTCTTCTCCATGACCTGCTTAGCCAAGATTTGATTTAACTGGAGAATATGCTCTCGCTGTTTCTTTTCAGCAGCAAGCTTTTTCTTCAATGTTGATGTTTGTTCTTCTGGTTCAGGTTCTAAAGGAAATAAATATGATAAATTACACTGAATACAATCAAAACAACTAAGTGGTACATTTTCATTCTCTTAAAAATAATAAATCTTAAGGGAGAAAATTATTAATATTTTAAGAAAAATTAAGTTCTGGTTCTTGGAAAGGAAAATAAAGAACAAGCAAAGATCTCAGAAGTGAAATACGCAAGATGAGTGAAAGAAAACAAAAATAAAAGAAGAAATAAGAAATCCTTGATGCTGAATTATGAACACACATTGGCCATGTGAAATTAAATAGAAAATGAAAAATTGCAAGTTGCTTTGAAGAAAACACCAGAAGAAGTTTACCAGAAATATCTTAAATTCAACAATATTTTTTTAAAGAAATTCTGAAAAAAGGAATATTAAAGAATTCTGTAATTTGCATTTGAATACATTTTGTTGAAACAAAAGGCCATTAAGTTCAAAACATGAGAAAGAAAAAAGTTAAAATAATTTCATGAAATAAACATTTAATAAATGCATTATCAGTATGAAAATGAAATTGAATAATTTTTTTGATATCACACATTAAACAATTATTTTTTCATTAAGCTTTACAAGCAGTGCCAAAGGCAGAAATCTTTTTACAGGATGAGTTGGTCACGTGAACATTTAAAATAAGAATATTCAAGACTAAACTGACTATGACTGTTTTACTAACATTTTACAAAAATTGGTTTTGAAATTTTGATGAGTTTTTTATCGCGAAAAGAAGTGCAAGACCTTGAAATAATTTATTAACAATCGTCCTTAGACTGTAAGTGTAAAAGTATTTGACTTAACATTTGCAACTGTCCAAAGACAATCAAGAATTCGCACATTAAGTACCTAGTCTTATTTTTTATTTCAGCAGGCTCTTTAGCCACCTCTCCCTTGTTGTGTGTCTGTTTAGAAGCATCTTTCATAGAGTAAAGGAACACTCCCATGTCTTCACCAAAGTTGTAATTGAATTACACACTGCAAATAAAAAATTAATAAACTAGATATGTTTTTTAAAATTACTTTTGAGCTTGTCAATGGAGTGAAAGAAGTAAAGAAGCAAAGAAGTTCAGCTTTACAGGATTTGTTTTCTGTTCAACTGCAAATTTTAGAAGACAGGTCTATACTTAAAGGGTTATTAAAAAATATATACACAATGAGGATAGGGGAGGGGGTTGGCTGCTTTGTAATGAAATTGTATAACAAGAGAAGAAGAGGAAGTCAAAAAAAAAAAAGTTTTAACATCTCAATATGCACATGCCTTTCTGGTAAGCGTTATGCATAATTAATTTGTATTTCATTTACAATATTAGCTGTTGAGTTTATTGTTCAGTTAAGATTCTCAATCATTTTAACTTATTCTGAGTCATTGCCAATTGCCCAAGGGGTCTTAAAGAGTTCAATTTTAGGCCATATTCTCTTCATATTATATTTAATCAACATGCCCTTGTCAATTCAAAATGGAAGAACAGTTCTCTTTGCAGATGATGTGAATAATCTTTGTAATAGTGAAACTGTAAATAGTACAATATCAGATGTTTCAAATTGATTCCATAATAACAAATTAATAGTAAACAAATGAAAAACAGCTTCATTGCAGTTTTCTATTTAAAATAAATAATTGCATTCTCCATTGTTGTGTGTATTTTGTGAATGTTTGTTCCTGCCTGAGATATGGCATAATATTCTGGGGAAACACATCCTATAGCTCCCAGACTTTAAAATTACAAAAAATAATTTGAATAATAAGCAAATCCAAACCATATGAGTCTTGTAAGCCTCTCTTTATTAATCTAGAAATTTTAACATTACCTTGCCTCTTGATTTATGAATCAGTGGTTTTTGTCAAAAATAACATATTCAAGGGTCAACATATTTTCAGTAAACCCCGATATCTATAACTACAATGTTCGATGTAATAATCACATTCATCAGGTGTCAGTTTCAAATGCTCACTATAAAAAATACACATACACTACATGCACATTATTTTACAACAAATTGTCACATGACATTAAACGATTAAATTTGATTAAGTGCAGAATAAAACCAATCTTTTCTGCTGCATAACTGTTTTTATACAATTAGAGACGCAAAAAGCAAGCATCAAAAATAAAAATAATTTCAATTTTAAAGTTGTCAATGTATTTATTTATCTGGTCAAAAACAGTAAAAACTGTATATGACGTGTGGGGAAAGAGATTATCTGTGCACATTTTCTTGAAGCACGGAATTAAAAAAAATATATTAAAAATAATTTAGAAAATAATTATTATTTTAGAAAAATTTAAATTTAAAAAATGTTTGTTCCCGAGTTACAGAAAATCAATTTCAACGGTGAATGAACTGATTTGATTTTTTCTGCATTGCTAACAAAATAGTAATGAACATCAATTCTACTCCTACCATTACAAGCAAAAGGAGTGCTCAACAAAACGTGCTCACAGTGAAGCTACATTTATGTCCAGAAGCAAAACAAGGGGCCATCTCAGCATTTGCTCAATGGATCAGGGAAACTGGACAAAAATCTGATCGAGATGGGATTGGACTGTATAATTCTAAACAACCTGTAACAATTGTTGTACCTCAGCTTCTGAGTCAATGATCCCCATCTTAATCAGGTTTTTTGTCCAGTTTCCCTGATCTTGTGAGCATATGCAGAGATGGACCCTTGTTTGGTTCTAGACATAAATGTAACGTCACTATCTATGCACAACTTCTAGAGTGGAAAATATAGTTATTCAAATTATCGTTCTCCACGTTCTGGCGGCAGGAAGTCGATTCCTTCATGAATGGCACTTTTGATTCTATTACACTTTTTATTACACCGAAGAGAATATTTTCTTATCAATTCTTACCAAAAATGCTCATTTCAATCCGTATTCAGAATCCAACTTGTATGTGTGGGTTAGGGTAGGGTCCCAGAATTTAAGAAAATGTGCACAGAATACACTTCTCCCCATAGTTTGTCACACAGTTTTTAACTATTTTTTGATGTTGAATAAATAAAAAATAAACAATCTCTCCTGTTTTACTACACATTAGTAATTTTTAAACATTAGTCAATTCTCATTATTATTTTTATTCAATTCATCAGAATGATTGAAGTGTAATACACTTGAGAAGCAGAAGATTATGTTGAAATTGGACAAAGGGTAGAAGAAGGGCATAAAAAGCCAATGATATTTGTGAAATTAGGTAGTATTTGATGAACGATCCTGTATCATTTGTATTTTGTTGTTTGATGTTTGTAATGCTGACTGTATTTACTGCTATGAGCCTCCATGACCCATCAAGTTCAGTAAATGATGAAATGACAAAAGAAAGAAATTTTGAAAATACTATTTTGAAGTGAAACATTGATAACAATTATATATATATATATATATATATATATATATATATATATATATATATATATATATATATATATAAAACACCTCCCAAGGAAGAAATCTTGTTAAGCAATATTAAATAATATAAATAATGTTGTAATTATTAATATTTGCAATTTGAATAATTATTATAATTGTTAACTTTAGTAATAATATCTATGAAGTCTATCCTGAAAACTAGAAAATTTTAATAAATCTCTTTTTGATATTTTCTCTTTTCAGTTACATGTTCTTCCCTACCTGTTAAAAAATAATAGCAATAAAAGTTTTTAAATCATAAATAAAGAAAAAAAAAGACAAGTGCTACTTGAAATAAGATTTACCTTTTCCATCAGAACTTGTCAATGTAGTCTCTGACAACATTTTTCGTATCGCATCTGCTTTCTTGCTACGGTGCAGTTGTTCTTCAGCTGACAATTCTGGTGCCTGTTCAAATTTCATTTATTAATAAAAGTAATAACATTTCTCATCATACAACTTTACAGAACCTAACACTTGAGCAATTGCAGTAAAATATGCCTTATGGAGACCCTGATCTAACTAAAAACTTGACATCAACTTAAAAAATATTTTAGGTCCATGATTTTAAGGCTGACAAACATGTTAGTTTTCTTGTATTAAACAGAAACTGTTTAATGTGGAAACAGAAATCAAAAAGCCCTTCTTACAGAAATTTTCCTGTTTCATTAATATATTTCTAAAAAATATATTTTTTATATTAAATATACATTAAATGACAGTTATATGCTTATTAATAGTATGTATTTTCTCAAACTTCTCAAAATTGAGATCAATGTTGTAATAAGAGTTACTAGCATACCCGTGCAAAAACTCTCGTGTGATATACCCCACCCTCTTCCTTATTTTTCCATTTCCGTAATATATATTTTTCTTGAAGACCCTCTTATTATCCATCACTTGCTCTATATGTCACCTTGTGATTGATAACAATATAATACACACTTGTCAATACAAACTATTCTTATTTAACTTTATTATCGAGCAAAAAGGTACACCCATGTAATTCAATCACATAGAATATCAAGTAATTAGTGATTTCACAAACAATTGCAGATTCTATAGGCTCTGAACAGGTGGGGTAGAATTGAGAAGTGTCAAACCAGCAGAAATTTAATAGAATGGTCAAGGAGATCTCATCTCGTAGATTACGGTGAGAGAAATGTTTCTTTGAGACGTCTGGCCACAAAATTTTAGTTTTAAGATCCTAGAACATTTTGTTTAGGAGTTATTCAATGATATAGATTTAAAAAAAATAATCCTGATGTGTTGCTGTTGCATTTTACATGAATATTTAGACGTGTTTTTTAAACAAATCTTTCATATTTGTAAAGTTGAAGTGTCATTGTCCATGTGTTCATGTCTCCATGAAATTCTCTTTCTTTAGAGACCTCATTTATAAAGATTGGTTGCATGTGAGAGCTGCAAAGGGTAGGTATACTACTGAAATAATATAGGTAACAATTATGACAGAAATGTAATAATCTATGATCCCGTATCAACAATTTTTGCATAATGTAAGTAATTTTAGAACTAATCCATAGTCTCTTATTAATTACTATCAATATTTGTATGTCATTTCTCACAGTGTGAATAGTCAAATTGAAATGAATTTGTCATTCATTAGAAATTTTGCAAAGTGGATGAAATATTTGTATTGTGCAACAGTGTCATAAAATACCACTTCAGGCATAAAAGAACTGTGTCAAAATTACTTAGCACTCTCTCCTTCAAAAAAACATTTTAAAATCTGAACATTTGATTCTAATGTACAAAACAATAATTTTTTAAATCCAAATTAATCTATTTTTTCAGATATTCATTGTTTTATATCATTCTAGTTCATTGAATGTCTTAAATATAGTATTACTTGAAGAATTATTTGAATTGAAGATTCTGTCTAAAATTGTGGTTGGAGCTGATCATGATCGACATTGTATTAAAATAAAAGTTGCAATAAAAGTCATACCTGCTCAGGAATGTAGCGTTCTGGAATTACTATTTTGCTGGGAGTCCCCAATATACTATCAATAGTGTCTTCATTATATTTAAAGTCTTTATGGCTCATTGTGGATCTCACTACATCAGGAGCATTCAGACGTGGACGAAGTGCTCTTTCCATATCCAAGTCATCTCGTGATCTTGCAGAACCCTGTTGATGGGGAAAAAAATGTTGATAAGAGTGTAACAATTAAAAATGTTAAAATGTTGCCACTTGATATCAAATTCCCACTATAATTTCTTCCAAAGTCAAATATTAAATCATCAACTAAGCCCACAAGGAATGTTTCATGGCTTTAGTTTTTAGAGATCAGAAATTACCTAAAATAAATGTTTAATCTAATGTTTATTTCATTTTGTTGAAAATCTTTGTTCTAATTCCCAAAATTAGATGATAAAAAAAGTGCAAAGTTGGTACTTTTTATGGGCTTACCACAAACTGCAACTGTTTCCGGTAGCACAAAGAAATATTTTGGTATATTAAATTACAATATGATTTGAGACAATTTAATTAAAAAAAAAGAAACCATTGAACTATAGTGAACAAATTTTATCATGGTTATATTATGCATTAAGTGCCCATTTTTTGGAGAGATTTGTTAATACTAAATGGCTGAATTTTTGTAGGTTAATAATAAACAACATTATTTGAAAATTTCTCTCTATGCAATATATTATTTATTTAATGTCTCTTTTGACATTCAATGAATGACATACTTTTAATTATTTTATTTTTAGTTCTTTTAAATTAACACATAGTTCATATTCTCACTTGGGCACCTAGTGTATAATGTTGTATAATAGTTTACTTTACAAGGAAATAATTATTAAAACCAAAAGTTAAAAATTTTTGTACAAAAGGAAAAAAGGCCAATGTAGCATAAAAAGCAACATTTCTCAATTGGTAACACAAACATGCAAGAGATAAATTCTATTAAAAGTAACATCCAATAAGGGTCATGACCTCACATTTACTTTTTAATCAATTACATTGACAAGCTATGGGATTACTATTGTTCTAAACAAATTGTACCATTCTAGTAATGTTAGCTTCCATGTCAAGCAATGGTCGACTGCTAGACACTGTATGATGCCTCCGTTTCTCTCGAGGTACAGCACGTTTCCTAGGGTGATCACTCGTGTCCCTCAGAGATGACATTTCCATAACAATGGCCCTGGCGGCTTCACTCTTGAAGACCGGGGAAAGTTGTGGAGAGGCATCTGAGCTGCCCGGACTAGTCATGCAATACTGCGCTTGTCCAAACAGCTGTTCATGTGCTGAGAGGGGGCGGTTACTGCTAGGACTGGTTGCCTGGCTATTTGAACTGTCAGTGCTACTGCTTCTGGCACTACAGGTCTCAAACTGTGGAGCATGCCATGGGTAAAAAGGAAATTAAAACAGTGAGGGATAAAAACTAAATGAAAAAAAAAAAAAAAATCACAAAATAATTTCACAATCATGCAGTTAATTCACAAACATGCAATTTAAGCTCAGGCAGTGTAATAAAAACATCAATAAATTCAGTAAACCGTATTCTAAATGCTCATAAAACCAGTGGTACTTGTAATCCACAGATTCTGACTACGTATATGAAACTTGTAAAGGAAATAAAATAACATCTGTACTTCTTAAAACATCATTCAGGTGGATGAAATGGCAATAGATAATTAGAAAATGATGATCTTTCAATTTTAAAGTATGAATGACTCCCTTGTAATACATTTATAAGAAAAAAAATTGTAACATGTAACTCAAATATAACAAATTAAATGCAATGATATAACAGAAGAACTTGCTAGGCAAAATTACATATTTCTCACAATTTTTTTCCTCTGTACTTTAAAATTACCTCAAATGTTTTAAAAAATATGTTAAAAATTCGACTCAACCACTAAGAAGCACCAAGAATCATTATGAAAAGGCAATGAATAATTACTTTTTCAAAATTCTCTTTCTTATTTATATAATAAAATATACCAGCTAAGACAACAAAATTTTTATACAAGTATTATATCCTTCTTTATTTATCTAATGAAAAAAATTCTTCTATTAATTATTTCTTTACAAATCCTATCAGAAACACAAAATAATACACCTAAGAAATAAATTGTTTGAATATGTATGTTTAAAATGAAATAAACACCTTTCCTTATTCTATCATTTCCCTAACTTACCCTCACCCGATGCCTGTTCATCATTAAATTCCTCAGAGCAGTCACACTGTCACTTCGTGGTGATGGAACTCGTACTGGTGGAGGAGGTGGTACAGCACTTTGTTGATGGTAAACAAGTCTTTCTCTTTTTCCAAATCCTCTGGGTAAAGACATTGATCGCTGAAACTGCATCAATATGGGATCATCTTCCATATCTCCAGGATCACCATATAATTGATAGGCTTCATTGAGGTCTTCCTCCAGTACACGACCAAGTTGGGTTTGCTGAGAAAGTTGTTCTTGAGAAGATAGGGTAGCTTTTTGCTGTTGATATTGTTGTAGTTGTATTTGCTGTTGTTGCAGTTGTTGTTGCTGTTGCATCAATTGTTGTACTGAATGTTTAGGAGAATGCATCTGCTGTTGCTGTTGCATATGTTGCTGCTGCCGCTGTTGCAATTGGTGCTGTTGCTGGAGTAGATGATGTTGTTGCTAAGGAGTACACATTGAAACATCAGGGATAGCACATGCCTGCATTTTTATTTCACAGGACTAAAATTATTATTTATTTGAAAATAATTTTGATTTACATTTAGTCATATTTAAATTCCTGTGTTTTCTCTCACATATAAATCTCAAAACTTAGCGACATAAGAAAAATTGAGTTTAACAATGCAACAGAACATCTGTCACTTTGGATATCTATTTACCCATTTTAAGACTGTTAAAAAACAACATAAGAGTTTGTATAACAGAAATTGCTATTTGGTGGCTCATTTATGACTAACTGATCATTGATCTCTTACTATTTAAATCTTATTTTTCTATAAGAGATATTTTGCTCTATGTAATACATGCACTGTTTATATCTGTGGTCTAAAGACATCTTAGTGTGAGCTTTTTCCACTGAGATTTCTTAGAAAATGTGGAGGCATACAAAATAAAATATTCTTAAATGGAAATCGACTGAGAATAAAATAACTTGAGAACATGTTATGCATTTTTTTAACATTTGAGTTTCCACTTGCAACCAAAGAGCGTATTTACACAATGAATCACCATTAAAAGATGTTGTATTACTTTATTAATATGGAATAGGAATGAGTTTACAATTCATGGTTTTACAGAAACCAAACAAAAAGTTGGAGTGGGTTTACAACTGGGAGTTTGCCAGATATTTACAACTGGTAATATCAAGAGTTTACAACTGGTGTGTGACGAATGTACTAAAAGGAAATGAAAACAAAATAGAAAGACCTGATTTCCATTATTTCCAAAAGTTCAAAAAAATTGGAAAAAATTATTGCCATATTTTACCAAAGTAAAAAAAGTAACACAATTATTCTTATTTGACATTGTACTTGTATTAAATTACATTATGACTATTCATTTTATTTAATAATAGGTAGTACAGAGGCAGTTCCATAAGTTTCTAGTCTGACCATGATATGGCTCAATAGGAAAATCCTCTAAGCAATAGATAGTCTTATCTTTCATTGTTGTAATGCTAAAAGTTTGCAACGATCATCTCACTCAATTTTGTGGAGAGAGGTGCTGGACTAGGATGGAGTACGTACATTTTAAAATGTTGAAGACAGAGTACTGTGCAATGATTAAATTCCTCAATAAAGATGGTCATTCAAATAAAATGAATACTTGGATGGGGTATATGAGGAAGCTTCTCCTGCATATTACCCAGTAAAACAGTGGGAAAAAGAATTTAATTTTGGGAAGGGAGAACATCAAAACTGAAGCTCGAGAATTTCACTCAGTAACAATGCAGACAAAAGAAACCACTGTTCTTCATGAAGAAGAGTTGTGTGACAGGAGATTAAAAATAAAAGAAATATCTGTAAGACTACAAATTTCTATGACAGTTGTTTTCCAAATTCAACTTGAACATCTTCATGTGAAAAAAAATGAGTGCAAGATAGTATCCTAGATTTCTTTTACTAGTACAAAATGTCTTTCAGGAGGAGTGCTGTCAGAGGCATTTGGCACTCTCTGGAAAAAAGAAAGGCGATACTCCTGGCCTGATTGGAATAAATGCTGTGAAGATTTGTGGTTTCAAGGTGTTGGACCGTCTGCCCTAAATTCCAGATTTGGCACCCACTAATTGCTATCTCTTTTCAAAACTGAAGAAAATCCTTTGGGGAAAAAAAGTTTCAGATGATAGTGAGGTGAAAGAAGCATTTTGTGAACAAAATTTCAGAGTTTCAAAGATAATTTTTCAAAGGCATAGAAATGTTAATGCACCGGTGAGAAGGGCAGTGAAGTTGATGGTGATTAAGTTGAAAAGTGACAATTTTTTTTGTATCAGAAATAGCAGTCGGCGAGGCTAGAAACTAATGAAATCTGCCTTGTAGTGCTTTTATTTTATAAAAATGAGTAATCTCATAAAGATGTAGGCTGTAAGATTTTAAATTATAACTGCACATAATGAAAGCGCTGCAACTTGAGAAAGCTTGGAAAATGCTGTCTGACATCTTGATTTAAGCTGAAGTGTTAATGAAATGTGCTAGGCCTTGTTCTCAATGAAAGCTTATTATTTGAAGTGAAAATGTGTAATAAACTAAATTAGTGTTTCTCAGCTTCATGGTCTGATTCTAAGTCTTAAAAACATACTTTTCTGGATTAGTGGTCTTACTAGGTGAGACTGGTGGTCTCAGAGGCCATGATTGGAATTGGTCTCAGAAGGTCAAAATGGGTCGCCTAATGATCACGAAATGTGAAATCGGGGGGTTTTAATTCAAATTTACATGGATATGTTGAGTAAAAAATCAAATTTAACCATTTATGCTGCAAAGAAATCATTCTCCTTCTCAGACTTTCAAGATTTTCATCCCTAGGCCTCTATTCAGATAATGAATTTTAAAAACTTTCAATAACAATCTCTATGATGTAGCATTGTATAGAATTAATGCATTATGTGAAATACAAACAGTGCAAGTTGCTCATATATTTGTTTTGTACTACTGAAGGTTCTACATTATGTAGTTTTTGAACAATAATTTTACAAATTCATTTTCAGAATACCAGCCCTGGCCAGACATTAGAACCGTCTGACAAAGTTAGATGTTAGATGTCTGCAATCTGAACTCCCCCTTAACCACTGTCAGTACAGACTCTTTGATTTTTAAAAAATTATCTTTCATGTAGTTGCAACCATAATGAGTAATAATCTTAATTAATATTTAATGGAAATGTAACTTGTTACAGAATTTTACAATAGGATACCTTCAAAATCTTTCCAAGAAGGAACCCCTCCTTTATTAGGGGTCAGTGGGGACTCTGTATGAACAAATTTGGGGGTCTCAGTTGGTAAACTGGTTCCATTAGCCTGTAAGCTATTCTCCTGTTCTAGATAGTAACATGTTTTCCAAGAGTATTAACAACTCTTACACATGTTTTATGAAGAAATATTAACATGGGGAAATATTCTCAGGACTAAGATATTAATGATTGTGACCAAAAAAACTACTGAAAATAATTTTTAACCAAAGAAAATATAGGCTACAAAATTTCATGACTTCTGTATTTGAAATGTATTTTAACATTTTTCAAGTTGTTACATTTTAGGCATCATATCTATGTCTTAAGATAAAAATGTTCTAATTAATTATTTCAGTAATACATATGTTTGTTTGATGTAGTAACTTTTAGAAAAATCCAATAGCTATTCTGAAGTCAAAAAGTAGGCATGTTAAAATATAATTTTCCAGATGCTGATTTCCTGAAGCTTGTGAACCACAAATATAAATTTCTCTTCATGAGGAGAGTGAGAAGTGTTGTGCTGACACTAATCTGTGCTTACAGCACCCCATAAGAAATGATCAATGAAATGTTCATAATACATGTGGATTTTATCCCAACAGATTTACATGTAACGGTAGATAGGTAGTTAGACACACAGCATTACATTATGCACAAATGCACCACATGCATTTAAAGCATATTTAACTATAATAATTACCTCCAAATGCTGGGTCGAAATACTGTCTGTATCATCAGGCAGAATGATACGTTTCCCTGGACTACCTGTGCCATTTGTTATTGGTATTCCGATATTTCCACTTCGATCTCTATCTCTTTGGCGACGTTCCGATTCACGTTTTACAATTCGTACTGTTTTAATCTCTTGTTGCTTCTCTCGTGGAATTATTCCTACAACATTTAAGAAATTTGTAGTATAAAATAAATTAAAATTATCAATAGAGAGTCCGAGGTCTTCAGGATAATTAATCTGCATTGTGCAGTGTCATTCAGCAAGTTGCTTCAACTTCTACTAAGCTATTACTGCTAGTAATAATGATGATGATAATAATGATTGCCTTAAACAAATATTATTCTATTCTTATTTTACTTGGGAACAGCAATCATGGTATTTTACAATGGGTGATGATTTATCATTAGATATATATATTTTCGGCTGATGAATACATCAGGTAAATTATTGTGAAAGTGGAAAACAGTAACAAAGAGTGAGTGTGTGTGTGTGCATGTGCATGCACATGTTGAACACTCTTAATTGAAAAACCAAAAGGAAGAAATTTAATTCCAACTGTTACAAGTTTCTGACCAGCACTTATATGCATCATACATACTTTCTAGTAGATTATAACATCAATATCTGATTACACAGGGCTTTGAAAATATGGTGCAGTGACGATGAAGTAGAGTGAGGTTTAGAATTGTACATAAGATAGTGACACGTGTAATAATTGAGTCGTAATGAACAATTAATGAGAATGAGGAAAGTGAATGTTTGAATAACCTACATTTACATTACTCCCCAGAGGAACAGGCAATTGACAGTTACAACTTTGTTGAGTAAAACATATATTTTTTCTTCCTTTTTCATTTCTACTTTCAAGAAATTCAATTCTTAACCATAAACAAATAAAAAAATGTTTCATTGCAAACCAATGTTCATCTAGACATTCCAAAATTAAATATCATAAGTTTTGAAAAACCTAATGTGGTGAGAAGTTGCATTACAGGATATCAAACTGTAGTAACAACATGGATGTTTTATTGATTGTGTTTTTCTTACCATAAAATCTCTTCATTCGATCATCTGCTTCACTTATATCCATTTGAGAACAATATTGTGGGCCTGAAGAAATGCTGCCATTCATCATGGCTTCCTCTGATGGAGGCGGAGGTGGAGGTGGAGGGGGTGGATACTCTGGAGGCATTTCTGGAGGAGCAGGCAATGGGGGTGGATTTCCATCGCCTCCCTCACCTGTACTCTCATATGTTGGTTCTGTTACTGCAATAACAAAACAGAGATCACATTAGATTTTAAAGTAGAAATTCACAGATGCAGTGTACTCTGGGTTGCCATTGATATACAAGTTCTTGTCTTCAATATTAACTTGAATGATGATTCATAACCACATTAAGTTGAATGTGACATGAACCCATGAAAATTAATCAAAAAGTAAATAAAACCTTGGATCACAAAAACAGATTAAACCAAAAATTTTAATTTCTTTTCATCAACTTTGGGACCTTACTAATTGTTTCTTGTGATGAAATATCACGTTTCTTGTTCATTGGCATACCTTCCCTCTTACTATTTGCATCAGTGTTAACATAAAGCGGTGAGCGCGAATCAGAGGTGGTAGCTTTGGTTCCAGGGGGTGATGTCTGTCGCTGAGGACTCGCTGGTGACTCCAGCCCGTGGTCCAGGGTCACCATGGAGTCAAGGTCCGTCTCCAGCCATGTGCTGTGGTGCCTCTTGCGCCCTGGAATGGCCCCAGCCCCTGTGACAGCACATTGCATCACCCTCCGCTCAAGAAACACTCAATCTCAGCACAGAGGAAAGAGAATGAAGCAGGAGGCAAAACTGTGCCATCTTAACCCTCTCCCATCCATATATCAAAGCTGCATGTTCCAAAAAAGTACCGTATTTCTCATAGAAAGAAGCATGTTAAGTGAAGTGTTAAGAAAGTGTCTAAAGTCAAGCAATGCTGAGCAGATGAACAATAGCAATAATAGCAAACTTTTGTAATTGTTATTCTTTTTAATTGACTCTGAAAAATTAATAAATAATATATTATTCATTACGTGTAATTGTGTTTTAGGGTCATATTTTATATTTACGTAGCATATTTTCCATGTGTAGGTCGTAAGACATTTTATTATGTATATGCAATTTTTAAGTTTTAAAAAGTAAAAAAGACCAGACAAATAATTTGTTTACACGTTAATTCTCTTCAGATACAAGCTTATATCTCAGCATATATTTGGACGAAACAAACAATTTCCTTGGGTAGTTATTTTCCAATCAGGGTGATTGTCCTGTATAGAACAACAATTCTCAATTTTCCAAATTGATTTTGGAAGAATAAAGAGAAGACAAAAAGTGTCAAAATTGGGTGAATGTATATGACCTGCTACATGGAAAGGAGTTAATTATTCAAAGTAACACACTATTTTTATGAGTTTCAACTAAAATAGAGTAGGTGTGTTTATATTATTTTGTGCATTTATTGTTTTAATATATGTGACTGCTGTGAACCTTCTTACATAAATTAATTTTTGTTTTGTATGCAAATAGTTCAATATTTACAGTGTACTGCAGCTGATGTTTGTTGAACTTAAGGTAAAGAATTAAAGTAACATTTTCTTAGTCTGATGTATCTTTTATTTAATTTTTCAGTTTGATCTAATCATCTGAATTCTGTGCATATATATGAATTGACCTGATCTCTGTTCGATTCAGATCACTGGAGTTCTATTGTGTCTGTTTTGAGTTGTAGTGTCATAGAGTTGGCAGCACTTCATAGAAGGTAATTATCTTCTCTGAAGTGCTGCCAACTCAGACACACATAACCTAAGGCTACATAACTTTTGCAATGGAGCTGCCAACCCAAACACACTATAAGAACCTTCCTATTAATGTTATGTCAGTTAGAAGAAAAAGCAAGTACCTGCTACTCCCGTAGGCCCTGGACGTATCTGCTGCACCAAACTGTGGGACTTCTCAGTGAGGTGGCGCACCTGCATGCTCAACTCCTGCCTCTGGCGCTGCAGGTCTCCTACAAGCTGCTGCACTCGCCTCAGTTCTGCCTCTAAAGCAGCTGTGGTGTTCACTGGTGTTCCATCCTGTGTAAACAAAGCTGGTGCTCGTTGCAAAGGTTGAGATCCTCGCCGTGATGCTTGCAGCTTTTGCCTCAAAATAACCAGTTCTTGTTCCAGACGTGCATTTTCTGCCACTGTTTCTTCCAGTTTCTGAGAGTAGAGGATAATATTTTGAAATTATTTTTCCTAATTTCTCCAGAAATATTTTTGGTTATACAGGTAAAAAAGCCAACAAAAGTGCTCAATCATTGAAGAAATTAAATAAAGTACATTATACAATAATTAAAATAAAGATATTTTTATTTAGCCCCCAGCCCTCCAGCTCAGTAGAGAATGAAGACTTCATTTAAATATTAACCTGCTCATTAACCTTTCTCATGAGCCCCAAGCCACCTATGTAGGTACAATTGGTACCAACCCTAATCATTGAGCTCTTAATATTTATCATTGATCCACAAGAAAACACATCGCAAAATTCCTCATCTTTTACTTAAGAAAAGAAATATGCTGGGAAATGGTCTAGTTTTACTAGTAATAATTGTAATAGTAATAATAATAGTATTAATAATAGTAATATGGGTAAATATGTCATAATGATAGTTCATAAGACAGCCAATATCAAGAATGGAATACTTTGGCTTTAACCTAAAGTGATTGGCTCTGCACTTGTTAAAAATGTTCTGAAAAAGTTACAAGTTTTGCACATGCCATAAGCACAAATGATATTGATAGATACTAATGAACTTCGCAATATAAAAGATTGTCATTTGAAGAAATGATTTCATTAGAAAATAACTGTAAATATGAAAATTCACAATAATTTTCTACTTACAAATTCTTCTACTCAAACTTTTTCAATACCTATTAATTTATGAGTGGTTTTACTATAAAATCAAGTTCCCTATCTAACATATTTGCTTCTCATGTTGTTTTTGAAGTTTAGTTTGTTTCTTTTTATTTTCCTTTAGTTTATTCACTAATTGGTCAATACTTTTAGTTATTAAAACAGTCACAGAAATCAAGTTTGGTATTATGCTGAAGCTTTAACACACAAATTATAAAAAGTGGGAACTTAGTCTATAGAATTGAATTAATGTTTGGCTGCTGGAAATGCAGAATCAATATTCTGTCCAGCAGCATCATGTTCTATGGAATAAATAACTGACTGAATACTATACCTTTGAATTGTGGGCCAACAACATGCGAACTTTACTGAGCTCTCTTTCAAGAAGTTTCTGCTGTTTGCGGTAGCGTTCTGCTTCTGCTGGGTTAGCACGTGCAACTTCTAATTTGTGACGCACTCCTCCCAAAGCTTTCTCTAAGAGTTCCTGGAAGGAAAAATTATCATTATTTACATTTATCCTTGGTAGTTACTAGAATTATCATGTTTCAACAATAGAGCTGATTCAACCTACTTTCAACTGCCAGTGAAATTATTACTTTATTATGTACCTCAATACCTTATTAATATAAAAATAAGAAACCACAAGTAAAAAATAAAATTTCTGATGTCATAATAAGCAATTCAATACAACTCACTTTATTTTGTTGCAAACTTTGCAGAGTGCCTGATTCTTCTTGAAGCAGCCTGTCCAAGCGATACAGTTCTTGAACTTTCGCCTAAAAGAGCAAAGAAGTTCATTTTGAAGGTCTCTGATTGATATGAATATTCCTTTATTTACTAGCACTCATTCATCTGTAGCCCAGCCCAGCTCAGCTCATAGCACATTAAATGTCATATTGATTAGATAATAAAGTGAATAACGCTGGAGTAACAGTAGAATCAGAGTCAGGAGAAATGTGTAAACTCTAGCAGATGCAATGGAAGGCTAAATGGGGCCTGCGCATGTGAATATGATAAAGAAAGTTCTCTGAGGGGTCCCCACAGTTGGCGGGACCCCTTCCCAAAAGGTGGGTCTTTTTTGGCAGATGAACCCCCATGGTAAGTGGAGTTCCCTTTGGGAGTTAGGCCAGGCATATCACCACCCAAGCCCCGTAAATCTCAATTCAATCCCAAAGAAATTTATTGTTGACTTAGGAGAGCCAGTATGCTGGCCATTACAATCATCATCCCAAAGTTTGAAGGTTCTTTGCACAATTTGAGAAGACTGAGTATGGCAACATCTCAGTTCCTTACAATGGTGTTATCTATCAAACAGAAAAGGAAAGAAGAGTTATTTACACACCTGGAGCTGAGTGTGATCTGCTGGATTCATTCGCTCCCAATCCCGTCGTTCGTCAGCCAAAAGCCTCTGCTCCTGCAACTTCTGGTTGAACTCCAAGCGCTCACGCATACTGATGGGGTCATGAGGTGCTAGGCTGGTTTGCAGCTGCCCAGAAGAGCCACGATAGAGTGAGCCGAGTTTCACCATGTTGTCTACCAGATTTACCAGTGGCTTCCCTTTTTCATACTGTAACACAAACAATGCAAAACAATTATTGACAGATGTTATAGAACTCATGAAATGATTGACGGCTTAGCTGATTAATAGACTTGTGCTGAAACAAGGATTGTAATTAGTGGCAAACTTCCTACACAAACTAGAGACCCAGGTACATAGGAGCCCCCAACCCTAGGGCACTAAACTAAGAATACAGAGGAAAACAAAAATAATAATATTTTTTCCTAACGAAATAGAAAATAGTTGATTATTCTTAATGATTTAATTGTTTAAGTGACATTATTTTGTTGTGTTCTTAAAATGTACAGTGTCTTAAGATTTAAACAGAATAATCTAATGTACAAGTGACTCAATACATATTTTTATTATTATATTTATTGTTATAATAATAATAATAATTATTATTATTTATATTACTATAATAATGTTAATTATTATTACATATATTTCTGAACATGCTTAGTAAATATTAGTACAGAGGGACCAAACTGAGTCTACTGCTCACATGATCTAGGGCAGTGACTGCAAACTGGACAAGGAATGATGTACCGAAACCTTAGCAGTGGGCCTTTGCTGATGTTTCAGGCAACATGCAAGGGAAACCATCTACACCTGTCAGTTTTCTTTCTGTTAAGGAAGAAAGATATCCTTTTGTAGATACTGGAACAATGACGAAGTGTTTATTGTGTTTAATGTTATAAAGCCCAACCTACAGATGCATTATGTAGCTCTGTGACTCAGAGAAATCTGCGAGATTAAAATAAATTCTGAGAATTTACATAGCTCGCAATCATGGAATAAGTAAAAGTATTTGCAGATTGAAGATTATAGAAAAGATACTGAAAATCACGAGCATTTCCAACATTCTTAAACAAAACTACATCATTAATAATCAAGCCTGGGGTCAAAATTCTCTTATGTGACCCCTACCAGGTACTTATTCATTAACATTAATTATTGTTTCAGAATGAACTAATTCATAATATTATATTCTATTGAATAAAATATTATTGTCCTAAAATGTGAAATCTATGTTTTCCAAAAATGTTATTTAATAGAAGAATGGAAGTGATACTGGTGGTGATAAAGAGTCGGATATTGTTTTGAGTTATGTAATAATGCATTTTCTATATATAATCCTTAGTATTGTTATTAAAAAATAAACCATCTAAATAATAATTACCAGTTAAAAATCATAATTATCGATGTTCCAAGCGAACCTTTTCCCCCACTTCCATCATTGGAACACTGTATGCTTGCTGCCGCGACTGCCTCTACCTTTGCGTGGTCGGTCAGTTTGGAGCAAGAGAATAGATTTCTGTGATGTCACAGAGCATTGAGTTGGTAGCCACTGATCTAGGGTCTCTATGTCTCGGTCTTATTGCATGTAAATGTTATTCTTACAAACATAATTCATTATTTCTAAGAAGAAGCTGGGGTCTTCCCAATATTCATATTAATTATTCAAACAAAACATACTTACTTGCTTTTCAAGGTCCAATAGATGTTTCTTCAGTTCTTCAAGCTTTCTTAGATGCTCAAGTCGTTTCGGAGTTTCCAAATCAGCTAATCGTGCCTAGAAAAAACAAGGAATACTTTTAATTCTATTACACAACATACAGTTCAGTACTTTAGGGTCTCATAATAACTGACTTAAGAATATGTTAGTTGAAAGAGGCAGACAACTTTTGAACAATATTAAATAAACAATCTTATGGATTGAAGATTCTTACGAAAAACAGCCAAACATGTTATGTTCACTTCCACCAAAAATGCAAAACAAAGATATCAGAAAATGAAAGAATCACAGGAAAGATGAAAAAAGAATCTAATGCAGGAATTGCATGTTGGAAAGTATAAATTTCATCATTTGGAATTTTTATGACCCAAGAGAAAATAAGAAAGTGTTTGCTGTCTAGAATGACTGATATCTAGAATCCTTTGGTGATACTGTTCTTTGATGAAAAAAATATTTAAAAATTACAAGGAATACTGGAAAGTATAAAAATGGACAAATTTATATTGGGAAGTATAAATGACTGATATCTAGAATCCTCATGTGATGCTGAACTTTGTGTATCAGATTAGATTTCTTGAATTAGGTTGCTATTTTATTGTGTGCATAAACCACCTTAAAAAAGAGAAAATTGATATTTTATTTATGAATATCAAATTAGTGAGTTCTATATAAGTGTCATGACTTCACATTATTAGAATTGTTAATTAGAAAGAAGCATTACATTGTAGTTAATCAAATTTTATTTTAAAGATATCAAAAAAGATAAGTCTTCCTTTTTTATACATTCAAATAGATCCATAAAGCATATTACTGCCATAATGAAGCCTTCTCAAGTGAGTCACCAACACCAGCTAAAAGCATTAAATATACATTAATAATTAACATTACAGTATTATTAAATTTCACTAATTGTTGCTATTAACAAACACCATTGCTTTCTGTGAAAAACACATGAAGTAGAAAGTTGAAATCAGAAACATCCAGAGCTTTTGTAAGAAGGCAGTAGTACAATAGTACAAAAAACAACAACGTTAGTTTAGTAAATTACTTCGCCACCAAATGAGCACTCATCCACACACAGCCGCCATGTTACTCCCACCGTCACCACGAGCAAGCTGCCTCGGGGAGTGCCCTTCACCGCCACGGGGCGTGCGCCACCAACCTGGGCCTCTATTTCCATGTGGCAATTTTCCATCGCCTTGCACACCCCCGCGCTCTGCCGCCTCAGTTTGATGAGCAGCAGCACCAGCTCCTCGTGCGTGCGCCCCAGCAGCTCCCCGGCGGACACGTTCAGCCCTCCGGGGCCCTGGCGCGACAACAGCCCTTGCCTCACCTCGCCTCGCCTCGTCTCGCCTCGCGCCCTGCCTAGCCGGCACGTTTGGGGGGGCGTGTTAGTCGTGACTGAGGCTTCTGGCGAGCCATCGTTGTCTTGACGGCGCAGTGACGATCATGTTAAAGCCCAGTTTAACTTGAATCGCAATGCTAATTTAATTATTGTACATCAATTATTATTTTTAAATTATTATTATTATTATTATTATTATTATTATTATTATTATTTCTCTATATCACGACTAAAGATGCTAGGAGCCGGCTGAATATAAAGTCTACTCCAGGTTGCAACCAGCTACCTACGGAGCAGATCCGGTGACTGTCGGTGCCTCTACGACACTGCGCAAAATGTGGGCTGTTGCAAATAAAGCTATTTCTTCCACTTCCCAGTCTTTTGAATTTCCGGAGAGTTTAGACAAGTTCTTACACAAATTTTGCGGAACCTATTATTATTATTATTATTATTATTATTATTATTATTATTATTATTATTATTATTAAATATTAACAAATGTTCAGAAACAATGCGCTTCAATTTTTTTCACTTCCAGTCGTAATTATATTTTCTGCTTTGAAGACAACAGCACATACGGGTTTCATTCATGTACATACATATTGCTGAACTCCCTTTCAGCTGGTTCTGGTAGAAGTAGATCCCGTGGTTGTTACTTTGTCAACAGCAATTCTATGAAATCAAATCTATAGTTCGTTTGCCGATGCAAATAACTTTCTTGACTCGTCAGTGACAATATCTCGTTTTTAAATGTTTCTAATAATGCTACGCTGGTACTTTTATTAATTTTTCAGCTATGCACAGTAACTAAGTACAGTAAAAACTACTTATTTATTTCTTTAATGTCACAAAAAGGTTCTCTCTTCCCTTCCAATTTCCAATGGGAACCAGACATACAAAACTAGAGTGTTAGTCACAGTTTCATTTACCTCTGACACCTTATGATTAGGATTCCTTCTTGGACACAGTATTCACAGGGTTTTGTGCAAAACATGTCACCACATGCATTACAAGTAATTAGAACTTTCCACAAGAGTACATTTTTTCTTTCCAATTATTGCTGCCCGCTCTACAAACAACGTTGGTCTAGGAGCAGAAGTGAACCTGGGTTGCTCGTACCCTAGAGATTGCACGTTGACTTCTTAGGAGAATCGTAAAATTTGCAGTAAGCACGCAAGAACATGTTTAATGATTAATCAGAAACAATAAAAAGCATTTCTGCTAGATAAGTAATAGCGAGATAAGATCTGGCGAGAGTCGGAGGATGCTCAAAAGTCGGAAATTCCTCGGAGTGCCATGTGGCGCCTGTAGCTTGCAACAGGTGTCTTAGAATTAATGTTTCAAACCTGAAAGGCATGTAGAGGGTCTCGCTGTGCCAAAACAAATTGGAATTGGAAACTTAGAAATAATCTTACTACTCAAAACTAGTGGTGATGGATGTCAGTCTGTGCAAATTCGAACTCGCTTTGATACACGATGCAGTAGAAATTTCACAGACTCCGCGACAGTTACACACTTTATGCCATCAATGAAATCATCAGTGTACTTTATGCCATCAAAGGAATATTATGGACCTCCGCCATAATTTATTTGCGTCAGGTGTATTACTGATCTGCGGGAGCGACGTAGTATGACAAGTAGATTGAATTCTTTATTACCTAGCTAGATCTAATCTTAGAGAACTATCTTCTGGCTAGCAAGTATTGAACTAGCCTTTAATCAATGGTGGAGCTTTGGCCGTTTTCCTCGGTATAATATTCCAATTGCTTATTTTTTTGAATTTTTGCATTCCATTTCATTTTTTAAAGACACGTTTGATTCAAGTAGAGAACACTGTAGATCCTCAGAGAAGGGAGCGATGGAAAGGGGGAGAGGAAGGAGAGAGAAATGAGAGGGGGAGATCAGGAAGGGGAGGGGGTAATCAGGAAGGAGTAAGAAGGAAAGGTGGGTCTCTCTGTGCCCTCTCTCTAAAATAAAGAAAAGCGCTCTGAATTAAATGAATAATATTTACCAAAATGCGATTCCTTGACATGGCGTATGAGTCGGAAAAAACCTCAAGGGATAGCAACAACCTTTCATTCTTATTTTGTTTCTAGCAGCCCATGACCCTATCTATCACACACCTTGATTATAACTACATTTTACGTATATTGCTTACTACCCCTTCTGACCGAAGAATTCCTCCAACACCCCCTAACCATTTCTAGCTTCGTCCAGTGAGCGACGCCAACTGCAGATTTAAACGATTTCCTTAAGTTGCATCGCGTTCTCTACTTCAACCACTCGCCTAACTAGTCTCTCAATCGATTTCCACTAGGAATGCGTCATCGATAAAAAACATCGATATTCAAAATTAAAACATTGACATTAAATAACAATAGATATTTTAAACGTTCGATTTTTTTACATCTTGTATTAATACAAGAAAAAGTAGATATACAGAGAACGAAATAGTTATTTATGTATCAAGGGCGTTAAGTAGATGTTTTTGCCCCGAGGGCGACTTCCAAACCCGAGGGCCTCTGGCCCGAGGGGTTGGAAGTCGCCTGAGGGGCAAAAACATCTAGTAACGCCCGTGGCGCATACAAAACTTTATGGTTTACTAGTTCGTTGCTGAATAAAACAAGAATTCGAAACATTTTATAATATTTCTTGCGTCTAAAGTGAAAAGACGCATTGTAACAATCATTTGTCAATATGACGTCAGATAAACAAAACAGAGTGTATATCTAATTTCTATTGCATAATCGTTATTGGACTGATTTGTTCGTACAAAATGAAAGAATATTGTGAAGTTCCTGTGGAAATTCTCGCAAAAGCTAACAAAACTATGGACAGTGGTTTCCATTAAAATCTTGAGAAATATATAAAACTCTTTATGGTGTATTTGAGATTTACCAGCGTGAATAACAGTGTAAATTGCGCTGATGAAACGGTACTTTTAGGTTATTAGCGCCTATTGTCAAACGTTATTTAGAATATGTCAAAACACCAAAAAATAACATTTCGAGGATGTTAGCCGATGTGCCTTATATATCTTATTACTATTACGAGTACCGCCACTAAAGAAGAATATAATTATGTCACTAAAAAAGATGGTACGTAACAGTGAAATGCGAGTGAATGATGGCAATTATAAGTTTACGGAAACATTTCAAAATTTCAATTTTCATATCAAATAAGCAAAATAAGGTTTATAACAATTTATTTTATTTATTTAAGCATTATGCCATTTATTTATTGTATTTGCTTGCATCTTAACTTTACAAAATCGAATTCATAACTAAGTTCTGTGTGTTGTGTTGGTATAAGAGCGGGCCATAAAGTATTCAAAAGGCCCTAGGGCATAAAGAAGCGAAAAGGCCCGCAAGGGTATTAAGTATACCGTTACGTGTTTTGTTTCAGGTCTGTAAACACACAGCAATGAACTAGTAAACCATAAAATACTTTGTGTAGAGGAAGCTATGTAATGCCCTGGTAAACCACTTCCGAGATTTCAATGGAAATACACATTTTGAGATTCCCTGATACCAAAAATATGCCGTTTTTTTTTTCAATAAACTACCCTTCCTTTCGTGAACAACACTAGCGCCTAAGCTATTTGTTGAAACTTTGCCAAAATTAATTATCCTCGGTGAAAGTAGACTGCCTCAAAGCCCAGCAATTTGGAAAATCATTCTTTAAATTTTGGAGGGTACTTAACATAAAGTCAATGGTACATTTTTCAAAATTTGCTAAAAAATGTCCACATTTTTTCTTGAAATTTCTTATAATAATAGTCTGAAATACACTTAAAAAGATGAAATAAGTCCGATTTTCTCCCTTTACTGTAAATTTTCTAAAACTGCAAAGGTTTGACATTTTGGGACCCTTTCATTTAACTACTTATTGAAGAAAGATTTTTCTTCAAATGAAATGTATTATCCACAATTAGTTCTTTAATTAATGTCATACGCATTTTTTTTCTCGAAAATAATGACTAGTTTTCGCGCAATTGAGTGAAATACGGGCAATGTTAACAATAATATTTTTTCAAAAACGGCTCAATTTTTTTTATTTGAGTCTTTTGCACCGATAGAGCACTAGTGAGAATGACGAATCCCTCCTTTCCCACGGTGAGTGACTCTGCGTGAAGGAGCGCGGCGGCGGCGGCGCCTGCACTGAACATACCCGCTTGCCCTGCGCGTCGGCGAGGTGGTCGCGGTGCTCCTTGGGCGGCGGCGGGTCGTGCGCCTGTTGGGCGAAGGGCGGGGGCCCCGGCGCCGCCGCTGCCGTGTGGTTGGGCACCGCCCCCGCCGGCCGGCCCCCGCCGCCGCCGCCGCCACCACCGCCGCCGCCCGCGCCGGGGCCGGGGCTGGGCGCCGGGGCGGCGTCGGCGGCGGGTGGGGGCGGGGGCAGGGGCGACGCGGGCTTCTTGTAGGGCGAGGGCGGCTGCGCGTGCACCTTGAGGTCGTCGCCGCCGCCGAGGGCCAAGGAGGGCGGAGGGCCGCTCTTGAGCTGCTGCTGCTGAATGGACGCGGCGGACACAGCGCGCGGAGGCAGCGGGTCACGGCCGATCACCGAGCCTGAACCGGACGCTGCAACACACACCACGCCGCACGTCAGAAAGACACAACTACACGTTTACTCTATTTTACCTCCAATTTCAATGTTGTATCAATAAGTAGAATGCAGAGCGCTCGTCACACTAGAATGGCACATTAATTGTCCGGTAAGTGACGAAAATTCCAAGTCGACACCGACAGCGTTAAAGCATTTTAATAAAGACTGTTAAGTGCGCTACTCAAACTGGCCGTCGCAACAAGTAGAATTGTCCTTTAGAGCAGGCGCGAGATTTTCGTTCTTTATTGAAAATAATGTTTTTGTGTACTACGTTGAATTTTAAGAGCTATTTCTATGTCTACTGTGTAATTAATGAATAAGTATTTCAGAGAGTTTCCAAATTCAAAATGCGTTAGAGGAGAAGTTGGCTCGATCACGGTCACGGTAGGCGCGACTAGGCATCCTAACAACCGTTGCTGTACAGCGGATTGCATACTCTGCATTCAAGGGTAGGCGCACTTCGCTGCCAAGGAGGGTACAAGATGCTCTTTTGGTAGCAATATACATATACGATATAGACAACTTATTAGATTCAGAATAATTTTTACACCGATAGACTTCCATTATCAAGTAAATTTCTGATAATTTAAAAAAAAATCTCAGTGACGAACATGTAAGAACATTTGCAAAAGATGTACTGATTGTCTTCTCATGGAGTCAACCAAATATGCAAACCAAGTCTCGCACTCAAATAGTTTTTTTGTTATATTACTTCCATTCATCATTGTTTATTGAATCAGACCAAACATTTTAAAAGTAAGTCAAACGGCGAAAACACGTGTAAAAAATGTGAGAACGTTAATCACGTCGCTTTTTAATACAAAATCGGTAAAATTCTCTTTCGTCAATTTTCTTTTATATAATAGTTTATTTGTTATTAATACGAATTATTAAGATTTGAATACTTTCATGTGTTATTTCGGTAATAAAAAATTGTTCAACGTTCTTAAATGATATACCGTTTATAAATAAAGTAGTGCAAGTATTTCAAATGAGTACCAAACAGATAATGATATTTTTATTTCTATACTTTAAATGAGTTTAACCTGAGAGGTAAATTTGTCAACCTATGCTTCCAAATAACGTGGAAACGTAAAGGGGAACAAAAAAACCCTGCATGTAGCCTCATCTCTTACACTACATTGATATCTACCGACTCTTTATTTTGGATGAACACCTCAAGCAGGAAAACGCCTCCAGAATATGTAGAAATGCGAGCTCTCGTTTAAAGTAATTTGTATGCATGTGCGAGCTGCAATTTATCTACCATCTAACTCCCACTTTTGGGGAAATGCTTTTTTCCACTAAGATGCACCTCATGATGGAGGAGGGGAGGTAGGTGGACCTCCTCGATGCGAAAAGGCGGCGGCGGCGGTGGAAATGATAGTAGTGATGATGATGGCAGTTATCTTTGGCGGTGATGCTGATTGGTGGTGATGCTGGTTGGCGGTGACGGTGGCGGTGGTGATGGTAGGGAGATGGAATGACGATAGCGGTGGTGATTATGGTAGTGTTGATGGTCGCGTTGGTAATAGTGATAATGCTGACTGGAAGTGATACTAGATGGTGATGTTGGGTGGTGGTAATGCTGAGTGGTGGCGATGTTGGGTAGTGGTGATGTTGAGTGGTGGTGATGTTGAGTTGTGATGACGTTGAGTGGTGGTGATGCAGAGTGATGATGTTGGCTGGTGATATTGGCGGTGGTGACGCTGACGGTGATGGGGTTGAAAAACTAGCAGTGCTCATAGCATGGCTGATGGCAGTGGTGACGCTAATGAGGGTTCCGGAGATAACGGCGGTGACGGTGACGATAAAGATAGAGAGTCGGTCGTTGCCGCGAGATTCTTCACCCGTTTTTCTTCGAAACACGAGTGCGCTGTGCCGTACGAAAACGTATAAGTGAACTTGAAGTCAAGGACCACCTTCTCGCAGAGTTACGTTTAAGACTTCCAAGTCCTAGAATCTCCCTTAATGGTTGCTACAAAAAATCCGCCACTTGCAGGACTCGAAACTCGCATCTACTACGTTACAGTTGTGAGCTGGCAGCTGAATACACACATTCGCTATCGACCCGTCTTGAATTTTCATTACTTCTTTTTGCCAAAGCCTGAATGTTGGGGCTTAATCGAATTCTCCAACACATAAGTTATAGCTGAAGCAATAAACATACAGTATACGACTTTTTTAACACCTAAATTTCGAAACTAGTTTCACGATAGTATAAAATTAATCCTGATAGAGTTATGACATGACTATATCGAGAAAAAGTCCATTCAAGCACCAGTTTAGTTCGAGTAGAAGACTAAATTTATATTTTACGATTCTTTTATGGCTCAGCATTGCCGTATTGTTCTGAAAGAAAGCCCTTTGTAGATATTAGGAGGAAAAATTATTTATAGAAAAAACGGAACAGAATAATGCTTTGAAATACCTCTATCATCATTTTACCTTACACAACATTCTGACAATATACTTTTTTGGTGCATAAAATTAAAGAAAATTACAAACCAAAATTTTAAAACACCTATAAATGTGCAACTATAAATAAAACACATGCTGGCACTCTGCCACTTTCTCATCACCATAACATTTTGCTCATTTCAACTATTGGACCGTTGAATAAAACTTGGGCCATACAAGTGCGACAAAAATTGCTCAGTCTCTTCTCAAAACGAAAACGAACATTTCGTTTTCGTTTCATTTTCCAAAACCTTTTCAGATACCAGAGAATCGCAGAATCACGGTTTCGAACGTCTAATCTTCCCAGTTAAATAATTAATACACACACGCCATTCACCGTCTCGATCGTCGAGAGGGTGAAAAAAGAGACCAATTATAATGTCGTAAGCACAAGCTTGTTTTAACGTGCCTTCCAGTCTCAACTCTTCACAGAGTCCTGCTTTAAAGCTGACAGGGGGTCTTCTTGAGGCGGGCGCAGCGCGAGCGTTGCTGACGGGCTGGATCGATGGGCGTAGGGCAGAAGGGCGTACGGCTGCACCGCGCGGAAGGGCCAAAGAGCTAATCCGCTCAGTCGCAGGGCCGGTGAACTCTCGCCTCGTCCACCGACGCACAATGGGTCGAAACGAGCCAAAAGCGCGTTCTGTCCATCGTAAAGGTGGCTCCACACATTCGGCTTTTGCCGAGCAAAGCGCTACTGCTCGCCCGATCCCCAACAGCTGATGTGTTCGGCGAATGTTCGCGCCCTTTGATGCGTTCAAAAGACCGACACGTGATGGGTAGGGCGAGCGCCGAATGTTCGTCACTCGGCAAATAGCAAGCGACCCTTCCACACTACTCGGGATTTGGCGAGCGGTTGCTCGCTGTTCGTCGAATAGCGAAAGTGTGGAGCCGCCTTAAGGTTTCGTAAGATCACATCTCCATCCATTCCTACATTATTCCAGTAGTATAGATGAGTTTTGCAGTTCTCACAGGCATCCAATCTTTATAAATAAGATCTCTAGAGAAAGAGAATTTCACCGAGACTTAAAGAACTCCACTTTAACTTTAAAGGTCTGAAGAATTTGTTGAAAAAGAAACCACACATCCACTTAAATATGTCAAATGCAACCTGCAACACTCTGACAGCTTTCTTGAAATCTTTATAGTTATATAACTCCAAAACGAAGCGTTCTAAGGCCTTAAATCCTGAAATTTAGAGGTAAAAGGCTCCAATGAAACGTCAATTACTCCGTAATCTAAAGGATGAAACCTTCTGGAAAATTCTATTACATTTTTGCTGGTTTGGCGCAGCTCAATACTACCCCAATTGTTCAGAGACGTGCAGAGTATGCAACCGTATGAGAAACTAACTACTTCATATCCTATGTCGTTGAAATGCACAGGTGTACGGTTTGTGCGAGAGTTTTCTCAGGGGAATGCTAGCCTCCACATAATACGCTAAGGAAAGTTGACGGTTTACAAGGCTCTGTTGACTCAAAGTTCTTGAGAGTGCGACTGCGTGCAATTAGTAATTGTGAACATCGTTACGCCGGTATGGAACAAATAACGGACGCGGTTGAAATTTGTAAACGAGACGACACGTTATTTGCGTAATCGACCACATGACGTTTAATACGTGCCGTAACACCACGTTCGTACAAGGAAAAAACTTATAATTAAGAAATAGCTTCGTTTCGAGTGCTCATACCGACTAAGGCGGCCCAGGGCATCGACTAACGTCACCGCAGTGCCTCTGACAGAAAGATCCTAGGGTTCGAGGACCCGACGGTGGCAAGATTTTCGACATTATTTAGAGAGCTAGGTCGAAATGAGCCACTGTCTGGAGGAGAATTCTAGCGGCCGGCTGCTCTGATCGGTAGTTTTCTATGATTTCTTCGAGCAACACTAGGAGAATGCTGGGTCAGTAACATAACAAAAGGGTCACGGACCGCGTGCGATCTTTCCTTCGCCTTCCTTATCACGCCTTACACATACTTACAAGTACATGCGAAACATTACCACACACGTCGGGACCAGTCGGGGGCTTAGAGCTTGTCCCGGCTGGAGCGGTGTCCCGCTAGTGGGAGATACTTGGTTGGGGAAAACCCTGCTATCCGGCGTGTAGGGCGGCGCTGGCTCTCTCCATACAGCGAGGGAAGATCACCGCCAACTCCGGTGAAAAAATATGCACTACACTTACAGGACTAATGACCTTAGCAGTTATCGCGCCTGGAAGAATCATTCAATCAATTGAGTGCTCATACACCCGTCTTTTGCTGCTTGTACACAGTGAACGACGACATGTGTAAGAAAGAAGCATGCTCAGTTTTTGACCTCTCGTTAAATATACTGATTCGGCGTTCGCCACTATAGGCTAGAAAGTTTATATTTTTTTGATAGCGCATATTTATAAATTATGTATTAATTTGAACGGGAATATTGAAAGTTTAAGTTATTCTTGGGGTTTTGATTTCACAGAAACGAGCATCCGTTCTTTAAGATTCTAACCCTTGGTATCACCGCAGATGTTGTTTCGGCTCAACTTCTTCTTTGACGGTATCGAAAATGCGCCTGCATCGGGACTCGAAATTTCGTCGGTTTTATTAGTGGATTACTAGTGCATGTGGCGCTCGGAGGCAGGGATTTCCCGACAAACTACATATCACTAATGGCCTTTTCAGGGAATGCAGTTTGAATTGGTGAGTGGTTTACCAGCGTTTCCTAATTTCCTTTACCGATTAATCCATTACATATTATTCATTATTTACTGCAATCCTCATCGTTAATCACTTACTACTCATTAATAACTGTTTCGATATAAACTGAAAATAATTAGGAGAGAAATATATTATAATTTTTTTAAAAGATTATAATTTTTTAGACAAATTATCATATCATTATATGGTCAGTCACAGAATAAATTTTGTCAAGTATTTGATTAAAATAATGTTAAAGAGTGCATGAATATTAACGCATTTTCCGCTACAGACTACACTTGCAAAATCCTAGGATTGTACAGACTGGTTTACGTAAAAAAATAACAAAAAGATCAATTATTAGGATCAGTTATTGAAGAGAGGTAGCTTTGGAAAGTTCGTAAGAAATCCCTTACTTTCAATATTTTTCAGATTTTTTAGAAAATAGAAAGCTTGGCAGGAGATACTGACGAAAATATAATGAATGACGATGAAGCAATGGTGAAAGGGAAACGGTAAAATTCAGAGAGCTGAGAACTCAGATGTGGAAAGTTAGCGCGCTAACCACGAAGGGTCACACTGATACACCCACTATCAAGAATGATATCCTTATCTTGGTGCCACATTTAAAGCCTTATAGCTTACGAAGAATTGGACCAAGTACCTGAAATATTTTGATGGATTGATGATTATGATGTAATGAGATGATGGAATTATTAATAAATGTGAAGAAAGGATATGAATGATGGATCAATGATGGAACGAAATGGCATGTAAAATGTCAGAACCCAAGAAAATTTGCCGCAAACTCACTTTGACATCCACAAATCCCACATGAATCAATTATCATTAGAATCCCGATACCCAGAGACCGAAGCTACGAAGCCGAGGACCGTCATAGTAAGTTAAAGCCTAATTTTTACATGACGAGACTCCTTCTGTCAGACCCGCCCTTCCGTCTGACCACGCAAATTTCGCTAGGCTCCTTTTACAATCTAGCGGAGAAAGAAGTTATTGTCTGGGGCTTAAAACAGGCGATTTGAATTTAGCTCCGAGGATTCTTTCAGGCTTGATGATCTTTTACACGCAGTAAATCTACAACACGGACAGCAACTTTACTTCCCATTCACCAGGCGAATGCAGGAGCATTACTCTATCCAACGGTCCATTGAACGTGCGCGATTCCTTCCATCTGTCCTCACCCCTTACACATACATTTACACTAGCATGCACTACACTACCACACATGCCGGGAGACCGGCCGAGAGCTTAGAGCTTGTCAAGCGGCGGTATCCTGCTGGTGGGAGATACCTGGTTGGGGATAACCCCACTAGTCGACGGTAGGTCGGTGCCGGATCTCGCCATCTAGCGGGGAAAGATCACCGCCACCTCCTGATGAAAAACATGTTGTATATTTACGGGACTAGTGACCTCAGTAGTCGACGCGCCCCGAATCACTAACAATCAATCAATCATTAACTTCCCCTCCAAAGGAAGGCGTAGGAAGAATTTTTTCCCCTCGCCCCTTTCGCCCCTAATTTTGGGTACAACAGCCCGATGCGCTGACCGTTAAACCACCGAACCCACAACACGCAGCGACACCCTTCGCAAAGTACGTAAAACTTGGCTCGGCCGCGGGGCTTCCGTCGGCCGGAGTGTGTGGGCGGGGCGGCGGCGCGACGCGGGGTCCCGGCTGGCGCCCCGGCGGCGGCGACGGCGTCTGCGGGTCGCGGCGTCGCCATGGCAACCGGCAGCGCCGAGCCGGCGCCGCGCCCCAGCCTCATAACTCTGCGGGGGGGGGGGGCGGCGACGAGGACGCCACCGCTCAGGCCGGCAATTAGCAGACGACGGAAGCGGCGACCGCGACGGCGGCGGCATCGACGGGCGATAAAACAAGGGGCGACCGCGGCGCGGTAAGCGGACGAGCTGACAACGCGATGCCTGGGGGGGAGAGGTCTCCAGGAACGGACGCGTTTCTCCTTATCGGACGTTAGTGGGGCGAACCGCTGATTGGCGGTCGCCTTCCACTGCTGGAACCGGGGTTCAAATCTCGGTCGATCCATGTGGTGGGTCAAAGTCAGTTCGCGGAAGAGTTTCTCACGTTTCCCCAGCTCCTACTGCACCTTCGCGCCATCATTCACAACATCACTATTTAAAACAGTTAATCTGTTTCAGATATTCCCACCAGGCTTGGCTACTGGCATCAAAATAGAGAATAACATCGTTTAACCGCCAAGACGATTAACCTAAGCTAATGGCCAGTTCGCTGGTTCTGGCTCTTCTGATTCCAGAAGTGTTCATCCGCATGAGGAATTGATGATAGAGTTTGGTTGTGGCGTTCTCTACGAGTTTTTTCCCATTATCTACCTACTAACCGATACTGTACACACATACGTAGGCACAGATACTTATAAACAACGTGGACTCTCCTCCTTTGGGTACTTGGGTTTAAAAGCTACTTACTTCTGAGGTCGAAACTAGATATGCCAGCTCTCATTACATATATTTATTATTATTATTATTATTATTATTATTATTATTTACATTCACAGTCACTGCAAAAAACAATGTCGCTGGCGGTCGCTTAGGTGCTGGCGAAGACGAGTCTTAGACAGATCAAAGGATAGAAGTTCAAGACAGAGGTAGAGAGAAAAAGGGTGACAGAAGTGAAGGCTAAAGCCACGTTTAGGTGGTTCAGGCTGTGAAGGAAACGAAGGTGGAGGTAGAGTCGGAGGT
Organism: Acheta domesticus; assembly: GCA_031308135.1. Lineage (NCBI taxonomy): Eukaryota > Metazoa > Arthropoda > Insecta > Orthoptera > Gryllidae > Acheta > Acheta domesticus. The sequence continues at coordinate 172,633,182 of JAHLJT010002406.1, read as the reverse complement.
GGCAAAGAAAGTGCAGACAAAATCAAATGTGGAGGCAGACGTGGCGACAAAGGGGAAGGGGATCGTACCGGCATTGCAAAGGCGAGATGAAAACCGAGAGGAAGCCGAAACCAGAGGCAAAAGCCGAGGAGAAGGCGCAGGCGTAAGCGATGACGATGTGAGGACGCGAACCGTGGCGAAGGGAGAGCTGGTGACGTGGACGGAGACGAGGTCGAAGATAAGGGAAGAGGCAGGGGATGGGACGGAGGTGCGATTTAGCGATAGTACCTTTGTCAGCACCGAAGAATATAAATAATAATATATAATGGGGGATTCTTCCTTTCTTCCGTCCCCAGGAGCAAGAGTCATTTGAGCCCGGATACTGAGTCGCGGGAAGCGAGGTCGCGGGTGGAGGGCGGGGGCGATGGAAGTGAGGGCGGGGTTGGAGGAAAGGACGGTGGTGGTGTCGATTGATTGATTGATTGTTAGTGATTCCGGGTGCGGGAAGTGGCGGGGGGTTTCTCCCGCAGGATGGTGAGATCTGGCGCCGATCTACCGTGGACAAGCTGGGGTTTCCCGAACAAGGTATCTCCCACCAGCGGGGCACCGCCCCAGCCGAGTCAAGCTCTAAGCTCCCGACCGGTGTCCCGGCATGTGTGGTAGTGTAGTGCATGTTAGTGTAAGTGTGTGTGTTTGTAAGAGGAGAGGATAGGACAAGGAACAAGGAAAGATCTCGCGCGATCCGTGGTCCGTTTGTTAGGGTACTGCTCCGGCATTCGCCTGGCGTTGATCGGAGAAACCACGGAAAAGTAGCGATCAGGCCAGACAGCGACTGAATGCGACCTAGCTGACAAGCTAGTATCGAAAATCCTGCCGCCGTCGGCACTCGAACAACCTAGTACCTCCCGGTCAGAGGCACTGCAGTGTCATCAGTTGATGCACTGAGACACTTCTCCCGGTGGTAGTGTCGAGAGCGGAGGCTAAGGTTAGAGCAGGAGGCTAGCGAGGAAGAGGGTGGGGGTGGAGGCGAAGGCGAAGGCAAAGACAAAGACAAAGACCTCGACACGCAGGCAGGCGGGAAGGCGGGCGGGCGACGTCTGATGAAAGCATGAATGAATAACGGCGCGTCTACCGCAGCCGGAGCGGCGCACGGAGTCGCTCGGGAGCCCGTCAGAAGGGCAGCGGCCCTTAATTAACATGGGCGGCCCCAGGGGCGCAACGCAACCCGCTCCGCACACGCACAGCCACTGCTGCCACGCACCTCGGAAGCCCAACCTGACCTCGTTCACATAAAAGGGGCAATCGTGCTTTTACTGATAAATGACACCGGGGGAGGTGGCTAAGGGCATCAACTTGTGTCACTGCAGTGCCCCTGACCGGGAGGTCCTAGCTTCGAGCCCCGACGATGACAAGATTTTCGGCACTAGCTTCTCAGCTAGGTCGAATTCAGTCGCTGTCTGGAGCAGGGTTTTAGCGGTCGGCTGCTAGAAACTCCAGTAGTGGTTTGGGACCGGTTGTTTCTCCGGTCAACATCAGGTAAATGCCGGAGTAGCACCGTAGCAAACGGGCCCTGGACCGCGCGCGATCTTTCCTTGCTCTTCCTTGCCCCTTTACTTACATACACTTACACTAACATGCACTATACTACCGCACATGCCGGGAGACCGGTCGGGATCTTAGAGCTTGTCCCAGCTGGGGCGGCACCTTGCTGGTGGGAGACATCTTGTTGGGGAAAACCCCGCTAGCTCATAGTAGGTCGGCGCCGGATTTCGTCATCCAGCGGGGAAAGATCACCGACATATCCCAAAGAAAAAATAAACTACACTTATGGGAATAATGACCTTGGCCGTTGACGCGCCCGGTATCACTGACAATCATTCAATCATCTGACAGCTGATGACGAGTGGTCCGTGGCGTGGTGGTGAGACTACACATATTCCACGCCTTCCACCGCTCGCATATTGCACCGCTTCCTTCCTGCACCTTCCGCCGCCGGTGCTCGGGTTCGATCCCAGGCGGTTCCAAGTGGAATTTAAGGTGGACAAAGGTAGGCTTTCTCGGGGTACTCCCATTTCCCCAGCCAAGACGCCTTCCACCGGTACGCTCCATCATTCATTCCCTACCATTTCCTATCTTTAACCATCATTCCTCTAACGATTCACGGATCACAGGGGCGTCTAGGCGATTACCGAGGAACTAGAGGAAAAGGGCTGCGGTTACCTCAGAGGATTATCGGTAGGGGGGACCCGACCTAATGAACTACAGGGCGAGGGGCAATGCTGAGGGAGTAAGGGGCGCCTCCTCTCAAAACTTTAGTTACGGTTGATAGTCGATGTAATTCTAGACGCCACTTCGTTGAAGCTGGCCCCTGGGAGTTCAGAGGGATTTTTTTTACGACAAGTGTCACCCTTTGGTTGATTATTAGCGAGAGATGAAACGTTTGCCTTTATGTATGTCTTTCATGATCATTTGGCAATTATCTATGAGAAGTTAAACATGTCTCAACTACAAGCTAAAAACACTCACACCTTCCGCGCAGTTCGAACTCGCAGTCCTATGGGATGACGCCGCAAACCGTGACGCCACCGACACACAGCCAGTGATAAATAGGGATGGCAATTTGTTTGTCAAAATAGCGATATTTTCTTATACGCGTTGTGATCTTGTAATACACAAAAATAACAAAATCAGCGTGCGGTTTATAGTGAATATAATGTTCCTGCATTCCGTTACACCAGATTTTATTCGACGGAACCACAGAAGTGAAAAAGGGAGACGTTAAATCAGCAGTAACACTCCTGGTTTCTAGATTTTAAAATAAAAGCATGTTTCCTTATACCATTTCTCTACACTTCTACGTCATTTTAGTTCTTTTATATTCTTTATCTCATTAGCTCCATCCTATGATATTTCAACGTATTGATATATAAAATTATTATACTTTGGATGATTTTAAGAAATCAACGATCCTAATACTTGCTGCACCACTATTCCTTTTTGCGCACGTATCGTATCGAGCAATGAGCACGTATCGTAAAGAGCTCTTGTTAATGAAGCTTCTGTCGAGAAGTTAAAGAAATACACGAGAAAAGGATAAGTAAATTGTCGTTCAAAGAATACTGAAATGTCAACGCAAAAATTTGAGTTACTGAACAATATTATTCATATGCTAATATTTGTCACGTTAATATCCAACGTTCCTTGTTATTGACGTAATAGAAATAGAAAACGTTTTCATTATTTGAACAGTTTCGAAAAGGAAAAAGAGCTTTTTGAACTTGCGCTTCGAGGAATGAGATTACCAGGACGTTTCCTGTTTGCCTGGACAGTCAGCGCATAAAATTAAAGATAATGAAAGCATTAAGACAGTTAACTGAAGAAGCACTTTTCCTGGTAACGAAATATGAGTGACTCTTCCTGGTCTCTGAAGGCTACAACTGAAAAGAAAGAAAGGCATGGCAAGAACAATTGGAACTGAAGAAAGTTAGATTAGAATGTCTCACAAAAGCTAGTTCGCTCTGATTATGAAAATTATGCCATTCACGTTTTTGATTCCACAGAGAACAAATTCATGAAAACAATTTTACATTATATACGGAGTTTTAGGCCATTTCTTGAGTTTTCTTGATTTTGTGGTAATGGATTTCGAAGGCTATGATTAGAAGTATACCAATGAGGCAAAAATTACCAAAAATTCGAGAGAACACGAGAAAGTGTGCTACCGTGCGTAACTGCTAGTTTGCAAATGAACCTACAGAAGGTCTTTGATTCTAATCCTTAATATGGTGGATTTTCGACACCAGCTTAGGAGGATAGAAGAATAACACCGTCGCCTGGATATGATGAGAGAAGAAAAACGACGGAGGAGAAGTAGAGGAAGTAGATGAAGAAAGAGAAGGAAAGAAAGAAGGCTAAAAAGAAGAAAAAGACCTCAGCGATGAACCTCAGCGTGCTGGCCGCCAGTCCAGTCGCTGCGACCGAGAGGTGGCTCAGGGCATCAACTGATGTCATTGCAGTGCCTCTGACTGGGAGGTCCTGGGGTTTGACTCCCGACGGTGGCAGGATTTTTGACCCTAGCTAGATAGCTAAGACGGGTTCAGTCGCTGTCTGGAGGAAAACTCTAGCGGGCGGTAGCTCTGATCGATAGTTTTCAGTGGTTTCTCGATCAATAGTACGAGAATGCCAGAGTAGTGCCCTGACAAACGGGCCACGAACCACGCGCGATCTTTTCTTCCTCTTCCTCGTCCTTCCCTCACCCCTTGCACTTACACTACATTAACACATATGCCGGGAGAGCGGTCGGGGGCTTAGAGCTTGTCCCGGCTGGGGCGGTGCCCCGTTGGTGGGAAATATCTGGTTGGGAAAAAAAACGCTAGGCGACAGTAGATCGGCGCCAAATCTCACCTTCCAGCGGGGGAAGATCACCCGACCTCTCGAAGAAAAAACAAGCCCTACACTTACGGGAGTAACGACCTTAGCAGTTGACAGGCCCGGAATCACTAACAATCAATCATCAAGAAGGAGAGAACGTAAGAAAGAAGAAACAAAGAAGGCAAAAAAGTAGAAGAAAGAGAAGCATAAGAAGCAAAAAAAGAAGGCTAAAAAGAAGAAAAAGACAGTCTGCAACGGGATGCACCTCAGCGTGCTGGCCGCCAGTCCACTCGCCGCGACCGAAGAAGAAGACAGCGTCAGAAGACCGAAGAAAAAGAAGACAGCGTCAGAAGACCGAAGAAAAAGAAGACAGCGTCAGAAGACCGAAGAAAAAGAAGACAGCGTCAGAAGACCGAAGAAAAAGAAGACAGCGTCAGAAGACCGAAGAAAAAGACAGCGTCAGAAGACCGAAGAAAAAGACATCGTCAGAAGACCGAAGAAAAAGACAGCGTCAGAAGACCGAAGAAGACAACGTCAGAAGACCGAAGAAAAAGACAGCGTCAGAAGACCGAAGAAGAAGACAGCGTCAGAAGACCAAAGAAGAAGACAGCGTCAGAAGACCGAAGAAGAAGACAGCGTCAGAAGACCGAAGAAGAAGACAGCGTCAGAAGACCGAAGAAGAAGACAGCGTCAGAAGACCGAAGAAGAAGACGCCCCTCATCGTGCCGGCCACCTGCGCCGTCGCCGCGCCATTCAGAAGCAGGCCTCGTCCCGCGGACGAATGAGTTTGCGCACCCCTGCTCCAGAGTACGACGCACCCGGCGCGCTCGCGTACGCAACGGCGAGTAAATTTTTCAAAAATCGCGGAGCGCATGCGCCTTGGCGGCCCGATCGATTTCGAGGGCGGTCGGCGCGGGGCGGTGCGGTGTGGGGCTGGGGGCGGGGCGGGGCGGGTGAGGAGGCCACGCGCCCTGCCAGAATCACTTGGCGCATCCGCCGCCCGCCCCTGCCAGCCCCGCCCACGCCCGCCCCATTCACGTCTCCCCGCACCCTCGGAGGGCGTCGCAAGATCACCATCAGTAATTTTTTTTTCTGATACGTTATAGTTTGTTATTGCCATCGATACGGAGCCCGACATACGCTGCATAACTTACCTGGATCGAGAGGATCGTGCTTACGAGGGAAATATGAAAACAGTTGAATGATGCTATATGTTCTCCAATGTAAAGGAAATTATGAAAGGGAATCATGGGAGGGAAATATGAAAAGACAAAACGAATCTAGTTAATTAGTAAACAAGTGAATATGAATCACTAAAATTAGGTAAACGAATAAAAGCATGTATGTACCATGCGTGTTCAGTGGTTCTAATGATCTCGGACGACAAAAAGGGGTCGGGCCATAGGCCCTGGGGCTTTCTATTGCCGCTTGATCTTTAGAACTCTTACAACCCCCTTAGTGCATACATAACTATGATAAAAAGTGTAATAATTATTTAATTTATACATTATTTTCAATTTGTATTTTTAAATTTATAATCAGCTTGATAAATTAAAAAAAATATTTTAATAATCTTTCTGCTGTCACTAATTTTCATACTAGAAATATTGAAATTTAAACTCGGTGTCTATGCTTAAAATATTAAATTTTAATTTACATTACAATAAATTTACAAATATACATAATGATAAGCACTTAATATTTTATCCTCTTCGGGTATCGAATGACAAACTTTACGAAAGTGATATCAGTTTCATAGTAAGTAAACACGTGTTCTAATAATAACCAGATCGTTTAAAACTTTTATAAACATAGATTTCTCGTTCCTCAAGGAATAAATTCTTAAATTAAAAAAAAATCTTACAAAGGATTTTTTCCTGAATCGATAAAAGCATACCCGTATAAAAGACGTCGTTTGATAGTTTTCCAATTTCGTATTCCAGTATCAAATAAGGTGTCTTACGATACTCATTTTGTAATGTATTTGAAATAAATACCACCACCAAATTTATTATTGGCGTGTAGATCGAAAAAAGTGAAATATAGTTTGAGATGTATGCTTATGCCCGTGTGCTCCCGCCCACAACTAGAAAGATTCTAATATATGAGATATTGCTGGAATATTTTTATCACAGAAATGACACTGTACGTTGGTCACCATAATATACTCCAAAATGAAATACTGCGATAACAAATTGATTTCAAGGTCTTTTTAATAATTTACATCGCGACCCTTGGTGGGCCGTTGGTTAGCGTGCCCGCTTTCTGTAGCGCAACCCCGGGTTCAATTCCTGGATGGGGCAAAAACTAACTGTGCGCTTTCCGTGCGATGTCCCAGTATCGGTTGCTATGTGACGATGAGAAAGCTCACTCCTCAGGTTGAAAAGACCAGAAATACGGCGTGGGGTTGGCTGTGTGCTAACCACACTTACCCCTTAACCCATGACCGTAAGGCCGGGACGCCGCTAGTAGACCTTAGGTCAGTAGTGTCAAGGTCTGCTACTGGTGGCAGTGGCACGCGTCGTGGCATCATAGCATGCCACGAGCTTCTCTGCGCAACTAGCGTCGGGAAAGAAAACTATTAATAACCCCGCCGTTTTAAAATAGGGATGGCGGTGTCTCAGGTAGCGGGGTGATAAACTACGTGGAGGGACGATTTCGTCGTGGCGCTCGTGCCACGGACTCCCGCTCGTGGCATCGACCTTGACCACACTGCCTTAGGTCGTGAAGAGCTGCTGTGCCAAAGTATATACATACACAGATTTACATCATAGTCATATATTTTTTTTGCCGCTTAACTGAACGAAAATCTTTTTGGCAACTTTTCCCGGTTCTGTCCCCGCGTCCCTTCCATCCCCTCCCGGACCACGTGACAGCCAGCTCCCGCTCCGCCACCACCGGAGTACTGGAAGGCACCGCCAGGAAAACTGCTCGGTTATTAAAGCGCTGGCGGCGTAATGCGAAATTAACGTTCGCGGGTGACTGGCACTTAATCAGAACGTCCCCGCAGCCGGCGTCGCAGCCCCTCACCTCGTCCTCCAGCCACTGGCAGAGCCACGCCCACACATCAAAGACATTTTTGTTGTTGCAAATTTACTCAATTCATTCAACAAAAATTGATCGTACACATAGATTCAAATAAAAATCATGTATTGAAAATATCTCAATTTTTTTTCTCTTAACTTTTCTCCTTCAATTCGAAAATTTAATTTACGCCCTAATGTTGTGATCCCTAGAAGAATCAAATCGAAATTTCCTAAAGATAAATTGCGTCCACCTTAACTATTAGTAGTATTATTATTGATACCCAAACAAATAATTTAATTAAAGTCAAAATTCTTTAAGATTAAACAACTATCTTAAACTACCAATATTAGTGATGGTGTAAATGAGTTAACGCAGCAGAAAGGAAGAATTGTCTCAATTTTTCGATCCACTAATAGCAGAATTGAAAATTACTTTAAGAATGTTTATAATTGTTACCACCCTGCCACTTTTGTGGATGCGTTTACGCAAAGTTGCCAAAACCACACGGCCCAGGTTCGAAACCCGATCGGGATGATAATTCTTTGGACAAATTTAATTTGACAATATTATGGAAGAGTAAAACATGGCCCTATTTACAAATTTTCATTGAAAAATTGGGAGCCTTTTTCGGAAAATGCGCAATTTTGAGCTCATTTGAGCTCACAACACTTATGAGTTCAGGGATGAAATGTTCACTTATGAAATATATATATATATATATATATAAAATATACATTTGTGTAATTAAGAGAATCAAAAGGATACATACGAATGATGTTTATGTCATGTAATTTAGTGTATTTAACTCTATCTATTAATGTTTACATAAAAAGTAAGTCATTTTTAAGAAAACCTTGTTTTTAAAATTCACCTTGTAAGGCGTAAATGCGGAATCTACACACATTGTTTAAAAAAGTGTACACAACCTCAGTTAAAGATCTAATTTCGAAGGACAGATTTCGTTCAGAAGAAAAATCTCTTCTTCAATATTGAATTCGTAGTTGTACGAAGACGCCGAAAAATTGTGAAATTTGCAATTTTCAAAAATTCTGATATATCAACGGAAATTGGTCTTGCGCCATTTTTATACGCATACTTTGTTCCATCCGATAAAAAATACTTAATATAGTTGCATCATGTTAAGTGCCCCCAAAATTAAAATATCCGTTTCAAATTCAAGGAGGAGCAGCGACATCAGCCGGTATAGGGAAATATCAATGTTGCTGAAAAACCTGCTTACCGTTTAGCCGCTAGCGATGAGACAGCTTTAGACGGACGGACAGACGGACGAAGAGACTGACGGATAGGTGGACGGACGGATGGACAGACAGACGGGCGGACAAACGGACGGACGGGCAGACGGACTGGCAGACAGACGGGCAGACGGACTGGCAGACGGACGAACAGACGGACGGACAGACGGACAGACAGACAGACGGATGTTTTTGCTGTAAACCAATTTTTCGGGACCAGGGACCGACAAAACGTGGATTCTGACTACGTAATATGTTAGAGGAAGTAGTTTTTTACATAAAGGAACAATAATTTAGAAGTTTTTCGGTATCAGGGACCTACAATTGGAATTTTTCCGCCGGAAAATAGCCGTTTCTCGTTGCTGCTACATAACTCTATATAACAGTACGATTATGAATTATGCGACAAAGTTAAAAATCAAGAAGCGTTGTATGACTTGAGTCAGGAATGAGTATCAGACATTGAATGAACTGATTAATGTTAGAATCAATTAAAATAAGGTTGGAGACTCGCTTAGTTTTAATGGAAATGTGGCAGTGTTCAGGAACATTTTCAATGCATCTTTAACGTAGAGAATCACAGTAATGCGTGAAAACCAACTCTATAAACATTACAATCCACTAAAAAGACACTGAAAGACTAATTTAGCTAAGCATCACCATATTTCCTATTGTAGCGTCACGTTGGCTGTCCTGCGCGGGAGGAGGTCGCAGAAGGCTCGCACATCTGAGAGCTGAGTAGCTGGAGCTACAACGATGGGGGTTAACAGATATTTTAAGAATCAGGTCGACGCCAGCATGGCTTGTCCTGCAGCTAGTTGTCACGTGGTAGTTTGCAAACCTCCCTCTCACGCTCAACGGTGATTAGGTGAGGGTGAGCCGGCAAGTATAAATTGAGCGGACTCGCTCATTCCGGCCAGTTTTTGTTCTTGAAGGCCTCGCGCTTTGGGCAAAATTCACGGCAAGGCTGGAGCGTTTTCGTGCGTTGCACGGGTGGCGAAAGTCACACGAGTGGCGCGGTAGGAGCGTGCATTCGAGGCGGGGCCTATCTGTTAAATGTGGTGTATCCACAGGACTGTACGATCGCGGCTGGCGGTCAGGAAATCCCCAAAACTGTGTACGGGGTAGTACAATACATTATTTGTACATTTTGTAAATAAAAATTGTATATGCATTTTTAAGTCTGTGTGCTTACTTCTACGATGCCACACCATCCTCTTTAACCCTGGACTGCCCGTTATGTATCGGTGATGTGCAGACATTTTAACTTATTGGAAAAATGTTCTACATCAAGAGGCGAAAGCTTTTATCTCTGGGGAGTAGCTGAAAGCATTTACGAAACTTGCGTGTTAATATTGCAACAAAATCTCGTTATAAGAAGACTTCTAACGCCATTTCCCATTTTACTTAAGATACGACTTGCTTAAAAAGTGTTTAGCGAAGAGTTTATCCAGATTTACTGAGTAGAAGTCAATAAAATAAAATACAGAGTACGTCTGTGCAGTGCTACCGTCAGTTCCGAAAACAGAGTGGCACTAAAATGAAATGTTTATGAATATTCCTGTGTAATCAAGTAAATACAGATTTGACTTGAAGGTGACTGCATTTACTTATTGTATTTTAATTGTATTAGGAGGTCCATCTAAGTTGATAAATCAAAATGTCTAGAGAAATAAAAAAATGTCTGAAATAAAATGTCATTATAATTACACCTATGTATTATCTATTCAGCTTTGTTTCGCAACGAGACTGTTAGGGAACAGGTCAATTTTGAAATTTAAAATGGAATTTACCTTTTCATTTTTTTGTAGTTTCGGATTCTGCAGCAAAAGAGGGCATTTTTATTTGAAGTTTTTTTTGTTGTTTCGATTCTTGATGTAAGGCCCTTTAAAAATAAAACGAAGTCCACTTAGATTTGATCTAGAAACCTACGATAAACGAAACCACATCATTCGTAAACGTTTTAGTAAATGTCTTCAAAACTGCGTGGGATCTGACTGATTTTTTTACTGCGGAAGGTGAAATGATGATAGCGAAAATTGCGTCATTCGCTATGCCTTATAACGAACGGCCAAAATAAATAACTTGTACTTCATTAATAGAAAATAATTCATTATCTACAGTATAACGAGCGTTTTATAAAGCAATTGGTTGCATAATTGGGTGTATAAATCAGTGACAAGACATTCACTCATGACAAGAGTCGCTTGTATTCACTTCTAAAAATGAACATTAATAGTATCAATGCCAATGGAACATTTGTGTGGCGTTTCACAGACATAACGCGAGCACAGGCGTCTCTATTCCCCTTGTAGGCACGCACGGTCGAGTGTGTTGGAGCCCAGTCTCGTCCACTCCAGATGCGCTCGCGTCCTTCTGCGTCGCGTATTCCCATAATGCACTCGGCGCCGTCAGCCCCCGCGCACAGCCCCTCCCCAGGGCCCATCACCACCCGCCCCCCCCGCCCACCCATTCCCTTGTAGCAGAGGTCTCCCCAAGGCACAGGCCATCGCCGCGACCGCAACGACGCGCGCCTAACGCACGGTCCACGGGGACCTTACGGGGAAGCTTCTGGCACACAGCGCAGCATCACACGTTGCATTCTTCTTAGGACCGGAAGTAACCGGACGGTGCACAGACATTTCATTGTCATGATAATTCTTTAGTTAAGGAATACTTATTAATACCATTAGTCCGATTCAGGAAATAATCAACCCACTCCGTTATTTGTAATTGATTCTATAGTAATTCCCGGCGCGTAAACGACCAAGCTAGTTTGTCCCGTAAGTGTAGTGTGTGCTTTATCATGGGCGGTGGCTTCCCCCGCTGGACGGCGAGATCCAGCACCGACTTACATCTCGGGTAGCGGGGTTTTCCCGAACCAGGTATCTCCCACCAGTGGAGCACCACCGCAATCGGGGCACTCTAAGCTTCCGGTTAGTCTCACTAGTCTGGTAGTGGATTGTATTTACGTGCAAGCGTGTGTAAGGGGCGAGGATAGGACAACGAAGAGGAAGAAAAGATCGCGCGTGGTCCGTGGCCTGTTTGTTAAGGTACTGCTCCGGCATTCGCCTGGTCTTGATCAGAGAAACCACGGAAAACCATCGATCAGAGCATCCAGCCGTTAGCATTCTTCGCCAGACTGTTGCTAGTGTCGAAAACCCTGCCACCGTCAGGACGGAACCCCACTATGTCCCGGTCAGAGGCACTGCAGTGACATTCACTGTTGCCCGAGGTAACTAAGCAGGTCCGTTATTTGTGATAACGGCCGTTTACAACACTTTTTCTAATACTACGTTCTTATAAAAAAATATAAATAAGAAAGAATACCTTTTCCTTGGAATGTGAATACTCATCGGCCAGCCTTAGCTACAACTCACTTATTTCGACGACTCTGAACGGATCAATGGGCTGTAAAATCTTAACCGAACGCCTGCCGGCAAGAGTGAGTGACTATCTGTTCCTCTGGTTGCATTAATTCGATATAACAGAACAGTTACGAAGAGAAATGAATCAACCTGAGTCGCTCTGACTTTAAGAAAAGAGGCACATAAGTAGGAAAAAAATCTCCGCGAAGATTGAAACAAGTAAAATGGCGTCATTTTATTTGTTTTATTAAATTAGTACAAATTGAGTTGTGTTAGTGCATTGAGTTTTGTTTACTACGAAACTGTAGATCGTTGAACTAGGCTAGGGTTTCAACCAGATTGTTTTAGACTGGCTAGTCACTGAAGCTAATTTAGTTGATGTACGTTCAGAGTACAATTGTCACGTTCCAGAAGAGAGACATGCAAATACTAGTTTGTAATTAGTGCAAGGTAATGCTCGGAAACAGTTGCTGAGCTAGAAACTCGAGAAATGCACTTAATATAGCTGCTCTACTGCAAAGCACAAGGTTTGTGCTCAAAAGGGACGTTTCGTATTTATTAACAAAATAATAAAAAGAACTATTAAAAATATTGAGACAAATACGTCTGACTGGAATTTTAACATTTTCTTTTTGCTAATAATAAACTACATGCTTTTGTTTTCTTTTGGATCGTCAATTTTTATTATTACAGATTTCTACATTTTGTCAAGTATTTTTTTCAAGTCAATATTGTTGTTATTATTATTATTATGTTATTATAATTATTATTACTATTAAGGCTCATACTTTCACGTAACTACCTGCGTCAATCTGTGAACGTTGTTACGCAATCTTTTCCGTGGAGGAATGTGCGCTACTCATTCTTTATCGAGAAACAAACCGACTTTCTCTGATAGAGCCGTATATACCCAACTCCGCTCTCCCAGTGGCACTCCCGCTGGCATTTAGAATGTGCACCCCAAGCACATTGTCTTCATTCCATGCTCACATAGTTGAATATGAACATCGCGTCGTTTGGATCTTAGTCGATTGAAATTCCTGGCCTTTCAAGCGCAAATCGTAACCCAATGAAGCGCAACTCATTGAAAAGGTCACGTGCTAGAGAAGAATTTTCAAAGGCAAATTTCCTACCCATGGGGTTTACATACTTTTTTTTTTTTTCAAAGGCATCGGTCACAATTTTCCTGAGTTAATTTCCTTAAATAAACTGGTATGAAAATTCATTACAGTGCTATTTACAGGTTGCACTGTAAAGTTCCATTTTACAACCCGCTTGAAGCAGGAAAACAACCGAAATGCGACCCAGTATGAAATAAAAGTCCTGGCGACCCCTACCGCGTGCGAGACTACATCTACAACCGCAGGGTAGTTGGGAAGTCCGTTGCGGCGAATGTCGCACCCCTCGAGATGCTATCCGCGAGGGACTGTCGCGTGCGAACGCGCGTGCCTTGCGTGAACGCGTGCACGCACGCACGCAACGCACGCGCGTCGGTAGGCCCGCAACGCTTGTGTGCGCGCGCACAGTCGCCGCCAGCCTTCGCGGACCAGTCACGTACCAAACGAGGTCCTTATGGAATCTGATTCTCCGTCAGCCAAACAGTGGTTTGGTGTTGGGTAGAGAGAGGCTAAAGAAAATACGTGAAATAACCTGAATCGTTTCAGGGTGGTTCAGACGTCAGTTGGATCATGTTTCTCTTAATATTAACAGATTAATTCCTTTACAGTTTCTTTTTCAGAGACATAGGTACCTGCACAAAGAGTGGTTTCCTATTTTCTTTGCCGTCTTTATTTCATCGGAGGCTTCAACAACGAGCTATGCACATCGTGCAAGTTTCTCGTCACCACTCTGGCCTCATTTTCATTCTAGTACCCCCAAACCCATGCGGGGAATGCTTCGAGAATGTGGATTCGGATTGTCCTTTAGAGACATAGGAATAATCATTCATGTTAAATATCTTTTACGTTCCTTTAACACTCCCAGAAAATGTAATACCTATACGTTCGTTCACCACATGAAATTGTTTCTCGGTATACCATATAAATTACTTTTTAAAATTTGTTTCTTTATTTTGAAACATGGCTGAAATTAATCTGCAAATATATTATAGGTCAATGACCACCGACATGGCTTTTCACCAGTTTATTCTCATTCAGAACATATTCGTAAAATAACGAATTAGAAAGTAGAAAATTCAACCATTTTGATTTATTTGGTCATAAATATTTTCTCTTGCCAAACCGTCCCTTGTTACTTCCCCATTTCCTTTAGCTACAGTCTTGTACATTTTGTCAATGGTTTCTACTCTATACAAGCAGATGGTTTATATTTGCTTACGCTCTTAAATACATTTTATTTACCACCATTGCGTGAGTCTTATCACGTAAACAGAGGGTGTACGGACACTTTTTCACCCATTGTATGAGCGCTGACACAGAAACGCAATTCCCCTTTGGGTCTGGGGCATTCAGAACGCGTCGAGATATCGCGAGAGGCATTCCTCAACCGAAGCGATAACGCTCCACGCACAAGGAAAGGGAGAGGAGGAAGGAAAGGCGACGAGGAGACACGTGTGCTGTGCACTGCGCGACTCTCACGCTCGAACACGCTGACAGCTCGCATCCAAACACGCGCCTCTGAGTGGTGAAAATAAAATACCAGAAAAAATTAAGGATAACACGACATTCAGAGAGAAATGCGGCATAAACAGCAATTTTTTGACTGAAAACTCGATTCCAGGAACTGCAGGTTGGCAGATGTCTCACACAAAGCGCGTATTCTGATTTGGGCGTCGACGCAAAAGAGCGCACTGAATCATGATTCGTGTCATCTCATGTGGAATTGGGTAGGTTTGTATGTTTAATTTAACCCTGTGTATTGTTGCAGATGAATCTTAGTTATAGCTAAAATGTGTTCAAATCTTTCAATAGTTAATAATTGTTATTTAGAAACGAGGTATTGAAAAAACCAAAGTTCAGAAAGAACATTCATTCGAGAGTCACAGGGAGAGGGAGCCAGGGCGCAGACGAGAGCACATGCAACGGCAAGCATACGGCGGCGGGGAAGAGTGATGGCGAGAGCGACGGCTGGAACAAAGGCGAAGGTGGGGGCAACGACAAGGGCGGGGACGAAGACAAGGGCGCGACCGAGGGCGTCTGCGGGACAGAGACAGAGAGAGAAAGAGACAGAGAGAGAAAGAGACAGAGAGAGAAAGAGACAGAGAGAGAAAGAGAGAGAGAAAGAGAGAGAGAAAGAGAAGGACAGAGAGAGACAAAGAGAAAGAAAAAGAGAGAAAGAGGGAGAGAAAGAGGGAGACTGAAACGAAGAGAGAAAGAGAGAAAAAGATAGAGACAAAGAGAAAGAAAAAGAGAGAGAAAGAGGGAGACTGAAAGGAAGAGAGAAAGAGGAGAGAGAAAGAATGAGTGAGAAAGATCAGAAAGCAAGCGCAAGAGCTTGGAAGAAAACAAAAGCGAGAGAGTAGGCGACGAGGCGTTTCGCCCTCTCATTCGCCTTTTTTCTCGCTCTCTGCCAAGCCTCTGTCTCGGCCAGAGCGACAGCGAGAGTTTGTGAGAGGGCGAGGACGAGAGGGAGTGGGAGCGTGAGGTCCATTGAGGCAAGCGCGTGGTCACGAGGGTGAGGTGGGCGCCAAGGTCCTGAGTCAGGTGATTCAGAGTGACATACAATTTCGGTCTGCAGAGGAACAATACGATTTTTAAATGTTACATGTGTTATCACGTAGTAAAATTGCTATTAGGTTCATAATACATTATCATACATTCACTACACACTTTTTCTTGATTGGTCAAACGTTTCATTAAATTAATAAATTTTAAACCTAGTAAACATCCACAAGCAGATCACAGAAAAATACTGGATGAAACTTCGAATAATTATTGTATTTACTATACACACAATAACACTGTCATGAATTTCAAAATCTTATCATTATCAAAGGATTTCCAACGAACAAATCGGTAAAAGGTTACGCCAGAGTCCCAAGACGAGCATTTAGTTTGTACCAGCAGGATTCGAACTGAGAACCTCGCAAAGGCCGAAGCACCTTTGGGCCGCCTCCCCATCGCAGACGGGCGGAGTGTGTGCCCCGCGCGAAATGAGTTTTCCCAGCTCGCCGTCGCGAGAGGCCGGCCTCAGCCAGCGCCGCGGCGTCGGCGTCGAGTGGAGATCGCGAGGCGCGGAATAAGTCGGATTTGATTGGAGGCTGCCGGCGCTGCAGGCGTCCGCTGAAAGGGCGCTCGTCAAACGGCGCGCCGCTCCATCTCGACGGACCAACTTTGCAAGAGCGCCGCGCGCGCCGCGCCGCCCGCCCCGACGCGCAACTTGCGGAGGAGTTAGTAGGCGTTCCCCAAGGCACTCCTTCTGGGACCCCCCCCTCGTGGGTCAACAGTTGGTTGCGAAGGGTACGTGTTTAAAACGAGTTATTGACGTTTCCTTGAACGTTCTTGCTAGAGTTTGGTGAGGACGACGTTTCGGGTTTTGGAAAATAGAAATGACTGTGTGATGTTCAATCTTGTGAGCTTTTATTGACACTCATTGACTCAAAACTAAATTGAAGAGTGTGAAGTGGTCGGTGAGTAACACGCAGAAATGTTTCATATTCATTTACAAGCGTTGGCTAATTTGAGCTAAGGTTGTTGTACTCATCATTTTTGTCATTCCCCCAACTGGAGGATGTTCGCATGAAATCGTTGTATTTATATAAATAAAATGCAAGAAAACATCTTGTTAAGAAATAGCATTTGAATGAATAATTATTTGATTCAAATTTTGTTTATTGTGAATTAAATTAAAATAGTAATAAAAGTAATCAATGCGGAATGTTGCAATTTGGGTTTTATTGCCTATCTGTTTAATGACCTAATTCATAAAACGCATATTCTTTTCTCAATTTCTATATGCTTTGGATCAATTCTTACAATACTCTTTTTTGTGACGACCTCGGAAAAAAGAAAATCCCTCGTGAAGACTATTTGTTTCATAACTGCATATACTCTGAGTCTTTAATAGCTGGCGCTCAGCTCATTTGACTGAAGAAAGAACACATTTTGCAGAGCGATGCGGACTTTAGAGATGCTAAACTGCTTTAGAATCTATAAAAAAATCTCATACAAGCCTCAACAAAGCATTTAGGTAGCAACAGAGTGTAGAACTAGTTGTGATATCACTTGCTTTCTACCGGTGAAACAGAAGTTAATTTCGCAGTCAATTCCTGTGAAATTTGGTATGTTTTCTACCATTTCCTGTCTCTCATTCTATCATTGCATTAATCCATCACCATTCGTAACACTCTATGTATTACTGCACCATCATTGCACCCTTTCATTATTAATATCCGGTCATCAATTCATCTCATGAATCTCCGGAAAGGATGAAATGCATTGGTATAGGAATCAGAATTAAGTAGAATGGCGTTATGATTTTTGCAATTGAGCGGACTGAGACTTGACTGAGATGATTCTGGTATATTCTCAAATAAATACTTAAGCTTCATTGTCCTGGAAGTCCTAGGATGTAGTTCCCCTGCGGTGAAATGTTGATCGCTACAAACTTAAGTCAAGCGAAACCAGTCGAGACGACACGTATCGCGTAAGGAATGTAGAGAACAGCTGCTCACATCGGTCGTTTGAGTGTTTTCCTTTGATTCATTCCAGGCAGATACTAGGGCAGTGATACCTGAAAAATGGATCGTGAAGCACGCGCGACTTTTCCTACCCTACGTCGTCCCCCTTCCTATTAGCTGGACCGGTCAATGAACTAACGCTACATCATCGAATTGTGCAGCCCATACGGCCTCGAATGACGTCGGAGTCGAAAGTTGAAGTCGGAGTCTAAAGACGTCAGTAGTAGGAGCGGTCGGCGGAGCAGTCGTCAGAGAGCCCGCCTTCCACCGTTGGAATCGGGGTTCCATTCCCGGTTGAACTGTGCGGAATTTGTGGAGGACAAAGCAGGTTCTCAGAAGGTTTTCTTGGAATTTTCCCGTTTCCCTGCATACCATCGCTTCATTTGATGAATCATATTTTTACTAAGGTTGCCAGATTTGGTTGCCATTGCATAGTGATAATTGAGAAAAATAATTGAGGCTGAGGATTTGTAGTGAAATGAGGTGTGCACGATATATAGAATAGAATAGACTACGGAAGTTGAGCGAGTATGCGTATTTCACGGGAGAGCTCGTCTTGGGGTGGAAAACATCCATGAGA
Source organism: Acheta domesticus (assembly GCA_031308135.1). Classification (NCBI taxonomy): domain Eukaryota; kingdom Metazoa; phylum Arthropoda; class Insecta; order Orthoptera; family Gryllidae; genus Acheta; species Acheta domesticus. The sequence goes on along the minus strand of JAHLJT010002406.1, from coordinate 172,614,966 downwards.
GAGAAATAGAGAGAGCAAGAGAGAGATAAAGAGAGAAGTGTGAGAGAGAAAGAGAAGAGAGAGAAAAGGAGACAAGAAAGGAGGGCGGACAAGAAAAGGAGGAAGTGATATAGAAGAGAGAGATAAAGGGACAGAGGAGAGGGGAGGAGATAATGAAAAGGGGAGAGAATGAAGAGATACAGAGAGGGAGAGAAAGGAAGACAAGAGGGAGAGAATGAAGAGATATAGTGAGAGGGAGGGTAAGGAAGAGGAGACGGATAGAATGAAGAGATATAGAGAGAGGGAGAGAATGAAGAGATATAAAGAGAAGGCGAGGATGAAGAGATATAGAGAGAGGGAGAGAATGAAGAGATACAGGGAGAGAAAGGAAGAGAAGAGGGGGAGCATGAAGAGATATAGAGCGTGGGAAAGAAAGGAAGAGGAGAGGGAGAGAAGGAGGGAAAGCGGAGGATGAAAAGGCGAGAATGTGGTGCCGCCCGCAACGGTGTGCTAGGTGTGGAGGGTGCGCGTTCCGGCCGGTGGCCGGGGTGGGGGAGTGAGAAGGGTGGGGTGGGGGAAGGGGAGGATCGGAGAGGGCGCGGCGGCCCTCGGGCAATAACTCCGGGCGAGCGCGGCGTCTGGCAGACGGATCGACGCCCGACGGGCGGCCCTGCCAGGGCATCGCGGTCGAAGCCAGCGGCATGCCGTCCAAATCTACGAGCGGGGAATGCAACACACATTTTTTGCACAACGTTACGAAAGTAATTTAAAAATGTTTGCCGTTTTTTACGCGGACGCGAAAAGGAATGCCGGGAAAAAATTCAAGAGATAATCAACAAGTTATTTTCCCTTTTTAGAGGTAGAATAAATCAGTCGGGAAACTTTTTTTTAAAGCATCGACTTCTTCTTCAATATTATTTCTGAATGTATTTAATTGTTTACCAACTATGTCTTTCAAATATCCCATGTCGGCGGGCAGTTTACGTAGCCATAGACTTTTACAATTCTACAGGAAAATCGTATTCCGCGTAGGTGGTTGATGATATGGCATTCTCTTATAATAAACTGTTATTGCATGATGATTTTAAAACTCAATTCACCCGCACCGCAATAGTAGAGCTCAGCTAGCATTAGCAATGTGTTTTCTATTCAATCTGTCTCCGCACCTTCAGACTTTTAAAGTTTGGCGAAATGAAATAATTTTTTTGCTAATAATGTAATTGGGAAATTTTGTTGAGAGGTTCGACTCTTAATATAAAACCCACGCACAACGATAAGTTGTTTTCGCATGATTTATATTCTTTAATTAAAAAAAAGTATGTTAATTTTCATCAGCTGTGACACAAAGACCATACTTAGGTCTTTATTTCTTGCCTTCACGATGGAATATCTTATGATCGCGGTCCTATCAAGCAGTGCTGGCGATGCGACAACTAGCGGCACGACCGAGAAAGCCGCGAACTGCCGTGAGATATTCCATCGTGAAGAGAGGTCCTCACGCGCCAAGAAATAAAAATCCAAGTATAGCAGGTCGCCCTCTGATGTTCGCGTACGACACTACTTCCTTCCCACACGACCACCTCCATCACGAGACATCATCCGAAGCATCTGTCGGCGGCGTCGGCAGCAGAGATCGTCCGGCGGCGGCGTGGCGGGGGCGGGGGCGGTGGGCGGAAGGGCCGAGCGCGAGAGACAGTGGGCGGTGGGCGGGGGCGGAGGAGGAATCGATAGCTCCGGAGCCGGCGCCGACGCGGCGGCGGACGCAACGTCGCTCCCACGCGTTTGGCCCCGCTCCCGCCGCCTCCCCCCCGCAACAACCCCATCTCGCCCACGCACCCGCCACCGTCGGCGCGTGAATGGGCCGAGGCCACGTTGGCATTCGGGTATTTTGAAATTTTTCTCAGTCAAATAAAAAACAAAGTTTGTGAGTACCTACACTTCCTGCTACATTCTACACAAGTATAGTAGTTCTATGAACACGTTCGACATCGTCATGACCGTCTTAGGTAGCCCAGGGCATCAAATTTTGTCACTGCAGAGCTTCTGGCCAGGAGATCCCAAGGTTCATCAGGGCTCAGGAAAGGCCGAAACGCCTTGGCGAGAGAAATGAGAATTAAATAGTTAAAGCGGCATTATGATTTTAGCAATCGAGCTGTCTGAGACTTGACTGAGATGATTCTTATATATCTCATCCCCTCTGCAGCCCACCCTCTCTCCCACACACCGCCACCGTCGGCGTGGAAATGGGTCGAGACAATACAGTAATACCGTCATTTTTATAACTTTTCTAAGTCAAATAAAAAACAAAGTTTGTGAGTACGTACACTTCCTGCTGCATTCTATACACGTGTTGTAGTTCTGTGAAGAAGCCCGACATCGTCATTGTAACCGACTTGGGTGGTTCAGGGCATCAAATATTGTCACTGCAGTGCCTCTGACCAGGAGATCCAAGAATTCGAGTCTCCACGGTGGCAGGATTTTCAATACTAGCTAGACAATTGGGTCTAATTCAGCCGCTAACTGGTGGTCGGTTGCTGCGATCGGTAGCTTTTCACGGGTTCTCCGATCAATTCCACGCAAATGCCGGAGCAGTACTCAAACAAACGGGCCACGGACCGCGCGCGATCTTTCCTTCCTCTTCCTTGTCCTATTCTCATCCCTTATTTACACAAACACGCACATGTACTACATCACCACACTTGGCGGGAGAACAGACGGGAGCTTAGAGCGTGTACCGGTTGTGGTGGTGCCACGCTGGTGGGAGATACCTGGTTGCAAAAACTCCGGCTATCGATGTGTAGGTTGGTGCCAGATCTCATCATCCATCAGGGAAGACAACCTCCCGGTGAAAAATTCATGCACTACTCTCACGGGACTAATGACCTTAATTGTTGACGTGCCCGGAAACACGAATCAATCAATCAATCGTTATTACGTAACAAGTACAGAAAGTGGCGCATAAATGAAATGTTGACGAACGAGGTGACCAAGGGGGCCGGGGCATATTGAAATGAGTACACCAAACACACATTCATATGAATTGTGTACCTCATTTTTTTGATACGAATGTTCATGGAAACTTACAAGTGCATACACTTGGTGCCATTATCAATTTGCAAGGCGGCAGTCTTGTTGATTCATATCGCCGCAGAGCCTTTTTTTAAGCATTACCCTGTTGTTTCATATGGCCATGATTTCTTTGAGGTACGCATACGGCAAAGACTCTTTCGCAATAAACGTGCCGTAAAGTAACAATTTCGAGTCAATAAACGGCGAAGCGAAGTTACCACGCATGGATGCTGAAAAAAATTGTTTTGGGGGAAATTCTAATATCTTTGTTTTGGATGCTTTATCGCTATAACTTCTTTTTCGGCGTCCCCCCGTCACTACAGCCGCATCAATTCCCTCATAGGAACAGGTTAAGTGTTAAAGATAAATATTTATTCGCAATACACAACACACAAACCTTCAAAATCTCCTTCGTTAACACCATAATATACACTATGCATACAAGCACAACATTAACCAAGTCAGCATCCGTTATGAAGATTAACACTGGAATATCTAAGGAGTACATTAAATTAGTTTCTTAAACTGAAAAACACTTCTAACTATTCTGGCATGCAAACAATTCCATTTCGTTATCATTTGATTTGTGAATGCACCTTTCCCAGCGCATCCACCAATCCGGTCTCAGAGAGCGAGCCGTCGGATATACAAAACTGTTGTACACTACGTTTCATTTTACGTGCTCCACTGCATTTACTTCGGGTGGAGTGGACACAGTCCTCAAATTTATTTCACACAGAACGTAGAGCTCTGTAATTTCTCGAAGGTTTTCTTCCAGCTAACTTCTCCCTGCTTCCTCCTGCCCGCCTATGCAGTCAGGTCCGTTCCCTCCCCGCCTTCGGAAATAAATGGGATTTGGCCCAGGGGCACGGGCAATCAACGCGCCCCTCCGAAGAAACCTCAGAAATCGTGGCTCGGGGGGGATGTCGGAAATCGTGCAGTGGTTCGTAACTGGATAAAGCGGTATGCGGGATGGATGGTCACAGCTGTACGTCCCGCGCCTTCAAGAAGGCAAAAAGAAGGATAAGCACGCACCAGTTGTGAATAGTCTCTTCCGTGTAACGCGGGTTTTGTCCGTCAGTAGTCGGCTAAGGCTAAAGTAAGGTTGTCCAAATAAGTACAGTCGACTCCGGTTATATAGGGGACTCGGATATACTGAACCCTCGGTTATAGGGAACTTAAGTCACTGGTTGTAATTAATATTTTTAGTTTCTGTCTATATTTTCAATTACATCCAAATGTTGGTCCATCATTTAAAAGACAGAAAAAATTCTTGAAATAACACTTGTAGACAATATTAAATGAAATTCATATTCTTCACAACGTTTCGGAAATAACTGGTTTGCATCATCAGGTGACAAAACAAATAAATATAATATTAATTTTAGGAAGTAAGGGTCTAGGGAAATTACTAATGAGAAATGTACAAAGCACACAACTGAAAATAATGGATTTTCTAAGTACAAATGGAGATATCGAAAGTTTCAGTTGGTATTGTTAATGGATTTTGTTATATTCATATCTCTAAATTATTAAAATCAATCGTTATGGAGAAATTCTACTACCGGAACCCTACAACCGGTGTCGACTGTAATATGTGATTTTTTTCAGTGAGGAGATTAGTATGAAGGAATAAAAAAATTACCAGACTCCTGTTTGTAACATGTGACATAGGCCGAAATACAAATGTATTCTTTAGAGACCACAGGCAAGAATTATGATGCCTGCTTCAGACCAAGAAACAACTGGGCACTTCCAAAGTTGCTCTTCTATGATTCTTATGAACATCTACCACCTCAATTGCAAAGAATTCACGGCAAATTTTTTTACACACTATCAACACGACGCTTATTTGAACAGGAACAATGACTTCGTGATTATACACTGGATATTTACATTTGAACAGAGGAATCTCGTGGCAGGTAATTTCGTGGCGTGGTAAGTAGACGTAGCAATACTGTAAAAACATTTTACGAACATTTTCACAAGTAACAATGACTAATGATCGGGACTTGAAAGCGGAAGAGAAAGCTTGTTATTCATAGCCACTAAAACATGGAATGCATCTTTACTTTCCCGACACGACTCGTAACACTGAATCTTAGAAATTAGAAATTAACGCCCGTAAGATGAGAGAGCACGTTTTGATTGGCTACCCTTACTTTCGCTGAGCATTATAGCCGATTGTCGACCGACATATCGTTGTCTTTGATGATGGGAGAGACCAGCTGGGTTGGCCCAGGGCTACAACTGTGGCCACTACAACTGGAGTCGCTAACTGGGAGGTCCCAAGGTTCGAGTCCCAGCGGTGGAGGATTTTTGACACTAGTTCCAATCGTAAGTCGAATTCAACCGCGCGGTGGCTGGAGAATTCTACCAGAGGGAGACTCTGATCAGTAATTTTCCAGGGTTCATACGGTCAATTCCAGCCATCTGCCTAAAACATCGGATATGGAACGTGCCTGATCCTTCCCTCCTCACGCTTGTCTTCTCTCCCTTTACACATATAAAGTTAATGTTATAGAGTTACTCTAAGAAGGGACCGCTTTGACAGGTAGGGAAACAAATGAACGCCATGCAGGGCGTTGACACTGAAAAGACAGTGATGCAGCCTATTTGCAAATGAGCTAATTAAAACGAACGCACTGACAAAATGAGTGCGTGGACTTAATCTGCAGTTGTGTTGCCAGCAGTGGCCAAGCAGTAGCTGTCAAAGCAGTCCCTTCTTATAGTAATCTCCCGAGACCAGTCGGTAGCATGGAGCTTGCCCAGCTGGGGTGGTGTCTCGCTGGATGATAGACCTGTACTCGACATGCAGGTCGGTGCCACATCTCAGGCTCCAGTGGCAGTGGGGCACCGCCACCTGCCTAGACGGAACAGACACTTCATTTACGGGACTAATGGTCAGCGTTAACAGTAGGAAGCAGTAAAACGTTCCATGGCACTTTGTGTGTGTGATCGTGCCCCTGTGCCTCGCTTGACAGCCCTTCCGCTCTACCGCGATTTTTCTAACTTTGTCCCTGACGGTCCGTTTTCGCGATGGAAATGTGTCAGTATTTCGCGTCTTTCTCAGTCGTGCCGCTAGATATCGCATGATCGAGACAATATTAAGCAGTGCTTGCGATCATACGACATCTAGCGGCACGAAGGAGAAAGGCGCGAAATACCGTGTGATATCCATCGTGGCTATAGGGGCTTGAGAAACAAAGTTATAATAATCGCACTATACCGGCACGAGGGAGAAAGACGCGAAAAGCCGTGTGGTATTCCATCGTGGCTATAGGGACTTGAGGGGCAGTTAGAAAAATCACACTATAGATCGCCGGGAGCGTTTGCGGCGCGGCGCGCCGTTCAACTTTTATGCCGCGCCGCCGCTTCTAGGTACGTGGCGGGCGCGGGCGCGGGCGTCGGTTCTTCCCGGAATGCGCGCGCCCCCCCCCCCCCGGTCAGGCCGCAGCCACGCAACACCCGCTCGGACCGCAACCACTGTGGCCACTGCAGCCAATCCCACGGGAGGTCCTATACTATTTGAAGTGGCGCTTCACGTAAATCAGCTGGTACGGCGTCATTCAATCGGGAGCTTGAACGTCACCATAATGGCGTCACTGTAGTGACGTTCAAGCTCGCGATCGGATGACGTCGTAACAGCTGATTTACGTCAAGCGCCACTACAAATAAATCGAAGTAGACGATTTGAGTCCGACAATGCACCTCGACAGTCATTCCACATGGGCCTTTTTCAACTCTCCGTTAACAGTTGACAGTAGGAAAATGCATGCGCCTGAAGAACAGGAGGAGACGAAAGAAAAGGAAAAGGAGGAGGAAAAGAAAAAGGACAAGGACCATGAAATAGATAATGAGAAAATAGTGATTTGGCGATGAGCCATGTATCAAGGCACATGTTTTGCTGGATCCCAAGAGCAGTGTTTGGAGACTGGTAAATGCAAGGGACAGATAACTGTCACCGTGTACCTTCTGTGAATTTTCTGGAACGATGGGACACGCGTTCTCCGGGAGCGCGCTATTTAATAATAATATTAATAATAATAAAATTATTAATAATAACAAAAATAAGTGTAATCAGCTATGGCGTTCACAATCACAAATATCGTGCGTAGTTCTCTGCCTTTTTCATTGAAGTGCAACCTGTGAGCAACCTTGCTGCAGAGGACACTCTGCAGCAAGAAGAACTTACATGTCTCAGCGTATGTGCTGTCGCTGTCCTTCAGTTCTGTTTTGAAAAATCGCGCAAATATTAGAAATAACAATAATAATAATTTAATAATAATAATAATAATAATAACAAGGTCTAAAAGTCATTCAAAGGACTGGGAAGTGCAGGAAATTGCTTTATTTGGAACAGCCCACATTTTGCGCAAAGTATTTTAGAGGCACCGACAGTCCCTAGATCTGCTCCTTAGGTAACTGGTTGCAGCCTGGAGTAGGTTTTATATTCAGCCGACACATAACATCTTTAGTCGTGATATAAAGGAATAATAATAATAATAATAATAATAATAATAATAATAATAATTCTTGACAGTCTTTCCTAATCCGTGGGGTGGAGTCGCCCAGTGCGCACGCGCGCACTGCGCGAGGTGGCCAAGGGTCGAGCGACGTCAGACAACGCGGCGCGTCGCGTCGCGTCTTGGCGCGCCCGGCGCGGCGCGGGGCGGGGCGGGGCGGGGCGGGGCGGGGCGGGGCGGGGCGGGGCGGGCGGGGCGGGGCGGGGCGGGGCGCACGAAACGGCAGACGTGAGGGCGGAACGACAGCGCAGCGCAGAGGACACGCGAGGTGGTCGCGAGGGCGGGGGCGGGGCGCGACGCCGCTCCGTCCTCAGACGTCCTCCGTCCGTGACGTTGCCCCACTCCACCTCAGCGGCGGCTCCAAGAAATGCAAACGCCCAGCGACTTTGGTTCCAGCAGCGAGATCCCGAGGTGGGAATTTAAATATTTCTCGAGTTGGGGGGTGGGGGACGCAGGCACTGTTATGGCTTCGGAAAATCTTAATATTTTGAAAATTCTTCATGTTCAATATTGAATAGTTTTATATGTATCCTTTTGTGTGTTTAGTTTTTTTTTGTTAATAGAACAGGATTCTTTTAATGAAAAAATATGGTTCATATCCCATCTTAAGTTTGAGCCAGACTCTTTCAAAACTGCTGCCTTTTAACATTTCCCTAATAAGACCACTTGTAATAACAGTCAGTTGGGAACTGTAGAGCTACGTTGCAGTTGCAGTTAACGAATAAATTACCCTTAAATTCTAAACAGGTTTGGTCCTACTTAATTTATTGGATACCATATTGTTATATTTTTAACAATAAAACTAGTCTTGCAACAACACACCTTTCTCTCATTTTTTCTAACTTTTAAAAAAAAATTCAGACAGTTCAACAAAAGTGAGACCCGTGCCATTTTTAAACGTCCTTCGTACTATCCAACAACAAAATTTAATAAAAAACAATGGAGCATTTTTTCCATTCTGAGAACAATGTTCAATAAAATATACAGTAATTATACCAATGTCGAAATAATAAATCAATACTCCGCTTTGAAGGAACATATATCACCACCATGAGACTCACGTAACGAATCAGAAGCTACCAAGATAGAATTCCTTTCCACCCTATCGTTTCTCTCGCAGCACGTTCGTTCGCGAAGGGTTGCCACCGTGACGGGAGAACGAACGACAGGGACGAAATAATTCCGCACCTACACGGATCTGCTCTACGCGGCGCTATGCAAGGGACGTGCAACGACAGATCCATTCTGTTTTTTCCTCTTTGGAATCGGCAGACGGCGACATGACCTTCGTGACGGGTGTGACATCCCGCCAGTTCGCAGAGTCAGAAACTCTACAGAATAGTTTCTTAATGCGCATAGGTTTTAAATAAAGGGAGAAGATTTGGGCATGAAGCGGAAATGATCAAATAGAACGCTCCCTAGACTGCCACTAATACAGAGAGGAGCTGTATTTAATATTTGTTCGAATTAACTTTTAGCACGTTCATGAACTGAGGTGCATGAGGAATAGACAGTTGTGAGGCACTCAACAAGCAGAATTGAAATATTCGAATGTACCTTTTTCTTTCAGTTAGAGGTTCGCTAAGTTGTGAAATATAATACAGTAATGTATACAGTAATAAAGATGCATTTTATGTTGACCATCTGATTTACAAAATTCTATCAACTTTAAATTGCCTCCTGTAAAAGCCACTTCAGGTGATGCCTTGAGTTATCTAATCCCAAGCATTTCCATTTAAACATTGAAGGGTTCAGTGAGCGATAGTCAAAAGGCACAATTTTGAGTTTTTCGAGGCGAGGATCCCACAATGCTTTCGGAGCAACCGAGCGGAGAGAGTGCTAGCAACAAAAATTCCATTGGTAGCACGAGCTGCGGCTTGTAACCAACAAAACGTAAATTACTTACTCATCACAATCATAAGATGCAGGAAGTGTTGTCCCCTTCCCATGTTTCCCAATGATCTGATTGCTACCAATATAAGTTTATTTTTTAACAGTTTATTTTTTAACATTTTTTTTCGGCTCGATGCGGAGAGAATTCACTGGCGCACTGTACGAATAACCAATGGCGTAGCTTCAGTTAGTGTCACCTGGGACAAAGATAATGGTGTCACCCCCCATAAATTAAGTATAAAAATATCTATTGCTGCAAAGATTATGCATTATTTTATTAAATTTTATATTTAATAAAATAATGTATAATCTCTGTTTATATTTGCAATCTTTGTTAATATTTTGTACAAATAATGTACAATGTATTTATTAAATTTATTGCGTTTTAGTTGTCATTATTTCCTTGCTTTGCTTTATTAGTATTTATGATTTAAATGTATACTTATTAAATTAACATAAATGATTTTTAATTACGCCATAAAAATATTATAATTTCAACAATTAAATTTTATAACTTCTAAAATTATCAAAACTAACCATTAATATATATTTTTAAGTAAATGATTTAAATTATATAATTCCAACTACGAAGTATTTTAATTGGTGTCACCCCAGAATGGTGTCACCCGGCGCGCCCCCCTGCCCCCTCCTAGCTACGCCACTGCGAATAAGTTACTTTTAAAAGGGAGATTTAAAATAGTAATATTCGAAAGAAAAAACTAAATCGTGCAACAGATACCATTTTTAAAAATCAATTCGTTCTTCTAGGTTCACAATCAGTCTAATGAGCTAAATATATATTTGCAGAGACTAAACTGATTGTGCTCTTTTTGCTGCCTAGTCACACACGAGTACAACTACTTTAAAAATTGTGAATTGGAAATTGACAAACAACTGTCGTTTCTAATTGAATCCATCTCACCTATTATAAAGATTCGGTACAAGCGCAGTAACGCAACATGCAACCAAAATATGGACCGATTCAGCGATCATTGATTTTGACGGTCATTTGTAAAGAGATGTCCCAGTATTCAGGTTGCCCCGTTAGAACGGGGAGAAATGTAAAATTCATATTCTACATTAAATTTTCAGCCACAAAGGTAAACCCAACGTGAAATTCTGTCATCGATCGCACTCTAATGACCGAAGCACCTAGTACAGTCTTGTACTACCCTAACATGAAACTTCTCCGCGTGATAATGAGCTTTCTATATTCAATGGGCCTAAAACATGTACACGCGTACTTTCTGGAACGGGTGGGACAAATATACTACCAACCCCACGGTTCCGTTACGTCACAAATTGCAAGAATAAGACAAATTCTGAAAATAAACCGGAAAATGTTTAGTGGGGTTAATTTATCACTTATTGTTTAAAGATTGGTCGGCTATCGTGGTTTGTATGTTCAGTACTCGGTGCGGTTCACAATTGTCGCAAGTCAAACCAAGAAATAACGTACTTAAATAGAATGAATGGTAAGATAATAAACAATATGTGTGTGGTAGTACTTATTTAAGAACGATGCCGATTACCAATTTTCTTCCGCAGAAATGTCAACATGAACAATAACAGAAGCCCCCCCTCCCGGGTCCGAAGTCGATGCTTGAAGTACTCTACAGCACACCGAGCTTGTCTGTCCGGCCGTGCAAATGCGTGTGTGGAGGATATGTGAAGGAGTTGTTTGTGGCGCCTCATGCTACGTAGAGAGCCTATGAGTATGCAGGTGCGTAAACCTCCAAGGCAACTCCATCATTGCGGCGTCGATGGTATAACGGTTAGCATAACTGACTGTTATATCCAAGTTCGCGGGTTCAAACCCGATCGAACCGTGGATTTTCAAGGACGAAAACATTCTTCGAACGCGTTCCTTCGAAAGGGAAGTAAAGCCAGCTGTCCCATGTTAGTAGATTTACTGCATGTAAAATATCCTCAAGCCTAAATGAAGTCTCTGGGCTAAATTCAAATCGCCTGTTCGTCGTCGCCCAAGAAATACCTTCCTTCCGCTAGTTGGTGAAAAGTGCGTAGCAAAATTTGCGTGGTCAGACGGAACAGCAGACTTATGGCCTGAGTCTCGCCACGTAAAATAAGGCTTCAATTCAATCATTTCGCGGAGGCGAGGAGTGTCAGGAAGGCTTGAAGTCATTTACATCCTATTCTTACTTTCAGCCGGACATTGGTTAGAAAATTAGTGGTTAAATCTTATCTATTTAAAGAACGAGTTTACGCGCGAAACGACATTCATCATCGGTAACAAATATTTCATACGAACGAAAAAATTCCCGTAAATAACGATTCCATAAGTGAAACAGTTGAATGTTGAAGATGAAGGTTTTGTATAAGAAACAACGATACATACAAACATTGTGCATTGTGTGCACAACGCATACGACCAATTCGCAATCACAACGCCTCTCAAATTCACGTTGAATATCCATTAATTACGAATGTGCGTTAGTATCCAATTGCATAGAAAACTTTCGATCAAGGCAGCCGGCCGCTGGAACACATGCTTGGGAAACGAGCATCCGTTCCGTTGTACCTATCCACGCAAACAAATACAGCGTTTGGACTCACAAAACTCGTACGTAGGACACTGGTTGACCGTGTCCTGAAGGACTGTGCACGTTACCCGGTTCCGAGTACGATCCTCTACTGCAGTGCTGTCAAGGTCGATGCCACGAGCGGGAGTCCGTGGCACTAGTGGCACGACGAAATCGCCCCTCCACGCTGTTCATCACCCCGCTACCAGAGACAATGCCATGCATATTGTAAAACGGCGGGGTTTCTAATACTTCCCTTTCTGCCGCTAATTGCGCAGAGAAGCTCGTGGCATGCCATGGTGCCACGTCGCATGCCACGGCGCCACGATGCGTGCCACTGCCACCAGTAGAAGACCTTGACACCATTGCTCTACACCCATGAGCCCGTCCAGACAGACCTACACTCGCCCTAATAAAGCCGACCGGGCCGAGAGAGAAAGCCGTCAGATTGCCGAACTGTGAACAAGATACGTGTAGAAAACGGGCAGACAAGGCTAGGCATCTGTGAGCACAGCTGGGATACGGAAAAATACGAGTCGCACAAACACGGACAGCAAAAGCTATGAAGTATAAAGGCGGCTCCACACATTCGGCATTCGCTGAGCAGATAGCTACTCCAGACCCAATCCCGACCAGCTGAAGTGTTCAGCGAATGTTCGCTTCCTTTGATGTGTGCAAAAGACCGACAAACTGTGGGTAGGACGAGCACCGAATGTTGGTCGCTCATCAAATAGCAAGCACCTCATCCACACTACTTATGATTCGGCGAGCGGTGTTCGCTACTCGCCGAATAACGAATGTGTGGAGCCGCCTCTACATGAACGGTTTTTTACGAACCTGCTGAACGGATGAAGTAAACGCAACCGATGCATTTTCTGGAGTAAGGAGATTGAAACAGTGCGTGAAACAACAATTCAAACAACAGCTTAGTACTTCTTGCATGCACACCACAGATACGAGTATATATAGTAGCACCGCACGCTCCAATAGACTACCATTGTCCAGAAAGTTGTATATTTTTCATGTTACAGAATTAGCAATAGATGCTTGAAACGGATAGAGGTGACGTAATGGCTGTAGAACAAACGCACTGATGGGGTTGGGGGGATGTCTGGAATCGTCCCCCCATAGAGAGTTTGATGACCCCCTGCTGACTAAGAACTAATTTAACCCAGATAGGGACAAAAAGCATTTCCAGCTTTTTCATTAATGTTTGCCAAATTGTAAAATGATCAGATCAAGGAATTCAAATCACTGGAACTCGAAAGAGAATTTTCCAAATCAGGGAAACTGAAAAATGCATCCTTCAGATTTATTGAGACAATAGTAAAATTGCAATTGTAGAGACGGTCATCATTTCAGTAGTCTATTCAACATTAGTCATTTAATTAGTCATTTCAAAATCTCCTGGAGATTTGAACTGCCTCCTGGAGAAAATCGCCGATTCGCATCCTGCGGACGGTCTCAATAGTCAAGAATAATGCACGAACATTTTCATTGCGCTAGATGGGAGAGGTCTGTGTTTGTGTGTGTGTGTGTGTGTGTGTGTGTGTGTGTGTTGGGAGGGGGGTATTTCGAAAACTGGACTACTGTATCAAATCCCTGGGGAGGTCATGGCACAATAGCTAACGCATACGCCTTCCACCGCTGAGGCCCAGTTCGGTCCCCGTCCAATCCAAGTGGAATGTGTTATGGTCAAAGAGGGTTCTCCGCAAGTATTCTCGGGGCTCTCCAGTGCACCGATTCCCCTCACTACACGATTCACCACACTCCAAATGCACCGATTCCCCTCACTAACCCATCCCTATTATCGCTTTCAACTACTCTTCATAACAGTACACTTGGTCCTTAATACCCCATTATTTAAAGCACCTCCAAATCCCAAAATCAAACCTGTATCTCGTTTTTCGACGTAACTAGTTTCTATTATAAAGGAACAAACATTTCTTATTAGCGCAGGCCATCTACAACGTCCTTGACTTTTAAAAAAATCAACAATTCAGTGGTCATGGGGTAGAAGCTCTTGAGTCAAAAATCTTAGTTTGGGGAAAACAAGGGTTAGATTACTAAGCCAACGCCTTTTCCTACGCTCAGTACTATTTCCCAATGCGTTTTCTCATTAAGGATGCAACATTTGAATTCGGTCGTTTTTCTAAAATAAAATATAGATACTTAATTTGTAGTTTCAGTTCTTAATCCCATTTCGCCAAAAACAGACTTAAGAACTTTTACCCCGTGACCACAGAATTACTGGTACAAAGGGTATGGATTCCGGATCGCAAGAAAACGCGCGCGATTTTTTTTAAACGCATGTACGGGTTCTCTTTCACTCTTGTCCTTTTCTCAGGGCATGCACCCCACCACTCCGCCCGCACCTGCGTAGAACTTGGGCGGCAGTGCGGCGGCGGTCCCAGGGGCGCGGAGATCTCGTCCAGCCGCCACGTGCTCCGCCATCGACCGGCCGGCGGCGTTGCCAAACGCACGCCCACCGCCGCCGCGCCGCGCCGTGCCGCGCCGGCCACGCGCCCCGCGAGGAGACCGGACCCGCAGCGCTCTCTGGCGGAGCGCTCGACGGATGCGGCACGCCCCGCCCACGCCCGCCGCGGTCCAGCGCGCCCCGCTTACACTGCGATTTTTCTAACTTTGTCCCTCAAGGCCACTGAAATTCCATCTTCGCGATGGAGTATGTCACGGTATTTCGCACCTTTCTCAGTCGTTCCGCTAGATTTCGCATGATCGCGACCGTATCAAGCAGTGCTTGCGATCATGCGACATCTAGCGGCAGGACCGAGAAAGACGCGAAATGCCGTGTGATATTCCATCGCGAAGATGGGCCTTGAGGGGCAAAGTTAGAGAAATCGCAGTATAGCCGCTGGGTTTTTTTTTTGTTTTTTTGTTTTTTTCCACATTCGACGCCCAAGCAAACGCCCGGGAGAGGTGGCTCAGGGCATCGACTGATGTCACTGCAGTGCCTCTGACTGGGAGGTACAAAGGTTCGAGTTCCGACGGTGGCAGCATTTTCGGCACAAGCTATATCCAATGCAGCCGCTGTGTGGAGGAGAATTATGGCGGCCGGTTGCTCTAATCCAGGGTTTCAGTTTTCCGTGGTTTCCCCGATGAATATCAAGCGAATGCCAGAGCAGTACCCTAACAAACAGGGCACGGATGGCCCGCGATCTTTTCTTCCCATTCTGTGTCCTCTGGATGTCTGCGATTCCGGATGTTGAATCCACACATCCACAGGGCAAAGAATGGGAAGGAAAGAAACGTTGGCAAAACAACCGAGTTTTAAATTCTTTTTGCTCCTACTGACCAAGTCCCTATAACCTGACGACTGTATATTTTATTTTCTCAACTTTTACATTGGTTGTACTGTATAAATTCGGTGCTAGCAAGCACAAGAATTGGTACAGTTTTACAATTATTTACAGATATTTATACTAGTATTTACCAATTGTTAAGAATTCACAAACTTTCTCACAATATGACAACTGAATAGGACGACTGATTTTCGTAATGCACTCTCTATGGTATTATATATAACTATTACTATTATAATAAATGTTTCAAGAAATAAAATAATGAAAGAAAGAAAGAAAAGAAAATTATTTTCCCCCAAGAGAATCCAGTTGTGAAACTACCGGACGATTCGAAAAAAAAATGCACCATAAATATATGTGATATATTTTTCAAATTATTAGATCGCTGGCATTGCTTGGAAATAAATGCATACAATATAACAATGAAATTTACTCGGATAGGGGCTTCTAATTTTGCAATGTACTAGAGTACATTAAATACTGTCACTGCCGTAGTAAAACGAACTCTGTTTTCAAGCGAAAAGCAATTTAAGTGATTCGTCGAGCAATGCCTGCAGTGTCATTATCCCGCGAAGCGAACCAAGGTATTTTTGCTACAACACACCATACTTCTAAATTGGCAGATCAAATTTGCCCAAAACAAGTTTAATTAAATGTCCTCACGATAATGAAATACCGATAGACCCCGTCGCGTCAAAATAGGGGAAAATAATTAGGTTTATTGGTCAACAACGCTTTCAATAAATGCTTAATTTACAGCAAGAGACCAGGTGAAGGGAGATGCGGTATCACCATGATGACAGTGTGGTATTGAGCATCCGCCAGCAACAGAAACTACAAAATTCAACAACAGACTGGAAGGGATTCGAATATTACTGAAATTGTAAGATTCATATTCACAATTTCGTACATACTACATAGGTTTCTAAGGAAATTCTGAATTTCTTACACAAGACAGAATGCTTCTTAACTAAATTGCCACCCATCAACGTTACATTCGAATTAAACCTCCATTTCAGTCGTGTAACCGACGATATCTTAGGCAGACCAATCGAAATTAAAACACCCTCTGATCTTTGTATCACATTGAAAAGTACTGGTATAATCCTCTAGACTCTGACACTTAAGAACAGGGAACGAAGTGCCTCATTTAGACGTAGGAGTTTTAGGCACATGATTATGTTAATTTTTGGCCTAGACACTCGAAATTAATCATGAACACTTCACGATTTTACGATATTACAGAAACTTAATTTATATGGCTTATAAAGTATACTTTAGAATTAGTGCCTAAAAAGGTCTATTTGTCCGTTTTCGGGTTTGTACCTGTGCTATGGTTTTGTAGACGATTCATTTCAAGGAGAAACAACTCTGTTATTTAAATACATGGAACATCGCAAATGTAGTTCCTTAGAACGTTGAAATCATTGCTACGTATCGTTTGAACGTATCGTTGCTAGTGATTGCCTCAAATTACAATCCAGCTCTTTCGGTTACTTTTACTTCTTACAAATATTCTCTTGTTGGGCTCTTTTGCTAACCTCGATCTGGGCGAGTACAAAATGCGATCAATCGTTCAACCAATGTACAACGTCCTGTTTTTTTCAACGCACGGACAAGTCACTTTTGATCAGTCGTACGTCAAAAAAATGATAAAAAATTAGTTTAATGAAAGTCAGCAATACCTCATTCTCAGAGTTGCATCTCTGGTACGACTGATACACACACTAGGCATCTTATTGCTTCAAGGTTTCGTGTGACAAAAAATGCAATTATAGTTTCAACAAATGCCAATAAAACAGATGAAAGCAAAATAAAATATATTCTGAAAATTTATTTTCCTCTCTGTTTATAGGGCCTTTTTAAGAAATTGTAATGACTGTTTTAGCCTTTGAAGAGCCTTTTTTATACTCCTAAAATGGAAAGTTATAGAGCCTTAAAATCTGAAGCCTACTCATTATTCCAGTCTCCCCATGGAAGGTCTATCGGTTTTGGGCGATCTCCAAAAGTTTCAAGACGCCATGCATTGTTATTTGCCTTCCATAGTTACCAACCTCATTTTATTCTAAAATAATTCTGTCAGTAGTATTACACATGTATAGGACTTCGGAAAAACGTTGAATATTTTCCAGTTACAAACGGCGAATATGATAGTGCCACATATCTTTGACAGTTTGACCCGCTTCTCCTTCGTAATTCAGACCAATTTACTTTACTGCTAAATGTCGCAAAAAATGTCTCTCCTACGTTACTCATCACTATCATACGGGTGTAAGGCACTTAACTTGAAAAGGTACGTCTACACTGACTTTGTGCCTCTGATTTCTTGCAACTTTCGACAAATTGTGTATGAGCAAAGCAAATATTCATGTGAGATGAGTGTATCAGGTTCAGAATCCGTTTAGTTCATCATTCATTCTAACTTGAATGCACTAACATAGCACGTGAATGCATTTTCGAAAAGTCACCCCTTTCAAGCGGCAAGGGGTACAAGGGAAGAGTGAGGGGAGAGGAGGCGTTTCTTTCGTAGTCGGGTAGAGGGAAGCCGTGGTGCGCGAGGGAAAGGAGATGGGGAAGGATGGGGAAAGGAGAAGCGAGGGGAGGGGAGAATCGGTTGCAAATAGCGGTGACGATGCGGGCGTACGGTGGGTTTGAAAGAGGAATAGCAGGCGGACGGGAGGAGGGTTAGAGAGCTAGATGGTGGAGACGGTGGGCACGGGGAGTGCGCGGGGGCAGGCGCTGACGCAGGCGCCGAGGTGAGAGACAGGGCGGGAGTTGGGGCGGCAATGGAGGAGAGCGTGGAGGAGGGCGTGGAGGAGGGTATGGAGGAGGGCATACAGGAGAGCATGGAGGAGGGCGTGGTGGAGGGCGTGGTGGAGGGCGTGGTGGAGGGCGTGGTGGAGGGCGTGGTGGAGGGCGTGGTGGAGGGCGTGGTGGAGGGCGTGGTGGAGGGCGTGGTGGAGGGCGTGGAGGAGGGCGTGGAGGAGGGCGTGGAGGAGGGCGTAGAGGACAGCTTGGAAACGGGCGCAGGAGCGGGGCGGGAGCTGGCGCGGGGGCGAGGGCGGACCTGTGGCCGGGCGCGCGGGCGGGGGCTGCAGCGAACACGGGTCGTGGGCGCGAGGGTGGGTGCTGGGACTGGCGCGGGTTTGGCTCAGGGAGAGCGCTTGGAGAGCGAGCGAGTTGGCGCGGGGGACGATTGCGTGGGCAGCGGCGATTGCGTGGGCGGCGGAGGTGCAGGTGCGTGGGTGGGAGACAGCAGTAGTGGGCGCGTGGGCGAACGCGGGGCGATGGTGTGGACGGGCGCCAGCGCGGGGGCAGGCGCGGGCGCGGGGGCGGGCGCGGGGGCGGGCGCGGGGGCGGGGTCGGGCGCGGGGTCGGGCGCGGGCGCGGGCGCGGGCCCGAGTGCAGGCGGCAGTAGAGCAGGGGCGTGGCCGCTTCGGGGTGCGCGCCTGATGACTCACGCGCGCCATGCAGATGCGTGGGGGGAGGGAGAGGGCGCGCTAAGGCGAGGGATTGACGCGAGCGCCGCGGGGGAGATTTACGGTGGGGTCGTGGCGGCGACCCCCTCCCCCCAAGACGACTTCATTCTGCAACGGCCTTTTACGCAGCGATCCCGCGCACGGGGCCAGTCATTGACTCTCGCACGGAACAAAGCGGATACTGCTCTGGGATACTCGCTCTCTCCCCCACATCCATTAACAATATTAGCTCCGCAACTCAGTTACACCTGTTACATGAAAATTTTTTATCGAATTTGATTTCAAAACACCACAAGGCTAGGCACTGCCGGATCACCATTCTTTAAAGACATTTCCACTCGAAACGCCTTAAAAAAGACGACTAGTGATGCTTTAATACTCCTCAGACACAATTGATCTGTTCTGAAATGGCATATTTAACCCTGCAGAGTCAAACTGATGTCACGTGTTTCAAAAATGAAAACGCTGATTGCTTTCCACCGTTGGCCGACGCGTCTTCTCATCGCGCCATATATTTTTATGTCGACTTTTGCACTCGCCGTTCTTTCATTTCGTTGTTTTTGTCTTCGCTCGAGTTATTGCTTTCTTTACAACCGGGCAAAGTTCCCACTGTAATATTCTCGTTCGAGTGTCACTTCCGTGAATCTACGACTTGTTACGTCGTTATATTTTCAAATAATACGTACGCTTCCCAAAGAGGAAACACAGAGATCCGTAAACTCTTGATAGCGAAAATGAAAGACAAAAAGAATGTGTGAAATGTCATTCAAATACACAAATGTCACCAGTAATTGTAACACAGGAGATTTTTTTGTGTGTGAAGTTGAAAGTAGAAACATTACAATTGGCTACCAAGAACATACAATGAAAGGTACTAAAGAAGAAGTGAACTATAGAAAATAATGTGCTTGAAGTATCTAAATATTATATGTTGATTATACATTTGCCTTTTCCGTAAAGCATATGTTTAAAAACTGATTTGGAGGAATTGGGAAATAATGATTCATCATTAGGCAGAAGATTAAACTATTCTTCTGATCTCGCATTGGATCTCCGAGCCATCCTAACCAGGGCCTCGGTCAAACAGGCGAATGCTGGGATGGCTCAAAAAGACCACTATCACCTCTCATCATAATCCTATCACCTCTTAATTCATAATTCAAGGCTTGGCAAACTTGTCTTACCAAAGGGTACAGTCGAAAAGCTGATCCCTATAATGACACACGTTAATCTCTATCCGGGATATACTGGACTACGGAAGAGAACGTGTAGCGTGATCAGTAATGACCGATATGTAAATAATAATAATAATAATAATAATAATCGAGGTCAACCGAATGTGGGCACAGGTTGTCCCGATAGTCTTCGGAGCTCTGAGAATTTTTGTAAGAACTTGGTTAAACTTCCAGGTTGGTTTTTGAAAGTACTTGGTTAAACTTCACTCAAAGGACTGAGAAGTGAAAGATATTGCTTTATTTGGAACAGCACACATTTTGCGCAAAGTATTGTAGAGACACCGACAGTCCCTAGATCTGCTCCTTAGGTAGCTGGTTGCAACCTGGAGTAGATTTTAAGGTCAGACGACTCATAACATCTTTAGTCGTGATATGGAGGAATAATAATAATAATAATAATAATAATATAACTTTTGCATTTTTATAATACATTTTCATGATAACGAAGAGTTCGTCATCCAGTTTTATTTCCAAGGCCCCTCAGAAGCACTCGGTAATTTCCGCCCCCTCAGAGAATACCAAACATTGCGCGCGCCCCTCCATTCGCTCGCCGCCCGATCCGCGCTGTTGGCGAGGAGGTGGGGGGGGGGTAAGCCCTTCACCCTTCGTTCGTCGCCGCCGGCCAATCCCATTCCATCATATCCCGCCGGCGCGTCTGAGGGCTCAGCCGAGCTTAGCGTGCACGGCCTAGCCCCGGCGTCCTGCGCGGCGGCCCTGCGACACGGCGGACGAGGCCCAGATGATGGATCGCATTTGCGCCCTGCTCAGCAAAACACTGGATCATTGCGCGAGCAGTCATTTCCGAAGGGAAAATCTCCCTCGCTGGATGCAACGGCGCAACTCGGAATTTCGATCGAATGAGTCAGGGTTGGTACACACCAGGGTGAAAGAGCGTATTTACTTGCGGTGGACCAGTACGCGGTAACCGTAGACTGCTGTCAGCCACTAATTCTACTCCGCTAATCCTAGACAGCGATCTTAGATAAGCAATCCTGGACTAAAGATTCTGCATTTCATTCATTTATACAGCTTCCTTTTCTGATATAGATGGATGCGGAGTTGAAGAAAAGAAAACCCTGTACACAACACTCCCTTTCTCTAGTCGATTAACCTGACCTATTTTACTTTTCTTTTTTCTTTCACATTCCTCACACTACCTTAATTAATTTGAAGGCTTCATCACCACGAAAATAATTTTCTCTTTCAATTTCATCTCTCTCTCTCTCTCTCTCTCAAACCACTCTTTCTTTGTTTCTCTTTCTCTATTTCTCTTTTTCTCTCTTTTCCTCTCTCTCTCAAACTTAAATTTCCATTACCTGTATCATTTTCACTTCTTTCACAAAATTGTTCCCATTCCAAACTCCATCTCAACTTTTCTATCCCTTTATTTCTTCAACTCTCCTTTTCCTCATCTACCCTTATAACGTAATTTCTACTCGTATTACAATCTCTGTAGTCTCACATCCCCGTTCAAGTGGAACTATGTTTGAGTCTCCCTGTGGTGGCTTTTCGGCATCAGGACAATCGCAGAGCCGAAGCCGACCATTGCCTGGATGAGAAGCCCGAGGCTCTGATTGGTCGTTTCAGTGGATATCTTCGACCAATTTCAGACGTGGGCTGGAGTAGCATCTTCAACATCGGGCAACGGGCCACGCGCGATGCTTATATCTCAGTCCCTTCTCAACTCTCATAAGGGCCGCAGGGCGGGCCTATCCTTCATCCTTACGTGACACCCGCATTTTCTGAAAAGTCTCCAGCAGTACTGTGAGTGCTTTGATATCAGGGAATCAATCTTGACTGGAATAACTGTTGCATCAGACAAGAAAGAGTTTGGCTGTTTCTCACTTTCTCACTTTAAATTAAAATTTGCAAATACTACAAGCCATTGCAAGAATGACGACACCAACTGTTTCAATTTCTCGTTCCGAAAAATCGCAGTTGGTTGTGAAATCCACTACTGAGAAGACAGAAGCCCTAGAATTAGAAAAGTCCATTAGCAGACGTTCGTTCATTCACCTTCGCGGCCATTTTCGCACTGGTGTTAATTTAGAACCTATTTAACTAGAATTTCTACAGTTGTCTACTTGCACCATTCAACATTCAAAGTTCGTGGCTAAGTCGAATAATAGTGAGGTAGCAATACCATGAATCCATTGCTACAGAGTTGTTTAGAGAACTTGGCATCAGCATGTGACGTGAAACAAAGAAGGCGGTCTTGCCTGAACGGAACCGAGTCACGCGATTCTATGGAAGAGTTGTTGTGTGCTCAACGTTGCGTAACAGTACAGTGGACGGCGAATTTATTGATGATTCTCTGAAGCTGAGCAGCTTTACTAGGTTTGAACTTGGTACCAAAATGTAGAAATAAATCATGCTGGCCTGTAAAACACAGATAGCTCCCACATTAATAATTAAAAAAAATGTGACGAGGAGAGCACGCGTGCAGAGTATATTGGGCTAGCAGTCCAACGCCTTAACCATTCGGACACCTCGGGTTGGCTATAAATATATTACAATTGTCTGTGGAGAGTAACGTAGGTCGCAAATATTAGTGGAATAAAACGGAGAGAAAGAGATCAAGAACCAACAAAACCAGTGTGAATTAGTTTGGGGTAATATTATTTCCATTTGAAGTATCTAGTACAGAATATGGATACACAGAAGTGGAATGGTATGGTGCCGGCAACAATGATTTAATACCAAAAATCTGCGATGAGGATGAGATTCGAACCTAGGCACATAGCACATTGGCTTACAAACCAACGCCTCAATTTCTCGACCACATCTGCAAAATAGCGGCATCCCATGTCAGTCGGTACGCAGAGAATTCCATTGTTCACAAAAAAACATGTGTGCTGGGCGCATAGGTTGAACAACCCAATACCTTAAACACTCGGTCATTTCAACTTCGCCATAAAGACGACGTTTTGAGATTCGAGAAAATATTACGATTCAGATTCGAGAAAGACAAGACTCACCTACCTCCAAAGTAGTGAAGCCCCAAAAGTACTTATTGAGAAAAAAATACTGAATTTGTTACTTTCGCTAGTTCAAGAATAAAGTGAATTATTATGTTCGTATTATAATTTTGACAAGTTTGAGCCAATACCTCATGGTATGGTCACAATACAATGCTGAAATTACTACTTACAAATAAATGCCTTTAAAACAAACAATTAAAGCACTGCAAGTGCCAAATAGTCATTTGGTTCTAAACGTCTGTGTGAATTTCAGCCGTCAAATTAAAACAAAGCACGGCAACTAGGAGGCGTATTTTCACGTCGACAGTCAGGTTGACACTGCTATCTTGCTAACTGGCATTTCACGGTGAACGCGGCAGCGAACAATACAGCGTCGCGCGAGCGAAAGGGAGACGGCCCCCACCCCCACCCCCATTCCCGCACGCGCGAACGTAGGGCAAGCACGTGGCGCCGGAGCCGCCCAACCGACGCACGTGTTTAACCCCGCGTCCCCCACCCCCCACCCCTGCAAGGGACGCCGCGCGGTGTGCGTAGGGTAATCACCGGGTGACTTTCCGGCGGCGGCGGCGGCGGCGACGCTGCTAATCAAACCCCGCCCCCTCCCCCTCCCCACGCCGCGCCCTGGGGACGTCCGCCGCAGCACAGCAGACGCGTTGCGCCACGCGTTACCACGAGGGCGGAGCACGGTCTGAGAGCTGCCACGGTGTACGATATACAGGATGTCCGGGGAGCAAACGTCTAAACTTCGAAAAAAAAAACCTCTTAAGACAATTCTAAGCATATTTTGTCTAATAAACTACGTGGATATTCAGAATGGTTGAGCCACTATAAGCACTCAAAATTTGGTTTGAAAAATTGATTTATAGGCAAAAATTTGCATTATGGAAGGCATAGAAACACTTCAAAAACATGTAAATTGTTCATTATTTACAAAGAAATGATTATATTTGCTCAAATAAACGAGCGAATGGAGAGAGACAGATCCCCCATCTCCCACCAGCGGCCCGCCCGATCCGGGAGAAGCTCTAAGGTCCGATCTCCCGGCATGTGTGATGGTGTACTGCATCTACGTGTAAGTGTTCGTAAGGACGGGGGTAGGAGAGGTCAAGAGAGAGGAAGGAAACAGCGCATGCATAAATTTAGTGCATGTTTTTGCTCGGGAGGTGGCGGTGGTCTTCCCCCGCTGTATGACGAGATCCGGCGCCGACCGACCGTCAGCTAGCGAGGGTTTCCCTCTAACTTGGTATCTCCCACCAATGGGGCATCACCCCCAGACTGTCTCCCGGCATGTGTGGTAGTGTAGTAAATGTTAGCGTAAGTGTGTGTGTGTGTGTGTGTCTGTAAGGGGTGAGGATAGGACAAGGAAGATGTAGGAAAGATCGCTTGCAGTTCGTGACCTGCTTGTTGGGGCAATACTCCTGTATTCACCTGGTGTTAATCGGAGAGACTACCGACCAGAGCAGCCGGCCAATCTAGTTCTCGTGCAGACCGATGTGGCAGAGAACTAGAGTCCCTAGATACAGAGAGTAGCGCATTCCATTGTTCCACCGATCCCGCTATTTTATATCCAGTTGCCAGGCGAACTGAAACTGTGTGGAATTCGGTGTGTTGACAACCTCATGGTTGTCCCAAACCAATATTTTATTCTAGAAAATCTTCATAATGTCACTAATTGTTACAATTTCCCTTCATTTCCTGATTGGCGCCTGATGGGGATGTCGGGTGATGGGATATCAAATGACGGCGGTTGCGCTACTCTTTGTATCTAGGGACTCTACAGAGAACGGGGACACAGCGCTCTGGGCGAGTGGGGCGAAGACGCACGAGAGGAGCGGGCGCTCCGGTGCAGCGCGAGGTCCAGCGACGAATGGGCCGAGGGGGGGCAGGGGTGAATCGATCGGGTGCCGCCAGACGGCAGCGGCGGCGGCGGCGGCGGCGGCGTGCGTACGCGCGGGTCGCTGCCCTGCGGCCGTTGGAGGAGGGGAGGGGCCAAGCCACAGCGAGGCCCACGGCGGGCGCCAGCATTTCTTCGTCCGACAGTAAAGCACACGCATAGATGAAGCACGTGTGCAACCACCATGTTTAAATGTAACCACGGCTGATTTCTGGCGGAACGCGCCGAAACGGCGTTCTGGTACCTCGGAAATAATTGTTAAATAATATTTTACTATTTCTTTTGTACAACTATTTCTATTAAAGTAATAAGTAATTTTGGACGCTTTCTGGGACCTAAAATTTTAGTCTGGCCGTCTTTGGGGGCGTTCGCTTCCCTCTGGGTCGAGCATCCTTGCCTTATAGCTTGGTGAAGCAGTAGAGGCCCAGGTACTTCCTCCAGGTAAGGCGAACCCACCTGCCTTCGCGCAGAGCTTTGGAATTCTACTAATGTGAGGACAGAGTCAAAATTTTCCGAAACAGTTTTTTTTTTTGGTAAAATGCATAGTAAATCTTGCGTTAGCTGGACTGGAGGATGCTGTATGTTAAAACTGTAGAAGTCGAAGGTCGGAGCCTCATCGTGGACTTGGAAATGCGAGGGAAATTGTTTTGCTGTGCTCACTCAACGCAAATACAACTTTTTGAATGCCCGTTCAATAGGTAGCAGATTCCGCACATGTTTCATTAATCCATTTGCTTTAGCTCTTTGTTCTCGACGCAGGGTGGGCAGGGAGCAGAGGAGGCGGGCGCAATGAGGGCGGAAGGCAGGGGGCAGAAGGTGGGTGAACAGATGGGCGGGGGCAGATGGGGCGGGGGCAGATGGGCGGGGGCAGATGGGGCGGGGGCAGATGGGGCGGGGGCAGATGGGGCGGGGGCAGATGGGGCGGGGGCAGATGGGGCGGGGGCAGATGGGGCGGGGGCAGATGGGGCGGGGGCAGAGTGGGCGGGGGCAGAGGGGCGGGTGCAAAGGGGGCGGGGGCAGATGGGGCGGGGGTCGAGGGAGCGGGTTAGAGGGGGTGGGGGCAGAGGGGGCGGTGGCAGAGGGGCGGTGGCAGAGGGGGCGGTGGCAGAGGGGGCGGGGGCAGAGTAGGCAGAGGACAGAGGGGGCGGGGGCAGAGGGGGCGGGAGGTGGGGGGCAGAGGGGGCGGAGGCAGAGAGGGCAGGAGGTGGGGGGCAGAGGAGGCCAGGGTGAGGGGGAGGGGGTGTTCGTGGTCGCAGGCGCGCGTTCTTCTCGGAAGCTCAGTGGCGAGGCGCACGCGCTCGCCCGACTGCCCGAGAGCGGCCACGCGACGCCTTTCCTCAGTATTCAATGCAATAAAGACTTAATACGGCAAATTAAAAATCAGGGCTACGTCGTCACGATTTCGGAAGAGTATTTTTCAACACTCTTGTATGGAAAGAAGTATTTCACCGTTTATCAATGGGAAAGTATTACTTTGTGATATTCATACGACAAAAGAAACTCTGTGGTACGCTGGTGGTACTCTGTGGTAAAGAAGTCGCGGCCGATTTTTGTGATTGCATATATGCTTAAAATACATTCTACAACATACTTATAATAATAATAATAATATTAATAATAATAGTAATAATAATAACAACAATAATTCATTATTACATACAAAAAACCAAACAAAACTACCTTACCACACTGTATCAATTAGATCAGTAGCACTCTGACACCGTGTTGGGAGCTCCATCAACCATTTATTATTAAAGGCAAAGACGAAAAACAATACAAAGGTCTCGCGTGGAAATAGAGTAAAGGGCATTTTGTACATAAGCAATACATGATTGAGATATTTGGTACTCGTCACACGTTTGTTTGACGTGCCGCTTTGAAATCCTCTTCAGCACGGCTTGGCTGTCGACTGTTGGCCCCCCGGTTCGAAACGAGGACCCCTCTCCGAAGACAAACGTCCAATGAACCGCAGCGCGAGCACCTGCAAGGCCGAAGGGCCGAAGGGCCAGTGGCCCGGGGCGCCGCCCTTTGCGCCCTTTGCTGCGGCGCGCGCCGCCCAATCGAAGGGCGCGTGTTTGCGGAAGCCGGCGCCCGCGGAGCCGCGTGAGCGAGCGCGAGTTGAAAGATGCGGGGCGGCCGGCGGAGGGGAGAGCGCGCAGACGGGTCGAGAGGCAGTTTCAACAGACACAGAGAGGGCGAGAGGAACGAAGGAGTGGAAGAGGAGATGAGGTGAGATCATGCGGGAAGTGCGAGGCAAGAGAAGTGGCAAGGGGGCCAGGCTGGGAAGGGCCAGGCGGGATGGGGCAAGAGGCGGCAGGTGGGGAAGGGCAAGGGGATGGGATGGGGCAAGGCGGCGGGCAAGGGGCAGGCGGGGGCAAGGGGGCAGGCGGGGAAGGGAAAGGCGGGGAGGGGCAAGGGGGAGAGGTAAGGCAGGGAGGGGCAAGGCGGGAAGGGAAAAAAACGGGGCGGGAAGGGAAAAGCGGGGGCGGGCAAGGCAGGGAGGGGCGAGGGGGCAAGGACAAGCCGGGTAGCGGCAAGACGGGTAGGGGCGTGGCGGGTAGGGGCAGAGTGGGGAGGGGGCAAGGCGGGCAAGGACAAGCCGGGTAGCGACATGACGGGTAGGGGCAAGGGAAGTAGGGGCAAGGAGGGTAGGGGCAGAGTGAGGAGGGCCTTGGCGGGGAGAGGTAAGGTGGATATGGCCAGGCGGGGATAGGGCAAAACGGGGATCTGAGAGGTGAAGTGATAATGATACAGGAGACTTGTGAGCGGGGGAGGAAATGTAGGGGAGTGAGAAGCGAAGTCGGGAGGGGTGGGTGAAGCGAGACGTGGCGTGGCCGTATGGAGAATAATAAGTGCACGAAGGAAGGGGATTATGAGTGAATGAACGAGGAAATGGACAAAGAACGATGAAGGACATGTGGTAAGGGGGGATCTATTTGAAAGCGATCGTGCATTAGTGTAGAATTTTTTTTTCGAAAAAGCGGAATGTTACGATGCACCGGATGCATCGATGCAGTATGTTCCGTTATGTAATCGCATCGATTCACGCTTTCAGGTTACGTATTAACGTATCGACGTAATGCGCCCACCCGCACGACGCGGTCCGCACTGCAGAAGGCCAGCGCAGCCGGCCCCCCGGAAGGCAGACCTATGCAGTTCCCTACTACTACGTGTTTTCAACACTTGAATGTTAAGAGGGCAAGATACTCTGCTATTCACTATAAGAACCTTTAATTATACGAGACGTCTCACAATAAGTGTTACAAGCTTCTAGGACATGTCAGGGGTAGATAAGATCACTTTTTGCCAATGAACAAGTAGAGGAATGTTTCTTAATGGAGTTCATGTGATTATTCCTGCTTTTTAGGCAATCCAGTATGCACAGATGTTCAGCAGGTCACATTGTTTCACCGTCAAGGAGATTTCATGAATCTGTCGCATACTAGTACGCATAGGGTTGACTAACAATCAGTGGCAAATATTACATTATATATGTTTATATTTCCGTTGTGTGTATATCCCCCTCTATGTTAATTGGCAAAAAGTGATCATTTTCGACCACTCTACAAGTCCTAGAAGTTTGTGACATTTCTTCTGAGGATCTAATTTAATGTAGTCGTGATAGAGATTCAATTTTTTTTCTGCCCATTGCAAAGGACTTCGTCAGCGGCGTGATGCGATCACCTACGGACCCCGGCGGCTGACTACCTCTGGATTTCAGTCATCCACCTCGCGCACTCTCCCCCCCTCCCATACGCACACACATATCGTGACGTCTGCGCGGTCACCGGAAGCTAATGGCTCGGAGGTGCAAGATGGTAACCTTCACCCCAATACACCTCCCGAAACTTGAATTGAATTGAATTGATGCTTTATTTTATGTGGCGAGACTCAGGCCATGAGGCCAGCTCTTCCGTCTGACCACGCAAATTTCGCTACGCTCCTTTCACCAACTAGTGAAGAAAAAAGGTATTACTTGGGCGACGAAACAGGCGATTTGAATTTAGCTCAGAGGCGTCATTTAGGCTTGAGGATTTTTTACATGCAGGTTAATCTACCAGCATGGGACAGCCGATTTTACTTCCCCTCCGAAGGAGTACGAAGACTTGTTTCGCCCTTAAAAACCCACGGCTTCGATCAGGTTTGAACCCGCGAACTTGGGAATTACAATCCGATACGCTAACCGTTCCACCATCGATGCCGCGTTCCGAACGCAAAACCCGACTTCCAGCTGCTACTCTTCCCACGACCTCGATGTCTTCTTCTGGGTATTTTTTCTCGCGCTTCAATGCAGATTTTCGACAACCAGACATCTCTTCATAACAATATCTCTTCGTCAGCACTTCGACAATCTTTACTTCAGCTACGCTGCCTCCTTGTAGACAAGCACGCTCTTAACGTTCCGTTGGCTTCGGCAATCGTAGTGAATCTGCCTTCGGCGGGGGATCTTCTTCTAGGTACGAGCGGTAAAGCATTCGCCTGCTCACTCACTGGCCTCGTGAGCAGTCTTCATTGCTGCTGCCTGGGTTCTATCGAGCGCGAAAACAGGCTCCTGCTCATGCGGGACCAAATGCGCGCCTCGAAATCGCTGAATTGTGTGGGAGGCCTGCATTCCCGCAGTCGTCCCGGCCGAACACTGCTGAGATGCACGCACGACGCCTCCGCATTCGAGATGGCTCAGAGCATCAACTGATGTCACTGCAGTCCCCCTGACCGGGAGGTCCTAGGTTCGAGTTCCGACGGGGCGGCAGCATTTTCGACATTAAGCTAGGTCGAATTCAGTCGCTGTCTGGAGGAGAATTCTAGCGGCCGGTTGCTCTGATCGGTAGTTTTCCGTGGTTTCTCCGATCAACACCAGGTGAATGCCGGAGCAGTACTCTATCAAACGGGCCACGGATCGCGCGATCATTCCTTGTTCCTTGTCCTATCCTCTCCTCTTACAAATACACACACTTACACTAACATGCACTACATTACCACACATGCCGGGACACCGGTCGGGAGCTTAGAGCTTGTCCCGGCTGGGGCGGCGCTTCGCTGGTGGGAGATACCTGGTTGAGGGGAAAACCTCACTAGTCGACGGTGGGTCGGCGCCAGATCTCGCCATCCAGCGGGAAACGATCACCGCCACCTCAGGAGAAAAACAAGCCCTACACTTACGGGACTAATGACCTAAGTAGTTGACGCGCCCGGAAACACGAATGAATGAATCAATCAAAGCCTCCGCATTCAACGGAGAACGTACTACCAAACATCTTCTGCAGTGTCACAAAGTAAGCAAGGTAAGTAAGGTATTTATACCAGAACTACACATATCTCCTCAGAATTCCCTTAATACGTGAGTCGAAATGCAAAGCCGCCGGAATTTTTGGATGACGCTCAAATTCACGTTTCATTCAATTTCAATGTATAACGTTTCGCAATAAATGATATGAGCAATGTTATTAAATCTAACTACCGTATGCTGTGTTCAGTCATTGAACGGACGACCCTTACTTGTCAACACACTTACATCCACAACCCTGCCAGTACAAACGAGGGAGCTTAGAACGTGTCATGGCTGAGGTGGTGAACTGCTGGGATTGCGCCATTCAGTGGGGTATCACCGCCACCTCCCGCGATAAAAGCATGCACTACACTTTCGGGGTCTAATGACCTTAGCAGTTGCCGCGCCCTGAATCCCTAATCAATCAATCATTCAATCGGGATATCTAGGGGCTACAGTTACAAAGGAACGACAGCAGTAAGTAATAGCAGATGATGGGCTTCTAAACATCCAATAAAGCCCAGTACGTACGGTACGGTTTCAGTGCAGATTCTCATACAGTTTCTTTACAGACTCTTCAAGATAAAATAGAATATAAATTAGATAAAGTCGTGCATACACGGTCTACATGTTTTCTGCACGATTCGCCACAAGCCGCCGTGAGGGGAGGAGTCTAACAAGAAACCAGAAACTGAATCGCGCTGTCCTAGTACTTTCAGTGGTGGTTTTGTTCATTTCAGTGGTTTCAGTGGTGATTCCTAACCACAAAATCGAAATGGCCGATTACCGTCGCGTCGAGTAAGCAAATCCGTTAGTGAACGATTCTGACACTAGAGGCGCTTGAGTCAAACTGTAAGTTTTCTGCATGAAAAATAACGAACATGCTCAAACGTTTTCATGCAGAAATCGTGCAGTCTCGACTGCACGTTTTCTGTACGTCCAGCATGCACGAAAACAGTACCGTGTATACCGAGCTTAATGAATAGACATAAGATGTTTAGGCACTAAAAAGGCACCGAAAATGAAAAGAATAAGGAGGAAAAAGGCATTGTCATAAATTACATTCACAATAAAATTAAAAATTATTTGTGAGAATCCATACATATTTACAACACTTCTACATTTTATTCTTAATAATTTCCATTGCAATATATTACCAGTAACTTTTCAAGGATCGCAATTTCAAATTTACAACGATTGGGAGACAAAATCAGTTTGAATACAGAGAAGGATTTCTGAACATCTACTGACGTGTCTTGTATATATTTTAGAAGTCCAAGATTAGCAACACTGAAACCTTCTGGGAATTTACATTTATTTCCACTCAAAAGGTACCCTCGGTGTATTGTTAATGGACCATTTTCTCAAAACATGGCTAGTATCTATGAAATAGGGAAATGGAGAAATGTATGTTGGTATAATTCAGGAATTCTTTCGTAATTCAAAATACAAATACGTGAATTGAAGGTTTCGTAATGAATGGTCACATTGGACCATGGCCGATATTCTGATATCTTAGCATTGTATATAAAAATAATACATAAAAGCAAAAACATGCAATAATTCTAAAGAAATGCAAAGAAAAGGCATTTATGTTAAAATAAGTAAAAATAAGCATTATAAAAACTTGATCATACGTCATTTCTCATGATTCGAGCACTTGTATTATCAACCTTTAAATAAGTTCGCTGCAAAAAAATAGGCATTTCCCTAAACATCCGATGTCTCTTAATGAATCAATCGCCCCCTGTTCCAGCGAAGCTTCGCTTGGCAGTGGACGCCAGCGAGCGTCGCGTCGCCCGCCCCGCGCGTGACGCAGGCCTGCTGCATCCCAGCCACGGCCGCCCGCAGCGCCGGCGGCGCCTCTCCGGTTTCGCCCCCGCCCCCGCCCCTCCCCCTTCCCTCCGCCCCCCGCGGCGCCGGCGCTAATGCGAGCGCAAGGTCGCCCGCCCGCCCTTCCCCCCACCACCCACCGACGCTCCCGTCCAACTGAGGAACAAAACGCTACTGGACCAAAGGAGGCGCTTGCAGCTCCCGCGAGATACAGACCAAAAATAAGGTTTACTTTTTTTTTCTGATGCCTTATTGTTTGTTATTGCCTTTGATACGATACATGTTGCATACTTTATCTGGATACAGATGATCGTGCTTACGAGGGAAATTTGCAAACAGTTGAATAATGCTGGATGTTCTCTTTTGGAGGGAATTATGAAAGGAAATTAAGGGAGGGAAATATGAAAAGTCCAACCGAATCAAGTTAACATCTAGTTAATTAGCAAATAAGTAAAACTAGGTAAAAAAATTCAATCATGTACTATGAACCACGGGCGTTGACTGGTTCTAAAGATCTCGGCCGACTAAAAGCCCTTGGACCAAGGCCCTCGGGTTCTTTGTTGCCGCTCGATCATTACAATCCTTATAACGCCCTTGATGCATCAATAATTATTTTAAAGAAATTTTGTAGTAGTTTTTAAATATACAGGCTGTCCAGGGAGGGAACGTCGAAACTTCGACAATAGGCTCTTAAGACGTGGATAATCCGAATGGATACTTAAACTATGTGGATAATCCCAATGGTTGAGCCGCAGTGAGCACTCAAAAGTTGGTTTGAAAATATGCTTTGTAGGCAAAAATTTGCATTGTAGAAGCATAGAAACACTGCAAAAATATGTAAATTATTTATTATTAACAAAAGAAATTATTATATTTGACCGCAAAGAAAAATTAAACCAGAAAAGAAAAAGCACCCAATTTACACAATTCGACTGCCTTTCTATTTCTCGGTTAATTTTTCTTTCTGAACAAATGTATTCATTTCTTTTGTAAATAATAAACAGTGTACATGTTTCTGGAGTGTGTATATGCTTCTACAATGCACATTTTTGCCTAGAAAGCATATTTTCAAACCAATTTTGAGTGCGAATTGCTGCTCAGCCATTCGAAATATCCACGTAGTTTGTTAAACAAAATAAACCTTTCCTCCCCGGAAACTCTGTATATTATTAATTTAAAATGCGCGCAGAAATTGAAAGAAAACTTTCAAGTTTCCGGTCGCGTGAGAAATGTTTATGGTGTCGTCAAATATACAGAAAAGCGAGAAAATACAAAAGCAGTTAAAGAGTTTTCATTTGACTGAAAGACGCAAATATTTTATTGTGATATTATGCGTAATCTCAATACGTGCGTGCCGTCTGAAATACCTCTCAGCGCGTCACTCTTGTGACACAGCCTACGTCATGGTACAACAATGATCCAATGAAGATGCTTCCAAACATTAAATATTTGCTCTTCATGTGTTTCGTAAAGGAACAGCAACTTTTTTGATATTCTTCATATGTAAGGAAGTATTAAACTGCATTTATGGACTGAACAATGTTATTTCACTGTTCCTTGACATTTTGCTTAAGTATTTAATTTATTGTAGAGTCGTACGACCGTATTTCATTTGTTTTTCTTCAGCGTGTGCGTGCTACATTTCGGAAAACCAGTTTGAGTGATTTTGTTGATCAGCATTTTTGCTACTCCACGCCTTTAGTTAACATTACCGTATTAATTTATTAAATTGCAAAGGTTTGTGTTTGTTTTCATATTCATTTTGAATACATGTATTCAATATTTCAATACAATGACATCTATGTCCCGTGTTATTCCCTCTCAGTAGCACGATCTGCACTTCCCCGCCAGTGTATGCTGATTATGACGGGATGGGTTAGAATGCCTACTTCCCCACGCCGCGGTGTCCAAATTCAGACTGGCGTAGTTGATGAGATAATTATTACCAAGATGGGAAGGAAACGTCGGACAGTCAGTTTACTCATGCGAATCAGACAGATGCTACACTTTGACCGATGTTCACACGAAACCAACGTCTGGCACCTTCCCAGGATCAAACTACGCACTACCGAATCAGTGATATAAGTCTGAGTCGTGAGGGGTTGCCTCCACTCTCGCCGCTGCTGGGTAATACTTGTTTGCTCTTAGAGGTCCTCAAAGTGTGGTGTTGCCTGGGGCCCCTTAAGGCAGGCCTGCTCAAGTGAGCGGCCCACTTGGCGTGCCCTAGCTCAGGGCTTATCTAAGAGCGAGCGGGGTGGCCCCGTGCTTGACGAGTCTGCCCGACGCGACGGGAGCGGAGGGATGGCGGTCGGTCACCGCGAGCAATCTGGCCCCGACTCTTTCATTCGAGCAGCCCTGCCTCAAGGTATGAACCCGGCCCCGACGCCACCCCACACTCCGCCACCTTTTGTTCTTTATTTCGTCGCCGCGGCCTTGCACTGCACCCCACACCACCACCACCACCACTGCGCACCGGTGGCGGCAGTTCTTTTGCTCTCACTGTTCCGTCTTCACGCTCACTTTGTCCGTTCCGCCTCTCAACGCAATTTAGCCTGATTTTCGGTGAGGAGGCTCCAGCCATCAGACCTGCTCTTCGGCAAATTCTGCTTCGCTCCTTTTGCCGTCTAGCAGAGAAAGGAGCTATCACTCGGGTGTCAGACGATTTTGAATTTTCCAATATCTTCGGACGGTCTTTGGATTTTGATAAGATTGCTTTGCCCTGTTCTATTTTAGACAGTTTAATAACATAGTATGATAATCAAAAGGTTACTAAAAGGCCATATTTTAAATTTGGAAATTTATTGAAATGTGTTGTGTTTTTATGCTTTTTTAAAACATTACTTTCTCTCGACGTTTCGAGGAGCACTTTTCCACTTCTTCAGGAGTCTAATTATAAAACAGAAAGCATTTGAAAAAACATTTCAAAAATGCATAAAAAGACAACAAATTTCAATAAATTTCCAAATTTAAAATACGGATTTTGAATTTTGCTCAGAAGTTTCTTTTACGAGTTTTTTTACATGCAGTAAATCTACAACATGGGGCAGCTGACTTTACTTTCCCTCAGAAGGAAAGTTTTGTCATTCAAAATCCACAGTTTAGATCGGGTTTGAACCCGCTAACTTGGGTGTAACAGTCCGATTATGCTGTTGCATCACCTCTCCACAATCCGCTCTCCGTCTGTCACCGCCTGACACTTTCCCTTGGCGCGCCCCCGCTGTCCTCTTTCGCGGTGCGCTCTTCGCAGCCTCCGTCGCACACACACCCTCCATCGGCTCCTTTTTCCCCCTCCTCCCCCCGCATTCAGTGCCACGTTCCCACTGCTCACAGCTCCCTCTCCAACGCCGTCTTCGCCTCGGGCCTCATTGCTTCCCGCGCGCCACTCGCTGCCGCCCCTGCCCGTCCCACGTACCTCGTTACCCCCCCCCCCCGCCAACGCTCGAGCAGAAGCCGCGTATCCGCGCTTCTGCATTCTCAACCCCTTCACAAACACCCTATCTCCCTCTTCGGCGCTGACTCGGACGAGGCGAGGGTTTATCGACAAACTGTTGAAGCAAATTAATAAATTTAATACTTGTGGAATGTATTGTAATATGGTCGGTGGTTCAAAAAGTTGTAGGTGTTAAGGTTGTTGGGTTATGATAGCTCAGCAAATAATAGCAAATTTCATAAGGACAATTTTACTTGCTTTGCTTCCGCATTTCGAAGTAGGCGGCGGCGAAACTCAACAAAAAATCAACACAAAACGTACTTAAGTCCAGCCAATGCATTTTACATCAAAATACAGATATGCTCTACGACTTATCTAGACTCACCACTCTCACCTAACTTCCACTACAGTAATTCAACTAAATGAAATATGCGCATTCCGTACGTGTTCCATTTATCCATAAGCTCAGTTCCTTCTCAAAAGTCGCTCCCTGTGAACCGGCAAGCGCTACTAGCCGCTGTCCTCACCGTCCAGTCTCCGGTTGCAACTTCCCAGCGCCTACTGCAGCCGAGATTCGCCTAACTGCATCACGCTCTCAGTTTTCCTTCAGTACTTGCGACCCATATTAGAATATGGCGCGATTTGTTGGGACCCATACAGAATTTTGCAGCAAAGGAATCTAGAAAAGGTCCAGCATAGAGCATCAAAATTTACTTTCAGGGGTACTAAGAATAAAGGAATACGGGAGTCATTGAAAAGAAGGAGAATTAAGTCGCGTCTCTAAGCTATGCATAAAGCATACACAGGCTTTCCAGCGTGGAAAGAAATTCAAAGTCGATTAGGGAAACCTACGTATTTCGGCAGAGCGGATCACATGCACAAAATTCAATCAAGAACCAAGAAAACGCACGTTGGGAAATATTCATTTGCGAATCGAACTATTAGAGACCGGAACGATTTGCTTGCGACAGTCTTTGATCCCTTTCCTCTAAGCCTGAATAAATTTAAAAGTAAATGAGTTTCCTAGATGTAGATATGAGTAGTACAAATATGTTTAATATTATTAATTTACTAGTCTGTTATATAAAGTAATTTGTATTATTATTATTATTATTATTAATCAAGTGAAGTGCAGTGTTGTGGCGTTGTGAAGTTAGGAAAAAGCATGTGTAAGAAACACATTACAGCTCAGTGATCAACAATGCGGTGAAGTCAAGGGTGGTGAAGTGGAGTGCTACAAGAGCTGGCACGGAGAAATGTTCACGTTAGTTTGTGAAGTTTGTAAATTTTGTCAAATTGTTAAGTTATGTAAAGCTAAATTAGTGTATTCTGCCACTAAGTTCTCAAACTTAATTGCAGAATTAGTAATAAATCTAATCTAATCTACTCTAAAAGGTCGTGCAAATGTTTCTTACTAAAAGCAGGCCGAATTGAATAAATCATAATCGATAAATGTGATTCTAAGCACGACACGGCAAACGTACAAGTCAATCCGTACACCTAAGGAGGAAAACGGCGCGGGATGGAGTCGGGCTATGCCTTTTAGCGGCTTAGGAAGAGTTAACCGCGGGATGCAGGCGGTATACGCCTCTACGTTCTTCCCCCTCTGTCGCCAGCCACCTCAACTGACTCCGGCTCAGCGGCGACGTGCGTGAAGAGTTTTTTTTAAAAATCTAATTCATTCTTTTACATTCACATTTTCACAACTATGCTCAAAACTACGATATTGCTACCTCAAATAATTACTTCCATCCCTCGTTAGTGTTTCTGTTATAACTTTACCGAAACTGTTTACCTTCCTGAGTAAATATTATTCGTGGTGCGTTTTAACTACCTGAACCAACACTGTTTATTATCAAAAACTCACTGAACAACAGTAAATTCACCAACAGCATGCAGCAGTTAAAACGGAAATTTAATTGACATGTATTTTTTATTATTTCAGTATTTGTTTGTATTTCAACATTTCAATACATTTTAAACCCGATAACTTAGTAATAAGAATAACTCATGTGTTCTGTATTTTCTGAGTAATTTTCACCTAAAATATTTAGATAAATATCAAAATAAAGAAAGTAACAACATAGTTTCGCTACTGTTAACAATTTTATATCTTTACTATTGCAATTACTTTTGTATTTCTGGTTAATCCAGCACGATAGGTGACGTTCGTGACATCAAAATAGAATTGCTCGCCACTAAAAAAGAATGAATATCTATTAACGTAATATTTACATAAAGGTGTTTCGAATCCTTGTTTTCTTCTGAGGAAAGTACAATAACATTGTTCTTGTTTCGACACGGGTTCAAATATTATTCGAATCATTTCTCCCACTTTATATTCTTTGATCATCCAAGGCTTTGATTTCTGTCGTAAATTTTATTTCTGCTAATATATAGTGTCTAATATACTAATATACATCAATTAGATCGGTGCTGTGCATACCTTTCACAAATATATGCTTTGAAATACCAGAGCTTTTTCGATAAATTGACAAGACTGTCGCGTGTTATAAAAAGGAGCGGTAATTAGCACTTGCGTATTATAACCTCTACCTTATTTTTGTGAATGTATACAATAAATATAATCTCGCATATTGTCCCCAAGCAAAACAAAATATTGTTTTTATAAGCAGCGAAGTAACTTATTATCATTGAAATAATTTTCAGAGTTTATTGAAAAATCTTTATCTCCGTGATGTTCTGGCTCTCAAATCACTGTATTTATGGTGTATACATAACCCCCAGGAGGTTAAAACCAGATTACAGAAAATAACTAATTTGCATGAATTATCGTATTCCATACTAACTTACACTGAAAAAAAAGATACCATAAATCACAACAAGGTTTCAATAGTTGAACTAAACCTTCATGCACCAAATGGAAACATTGCTTCGTTAGGCATTTACCGAGTAAGATCAACAAATATCAATAAGTAAAATAAAAATCCCGCTTGTTGAACTACTATGCTCGTGATTGTTGAGCGGTTTTTGTTGCAGTGTACGGATACGTGTATGTTTCCGCACAGATCTCCTTGTTATAAGGGCATGTGGACTTCTCCTGGACCCAGCGGCATTCAGCTTTATGTCGCTGTGACAAGTGTGTGGGAGGAGGGCACCGTGGAGGGGGGTAAAAAATCTGCCCAGTTCCCGTCTGGTTCCCGCGCTCATATGTTGCTCGTGTCTGTCCAGCAGAGAGTATTATAAGGGAATGATATGGGAAGGCCCTATTTATTAGTATGGATTACATATCTGGTGGTAATTTTTTAGTAGACTCCAGAGTCAGAATTACGTATTGATGTGAAAGACTTTATTCATTGGGCGTGAACGGAATATTCGAATTAGGTGACCATTAACTTCGTATTGCTTCGTATTTCATTTTTCGAACAAGAGTTCTGGAATGCAGTAAATATGCTGCATTGAATGCAATGACAACAGTTTGTCAGAGAGTGGTGCCCTTTGAAGGTGGTGCCACAATGGAATGGATCAACATTTTGAAGGTATGTATACATGCCTACCCAGAAATGCATGGCTTTAGGTTACTAAGCCCTATTAATCAGAGTTACCAGTAAATTAATTGTAAAATTCCCCAAAAAGCTTGTGTTGAACATGATAAACCAAATAATTTTACATCACCAGTTAAAATAATTATATACATATGTTGGTGAATTTCTTCAAGTTTCCTACTTGGTTATAATTTACAAATACAAATTTGTTATGATAAATTATTAGTGATGATCAACAATTCTTACAAATAATATTATATTGTTGACATAGTCAATGTCATGTTGCTTTAAAATAAAGGATAATTTAATGAATTTAATGCATTATATTTGGAAATATTTTTTTAATATTTTATGTTTTTTTCACTTTCCCTGTATTTGTTACTTTATTATTATTATTATATTAAAATGACTATATGAAATACATTAAACATTAATTAATATTTGTCCTTTAAGCTATATAAGAAATTCAAATGCCATTGTCTTCAAGTGTTTATAGAGAACGCTGTTTCCAAATTCTTATTTTGCATTCAAGAAAACGTGCAGGTAATCTCCTCCCTCATGCATCACATACATTTTTTACTGTTTTTTTACCAAATAAATAAATAAACATTGAATTCCCTGCAAAGGACTTGGTTAATTGTTTTAAAAAAAGTACTATTAAAGATTAAGTTATATGATTAGATTTTAATACACAATTGGGCATTGCAATTGTACTGTTTACAATAAAGTTTAATGTTTTACCAATCTTATGACATATTTTTAACATATTCTCAAAGTGTCATTAATGTCAATTAGAAATTGTATAATTGAATGATGTGTAGTTTAACTAGGCATAACTTAAAATCACACAAATTAGGGGTTCCCAGTGTTACGCATAATCCCAAAGATATGTGATAGGCTTGTAGATGATTCAGGATGTACTTCAAATTTTCTCTGGGTAGTGTGAATTTCTTCT
The DNA here is from genome assembly GCA_031308135.1 of Acheta domesticus. Lineage (NCBI taxonomy): Eukaryota > Metazoa > Arthropoda > Insecta > Orthoptera > Gryllidae > Acheta > Acheta domesticus. The sequence continues at coordinate 172,575,060 of JAHLJT010002406.1, read as the reverse complement.
TAATGCTCACTATTCCATCAAGTTTATGAAACATAATTCCATAATATATTTATAGAAGAGTGGTTTTCCATTGATGCTGTACCAAAAAAATATATACTTCAGTGAACTCAATCAGAAGTCATTTAAAAGTGTTTTCTTATGTACTATAAATATTCAGAATTTTCATTGTTGAAATTGAGGCTAAAATGTCACGTGTTTTGTAAATATTCAAACAAACTGCCATGTAGACCTACAAAAAGTTTCTGCTCTAAACCCTTTCTATTTAATTTTTAATTATATTTTCAAATACTGTTGTGGGGAGGTACTATTGTGTTAATTTTATTCTTTACTGTTGATTGTTGCAGATACTATGAATGTCTATTGCCTACAAGATCAAGATTATGATAATGTATTAGAAGGTGACTGCTAATTTACAACATGGACTTCTGTGATACTACTGTACCTATTATTTACATTCACAAAATATATAGTCATTAATGGTTCAATATTTTTAGTGACAACTGCTATTAACTGTCAGGTTATGCTACAAGGATGTGTGCTTGGACCTTTGCTACTAGTAATATATATGTTAACGTTATTCCAAACTCCTCTGATATTTCTGTAATTTCTTATGCAGATGATACAACATTAATAAGCAGTGAGCAAATTCTTTTTTCATATAGAAATTAATGACTGAATCTTTTAAATGATTTTAAAGTTGCTTGTCAATAAATGAATTATAATTAAATGTTAAGAAAACCGTATTTATCAAATCTGTGCTTAGATGACAAAATGATATGTGATTTTGTCATGACATTAGTCATTCTTGTTTGTAATGTTTAGGAGGAGGAGGCAACGGAGCTTGTAGTTTACAAAGAGAAAAAAACAGTGTTGGCAAATTGCAATAAGACAAAGTCCACAGACTAATTTTTCATTACATCTTGATGCATATATTATACTTATTGATGATACTGCTTATAAATTTTAACAAAATTATTATCTTGTAAAAGTGTTAAAAAATTGTTAAAAGTTGTGAAACATTTAACATAATCGTGTAAATATTTGTCATTAGCCAGTATTTGTGGCTATCTGTTAAAATTAAAAATTGGCAAGCAGTGATTTGTATTAATTATTAGCCATACACGTTTCGGGAATCTTGTCTTGGCTTTGGTGATTCTACAATGAGGATAGTGGGTGATTGTGTTTAATTGGTATATGATGAAAAACTAGCTTAGGTGAACAATTAGAGTGGATGTGAAGCTGGGATGAACAGTATATAATTTTTAGAAATATGATGGACTCTCAAGTATCATGGATTAATCATGTGAAACTTAACCCCAAGCTCAAATACAACAATTCTTTTGTTCTTATTAAAAAAATAAGATAAAAAGATACCTAATTATATCAAACTAGTTTCCTTTGATGCGAACAATTTATTCACCAACATACCACCCTCTGAAGAAGTCTGTATAAAACATACTATTATGAATTCTTAATCTTCTTTTAAAATCAAAATAGATCTAATTAAAATATTGAACTTGCGCATTGAAGATAATTTTTTCAAACTCTATGACAAAATAAAAAAAAAAAACAAGGATCTTGCTGTGGGTTCGAACATGTCTCCATTATTTGCTGGAGTGTTTATGAACTATTTTGAAAGGAATTTATTTAACTCTTTTGTTAGGCATACCATTTGTCAGAATGGATTGAGTTTTCCTGGGTCTCATAGAACCATGCAATATTTTTTTAAATTTTGAGATCAATCTTTGGATCTATTGCAGGAAAGTTGTTTTTTTATTATTGCCTTGGAAGTGTTAGCGGAGTATTTGAAATGAAATTTCAGTATTTACTGTTTATTTCATGATTACTTATTTTACATACTGATGTAGAAAAGGAAAACAGAACATTATGTAAAATCAGTATTAAACATGGAGTCATAATTATTTCCTGTCTTTATTTTTTATCAATAGCATTGTTGCTTACATTAAAGATTTTTTTCTTTCAAAAATTTGTGTATGATTGCGTAAACATAGGAAAGTATCAAACTTTTTACACACATTTCACACATTTTTTTTTTTGTTTCCTTTATTGCATGTAAGCATACACCTATTTCTCTTTTTACTTTGGGGTTCGGGATAAATTTTACTTCAATTTTCAGATTTTCTCTATTTAGTCAGCATTTGTTGAATTTCTTCTTGTAATAGTGAACCTTCTTTGCTGCTGCTGGAGTAACAAACTTTGAGCCAAATTATTTCTTTATGTACTCTCATAGATGAGGGTATTGTTAGCCATTTCCTAAATAAATTACTCATCCTAAGCATAAACCAAGCTATAAATAGTATTGAATCTTGGTAACCAAAATTAATATAAACAATTAACAAGAATATTAAATTTATAAATTGAAATATTAAAAGAAGCAAACAAAAGTACTTTCGAAAATAGTTTTCATCTATATTTTTAGCTATAATTTAAACAAATCTTAGTGCTTTTATAAAAAAAATATTAATTAAATTTAAATTTTTTTTGACCGATAATATAATTTGCTAATTCATTTCATTGCAAAAATTACTGTCAGGGGTCCCTAAAACATGCTTAATCATTAATGTATTTATTAATCCAGACTAGCATTACTGATTACATGTATACATCAATTTATGTTGTCATTTGTTTGCAGTTTAGTTTGTGTCAATATATTGTGGATTATGTTACAGTTTACACATTTTACTCAACTAAATAAATATTTTAATGTTGTATTTGAATAATATTTTTTTCTAGGTACATGCTGTTTTGGTATATTCATTATATATGTATTTTACGATAACTTAATATTTTTTGGTAGTATTTTACGATAACTTAATGTATTCAACAATGCAGATGTTAGTGATGCTTATATAAAGCCCCATAACAATCAGATTGCAAAATGTAAGCTTTTGAGGCCTTTGGAGTATTTTTTTAGTGAAATTATATTATCTTGCGATGTCTGGTTGTGTAGTTAAATGTATACATCTGTTGTTGGATCAAAAGTATATAATGAATATTGTATTAATAGCAGGTACTATGCATAACCCATTCCCATGGACATCCATTCCTTCATACGCCAACGATCAGTAACTTGCTACACCCATAAGGAATGTTTAAATAAGGCAACACGGATGGCTGGATCCTTCAACCAGTATTGCTCTATGCGCCGACTCGGAAGGCCGGCTCCTTATCAGTATCGCCCGGATACGCCATGACTGTAGTCTGGCTCCTCCAACCAGCGTGCACGCTTATGCCGAATAGGAAGCTTGCTCCTCCGATACGGATGCAACTCGTAGCCGGGTTATTCTGACAAGGTTCATTCAGAGGTGTGCAACAAGGTTTTCTTCACGATGCAACATTTCGTTCCAACAATCTCCGTCACGAAACAGTAACACTGCTCCTGGTTGGGCATATACTAACATGCGTTCCCTTGTTACAGTATAAAGGATCAGGTATACTGCAATTGTTCTTTTTTTTCCGTGTAACTATATTCGTAGTTCTTGTAATTACTGTCACTTAAAATTTTAACTATATAAAATTGCATCTCGGTACCAGTTATTGTAAATAGTTAATAAATCATTTCAAATTTGTAGTACCTATTACTTTTGATAAGTGAACACCCAAGACTCATTTAGATAGAGAGTAAAATATTTAGACATCTTACACATGAAATTCAATATTTAACCCCGACGAAGTTTCGTTCTACTGGCTAACTGGCCCAGCGGTTCCACAAGCCTAAAAGAACTGTGTTGCGCAGTTGAACGTTCGAATACAATATCTGGAATCACGCGGCAGATTTGGGTGGCAAAGACCTCGTTCCGCCCCGCTTCCGTTCCTTCCGAGCAGGAAATGAAGAGCATTTGCAACGCTACGGCTGCAGTCAGACGCGCGATGAACGACAAGACGCCGAGAGCGACGAGGGAGGGAGATAGGAGATTTGAGGGGGAAAAAACGATAAGGGGAAAAAGAGGGGGTTTGGGAGGGTTGCGGCACAAGGAACTGAGGGATAGCGCAGGAAACTACCAAAAGGAAAACAATCGCAAACAATGAAATGGAAATCAAACCAAACCAAAAAGTTTTTGTTTGTAACACGAAAGTTTTTGTTAGTAATACGGTACGTTGTAAGATGTGAATTGATATCCAGGCCAAGTAGAATTAAATATATTTATTAAGCACTTATATCAAGTATCGAGCTTAACGCACAGAAAACGTTCCATTCTACCGCATATGGACAGAGCATAGAATCGCATTCATATCGTTATGAGAACCTACTTTCCATGACGTTCTTTTCGTTGTTTTCAGCATCGCTTGGGACCAATACCGTATTTTTGTGTGAGTTTTATTTAAGATCGCTTTAACATCTAAATCATTAGCAACCACTATTCGGTTTAACGTTACGGGTAAATGTCAACTTGATGAAATGATATGGCGATGATGGGGGCTGGTGAAAGGACGAACACAAATGCAACCATGCCGGAGACAGGACTCGAATCCGCGATCCTTCGGCCCAAAATCGCTACGACTTTAGCGATCTCGGCCACCGGTTCGGCAATACAGAAATAGTGTAATCCGCAATGACGCGAAAGATGCAATGCTGCGGAAAACAAATGGCAGTGCCAACGCATGAAGCAAAAGTTGGCGGGTGAGGGGAAGAGAGACAGGAGACGGGCAGGGAGACGGTCTTGGAGTTGAGCAAGGAAATGAATGAATTGAACTGAACTGATACCTTATTTTACGTGGCGAGACTCAGGCGCTCAGGGACTCAGACTGAGACCTGCTCTTCCGCCTGACCACGGTAATTTTGCATTGCTCCTTTCACCAATTAGCGGAGAAAGAATTTACTACTTGGGCGACGAAACAGGCGATTTGAATTTACCTCCGAGGCTTTATTTAGGCTTGAGGATCTTTTACATGCAGTAAATCTACCAACATGGGACAGCCGGCTTTACTTCCCCTCCGAAGAAAGGCGTACGAAGGATTTGTTCGCCCTTAAAAATCCACGGCTTCGATCGGGTTGAACCCGCGAACTTGGGTACAACTGTCCGATACGCTAACCGTTACACCATCGAATACGCGAAATGAAGGAGGGATGCGAAAGCGATGCCGGGGGGCGGGGAGCGAGGGGTGGGGCGAGGGGTGGGGCGAGGGGTGGGGCGAGGGGTGGGGCGAGGGGTGGGGCGAGGGGTGGGGCGAGGGGTGGGGTGAGGGGTGGGGCGAGGGGTGGGGCGAGGGGTGGGGCGAGGGGTGAGGCGAGGGGTGGGGCGAGGGGTGGAGCGTGGGGCATGGGACGTGGGGCATGGGGCGTGGGGCAAGGGGTGGTGCGTGGGGCATGGGGCGTGGGGCATGGGGCGTGGGGCAAGGGGTGGGGCGAAGGGCTAGGGGCGAGCGGCGAGGGGCGTGGGACGAGAGGCGATGGGCGAGTGGCGCGGGGCGTAGGACGAGGGGCGAGTGAAGAGGGGCGAGGGGCGTGGGACGAGGGGCGAGGGGCGTGGGGCGTGGGGCGTGGGGCGTGGGGCGTGGGGCGTGTGTGGTGCGACGCGCGCAGCGGGAGCGTCGTTATTGGAGCTGCAGGCGTCTCGTTCGCCCCCGCCCGCGCCCGCCCGCCCGCCCGCAGCGCCCCTGATTGCTTGGCGCCGGCTGCCCCTCTGCCGCGCCGGGTCGCTTCGCGCCGCCCGGTGACGCTGCACGCCCACGCCACTGCGTCGCCTTGCGCCCTCGCCATCAGAGCAAAGGGGCTCACGGTGACACTGCATTTTTCTCTGCTGTGTACTAAGAGCTTATTCCCCACGTAACAGATCTCTTTTTCCTTTCTAGGTTACGGGCTTGATTGACGTTTCCCGGTACGCCAACACCTATTGATCCCGGTAAGCAGTGCTTGATTTCTAACATTTTAGGTACCGGAACGCGTGACAAATTATTAATTTTATATAAATTTGTTGTTTTTTATTATTATTTTTTCAATTAATAATTATAAATAACCTTCGTATAATTAATATAATTTAATTCAATGCATATTGTAAATACCGTAATATCGTATAATGATTATCTTTTTCGACATCTTATTAATTTTATTTCGTATATATTTAGACATGATAGAGCTTACTTATCAATTAATAATGCATTCTCATCGTGTCATGGATTTTTATTTAATTTAACTAAATTCAGGTTTAATACATTATGTACCGAGAAAAAAAGAATGAGCATTTTACACAAATTTCCACAATTCCAAATTTACTGGGATAAAATATTAGAAGTTTCCTGTCATCGGTTACTTACATATTTACATTATGAAAAGAGGAACACAAAATTATATTTATCTTTCTAAGAATTTCAAAACTTTTTACAATGGAAATGTGTTTATACATTTTGCATTGATCTAAGTTGGTTCATCTAAAAATCCAAGTAATAAAGCTTCTGTTGGC